>JAMXBD010000142.1:0-1200000 GCA_024138025.1 Combretum micranthum | reverse complement strand
TCATTGTATTTAAGATATAAAAGCCCTTACGAATTTTCTCCTTGAGTTAACACAGTAAATACATTACACACTGACATTGTTGCTTCTTCGCTTTCCCTCTCACTATCGAAATTTTTGAAAACATATTTTTCTATTCTTGAGTCTTTACAAGGCACGGTTCCTACATATGTATTATGTATATTATGTAAGTGAAGTAATGTCTTTTCATCTACATTTGAAAATCTTCTTATGATAGTTTTAAACCTTTATATTTCTTAATAAAGTTATGGCATATCTTGTAAAATTCATTCAAGCATAGTTGTAACTAACTATTATGCTCCTATATGATAAAATTATCGTTAAATTTTGTAATTTAACTAAGTGTTGAGAAGAGGAAAAAAAATTAAACGGGTCGCGGGACGGGGCGGATCAGGGTCAAAACCCTACAGGGGCGGGTTTGGTATTGTGTAGAAAACCCTGTAGGGTCGCGGGCGGGTTTGGGAAACCCTATTAGGAAGCGGGCGGGTTCGGGTCTTATACGACCCGTCCCAAACCCGCCCCGGTTGCATCCCTAGTCACATCAACGGGGAGGAGGACTGCCATAGGAACTTCCACGGTTTTATTAGTATTAGTAAAATTAAATTAATTATAAATAATTAGTGAAAAAAACTTAAGAAATTCGATCATCATTGAAAAAGATTTAAACTGTTTATTAGTATTACAAAATCAGTCCCATTATAACCACTATAAAACCCTAAAATTTTATTCATACAAGATAAAAAAACATTAGCAAGAAGTAGCCCAAAACAGGATAGCATATTTAACTATTAATCCATATGCTACATTTATCCTCTTGAGTTTGATTTTGCAATTAGCTACAATATTCTCTTACTTAGAAATATTTACAAAAGAAATAGACAAAAAAAATTTAAAAAAATAAAAAACAAAGATCTTTCTTAATATCCTCTATTAAGGGGCAATTGGACCAATCTAATGTGAAGGAAGACAAATTCAAAGCAGAAAGTGCATTTCGAACATCTAATCCTAAAATAACCTTCCTATATTAAGGCTTGATTGGATAGCTCTTTTGGAAAGCCCACTGGGGCATAGCCGCTACTAGCTATACAAAACCCTCAAATGCCACCTCATTACAATAATTAAACAACTTCAAATATCATGCCCCGAGATATCCTAGTAGTAGCATACAATCCACACATGTATACTATTACTAGTCATACCTTCAAAGATAACATATTTTCAAACAAACAAAATCTTTTAGTTGCATTGATAAGAAATGACAAATACATGTAAGCCATAATTTAGTAAAATAACTGACATCATAAGTCTTGAATATTGTAATATTAAAAACTATATTCCTATCCTATAAGTCTCCGAAATACATAAACTGATATTTTAGATATTAGCTAGTTTATAACTAGGAAATAAAAAATAAACAACTTATTCCGAACATCTCAAATTCTTCCAGCTTCTAAATCTTATTAGGGTCATACTCCTGGAAGGAACTAGCCAAGGTCATAGAATAAGCTTGAAAGGTCTCTAGCAGTATGAGCGAAATCACAGGCTTAGTGAATAATTAGGTATTTTACACATCAAGCAAGTTCTTAACAATCATATATGATGCAACATTAACAAATGCTCAAATAAAAGTTTGGATGATCTAGAATCTAAACATGTTAGAGATTTATGCTCTCTAATTGGGGTTGAAAGATTCTAACTTAATGACCCACCTGCTCAGCAGAAACTAAGCATATAGGAAAATTAACGACTACTTGTCTTAGTTATCACTTTTTAAGAATATTTTAACTGACAATTTCCTGCATCATGCCTTAAAGACTCCACTAAGTATTAGTAATTATAAAGCAATACCACGGGCGACGTCCTTCTTTACCACTTAGTTCTCATGGAACTGACAGATCAATAAAAATCTTGTGTAGAATTATTAGTCTTTGTATAGGAAAACCAAGCATTAACAAAGAATCGAAATACCAATATGTAGCAGGCTGTCACGCTTTTAACATATGCAATAATGCAGTTTGCGTAATGTATGATTATTTTAATTATGAAGCCAATAATTCTTAATCAAGCTTATGGTGATCATACATTACACACAAACATATATCATGTCTTTCTCAAGACATCAGACAATTATCACTTTTATTATCTTAGTTTGTCAACATAAGCAAACAACTCATCTCATATACTCAACAGACCTTTGTATCATCCATATTATTATCTTTGCATTACATATGCCACTAGTTATAAACACAAACAATATAATAGATCTGAGTTACTCGTATGTTCATATTGATAAGTCGTAATAATTCTCTGGAAAATCCACAAATTATCCAATACCACCTATTGGGTAAATAAATAAATATCCACTAATTAGATATTTATATATGTATAAATGACTCCTATTGAGTGTCTAAGTCTCCTATGTATTATTTATTTTCGTTGTATTTCTCTTGATCTTATTTATGTTTTATTTATTTATTTTTGGAGATTACATTATCTCTATTTATAACTTATCTGCATTTTACTTCTTTTAATATCTACTTGTATAGAGAAAATTATATTAATTATACACTATATTTGTTAACTTTATTTGTTTACGTAGGGTAATAATTTCTATTGTTTACTCGTCACATATCATAATCTAATCTTTTTTTTTTTTTTTAATGTAATAGAGGGTATTCTAATTTTTATCAATTATTAAAATTTATCACTAAACAAGTATTTGAAAATATTAATTCCTAAAACATCATATTTATTTATCTAATTTGATGTTCAGTTTCTTCTTATGTGTGTGTGTGTGCGCGCGCATATATTTAACTGTTTCGAATGAATCAAGTTAATCCTGAACAATTTACACGTACCCTAGTAATCAAAGCCGCGGGCTTTGAATCTTAAGCTGCCAACCTTTATACATTTTTAACATGTATCAAAATTTTACGTAACCCGTTTCAGTGTGAGCTAGCTCAAAGGTCACCAGCTTATCTATGTATATCGCTAGCTTTTCCTTGTACGCAACTAACGTAGGCTAGGCATATACACTGTTCATCATCTTCTTCAATTTTTTTCCAGTTAGTATTTCATTTTATTATATCTTATATGTATTATACTTAGTTTTTAGCTATTTTTGAGTGTTTTTCTATAGTTTTTAGCTATTGTAATTTATATAAATATGCGTACAATAATTTATAGATATCACAACATGTACAACTTCTTAGCTTATATATGTATAACCATTATAACTAAAGTTTTGAGTAGGTTTTACCTTGTTTAGAGCTGTTATGGAGATTGTTGAACTCTCCTCCAGACTTGATACAAGCCTAAGTTTAGTTGAATCATTTGTTAAGTTAACGAACTAAGAATTTACTAATTTGAAAAGCTTAATCTTACCTTAATTGTTGGTTTCCTAAGTTGGAGCTTTGTTACTTGTGTGTTTGTTGGCTGTGTTTATGCTGTTAACTTATGGGGCTGTTTGTATTTCACGGTGCAAGTAGGAGATAATTATGGCTGCTCAAAGTATGTTTAAGTGTGTTGTTTCCTTGTTCATTGAAGGGTATATTTATATGTAAAGAGGGCAGCAGCTTCCTATGGAAATTTCAACCAAGAAGAAGAGAATTCTCTACTGAAATCCCATTTGTTTTTGCATGATTTTTACTGTGTTAAATAAGATGTTTATTTGGGAAAATTTGATTAGCTCCTCAACTCATCATCTTGACTTTTATCAATCTAATTTGACCTATTTGCCTGAAAAATTTGGTTGGTAGATTTTAGATGATTTCTAGCAACAATTTCCATGCCATTTCCACTACATTTGTACAATTAAAGTATAAATTTAATTAATTAATTAATTATCTCAGTTTTATGATAGTCTATCAAGCTATATGGGTATATTTATATCAGTTATTTAGGAATTTTATCTCTAAAAATTTATCTAATGCTCTTACAATTTTCTAGATTATCATTGAGTTCGAATTTTGAGTTTAATGTTTATGCGTTATATTCAGAGTTTGACCTCATACGATTAGGGTTTTCCAAGCTTAATAGATCAATTTCGGTCTCAGTCTCCAAGAGATTCAAAATTCTCTAACTTAAACAATAGTATGATCCAAATCTTTTTCGAGCTCTAGATTATTAATTATGAATTTTTTTTATATTCGTCATGTATTTATAATCCTAACAGTTCATCCTTAAGTTATCATTTCCTAACTAACAATTCCATTGATTTATTGATTTCCTATGATCTCAAAATAAGCTTAATATTTTTATGTATTGAGTTGTTTTATACCTGCTACGAAATCTTGTCTTTGGTGTTTGTTACAATGTAGAGAACTTCGATTTAGGGTTTAAAGTCATAGATAGATTCATAACTTACATGTAGTTTTATTCTAAGGTTTTGTTGAGTCATACATTGACCATCTATTTTTATAATTGTATTTCTATTATTTTACTAGTATAAAAAAATTCTCAGGGTTTACATTAAATCCATAAAGTCAACACCAGCCTTAGCTTTAGGTAAGGTAGCATTCTTTCAAATAATCTAATGGATCTTGCCTTCGTTTTTTTTTTTTTGGTTTTTGGTTAAAAGCAACAAAACTTAACAATAATAATATAGAGGGTCATTTTGGTAATTAGCTCATAGATTGGTCTACTGGGCTAGTGATAAGGTTTAGAAGACCAAGTCCACTAAGAGATGTCGTAGCGAGATTTGGTTTTGTAGGCTTTTAATAGGGATCATTTGGACTGGTTTATTCCACTCTCAGCCTAATTCGGTTTTTCTAATACATGAAAAATAGACTCTAAAATTATCATTCTAAGCTAATTTGGGCTTTGCTTAACCAAAATAGAGCTTATGTAGAACAAAATAAGCGTATTTCTATTTTATATTAAAGATAAACTATTTAATTAGAAAAATGAGCTCCTTTTATATTAAGAAAGCTCTCATTCTATACCAAGCTCATGCCCATATATATATATATATATATATAAAGGGGATAGACTCTAGCTGTTGGATCCATAGAAGAGATCTAATGATTGTAAGCAGTGCTTTATCTCAACCATCAATACAGAAGTTATCCAACAGCTACTACTAGTCTCCAACATCTATAAATAAGATGTTTTTCTTCTCATGTGGGGTCATTTTGCACATTACTAAGATCGAGAGTAACGCAAAGACTCTGCTAAAATATAACTTTAGAAAGAATCAAAGCAATTATTTCACAAAGAACAAGTTAAGAATGATCGAGCCTATCTAATTTGATCTTCTATGCACTCACGAACTCAAGAAACCAGATTTACCAATTCCTCCTCCCATACCTTTTTCTACAATATTTGTACATGTGTTATAAATTCAGGACTTCTCTTTGGTCAACCAGTACACCTATCGCATATGATCAATCAGCTGTAGCAACCCTACCATACATTGTAAGGTAGGATTCTTTCAGATAATCTAATGGATCTTACCTTTGTTTTTTCGTTGACACCAGCTTCAACTTTTATCAATTTACCAAGGTTTTCTCTAATAATCTTAGCATTAGAGACTATCATTTTATCTAACTTCTCTTTATGAACTTGAACCCAAAATGCTACCTCATCCAAGTTAAATTCACTACACTACTCTTGTAAGAAAAACATGGTTAAGCACTTTCTATTAGGGGTGGGTAAAAAAATCAACCAAACCAATTCGTAACCGAATCAATCTAAACTGAAAATATGGTTTTTTTTTTCTAATGGTTTGGTTTAAAAATTTTTCAATTTGAACAAATCCGTAAATTTATGGTTTGATTTGAAAGGTAAACCAAACCAATCCGTAAAATCGAATCAAACCGTTTTCAAAAAGTATAATAATATTTTACTATATGTTCACATGATTTCATTTGGTATTTATTATCTGGTGAATATTGATTAAAATCAACTTGTTCATTTTTTAATTTTTTTAGGCTCGTGATATGTATTTTTTTTTATGATGAACTATTATTTTTTTAATAGCTTTAACTTTATAAATTATGAATTTCATTTATTCAGTTTTAAACTCTTATTATATATTAATTGTTTAATATATTTTGTCAACGAATCATTTTATTCATTGATGAGTTTTGTTAGTAGATGATTTTTTTTATTTTAGCTAAATTTATTGGTAGATAATTTGACTTCATAGTTTTATTAGAAATTGTAGATTATGACTTACTATGTTTTGGGGTCTGTTTGGATTGTCTGTTTTTCATCTGTATCTGTATCTTTTTAAAATGATATATGTAAATATATCCGTTTTGCATCTAAATTTTATCTATATTTGTTCTATTTGATCTTTTGATGAGAACTGTCAACTTTTTTTTATCTATATCTATTTCTTGATAAATAATTTGTTAGCAAAAAGTTTGAAAAAGTATCTGTATCTGCCGGAATAAAGCCAAAACAAACAGACCCAATGTATTTTATTGATGGATAACTGATTTTATAGAGAACTATAGATTAAAAGTATGATGAATTCATAAAGTATTTTGTTGTGGTTTATAATATAAATTTTGTAAAATGATATAAATATTTAAGTATCTACACAAATATAAAAAAAATAGAACAAAAAAAAATTAGTTAAAATTTTGATTCAATTCGTAATCCAAACCTAACCAAATTGTTATTTAATAGTTTAAAAAATTTATAATCCGAATCAAATCTTTATTTAATGGTTTGGTTTGGGATAAAACAAAAATCAAATCGTAAATTATGGTTTGTTTTGGTTTTAGGAAAAACCGAACCAAACTGATTCGTGCCTACCCCTACTTCTTATGAACCATAATATAAAACCATTTTCATCATGTTCAAAGAGCTATAAGTAACAATGAATTTGTTTAGACTATATGGATTAAACAACACTTCACCATAATGTTTCTAAGCTCTTCTCAAAATGATCATTACTAGCACATAAGAACAATATCCTTGTCATGCTCTTCACTAGGTGCAATGTCTAAGATTAGATCCTCTTCTTCATCCTTATTATCTTGCATATGACACATCAAAAATTTTTTTGAAGGGACCAATAGCATATCAAAGATTTTGAAATGTTACTCATAGTATTCAATCCAATATGCTAAAAAAGATACTCTAATAGAAAACAATTGGGGTATCCATTGCCTACAAACAATTTGTAAATAACACAAAAGAAACATGGACAAAACAACCCAACTAGGAAAGAGAACAACAAGCTATAGTTAAACAAAATCGCTAAAATATAATCAACGTAAGACATAGACCAAAAACTTTATATAGAGGAAATCCTAAAAGAAAAGAACAAAATAGAGCATAAACATAAGAAAAAAGGAAGTACTATACCACTTATTCCATAACCATAATTTTCTATTTAATAGGAAAAGGGAAGGCAGAATGTTGGCAAAAAGAAAAGAACATAATCGAGATAGATGCAACGACACATTTCAATAAAAAAAGGAACCTTACCTTCAATCAAAACTTAGTGGTTTGATAAAAAAAAAATATAAATAAATAAAGTATAAACACTAAAAATGCATGGATGTAGAGAAGTAGGATAAATGGTCTTTGGGTTTTAAAAGCAAGAAAAAATGTAATGGTTTCTAGGTTTAAATCCATGCAAAAATAAAACTAATTGATTTTTGTATTTTTTATATGTTTTTTATATTATATATATATTTGTAATATCTAATAATAATAATAATAATAATAATAATAATAATAATAATAATAATAGTCATAATTTTTCTGCCCCCCTTACACACCACAACAAAATGGTGTTGTTGAAAGAAAAAATCGAATAATACAAGAAATGACACGTTCAATGCTTAATGAAAGCGGTGTTGCAAAGAATTTATGGGCTGAAGCTGCTGCAACAGCATGTTATATCATAAATAGAGTTTATATTAGACCTTTCACATCAAAAACAGCATATGAAATTTTTCGAGGAAGAAAACCAAATGTTTCTTATTTTCATGTGTTTGGTGCCAAATGCTTTGTGAAAAAGAACATTCATAATCTTGGTAAATTTGATGAACGTTCCGATGAAGCAATATTTTTAGGATATTCATTGAATAGTAAAGCATATCGGATTTTCAATAAAACATCCAAAGTTATTGAAGAATCAATAAATGTGCGTTTTGTTGAAGAAATTAAAGATGATTGTGATGATGATAATACAACTGTGTTTTTGAAAAATGCTACTAATGATGCTACTGTATCAGAATCACCCAAAGAAAAATCACCTAAAGAAACAATGATATCTGATTACTCAGAAGCTAGATCAGAAGGTCAAACAGAAGGTAATACAGATGCTAGTGCTAATACACCAGAAACTCGAATGCTTGGAGATATAAAACGGCACATCCACCTGAATTAATAATTGGTAAAATAGATACTGGTGTTAGAACTAGATCAAAACTAAAAGATTTTGAAAGTCACTTTGCTTTATTATCAGAAATTGAACCAAATTGTGTTGAATCTGCTTTGATTGATGATAATTGGATAAATGCCATGCAAGATGAATTAAATCAATTTCAAAGAAATAATGTATGGAATTTAGTGCCTAGACCTTAAATAAATCTGTTATAGGTACTAAATGGGTATTTAAAAATAAATTAGATGAAAATGGCAAAATAGTAAGAAACAAAGCTAGACTTGTAGCAAAAGGTTATTCTCAAGAAGAAGGAATAGATTATGATGAAACTTATGCACCTGTTGCTAGGTTAGAAGCCATACGTTTGCTACTTGCTTATGCATGTTTTAAGAATTTTAATTTATTCCAAATGGATGTAAAAGTGCATTTTTAAATGGTTATATTAAAGAGGAAGTGTATGTTGAGCAACCACCAGGATTTGAAGATCCTTTCAAGCCTGAATATGTATATAAATTAAGAAAAGCTTTGTATGGACTCAAACAAGCCCCAAGGGCATGGTATGAAAGACTTAGTGATTTTCTCATCACGAGTGGATTTCAAAGAGGTAATGTTGATACAACCTTATTTTTGAAACATTATAATGAAGATATATTGATTGTACAAATTTATGTTGATGATATAATTTTTGGATCTACTAATGAGAAATATTGTCAAGATTTTGCAAAGCTTATGCAGGCTGAATTTGAAATGTCTATGATGGGAGAATTGAATTTCTTCTTGGGTCTACAAATCAAACAAACTAAAGAAGGAATCTTTCTTCATCAAGAGAAATATACAAGGCAAATTCTGAAAAAGTTTGGTTATGAAAACAAAAAACAAGTGACTACACCAATGAGTACTTCAGTCAGGTTAGATGCTGACTCAGAAGGTAAGAAAATCAATGAAAAACTTTATAGAAGCCTTATTGGATCTTTGTTATATCTTACTGCTTCAAGGCCAGATATTTTGCTTGCTGTGTGTATATGTGCTAGATTCCAAAGTAGTCCAACTGAAAATCATCTAAAAGCTGTTAAAAGGATATTTAAATATATTGCATGTACTGCAAAATTAGGGATTTGGTATCCAAAGAATCAAAATTTTGAATTGATTGGTTTTTCTGATGCTGATTATGCTGGTTGTAAGATAGATAGAAAAAGTACATCTGGAACTTGCCAATTTTTAGGAGATAAATTGATTTCATGGTCTTCAAAGAAACAAAATTCAGTTGCTTTATCTACAGCAGAAGCTGAATATGTATCTCTTGGAAATTGTTGTGCTCAAGTTCTTTGGATTAAACAACAAATGCAAGACTATGGTGTTGAAAATAAATTTATTTCGATTAAATGTGATAATACAAGTGCAATTAATGACAAAGAATCCAGTTCATCATTCAAGATCAAAACACATTGAAATTAGACATCATTTTATACGAGATCATGTAGTTAATGGAAATGTGTGTATTGATTTTGTTCCAACTGAAAATCAACTTGCAGATATTTTACTAAACCCCTTGATAAAACCAGATTTGAATTTTTGAGAAATGAGATTGGAATGTGTTATCCTTTTTAATATTTTTTATTCATATGTTTTTTCTCTTAAAAAATATATATATACAATAAGAATAGTAAATAAATTAATAAACTTTGTGTTTGTGATATTGAATTCGGATGATTATGGAAAACGTGCAAGAAAAGTGAATCATTAATCACGTCTCCATTTTCCCACGTCTTTCAAACGGCCAGAACGTGACTCTTCCATTTCCCTGTGCTGCTGCTATTCGTCCTCCAACGTTCTTTCTTTTTCTCAAAACTTCAAAATTCTCTCTCATTTCGCGCTCTCTTTGCTCTTACCCTAACATGGCACCACGAAAATCATCAAGATTAGCTTCAAAAGGTCCTAAGGGCAAAGTTGTTAAAGGAACTATAGAGATTCGTGATGAATCTTCTGATTCAACACGAACACTCTCTGAACCTCAAGAAAGTAGAGAGAGAAGGACGAAAAAGAAGGATGAATCTGTCGAAGTTGAACAAACCACCCTGAGACAGAGCAAGGAAAGGAAAAAGATTCGTCTTCTTATGAATCTTTAGATGTTACTACCCCAGAATCTGAAGGAAAGACTAAGAAGGGTTCAAACCCTAAACCAGACGGTGACTCAGAAAGTTCTAAGGAAGAAATACTAAGTCACCGCAAAAGAAAGAAAGTTCGAAAAAGAGGAAAATGTCTTCAAGATCCCCAAAGAAAATGTCAGAAGCAAAGAAGAAGAAGACAGGAAGTTCTTCTAAGAAAAGGTATGGGAATATCAAGATTCTTGATAATTCGTTCATAGATTTTCTTTCTTTAAGAAAAATGGGTTCTATTGGAACCATTGGCTAGATAATATAGGATGTCGAAATCTGTGTAATTTGTCTAGTGAAGTTGCTGGAGAAGTTATCAAGGAATTTTATGATAACTTGACATTGTCGGATGGACTGAAGTTGAAGTCTGAAATAGCTGGGCAAAAAGTTAAGATAACTAGGAAAGACCTTATTTCATGTTTTGGTATGAAAGATGAGAAGGATGATGACTTCTTTGTATCCATTAAGAAAAATGATCTGTTTCGTGAAATAAATGATGGAGTGGGAACATATTCTGAAAAAGATGTGTTTAATACTGAGTTTAGTTTGTTGATAAGGCTGCTACACAAGATAGTTGTAGACTGTTTGCTTCCAAAGAATGGTAGTTCTACTACGATTAATAAAACGAAGCTATTGTCATTCTGGCAATAAAAAGAAATTTAAAGCTTGATCTACCATCTTTGATTCTGAAGCATTTGTGGAAAACTAAGTTTAATATGCCTTATGGAAGCATGTTGATGAAGTTGCTGAGGTTTAAGAAAGTAAAGCTGCCAGATAATGCTAAGTTTCCTCAAAATCTGAAAAGAATTGGGGAAATTGTGCTTATGAGAATGAACATCAATGTTAAGCGCAAATTCTGGTTTGCTAAGGATGGAGCTTGGTATGTTCATCCTAAGTTCAGCAAAAGAATTTTTGATTGGGAGAAAATTAAGTCTGCAGTTGAGGGGGAGCACTTACTAAGAGCAGATAGTGGCTCAGAAGGTGATAAACAAAAGAAGGATAAGGAGAAATCTCCAATGCGAAGAGCAGGAAAGGAGGTTATGAAGGAAAAGAGAAGGAAGAAACCTGCAATCATGACTGGAGGGAAGTTTGAAATTAAGGAAGGTGAAGGAAAACATCTGGACACTGACTCAGATAGTGACTCAGAGGGCATCTCTGTTAAGGGTCCAGGAGAAACATCAAAATCGCATTTTAAGAAGCTATTCTTGATCTGATGGAGAAAAGATTTGCTGATGAAGGCTGAAGTAGAACACATGTTCGAGGACATGTTTACAGATCCTACTCATGGCTCTGTTTCATCTCCACCTCCACAACATGATTCTGTCCCTTCTCCACCAGTCTTTGATGCTGAAATGAATGTTGATCCTCCTGAGAAGTCTGAAGCTTCACACCCTGACAGTGAAGTTTCACCACCTTCTCCTCCACCAACAGTGGAACCAGATGTTCAATCCTTTCAGCTGATTCCTATCTCTCAACCCTCTTCAACATCCGAACCACAACAAACTCCTCAAATCATTCTTTCTGATGTTCTGATAGAGTATCTGCAATCATTCAATCCGGCATTTAATTCTCCTCCACCTCCTGAAAGCTCAACTCTACCTATCGTTAGGTATTCTGGACGGAAGAAGACCACAGCTAGGAAATCAGTCAAGCCTATTAAGAAGCGCTAATTTTCTTTTCTGCTGATTTTCCAGTCTGTTATGTTTTTTTTAAGAACTCAGTTGTTATGATCCTTTTAATTCCAATGCATTTCTTTCAAACTATTTGATATTCTATTTTATGGTATTAATTCTAATTGCTGATAACAAAAAGGGGGAGAAGATATTAAAACAAAGAAAATCATGCAAATAATAATTGATGAATACTTATGCGATTGATGAATTGTGCGATGAATGAATTTACGTGCGATGCAAATATTTGTGCAGGTTGCAGGTTATATAACTCGTATTTTAATTACTGAATTATCTCTGGATTATGCAAATGAATAGAGTTATCATGAAAATAATTTTTTTTTTAATAGATGGGTTTTGTTATCATCAAAAAGGGGAGAATGTTAGTATTTCTCTTTTGATGTTTTGATGATAACAAAAAGATTAAGTATTACTAATGAATTTATTGAGTATGCAGAAATCTCAATTTAATGTGATAAGTGAAGTAAGTTTTCAAGAACTAAGTAAGAAGTTATGGAAATTTAAAGATAAATCAGAAAGTAGTTCAGAGACAAAATAGAAAGACAAAAGTATTCAGAAGGAAACTCAGAGAGTGAAACGGCTGATCGACAAGACAAAACTACTCAGAAGGTAACTCAGAAGGTGAACTGGGTACAAGAACAGAATTCGCACAAAAAGATCACAGTTCGAATTTTTCAAAATTATTTCATTATTTTGAAGACCCAGCTCCAAAGTTGAGTGTATTTGGGTAATACATTCAAATGTTCCACAAAGTTGGTTATTATATCCAAGGGGATTCGAATTTTTTTTTAACGAATGAAATCTCAAGAACTCATGACAGAAAAATCAAATTATGTCTAATATTTATGGCTTGGGTTTATATTCAATGATTAAAATATACTTACATGAAGATTACAGAATTCGTTTTTATCAAGTTTGACAGTCAGATCAAGAAGGAAAGATTCTATCCTATTCTTTTGGGATTTAGAAGATATTTCACGAGGAAGCCTATCTTCAAGACGGTCAAACAACTATATGGATAAACATCAACGTTTTCAAGCAAGATAAGATTTGGATAATCACAGAGATATATCAAGCACAAAATCAGGAACTACTGGAGATTATCATCTATCCAATTTTTGAATTCAAATTCGCTAGCCGTTTTCAACCGAAGAAGAAGGAGAATTTTAAATTTAAATATCTGGAAGACATGAAGACAGAGTGTGTGTGAAAAAGACGAGAAAATCAAAAGCCTTCGAGAATCTCTTGCTAAATTACTGTCATTCGGAATTTTCTTTGAGCTGAAATTTTAGAAACGTTTATTCCTTTGTTTCAAAGCATTGTATATCTCGAATGAGATTTGTGTAGAAGTGAGAGTTACATTTAGTCTCTGTAGATCAGTAAATAGCTTGAGTGAAGCTAGATAGGCTGAGCAGAGTGTTTGAAGTTCTTTGTTGAAGAACAAGCTTGTATTCTCATTTCTTTTGGATATAGTGGAACATACCGGTGTGGAATACCGGGTCCCCTTGGAGCTGGAAGAGAGGATTGACGCTCGAGGCGGAACCTCTATAAATCAATCTTGCAATCTCTTCTCTACCTTATCTTTTTAATTTCGTGCATATTTTATTGTTTATTCTTACTACATTATAAACTCAGAAGACCAGTCAGAGAGTAACTGGAAATTTAAGTTCTACTGAACATTGAACTCAGAAGATCAGTCAGAGAGTAACTGGGAGCAAAATAAATTTTTATTAACATTTTTTTTATTATTTGCGAACTTGATCTTGTCTGATATTATTCGAAGTTTATCAATATTTGTTATTTAAAATAGAGTTTTAGAAGCCATTTAATTTGAGTAACTAAGTAGAGTGAATTTGGTTGAATTTTAAAAAGGGTTAAATTTTATTAAATAACCAATTTACCCCCCTCTTGGTTATTTTTTCGGGACCAACAATAATATAATAATAGAGATGTATTGAATGATGAGTTGCAAGAAATGATGAGTAACTAAAGTTTTTTTATGAAAAGAAAAGAATAAAATGACTTGTGTTGCAGGTATTGAGTTGTTGGTAGAGTTTTAGATGTAGGAGCACCGTAAACCTATAAACATAAAAACTTGGTTAGTAGTGTATTGAGAGATGGTCTGGTACAGCTACTCTAATGTTTAAGTTAGCTATAAATCCTAGACGATGTAAGAAGGAAGAAGAATTTAGAGTGGCACTTAAGTTTTAGAAAAGGGATCTCCATATATTTCATATGAAGATCTTTTATATGAGGTGGCCATAACAAAATCCAAAAACCACTAGATATCCTCACTCTATGTGACAGCTTCCCCAAATCCGCTAGTTGGCCATATTTACAGAGCATAGGCATGTCAAGCGCAAGCCATGGACATGTCGGGAGTGGAATGCAAATATGTCAAGTATTGAGGGTAGCCAAACTGGTACGAATTCCTTAAGGAGATACAGGTGTGGAGTAGGTCATTGTGGGCCCCCATAGATCAGGGTCGTGACCAATTAAACCCCAATATGATGAACCTCCATTAGAGGAGTCGCAGTCGAGGTTGGGAGACCTTAGCTGTAGGGGGAAACTGAGGTCTTCATGGAGCTTATGCATGAGGTCGGGATGCATTATGGCCCAAAGCCGTCAGGAATTGGACCTTCTAAAAGGTTCTTAGTGGCTTGAGGGTCTCTAGCTGTTTGACTTATATCCCTAATGTAATTGGGTCGGGGTTGACGATCTGAGGTCGTGTGGCTTGCTTCATAAAGTGCAGAATTTGAAGAGTTTAAAAAGACATGCACACATGCGTTGCACCGGATATTTGATAGAAACGTATGGTTGGCATGACATGATCATTTGCCAAGATGCCCATACTTTCTCTAAACCCAGCTTTTCTAAAACATCACTTCGCTCGCTAATATAAGGAAGACTCTACCTTACTTCTCAAACATTTACACCCTTCCTTTTCTTTCTCTTTAATCTAGCAATTCCCATACACAAGGGTAAGGGCTTTCTTTTATTTCTTCTTGTTTGTTCACACATCTCCTTCATCTCATTCAACTCGATGCCGGGATTCTCAGGCAAACATAGCTAACTCTACTAGTTCTTCAGGTAATCTCTTGAAGAACCCTTCCCCTTGTGATTCTCGTGTGGGAGACATTGGTGAGTTAGAGAGGTGGTTCAGAGAGGGTAAAGATAATTCCTCTATTGATTTCATCCTCTCGTCCAAGGGGAGCATGGGGACTGAATACCCTGCTGGAGGTGGTTCAAGTAGGGGTGATGTTGGTGGGGGTAGTGAGCTTAACGGCAATGGTGAGGATAGTGGTGACTAGAGTAATTCTAAAGGAAGTCAAAAAAAGCCTCAAGATCCCGTGTTTAGGGGACGTGGGTTTTATGCAAAGTTAAGCTAGAAAGTATACTGCCTTCCAACGATCAGATACCCTTAAGATGGGAAGGAGTCCAAGTCTGTGAGTCCCATTTTCAGCGGGGTAAGCGGGGGTCGTACTCTTAACGGGGTGTAGAGAATGGTAACTACCAAGGAGACCAAAGATTTTGTGACAGTGCATTTAGCTGGTTATCTGATGCCTAGAAGATCAGTCAGCTTGCGAAGACAGATCAAACATGCCTATTAGGCCACTTGTAATTTTATAAGTTTTTTTTTCCTTAAAATAGATGCAAAATTATTTAGGTCCAAACTTTATATAAAATTTTGAATTTAGGTATAAAATTAAACAAATTTATTATATTTTATTGATTTTGTATGATTTCATACCATTTTATCAATTTTATACATTTCAATTAATAGTAGGTATATGTATACATTTATATCCTCATCTAGTAGTGAGGTGGTTTGTGGTAGTTCAGGTCATGACCAAAAGGTCACGATTTGATGGTTCATGGCCAAAGCTAGGGTGATGTGTTGTGGTAAAGCGGTTCAATTGTTCAATGTCCATGGCTTAGGGTGGCTAGAGGGCTAGAGTGTGTGGTTATGATGGTTGAGGTTAGGTGTGGTCAAAAGCTAGGTTTCAAGGTTAAAAGGGAAGGAAAGATACAAATGTAGTTGACTTGAAGCAAGTATATATAGCACAGTCTCCATCTAAATAGGTGAAACACTTGTTTAGTAACTTTTAGAAAAGAAATTATACGAAATGTGATTCATATTTTTCTTAATTAATTGTTTATACAATATGTAATTTAGCAAAAGTGCTATTGTATCAAATCACATCTTATAAGTATGATTCATGTATGTTTTATGTGAATCACATCTTATAAGTTCGATTCACGTATGGATATATATAAATCACATGTTTTATATATGCGCTTTATGTTTACATGAATCACATCTAACACATGCGATTTATGTGTAAATTGATAAATCGTATAAGATAGACATGATTTAGCATTGGTAATTTAATAATTATTTTTATAAGGTTTGTATTTGTGCAATTTTTATTTAGAAGATCGATAATCATACAATTTATACCCTCTAAATCGTGTACAGTTCTGATTGAGTTTTGAGTTTTATTTCCAAACTATGATTGCTTCATTCATCGATTTACAAGGTGGCACAGGTTTCACTGCTTCTTTGCTTTTTAACCGCAACAAGGTTCATTGGTCGCATTCATACATGCTTCAAAATTTATAAGATTGTATTGATGTTTACATAATTAATGTATTATGGATTTACTTTGATGGTTAAAAAAATATTTTATGATCCTATTATGTACACTGGTTAATGTAATTCTTTCCGAGTTTAATCAATATAAACGACTATATTAAACAACTCAGAAACCTAAAAGACAACAATAATTTCACAAAACCTAATCTAAAACTTCTTTCCTTTTTTTATTGGAAAATACATCCATTGGTAAGGATACCTCAGGTCCCTAGTGCTGAAACAACCCATAGATATACAAGAGACACAACACATAAAATTCATATCTGTGAACCATAATAATATCGATCCAACCACAAACTATATATACACGATGATGTTAGTATCCAAACCTGCGATGATAAAATGTATTATCATTATATGCCAATCGTATACCACATGCCCTAAATCCATCATTTTCCAATATCACAACTAGAAGGGGGAGGGGGAAGGAAAAAGAAACCCCAAAATCTAACGCCATGGTGAGTTATTAAACAAATTCGAATCTTTATCTCTTCTTCTTCTTCCTTTTTTCCCCCCTTCACTTCTTATGGTTGAAAGATCTTATCTCCACACTTGCACTTCCATGAAAGGAGATAATAACTATCACCATTATTATATTCATCATGATAAAATACCCTTAAATTCTTCTTCTTTTGCCAATAATACTTTCCTGGAGGAATAATCAATGTAGCCATGCAAGGCCTGCAACCCAAGCATTTGTTAACACAAGAAGGAGGTTTCGAACCCAACACCAACTTCTTTTGCTCCAAACTCCTCTTCTTATTACTATTTGATGTTGATGATAATGACCCATCTGCCACATTGGAAAAAATAAAAGGCCAAAAAAAAAAAAGGAATCAACATTAATGATATTTCAATAATTCACCTAGAAAAGTAAAATGAAAACGGTTGTTGATTTTTTGTTTTGGGAATACCTTGAGGAAGAAGAACAAGAAAAAGAAAGAAGAAAACAGTGATTGTGATAAACAAGACATGTGGGTTTAGGTGCTTTCTTGAACGATTTGACATTATTGTTGTCATTGAATTGAAGTGAAGAGAGAAAGGGAGAAGAGATCAATTGTAAGACTAGTAAAGTGGGTGATATTATTTTAAAGGTGTTCTTGAGAGAGAAAGAACGATAGAGAGTGAATGGAAAATCTTGAAAGCTATATAGGAGTAGCTTGTTAGTAAAAGATAATAAAATGTAAATAGATAAATAGGCTTTCACTGTTGAGGAAAACGATAAATCAAGTTAGTCTACAAAACCTAATTTAAGTGGGTGTTCCCCACATGAGAGACACTGGCTTTTTTCTAGTGATTAGCAAGGTTTCTGCCCAATGAAAAGGAATTTGGAAATCGGTTGTCTTGATAGTTCTTTAGGAGACTGGTTCATTAATGTCAGGTGTGTTGAATAAGATAATACAGAGAGGTTATTCGTTTATGATAGGGGTTGGTTAACTGAGGGTATTAATTAGCTATTTTCGAAAAGGTATTTGTTATTTCTAATATGTTGTATTTTTTATGTTTTTATTGTATTAAACATGTGTTTAATAAATTAAAAAATATATATAAGAGTCCCTAAAATAAATGAAGCAATTTTTCACACGTGTCAAATATTTATTTGTAGAGACACAAAAAAGACAGGTTACGAGATTAACTATTCATTCCTACATTACACTATTCTAAGTGTGCTTATTTGAGGTGAGAGAAATAAAGATTAATAATAGATAGCTGCTATACAAAATAATGGATTGAAATTCATGTCCCTATATTATTTGTCATTCAATAGTATATTTTTAATTTTTATCATAAATACTTCTATCTTAAAAATATTATCTATACAATTATTATCATATTGTAATAAAGATTAAAAAAAATACTCATTGCAATTAGAGGTTAATGAATTTGAAAATTGCCAGGAAGAAATCTGTCTTGATCAAATGCATAAAATAGTAAAAAGTGAATAAAATATCACAAAAGTTTTCTTCCATAAAAATCAAGAAAAGAAAAGAAAAAAAAATTTTCACGGAAAGATACTTTATTCAATAGAATTATAGTATAACAATTATTCATCCTTTCTTCAATTGCCATGGCTTTTACTTCTTCACAATCTCGCCCTTGGACTTGGGACTTGAAGTTATTGTCAATTGATTTTCCTTTCGAATCCCTACTACCCATTTTTACCCCACTAACACTTTGGACATGATCAAAGGCACCATTACAATTTATTTTAACTACACTTGTTAATAACTTGCAATATATCTATAAAACTCTATTGCTTTTCTTTAATCATTACTCCAAAGAATTCAGACTAACATTTTTGAAAGAAAAACTATAAGAATAAATATAATAAATAATATATTTATCATTTCAATAATATAATTATAGCTGGGTGTGAATTTTAATTATTAAATAACTAATACGTAATTTATTCATTAAAAAAAAAAGAGAATCAGAAAATTTTTCCAATACATGCCTATAAAACCTGAAATCCACAAAATGAGAAGTGGAACATTTTCACCATTTCAATCTTCACGCAAATATCTAGGACTCCTTATTTATTACATGGCATGGGACCGTGAAATATCCAGTGTCACTGTCTTCTCAATCAAATGCAGACGAGTTTTCTTTGTTTAGGAAGAGATTTGACAGTGAAGCTAAGAGAATTGGGACTTTGCCCTTTTCACCTCATAATGAAAATTTTAAAGATTTCACTAAAATCATTCCGACAGTCAAAAGTACTTAGATTTCACATCATAACATCTATATTCTGTCTGTCATCAGATACACCCAAGATATGCATAATTATGCTTCAATGGCAAGGAAACAAATCAAATGGGTTTTTGGAGTGAAGCATCCATTTGGTTATTTGTTTACTGTAAAATATTATAATAATAATTTAGGTGAAAGTGTCGCAAGGTAGTTGACCAGATATAGGTATGGTCAATTGGCATCTTCTGAGATTGTCCAAACCACCCTATCAAAATAATCATATGAATTAATATAATTGATGTTTCAATATATGATGATGGGTGAATATAAATTTAAGTTTAAGTCATTGAATAACTCACGGCACTAATCCTATAATAAAATGGGCAGATCATAGAATTTTATAATGGTGTTTTGTTTTTGTTTTTTTTTTTTTTTGTGTCTTGTTTCTTATTTAACTTTTTTTTCCCCATAATAGAAATATATCCTCTCTTTCTTAGGTTATTTTGGCCTTTCCCCATTTTCAATTTGCATTCATAACTTTTATTATTTCTCTATTTTAGTTGTATAGCATGATTGTATATATACATTGACCTATGTTATTTTCGTAATACATAACCTTTCCTTCCACCTGAAAAACTTATTAAACCAATATTTTTTTAACAAAAAAATAATTTATAAAAGCACAGTAAATTTTTCAAAACCCCAATGTTAGGTTTAATATACAAGAATGAATCTAAAATAAAATCATGATTCCGTTTTTAATTCTTATTTTCATATTTGAAAGCAATTTCATAAGTTAGAAAAACATGATTATTGGGATTCGACAATTCCAAAATTAAAGGGTTTTCAATTTTGCTTTGAGAATATGAAGTCACTATTCTTTTCCATCCCATTAATTTTAACTATTTGAATTTTTTTTTATTCAACCACATATTTATTATCTATATTTATTACTAAGAGAATATTTTGTAAATATACATTTCCTTCAATTTCGTTGGAAGAAAAGTCAATTCATAAGAATATATTCTTTGTTCCTTTATTCATTCAATTTTGTTATTGTGATACCACTCAAATTTAAGATGGTGAAACTTTAATCATTGAGGCATCTTTTAGTGTCATAGCTTGAAATTTATTAAAATTCTAAAGTTAATTGAGCACTCCTATGATGGGTGACATCTTGGAAAACAGTTGATATCAATGAAAAAACTATATGACATCTTGCCAAAGCGGACAATATCTGGATGGGTAGAGTTATAGGTGGTCATAGATGGTATCAAAGTAGTTTACTAGTCGGAAATAGGGGAATTAAGTACTATACAAGGCAAAGTATCTTAGAATGGGGGTATCTCTTGAACCTATAAGGAGCACATCTGGTGTCCTCCCTACCTGGTATGATTCTGGACCTGTATAACGAAACTGACGGTGACGCCAGTTATATAAGTGGAGGAGTATGTGATATCCCTCAAATGTAAAATGATGAAACTTTAATTATCGATGTGTCTTTTCATGTAATGGTTTGAAATTTATCATAATTTCGAAGTTAAATGTATTAAGTGGAGAGCACTATTAGGATGAGTGGTCTTATGAAAAGCAGTTGGTACCAAAGATAAAACTGTGCAATATTTTGTAAAAACAAAAAATATCTCGGTTGATAAAGTTTTGAGTCATTACAGTTACATTTGATTCTAACCACCATTTTAAATTGTCCTATACATCAAATATGATATAAGTCAATCAGCCATTACATACTACAAGCGCACAAAGTTAAAAAGAAAAATTGAAAATTTGAGTATACTATTTTGTTACCATATAATTACTCGAGATGGCCATCCTATTTCAGGAAAGAGTTGGGCAGAATTTCCATTTTCTGAAAAGACATAACTTTGAACTTAAAGTTGAACCCATGATGCAGGGTATACAGTAAAATGACGTACCACAGTGTCATATCTGTCAAAGTGACTAGTAGTTCAAGATATAGTGAATTTTCCTTCAAAGAAAAAATGCTTTAAATCAACTATTTCCTAGGAAACACCACCTTATTTTTGTTTCAATTCTTCTCGTATCTTAACCTTGCTTTTCGAAAGAGCAAAACTAAAGATGCAATATGTTTAAGGACTTTCTCCCCTCCATAATTACCTAGAAGCAAGTATCTTAAAAATATATATTTAGTGATATTTATAAATCACCTATACCAATGAATAATGAATTAATGCTATTTTAATATATACAATAATATATAGTTTTCAATAGATTATGGGTTCATTTTACAAAAACAAAGCGCCTGTCAAAACTTTGCTAATATTTATATATTATTAGGCACTTTATGTATCATGTTAATACAATAAAACTTCTCTCACACAACTCTTTCATTTTTTTTCCTAATGGCATTGTAGCCTATAGTATCTCATTTGGTTTCTCAAGTGAGACATCTCAGATTTAAATCCTCATTTCTCTGTTATAAGGTACAAAAATGAAAAAACTTTTTTTTTAGTTACTAAATATTAATTATGTAGTGGAGCAAGGAATGCAAACCCATTTAAATCATATAATATAAGAATATCATATGTTAATATCATCGGATGTATAAGCTCTTAGCAAAAGCACATACCTATTACTTATGTTATGAATTAGAATGGATAATTCTTTCAATTAGTTTTGTCGATTTTACTATTTCTTAATTGTTTTTTTAATGTCCTTTTGTACATTAATGGTATTAAATTTTATGTCAATCATATGATACTAAGAACATTTATAATACCAAGGATTTTACTTAAGATTTTTAGGTATCACATTAACTCCTTATAATTTTTTTTTAATCTAAAGATTTTCATTTGGGACCTCTAATTGTCATGTCAATTTGTTCTCTATTTTCTTAATTGAATAATTTGGATGTTTATTAGGTTTTTAAAAAAAATTATGTAGGATCCCAATTTTTTTAAAGACCTAACTATAGAGATTATCCCCCTTGCATATATGCTAATAGATAACTAAAAGTTCATTTTAATAGCCACAATTTGTTGTAGTATTTCATAGTTATGATTAAGAATGGAGGTATAAGGTGGGTAATGTATGAAATTTGATGAGTGTCCCTCTCTGTATAATATAAAAAATTATATTTTATACTTGAAATCCACTATGTAGCACATTATACTTACATTTTATTTTGCACTCTATATCCTATAAAGCCTATATGATACATGGTACAATGCGGAATCTATAGTTTTTTTTTTAATTCCTTAAATTTTAAATTTATAATAATATAAACGGTTTCCAGCTACTTATTCCTATATATTAACTATAAATAATATGTGGAAAAGAAGTTAAAATGTAATTACTTAATATGGTAATTTTTGTAATATTTATAACCTCTAACAGATTTCAAATTAAAAGTTTTTATGGCTCTTTTATGTTAATTAGTCTTAGAGGATAAACAACAATTTTATATAATTTACAAATATAAACACATACAACCAAAGTTCGTCCAACATAGAGTAGTACAAATTCTTCTAAAATGAAAATTTATAGAGGGTAATTAATAAATGATAATCTTGAACAGCAATGATATTAACATAAAAAATAAAATATTATTATATTTTTATTTATTAAAATTTTATATAATTTTTAATAGGATGAGTATAACATACCCTAGCACTTGTACTTTAACGTTTGATTAAATGTTATAGGGTATCTAAAGGGTTTGGCAACTTCATACCCATACCCCACCTAGTGAGAGCGCGTTTCAGCAAATATGTACTCGTATCCAACTATGTAACTCACAATACTTACCTAAGTCCAATCTAGTTGAATAAAGGTACCAAGTAGGTACATTGTATAACAAATTTAGCTACTCTTCCTTGTTATGATAAAAGTTTATTTTAATAAATGCATTATAAATATTTATATTTTCGATTTTTGGTAATTTTTGTCTAAGAGTTTTAATTTTTGTATTTTAATGAACCAAATTGAAATATATATATGTATATAATTGCAACCAAATGCAAAGTGTCAAAATTAAATTGCAAACAACAAAATCTAATAGAGATTTTTTTGGTTATTAACCCTATATTTACGGATGGATTTATCCAATGACAGAAAGTGATTAGTGATGTTTAGGCACATTCCAACACGTATATATTGTTTTGAGTAGTTCCATTACTAATTTGAAGTAATTATTCTATGAAAATCATTTTGGAACAACTACGTTGCACTTCTACGGTTGAATACATTGAAAAAAAAGGGGAAAGAGAGAAAAGGAATGATTTGATGTGTCATCAGAAGAGTTGTTAAACCACTTGAAATGTATTGAATGACATAACTGTTTTATCAATATTTTGGAGTTATGTGGAGAAACTTTGAAGAGGTAGAAGTACTTTTTTACCATATAGATTCAATTCGTATTTTACCAGTAACGTTTAGGTTTATTTACAAGTTTTTTCTTAATTAATTCATTTATGGAAATTTAATTGGACTTGTTCATATGTGTGAACAAAGTAGAAGGTTAAATCTAAAGGGAAAATGTTACATTTCGTACTTTTGGCAAAAAATTCAATTAGGTACTTGAATTTTAAAAAGTTCAATTTAATACGTAATTAAATTTTGCATACGCTTAGTCACCGCCTCTCTTAACTCTATTAACACCGTTTATCTATATGGCTTAAATGGCCATTACAAGTTCGACACCTGTCATTGACATCCGCAACTTTGTAACTCACAATTGCAGACGCGAAACCAATTGTACCATGTTGCAACACCTTCACGTTCATATCTATCTCACAACCAAGTCTATGACTTTCAAGCCTCATCACCAAATAGAATCATTGTCACCTTTACAAAACCTCTTTCACTAGAAAAACTAACACCATCCTCCATAACCAATCTCCAACATAACTTGGAAACTCAAATTAAATTCCAAGCCACCGATGTACCATTAACTAAAACCAAATCCGTCATTGGACACTATAAAACCCTAAATCCATTAGAGCCATTTCCAAGCATTTTATTTAGATTTTGCAATGGGAAAGCTCCTTTGTAATTTGTCGACAATAGTGGACACTCTTTAAGCCTCCCCATCACCAATGTCATCATCGTTGATTCCATTAAACAAGAGCAAAGTCATTCATCAACAATGACCACGACGTGCCTTTGGTGGACACGCGGGATACACGACAATGTGCAATAGGAAGAGTTCTCCAGGAGTCTACATCTTGGCCAAGAAGCCAAATCGAATCGGACTGGACTCCACCATTAATGAACTTGTCCAGATAGGCTTGCAAAGATTGAGTCTTCTTCTTCTTCTTCTAGCTCTCTCTTCTCTTCTCTCTCTATTCAGTTTTTTTTATGATGCTGATGACACGTGTCGGCTTAGTATTGGTTATTAGAGCCATGTAGACATACAATGTTAATAGAGTTAAGAGAGGTAGTCATTGTACCCATACAAAGTTTAATTAGACATTAAATTAAACTTTTCAAAATTTCGTGTAAAGACCCAGTATGTATATAATTAAAACTTTACACGTCAAGTCCTCAACCATACATAGTACACAAAGACTTTATACGTAAGGTTGTCCGCAAAAAGGAGTTTTGGAAATTGCTTGCTCATCCCATTAATATATAAAACTTGATGTAAAATACTACTCAATTAAGAGTAGGTAACTTAACATAATTACATGTCATAGTACCAACATACATGGTACTTCAGACGTTACAAAACCAACTTGTAATATGCAAGTCAAAAAACTTAGGTATTTTATATTACAAACATAGGCTTGGACGAAGCCTTAGTCTAGACTTATTACATCGTACAAACAAAGTCTTTCTTTTTGTCTTTCTAAGAAAACAAAGGGGAATAGTTTATCTCCCTAATCGTCCCACTCATCCATGAATGCTTCCTAATTAGTACCATAATCCATATCATCATGGAATTCATCATCATTAGTACCTGTAGAGGAAAAAAGTGAGCCAGGGGCCCAATACATAGCGACACAAACAAATACATAGTGACATACCCTCCTATACTAATATAATGCAAGAAACAATAACATTATTTATCTTTGTTTAATTAAAACACTTCAACGCTGGAGCATTCAAACTTCGATTGCAATCCATGGAATTTGGAGGTCTTAAGTAATAGCAGCTGCTTAGAAAGTTGATATAAGTAGCCTGAATACTTATATTTCCTATATAATTTTATAAGTAATAATCTCATCTAGGATTCATAGCTGCTACTCAACTTTATTTAACTTAATATCACCTAGTTCAACCATACCCATAAATATGAACTAAATCATATTATTTCTTCTTAAGAATAAAAAAATGTTATACCGATACCGTTCCTCCTATTGATTCCCCGCTAAGCCACTTATGAAAGTCATTATATCATAACAGAGGCGGCTTAAGCACCTAATTTACCATGTCAACCTTGTTAACAGGCTGCCACTATCCTGACTAGATTCAACAGTACACGCACAAACAATTCACACAAGTTTTTAAGTCAATCTTTAATTATATTTGATTTGATAATGTCTAACTTAACACTCAACAAATAAGTTACTATGTACTTGAATAATCGGATATATTGGGAAAATGACTAGTATTTAAAGTCAATTGAATACAAGAATCTGCTAAAGAACCATTTCATATAAAACATCATCAATTCATAATTAAACATTAAATCATGGTACCTTCGTCAAATTCAAATGAAATATCAAACCATCACAATTTCACATTCATACATGCATCTATAATTACATAACTCGTTTCATTATTCATTCATTTATTAATATTATTTTATTTTATTTATATCTAAATAGTACCAGAGAATCCATCATGTCTTTGACAAAAAGCTATGATGTATAACACGGGTACTATTGTAAACCCCGAGAATTTTTCATACCAGTAAAAATAGACAGAAATATAAATATAAAAATAGATGGTCAATATTGAACTCAATAAAAAATCTAGAATAGAACTACGAGTAATAGTAAGCCTGTATATAGTTTTAAACCTTAAAATAAAGTTTTCTAAGTAGTATTAAATACTACTACTAAGATTTCATAGTGGGTATTGAAAAACTCAAGATATAGGAATTACATGGTTAAGATTTTAAATGCGATAAATGGTAAATAACTAATTACGCTCATAGTTAGAAAATGATAACTTAAACATAAACCGTTAGGGCTATAAATATACAATAAAAACATAAACAAATCTATAACTAATAATCTAGACTCCAAATAAATATTTGGATCACACCATTATTTTAATTAGAGCACTTTTATGCTATTAGAGCCTAAAACAAAAATTGGCCGATTAAGCTTAGAAAACCCTAATCGAGTGAGATAAAAACCTAAAAATAATTAATCGCGTAAACTTTAAACCCAAAGTTGAACTTAATTACAATCTAGAAAATTTGTAGAACTCTATATAAATTTTTGGAGATAAAACTCTTGAATGATTGTCATATTTGTACCCATTTAATCTAATAAACTATCCTAAAACTAAGAAAATAATTAACCAAGTAATTTTATAATAACAAACATACAAAATTCGGTGCAAATGGAAAGGATGTATGGTTGGGATAATCTTAAAATTTGCATAGCCGAATTCTTGAGCAACTTACTCAAATTTGGCACAACAAAGTCAAATTTGACTAAGTTTAAGCCAACCACAAATCACCAACTAAGACCTCTCATTAATGCAGCAAATTCAAGTCTAAAACAAGTAGAAACCAATGGAAATTTTGCTCCATGATGATCGAAATGCCAACTTCCTTTTGCATATAAATACACTTATTTATCAACCTCAGACAAAAACCTTAATGCACTACAAAACAAACCCAAAAACAACCACATAAATACCCTTGTAGCAACTAGAATTTTGTGCAAAAATAACCCCAAAACAATAATCAAAGACACACAAACACAACTTTAAAACAACTCCATTAAAACACAACAACAAGTTTGAAAAAGGAAAAACAAGGAGAGTTAAATTTATTTTTAAGTTAGTTATGTATTAAAAAATTTGCTTAAACAATGTTTTGTTAATCCTAAGAAAGAAATCAGCTCAAAAACGGAGTTTAAAACATCTACAACAAGGTAAGCTTTTAAAAACCCTAGTTTCACTCTTTTTTATCATAAAAGAAGAATTAGATACATATTGATGTGTTGTAGGATGATATATGTATACATATATCATGTAAAAACACTTAGAAATGATTTAAAAATAAGTTAGACGCGAAAAATTGTAGAAAAATGGATCAAATTACATGAATAATACAATTCACAAAAGATCATGGCATGTACACGAGGTGGTGAACTCCCTGTGTTCCTCTCGGTTTTCTTTCTTTTGAAGAGGCCGTGTTTCTAGAAAAACACGGTTGGTACACGGCCGTGTTTCTCTGGGCTTGAACTAAAAAAAGAAAAAAAAATTAAATAATAATAATAGTAATAATAATAATCATTTAATTTATTCTGAATATTATTCTTATTATTAGTATATTTTACAAATAAGAATAAATATAATAATTGTAAAATACTTGTTTTATATAGATAAATATATAAGAATGGAAATCCAAATAAGTTAAAATTATGAATAATGTGATTTTTAAAAATAACAAGATAATTATATGAAGTAGATTAAGAGAAACACGTGAAACTAAATAATAGTAAATAAATATTAGTTACTATAATAGGTTAACTAAAAAACAATATTAAAAGTGATGATAATAGTAATGATAAAATATCAATCTACTAAATATAAATTCTATAACTACCCAATAAAAAAATATAAATATCAAACAAGATCAAGAAAAACAAAATAAAATAAATATTAAATAATAATTGTTATCATAAGACCATTAATGGACCAATATAGTAATAGAAAGAAAACCAAATATCAATATAAGACACTTATTCACTCATAAGAGTTTAGTTTTATAATTTATATTTTATGCATCTCAATAGGTGATTTTGAAACTATAGAAGATTTTCTAGCTTACTATTACGATTAACCAATATGAGTAGGTGAGTAACTCAGATTTATTAATTGTGTGTGCTTGTAGTTTAGCTGATCTTAAATGAAAAATAATAATATGAAATTTTTTGTATGGGTTTACGAGAATTATTTACTCTACGAATTGTTGATTGCTAAACTACTTGAATGATAGTAATAATAGAATTCTATATGAACGTATTGCTTATAGCATGCTGCTTGTTTGTGAAATGATTGATCACCTTAAGCCTTATTAAAAACTATTGGCATCATAAATGAAATGAACATGCATTGTACGATTTGCATAAATAGCATTTGAGTAAGTAGCAGCCTACTACGTGTTAGTGTTTCAGATCTCTGGTAATGCTTGGTTTTTCTAGGCAAAGAGACTATTAGTTCTATACAAGATTACTTTTGTTTTGTCGGTACCATAGGAACTAAATGATAAATGAACGATGTCGCTTATGGTATCGCTTTGAAATGACTAATGCTTAGTGAAGTTTCTAAGGCTAAAAACAGAATGAGTGTTAAAGATAAGATAAATTTAAAATGATAATTAAAGTGAGTAATATTATTTTTCTGTATACTTTGTCTCTCTTAGATAGGTAGGTCATAGTATTATGATCCTTTAACCCCGATGAGAGGGCGTAAAATCTTCATCCTGCTTTAGATTCTGGGTTATCCAGGCTTATATTTGTGCATATGCTTATTTGATGCATTTCATATGATTGTTAACAAACTTGTTTGATATATGGTAAGTTCTGGTTATTCACTGAGCCCGTAGTTTCACTCACACTCTCACACAGTCCTTTTAGGTTTACACTTAGGCCATAGCTTGTTACTTCTAGGAATTTAGCTCCAGTAAGAACTTCAAGACTAGAAGTTCATAGGAGATTATGGGATAAGTTTCTCACTCTTGTTTTAGTCTAAGTTAGTTAGTATTTAATTTATCAGTTATGTATTTAAAGACTTTTTAGAAAGACAGTATGGTTTATAATATTATATTCAAGCACTGAGATGATAATTATTTACTAATTTATGGCTTACACGTGTTTGTCATTTGTTATCAAAGTAACTAAAAGATCTTGTTGTTTGAAAACATGTCAATCTTTGAAGGTACTCTAGTGATAGTATTCAAGTGTAGCTTGTTTACTACTGCTAGGGTACCTCAGGGCGTGACAACCATCATGGCTGTGATCTTGGACCGTAGTGTATCTCACTACCTTGTCACACTCGTATTAGGAGATCACGCTTCCTATAACGTCGTGATGTAGACCATGATGAAGAATACACTCGTAAATGATCTTTTTCAATTTTTTTTTTCTAAAAATCACTCGAGGAGATAAAATAGCCTTTGTAGCGACCATAATCTAGGACTTGTCCTTTAAGAAAAAGAGGTCAAAGGAGATCACAGGCTTGGTAATGGTCATGATCAAGCTTTGAAAATCACACAGAGGATATAACATCCCTCGTAACGGTCATGATCAAGGCCATTTGATGTTTTCAAGATGAATAGAGAAGATCATGAGCCTCATAATGGCTGTGACCATCAGAAAAACGTGCTTTAGAGGAGATAACAAGCTCGAACACACCCGTTATGAATAAGGTATTGGTCCTTTGATACTTTTTTTGAAATTTTCGAAGTTTCATATCGTCTAACTCTTTACTAAGCTCTTATATATTTGTAAAAACATGTTAAAACTAACCTATAAACACAATATCAAACATCATCAAGTTCTCTTGCATTCATATGCCCATTCCACATGTATATGCACAATAACCCTAAACAAAAACATAAATCCATCATTCATGCTTGCAGAACTCTATTATCACTCTAATCATTCTAATTATACTCATTTATCACTAACAACGTTAATACACACATTAATTTATCATAAATTCAAATTTCATTTCTTTAAACAAGTGTAAATAGCTTATTTGCATATTTATCCTAATTTACATATTATCAAACCATCAACTTGTTTAAAACATTTAAGTTCCACTCCTACTCAACAATTAACATCAACTAGAAACTATAATTAAACATGATTTGCAAGAAATCACTTTACTTACTTTTATGGCTACTAGACCAATTAAGGCTCTCTTACTTCTTTCTTAACATAAATTTTTGCTCCTACTTGTTCCTTTGATTGGTTTTTTGCTAAACTGGTAGGGTAAGATTTAGAAGAGATTTTGAAGTGTAATTTAATGCTTGTTTGTATTTAGAAGGATGAAGAAGATGGAGAGAGAGACAATAGTTTTGGGGTCTGTTTTGGATTGATATTTTTGTTGCGTTTTTTGACTTTTTGGGCATATCTAAAAGCTTATAGAAGATGTATGGGCTTGGGCTTTTGTGTGTGTGTGAGCTTGAGTTTGATTTGAAAAGAAGATGGGTTTTAGGACTTTTTCTAAAAGTTTTTGCAGCTAAGAAGTCTCCTAATTATCATAAAATAAAACATATCATATTATTTCCAATGCAATTCCATATATATTACTAAAATCACTTAACTTCACCAACACATATATAATTCAATTATAATATATTCCTATACTAATAATCTATCATATCATCAAATCAAATTATAATAATTTAACTATAAAAATTTAAATCACAAAATCATCAATATATATATATATATAATTTAGTAGGTTTAATTTCTGTCATTTCATTCTAGTACCTAATTGAATTTTTCACCAAAGTTCAAATACCAAATTAGGGATTTTCCTAAATCTAAATTATAGGTTTTAAGGTTCACTAATGATTTGGATCTTACTCTTTGATTTAAATGATAGGACAGTCTTAGAGAGCTCGAACGTATTAGCGATAGGTTGATGAATTTTATAGCATTAACTTTGTTGACTTAGATGAGAGGCACTATGTTCTTTGAAATGAGTTTTGTTTAATCTTTTGTGAAAATGTCACGACAATAGGATGGATGATGATGTTTCTTTCAAATTATGAATCTCCAAATGAAGAGGACCTCTAGGTATTTATAGAGCTTAACTATTGATGATATCCATTATATTATATAGACTACCAATGGACAAAAATGAGTCCTCTTATTGATGGGCTCTTACATGGGATCTCTAGCTCATTGACACCTCTTTAGGTGCATGAGCATTTTGAGAAATATTCAAAGCAAACAAGTTGGTCTAATGCAACTATCCCTACTCATCTACTCTACCCTTTTCACTCTAATTCATTTTTTGCATATACTTTTTATGTCACTTCTTTAAGGTCACATGTAGCACGGGATGCATGTTGCACACATGTAACCACTATAATTTGATTAACCCCCTACAAAAGTTAAATTTGAATTTAAATTTTAAGTTCACTAACTTATCTATACTTCTTTTTAAATTAAGTGACTAAATTTAAAAGATTCAAGTCCAAGTGATATTTACAATGGTTAAAGAAGATATGGAACAAGATCTAATAAAATTAGATTGTTAAATTTTAATCTTTCTTAATAAGACAAATGCACTAGGATCCATTAATAAAAAAGACTAAACTTAGCCATTAATTAATGTGGTCCAATAGACAAAATCAATGTGTCCTTGGTCCCTCTTCATTTGATTTGAAATGTGGGATAAATATCATTATGTTACCAAAATTTTGATCAAAAGATCAAACACTTGTATAAGGTTTGATAATTTTTAACCCTCTTACTTGTCGTACATATGTTTGAATATATTAAAATCTACTTTTCAACTGTATCATAATCCACACTCTTAATCATGCTTTATATGTTATTCTATGTTATTCCTCTCAAATCATATGTAACAAAGGATGCATAGGCAAAATAGACACATAACCCTTTTATTCGAATTCATACCCCGACAATATGTTCTTTACTATTAGACAATCTGCTTAAAAATAATAAAAAAAAAGCTAAAATTATTACAAAATATGAAACAAATACACTTAGAATAATTCATGAAGCTTCACTCAAACATACTGCTTGTTCATAAGAGATATCAACAACGTCGAAAGCCTTTTTCTGCCAGATGGCAGAAAGATGACCAGAGACGAAAGCTCTCGGCGTCTTCGCTCTATGGAATTGGAACTGTTCAAAACCAAGAACAAAAGTCCTTTAGATTGTGTGCTATCTGCCGTACTTCTGAATGTGATAATGAAATTACCCTTTATATAAACCAAAACAAAAGTCCTTGCTTGTATTAATAACACGGTCATAGTAATTTTTTTTTCTCTTACGGCAAACAACTAGAAACGATTCACTCAATTTATTTTCTTTCATTTTCTTTTTTAACCTTTAAAAATATATATCATAATAATATCATAGAATTTTGAACTTTTAGATTATCTCATGTACATTAAAAAACTTAGAGATGCAAATCCATGACAAACCCATTTAAAATAAGGCTGCCTTTCAATACTTTCTTTGTTCCCACCAAAAAAGGTACCGAAAATATTTATATATCTTCTTTTATTTTTGAAAAGCTGTAGTGGCAAAAATAAAGTAAAAGGTTTAGCTACAATAAAAATAATGAAAATCTCTTTTTATAGAATTTAAGAATAAAGTGAGAGTTTTTAAGGAAATAATATTATAAAAATATTGGTATGAGATACTTAAGATCTATTCCATTTTGTTTGGCGTGATGGAATGAATTATGAAGGAAAAAACTAAGAAAGAAAAGAAAGTGAAGATAACAAAGTATTAGATAATTTATATCCTTTTATGTGAATGAATGTAAGAAAATGGATAGAGTATTAATTATTATAAAATATAAAATACGATAAATGGTAAATTATTTATATATCCCTATAAAATAATAAATAATTAAAAAAAGGATACATGACTAATTTTAAAAAATTTCTCATTTTCCTTATATTTCTTTCCGTTTTGGAGGGGCAAAAAAGTGATGGGATCAAGAAAAATATTACATCAATTTTCTCTCCCTTTGTCTTTTTCTCTCAAGGGGATGACATTGAATTCCTCCCCTCAAATTTCCTCTCCTCCCCATCATTCCCTCCTTATTTCCTAGGCCCAACATAATGTTACATTAAAGAGTTTCTTTCGAATCTTACATTAATATTGCAGGTGTGTGGATTTGAACAAAGTGATGGCGTTAATTAAATGATACACCTAGAGACAAATATGCAAAATGGCACATAAAGGATGATTAGATGAAAGGGAAATTCTACGATCCATCATTAATTTTTACGGAACAGGTCATTTTCAATAGCTCATATCACAACCAATCGTGATGAATTGGACAATCCAGTTGATGGGACTGAAGAATATCCCTAGAAGAAAAATGGAACAGGAAGGAGGAATAAACAATCTGAATTATCTCAGATGCACTAATAACAAGTAGAGTAGTTATTAAACATTAAATCTGGCTAGTAATATGCAAAATATATTATTGATTATACACAAATGTTTTATCTTTTAAGGTAGAAATTTAACAGGACAAGCTTATTTCTATAAAATCTTGAATCTACAAAGTGGAGAGATTAATGTATATGTAGATCTTAACCATCAATATTATCTGACGAATTGTGTTGAAAATCAGTTGCCAAGATAAATTTCTTTCAGGATGCTAGTCATATTTTGATTAGAATTAGATAGACAATTCAATCAAACCATAATCTAAAGCCATTATATTAATCTCTCTTCATTATCCCATTATATGAATCAAACTTTTTAGAATCTTACCTAATCTACAAATCAAACCCGATATTTAATAAAATAATTTCTAGCCTACCATTAGATTTGTAGATTCTAACTTCTGGTAGATCTCTAATATTCAATCATGTTATAATTCCTCTGGTTCAATATGTTGTAATGAACTTATTACTCTTATCAATTTCCACACTATTTATACATAATAATTACTTTAAAAGCTATCTATTTCATTTCATTATATATATATATGATGAATATATATAATAAAATTCTATAATATAACTGATTGATTTCCCAAAAACACAGATAAATTTGAAGGCCGCTGATCTAAGAAGTCATTTGATTTTTTCACAAAAGACAAAGGGTTTGCAAATGCTAAGAAAAGCCCGACACAACTTGATCTCAATCTCCTTATAATCCTGTTGGGCTTCTCAGTCCTTGGAATGGTAATTAAACAGAATACCATCCTTCAACTCAGCCTTAATTTCATCAAACTTTGCATCCTCCGGAAGAACGAGGCTTGCTGTATTGTAATACCATACCGATCCCACCACCAATTCTCATGCTCATCATGCTTCGGATCAGATTTATTCCGCTCTACTTTGATTGTCAATATACCATCATGAAACCCTAATCTTCACTTCATCTTTGGTTAGTCCCGGCACCTCGTATCGCAGCTTGTATTTGTCATCTGTTTCCTTTAGTTGGCCAGTTAGCTGCCTAGGTAGAAGGTCAAGGTGTCAAATAGCCTAGTTAGGCTCCTGTTGCTCCTCCATTGCACTGGCCATTCCTGAAGGAACAAGTTCTGCATAGAGTAAAGCATATGATCATTAAAAGAAAGAAGAGAAGAGTGTGCAAAGAATTCCTTGATATACACCTAAATTTAATATTAATCGGACCTAGATTTTAGTAAGAAACTTATGACTTCCATGACTTTGTAGCCATATCGCTTATGTTTTTTATTATAAAAAACTAAACAATAATAATAATAAAGCAAATTTAATTCATAATGCCAATTTGAATTAGGGATGTTTGATAAGGAGTTAATTTTAAGCTTTCTATTTGGCTATATGCTATATTGCTCAATAAGAATATAGAATTTTAGTTATAAGTTAGATGGTGCTTGGTGAGTTTTTTTTATGCTTTTTTATTTTTATTTTTGGCCTTAATTTTTTTTGGTTTTTATTAAGTGTGTCAAATTTAATTATATCAATTAATGATATATATATATATAAATATATATATTTAAGACCACTAAAGACTTTGGTGTATCCGCACTAAATTGTCATCTTATCTTAATGTATAAGAGGAGTTCCTAAAAATTTTGAAACTCCAAATTGACTTCAAGTCACTTAATTATATCGTCTTCCTTTTGTAAATTTTGGATAACCTAATATTTTTAATTTTACTTTTTGGTTTGCTTTTAGATACATACCGACTAAAAAATATGCACAAAACGACATCAGCATCAACTAATGATAGACAATTTTAGAATTTTATACCGTGGATCTTTTTATTATACACAATGTAGATTCACCCTTTATACTATACCATTTCCATAAGTAAAATAATTATTTAGGAACTTTTTTAATACTATCTTACAAAGACAATTTCGACAATTAGATATGCAATTCTAAACTAGCTCATAAAATAATGATAGACCAAAATCAACAATACCAGATAAAAGAACACAGTATCATCTGCTATCTATGTAGTTTAACTTTTGTGTACTTGAGAAAGATAGTATACCATAAAGATCAGCAGGAATAGCATCCATTTCACTATTCAAATAAAGGCTCCTCCAGGGGGGTCCCTTTTAGAAAAGGACTGACCTACTGCCACTGTCTTTATCAGAAACCTCTTTTGCTAGTGATTTCCCATCTGATGTACTTTCACTGATAGCCATATCTGTTGCCATAAACCTTTTCATAATCTCACTCTTCCATTTCCATTCTTGGGCACTATTACAGGACTAAGGGCTTTGTTTGCCCCCACGGATCAGTTTTTGTTTTAAGTTTTTCAGGACCAAACTGCTCAGAGCCATTGGAAGATAAAAACACTAAGCCTATTATGTTTTGTGTAATATTTGTGTTACGTGGAAGCTAAGTAGTTGTATGTCTGAGAAATGGGTGATGATTGTTTTTAAGGATGTCTAGGAAATTTGGAGAAGCATCTATTTGCTTTTTGGGGCTGTTTTTGAATTATGTTTGTGATCCAACAAGATTGTTCTTGGTCCTTCTCAAAGGTCTTGTAACTTTTATTTTTATTATTGTAATTTATTGTCTAGACTTGTTTATGAGAATTAAAAAAAAGAAAATTAAAATTAACAATATAATTCTTATTTTCTAATTTGTTTTGAGAAACTTTTGACCCTGAATTAAATCGAATTTTTAGTGTTTAGATTCCTAGAACAAATCACATGATTCAGCTTAAAACAATAAAAGGTTCAAATCATATGTTCGATTTTGATTAGAGGGAAAATTGACCCTGTCCACGTGTCAGAGATTTTAGTTAAAATAGAAGATTACACATATTATACTCTTCTTAATAATTGATTCTTCATTATTTAAATAAAAGGCCAGAGTAAATACATCAGTCAGGGGACAAGATGGAAATTTGCTGGAACATATTACTGTTATTATCAGCAAATAAGTATTATGTGTTAAATAAATGAGAAAAAAATTAAAATAAAATAAATAATAATTTTTATTTTATGACCCGTAATAAGTATTTACCTATGCTACCATTAACCCATTCTTTACTACTCGTGTCAAAAAAACATATAACCTATACTATTATTGCTCCAATTCCTCTTATTCGTATAAAAAAATCTTGCAATTCCTCTCTCTCCTTCCTCTTTATTTTCTCTGACAAAAGGGTTCTCCTCTTTTTTTTTTTTTTTCTCTAAACATACAGTACGGATGTATTATCCGCTAGGATCAACTTTTCTTATTTTTATTATTTTAATTAAATTATTTGTTAAAAAATATAAAAATAAAAAATAAAATTTTAATTATAAATAAATTAAATAAATCAAATATAAATAAAATATATTTATAATTCAAACAATCTCTAAACATAAAACGGGAGACAGCAAATTTTCGGGCCTTGTTTCCTCTTAACTCGTGTATATAAAACAAGAAAATTCCAGAGGATTGCGCATAGGTGATGCCACGTTTTCAGTTTGTCCTTTACCCAGTCGGTAGTACAAGGCAATTTGTTGCTTTTACTACCAATAATCTTTTAAATTTTATTGGCCAAAAAACAAATCTTTTAAATTTTTTTATTATGAAAGAGGGATTAAAGTTACAACACACCACACCATGCTAGGATGGTGATGGTGATAATGACTATTATTATTATTATTCATAACATTATGGATTTTTTTTTTTTTTTGGGGTCAGACATAACATTATAGATTCGGAGAACGATTATTAATACACTTATGAATATCATAATAAAATAAAATCACGTATGAAAGTTAAAGGATTTATTTGGTTATGATTGATGGTTTCAACAAACCAAATTCATCATTCATCAAGATTTATATTCAAACCCATCGACTAGCCATTAAACTATGAAGGCAAAGAATTTCCTTTCCTTTTTCTAAATTCCTTTGTACACGTCTGGCATGCCAATTATAATAGGGAAAAATTACAAAATCAATCGTCTAAATTTTGATGATTTAATTCTTTATTTTTATAATATAACTTTTAACATTTTAAACCAAAAAAAAAAAAAAAAAGCAAGAACCAGCCAAAAAAAAGTTCAATAAAAGATTTGATTAAGACTTTAATAATAATAATAAAATAATAATCTCATAAATTCAACATTTAAATTGAAAAATTAAAAACTCACTCTGAATTGATTCAAATCCATTTATAGAAATTTTTATCACATTTAACTCTTACATCATCTTAACGATCATGATAGACTTTATAGTCCTATTCCTTGAACCACAAGAGGTAAGTTGATAATACTTAGGGATGTAACTGGATCGGGTTTTGAATGGATCATATAAACCCGAGTCCGGATCTACTAGACCCAATCCTATAACCTTATAAGATTTTGATGCTATATCTAAACCCGCCCTGTAGGGTTTGATTTAGAATCCGGAACACGACCCTATAACCCTATAACCCCTTTTTTTTTTAAAAAAAAAAACGTATTTTCAAATTTAATAATAAATGTAAGAAAAATCGATACTTCTGACATAAGTTTCCTATACATTCAAAAATAAAATGATGCATGTAGAATTAATAATAGAAATATTATAGATCACAATCATTATATAACATTTAAACACATTAATATATTACTTTTGTTACTGTATTATATTTTAAAAATATGGTTAAATTAAATTTTCTATTGTGACTAAAATATAACGCACAACAAATAATTTTTAATTTCAATAGCAAACATGACTTGAACAAAATTTAAAAAGTTCTAAATCCGGAACTAATCCATAAATATAAAAGAAAAACATCCTTAGGAGACAAAAAAATAGTAGCTTCTTCATATATTTTTTTCTCTCTTTACTCCTTTAGTAATGTTATTATTTATGTTTTTTAATTATAATACAGGGTTATCGGGTATCCATTGGGTTTGTTATATGATTCAAACTCGACCCTATAACCCTATAGGGTTTTTACTATATATCAAAACCCGATCGTATAACCTTATAGAGTTCAACTCTATAGAATTTTTAACAGGTCAGGTGGATCGGAAATCCTATAAAGCCAATCCGGTTACATTCATAATAATACTTGATATATCGTGGCCCACTGGAAAGTGGAACCTTAAAAAGGTACAAATTCTCTCTTATTTCTTAAACAAGCTCAAACTTGCACATTCAAGAAATGACCCTACATGAAATTGCCTCAATGACAGAATCAAAAAATAGAATCTCCTGCTCATATGTTAGTTCTTAGAAATCCTTCAACATTGAACAATCATAGTAAGCATGAAGAGGAAGTACGACTGAAAGAGATAAAGAGAGTGCAAAGCAAAGCTTGAAGCAGGAGCAGCTTGCGCGATTAATTTAATTAAATGTATGAAAAATTTCCAATTTGGCCAGTATCATAACAATCAAAAAACAAAGAAACAGCACTACTTCAATCACCATTTTCCAGCAAGGATTTCCTGTGCTTCAAATTGTTGCCTGGATGTGGAAAGGAACACGGTTTGGTCTACTTCCTAAGAGGCGGATGAGATTGTGCAAGCAACCTGAAAATGGTTCTGAACTTTCTTCGTCTCACAATTATGGCATCATTTTTCAGTCATACATACCATTTTGCTCCCAAATGTCCACTAGAAAATCTACCATTTCCTGTCAAACAGACATCACATTTCATAAGTTGAAGAATTTAATGTTATGGATTGAACACAATTTGCAGAAAATGTACTTACAGATAGAGGTATTGGGTGACGAAATGGCTTGTTGTTTCCAAGCAAGCTTTCGTATGTAGCATTCCAACTGCAAACCCATATACTGCATGTTAAGTTAAGAAAAAGGATGTGTAGTTAAGAAAAAGAAATGAAACGTGCGAGAAATCTACCTATACTTGTGTCAAAGCTAAAAACAGGTCTTAAATAAGATAATTCGGACACCCCATCGTGCATTATTAAGATGCTACCCTCAATTCTTACCAAGCCCCTAGGATTTAGGCAATGAGTGTGTTATGCAAAAGAAGTTTTCAGGAGTTCTTAGCATATTTTACAAGCAAAACTATGTGGTTGTCAAATATTATCTTAGTGATCTCAAAATATTATGATCACTGGTCACAATTAGCTGTATATGGTATTGGAAGAAAATGGTAGTGATTGGCCTTTGGTGATTGTGATTAACAACCTTGAAAAGTACCAATCAACAATGAAGAAAATGATTACCCCGTCAGACACCGTCTTTGCATCTCATCACCATTTTCCACTAAATTCATTAATAGGCACATATCTCTTGTAAACATTATGACAGTATTCAACAATTATAAAATTTGATTATGCTATATGATAACAGTTACAGGAGAGATGTTTTCTGCAAAATGAACTCTCTTATTTCCTCCCAATGATCAATAAAGGCAAAGATCCTCGTGTTCGCATTTGGCCATGTGCACGAACCCTACAAAATATCTACATACGAAGGAAATGGCCTTTTATTGCTTGTGTTGGTCAACAAGCAAAGGAATCACACTGAGAACACAAAACTGATACACCTGCAGCATATTACATCGTCTTTCCCTACACATTTTCTCTCACTCACTACCCGATTTATCTTATTAGATATAAAACATTTTCACAAGGACCAATACAATTCAAATTATACATTCAGTTAATCATCTTAACTTATGAAAACAGCATCAGATAACACCTATAAATTGCAATTACAACAAGGTTACCGTACCCTCACCATTCATAATAGTTTCATATTGTTCGTAAAGAGATTCAGCTTAGATGACAATAAGATCCAAGATATCACATCATACGTTTAATGATTTTACAGGACATTAAGCCAAAGAATACTGCCAATCTCTTCATTCGGGCTTCCACCAATTAATTAAAATTTCCTCATTATATTTATATATATGCAGAAAATTCAGAAGAAACTTGCCTCAATTTAGGCTCTCGTACTTGCTTTGACTGGTTCTCATTTGTTTTTTTACCTACCCAGTTGTTTCTTGTCTGTCTCCAGATAAGAAGACCTAAGTCAAAAGATTTTTCAAGATCAGACATTCTATTAGAAGCAGCTTTGCATGGAAAAACAAATTTGAATGGTAAAATCAGCTTGCAGGTGATGCAGGCCACACTTAAAATTTGTAAGTAGTGGAACCATCTTCAATATTTATTATAATCTAAACAATATCAACTAACCGCCTAATGTCATGGCTGAAATTTTAAGAGCTCCACATCTATCTTATTTGCACTATAGCATTAAATAAGGACATAATGGTTCAGTTGCTAATGATTTAGGAAGCGGTCAGAACTTGCCGTGATTTATAAATTCAGAAGAACCAGCAGAACAAGTGCCACCATGTGAATCAGGGGTCTGGTCGGATATATCTACTGATGGGTTACTTCCCAGAGATGGAAACTTACTACCTACTGACGGGTTACTTCCTGCGGATTGGAACTTACTGCTGTGGTCCATATCAAAGGCGCTGGTGGTCCAAAATTCATCCGATTTGCTTTGTTTGCTCATGACCTGACCATTAGCTCTTATTCCTTTGGTTGTCACATCTGCTGAAACAATCGGGGTGTCCTTTGACAAGCATGCAACACAAGCACTGCTCTGTTACAAGAGTGCCTTCTGTTACAGACCATATAAGACTAGATAACTAAGCAAAATCACACATGCAGCTTATAGTCATAGATCATGTATGAATACAAGACTGATCAATGCCATCCTGTAGGGCACAAAGGGTTTAGGCTAAACATAGATTTTGCCAATTCTGCACTTGCTAGCTCTACACCTAGTTTTTACGAAATTCAGTAGATTGCTTTGATTCTCATCCATCCATGAAAGCAGAAATCAATCCTCTTTTTTATGAGAACCAGCTGAGACAAAGGCCTCAGGACTATAAGCCTCATCTCAGTTTTTCATAAAACAGAAACAAAGAACATCTTCAGAAAGAACATGAAATTTCTGATAGAATAGGCACCATGAATAATTTTCTTTGAACAGCAATAGACCAAGACCACCAAAGTTTTATGTGCAAGAAAAAGGAGCTACATATAGGGATGAAGTGCTTAATAGTGATAAATGTCATGTGGAGGTACCTTTTGCTGGAGGCTAGAGAGATGATTACAAAGCAAAGGCTCGTGATAAAAATAATACATGATGTTTGCAATATTAAATGACTTTTCTCTATACTTACGCATGCTCTGAATCAACTTGCCTCAACAGAATGTATTCTTTTATCATCAAAATTTTAACTTCAAAACTTCAGTGCAAGAGCATCAATTTTAATGGAAAAGGAGTTATTATTATGCTAGACAATACAATTTTCAGCAAGTTCCATAAGGAAACTTATGTTTGATAGAAGGAAAAGGCACTTGCAACTTATCACTTATCAGGACAACAGGTGAACTCGTGATTTATTTTATGCACTGGTAGCTCAAGGTCTAGAAGGTTGGTCATGAATTTCAAAAGCATATCTTGATTCTGCGCTAATAGAACGTTCAGAAATCAGAACCAGCTATTGCAAACAAATACGTCAGAAAAGGTAAAACAGGCAACAATAATGTCTCATGAGAATTTTGAAGAGAGAGAAAATTATTTTCATTATATTAGAATGCAATACAAGTCTCATATTTATACAGATAAGGTCAAAACTTAGTCAAAACACTAGGAGAAGAGAATACCTCTAAACAAGGAATCTCACTAAAAAAAGGAAAGCAATCAACCAAAATGAATGAGAAAAGAATAAAAGAAAAAAATATTACATAGCTAAATAGATTTCCAAAAAAATAAAAGATTTTAACGAATATACATAGAAACCACTTCTATCTACACTGCCCTCAAGTTAGGTTGTATATGTTGTACAATCCCAAACTTGGAGTAGAATCCTTTGAAGCTTGTCCTTGGAAGAGCTTTAGTGAGAATATCAGCAATTTGTAACCGAGTAGGAATGTAGTTCACTTGAAAAATTCCATTGTTGATCTTCTCTGATATGAAGTGTCTGTCAATTTCCAGCTTGATCCTGTCATGATGAATTGAATTCTTAGCAATACTAATGGCTGCTTGGCTGTCACTGTACATTTTTATTGTTTTCATGAATTCCACTCTCAATTCCTTTAATAGTATTTGAAGCCACATTCATTTGCATATGCCAAAAGCAAGGGCACAATATTCTGATTCCGCACTACACTGAGAAACCACTGATTGTTTCTTACTTCGTCAAGTAACAAGATTACCACACATATGAACAGTAGCCATAGGTTGATCTTCTATCGATTAACTCTCCAGCCTGGCTAGCATCAATATAGACTTCTATCTCACGTTTTTTACACTTCCTGAAGATCAAACCGTGCTCAGATGTCATCTTCAAGTACTTGAGAATTCGATTCACTACTTTGAATAGTTCTTTACTTAGATTGTTCATGCATTGACTTAACACACTAACAAAGAATGCTATGTCTGATATGATATGTGAGAGATAAATCAATTTGCCTACAAGCCTTTGATAACTCCCCTTGTCAATTGGGATGGTGGCCCTACTCTCGTTTATCCTTAAATTAGGGTCCATAGGTGTTTCCGTAGCCTTACGACCGAGCATTCCAGTTTCATTTAGTAAGTCCAAGACATTTAGTAAGTCCATAACATATTTTCGTTGTGATATAACAATCCCTTCCTTTGATCGAGCCACTTCCATGCCTAAGAAGTATCTGAGAGGACCTAGATCTTTAATCTCAAATTCTATTGCGAGCATCCTTTTAAGCATGACAATTTTCTTTGAGTCATCTCCTATCAGAATTATGTCATCTACGTACACAATGAGGATAGACTTTTTGCCTTTCGATGAAAATTTTACAAATAGAGTGTGATTAGCTTGGCATTGAGTATAACCGTTTTTCACTACAGCTTTAGTAAATCTATTGAAGCAAGCCCTATAAGACTGCTTTAGGCCATACGGTGACTTCTATAACTTGCAAACTAGTTGGTCGTTTGAAGGATTTTCTACACCAAAAGGACTTCCATGTAGACATCCTCTTTAAGATCCCCGTTCAAAAAGGCATTTTTAATGTCAAGTTGATGTAGAGACCAATCTTGATTTATTGCAAATGATAGTTGAACTCGAACCGTGTTAAGTTTGCCAACCGAGGCAAAAGTTTATTGATAATTAATTCCATATGACTGAGTAAAGCCATGTGCTACCAATTTGGCTTTGAATCTTTCAATACTCCCATCTGCTTTGTATTTAACATTGAATATCCACTTGCATCTACTGGCTTCTTCCCTGGAGGCAACTCCATGAAAGTCCAAGTGCCATTACTTTCTAGTGCCCTGATCTCTTCCTCAGCAACCTGTTTCCATGCTGAGATTTTTAGAGTTTCCTAAATAGTATTAGGAACCTGTATATTATCAAGAGTTGAAACAAAGGCTCTAGATGCAAGTTTCAATTTCCCATAAGCTACATATCTTTCAATTGGATGATTTGTACATATTCGAACACCCTTTCTCTGAGCAATGGGTAAAGCGAAGTCATCAACAAAGGGAATAAGGGATTCATTAGAAGAATCTGTACTAGTGTGAATCTCTAAGATAGGAGGATCCTCTGAGGGAGGGGGATCCGGTTTAGGTTATTGACAGTTCTTGTTTTGTGTAGTGTCATCTACAAATTCAATAGGTCTTTAGCTATAAACACGGAGTTCTTAATTATTTGTTTTATGTTGGAGTGGAATGAACTCAAATGAATCATCATGAATGGTTTGATTTTGCAAATTGGAATACTCTAGAGTCTCAGATTTGGATTGATCATTTGGTCGAGATGTGGGACTAGGATTCTTCAGTGACTCGGATGATGGCAGAAGTTTGTGTGACGCTTGGTAAAGGAAATCTTGAGATTAGGTGTCTTGGAGTGTTCCCTATAGTTGTTATTTCCTAGAGCTCTCTCCTTGAATGGCGGGTTTGGGAAAGAAAGATTAGTGTTCAAAAAAGGTGATGTCCATAAAATTATAGAATTTTTAAGTGACAAGTGAATAGCATTTGTACCCTTTTTGATTAGATGAGTATCTTGGAAAAATACATTTGATGAATCTGGGTTTAAGCTTGGTTCCATGTTGCTGGTGTATATGGACAAAAGATGAACATCCAAATACCTTGAGTGGTAGGATGGAAGAAAAAGCTTTGATGTATGGAAAGGCTTATATAAAGACTTGGCGAGGTGATTGGAATCGGAGAACATGACTCACCCAAAAGTGTTTAGGCACATGATTAGAGAGCATGATTGATCTTGATACCTCAAGTAGGTATCTGTTTTTTCTTTCAGCTACTTCATTTTATTGAGGGGTGTCAACACAAGAACTTGTATGAATGATTTCTTGTTCTAAGAGGTAGGGCCAAGAACAGAGTTAAAGTATTCTTTTCCATTATCAGTCTTAAGAACTTATATTTTCCTTTTGAATTAAGTGATTATCATAGAGTGAAAAGATTTGAATATGGCCATAGCTTCAGATTTTTCTCTCGTGAGGAATGTCCATGTGATTCTAGTATAATCATCTATAAAAATACAAACCAGCAAGCCCCATTAATATTTTTCACGCGTCAGGGTCCCCAAATGTCACTATATACTATGGAAAAAGGATGTGAAGGTTTATAGGGAATGCTAGGATACACATGCTTGGTATGCTCTGCAAGTTGACAGATTTCACAATGATAAAATTTGCAATTTTTATTGATGAATAGATGGGGAAACAACTTTTCAAGATATACAAAATTATGATGACCAGGGTAAAAATGCCATAACATAACAAGACTCATCCAAAAGTGAAACAGATTTAGAAATAGACTCAAAAACACAACTTAAAGAATGAACTTCTTTATGTAGAGGAGTATTTTCTTTGAGAAAGTAGAGGCCATCACACATTTACAAAGATTTAAATAGGTTTTAGTCATACAGTTCAAGTTACGAGTAAGTTTACTAATAGAAATTAGATTGCAGTGTAATTTTGGAACATAAAGGACATATGAGAGATGAAGATCCTTTGTTAATTTTATGATTACCATTCCTGTCACTTTTGAGAGTGATTCATCTGCTATTTAGACTGTAGAAAAATTTGAACATGGACTATATTTGTGAAAGACCCTAATATCCCTAGTCATGTGCTCTGAAATCAACTATCCAAGATTTTTATTTCCTGGTTTGTGCAATGAAAGCTGAAGAAAATATACCTTGATGTGTCAACATACTAGTATGTTGTTTAGTAGTGAATGGAGTTGATTTAAGAGGGTTGGAGATCTGTCCTAGCAGTTTTGGTAGTGCCTCAATTTGCTCCCTGGTGAATGGGCTGTTCTTTGCATTGTTGTTTGATGAAGTGGCAGCATTTGCACAACTTTTCCGTTCATTTCATGCACAAGTAGGCTTCCAATCCACAGGTTTCCCATGAAGAAACTTTTGGCCATTTAGTTTGTGACGTGTGACAAGAAAATAAGAATTGTCAACGACATTTGCAAAGAAATTATTGGAGGAATTGGAATTTTGCTCGGATTGGAAATTGCCTTCCGAGAAGGTGATCTGAGGATTCATGTTTTGTTTGGACATGGTGAAGGGAGATTAGCAACGGATAAATTAGGTTTCAGAGTATAGCTTTGATACCATGAGAATTTTGATAAGAAAGAAAATTATTCTCATTAAATTAGAATGTAATACAAGTCTCGTATTTATATAGATAAGGTGAAAACATAGTAAAAAAACTAGGAGAAGAAAATCCCTCTAAACAAGGAATCCCACTAAAAAAGGAAAGCAATTAATCAAAATAAATGTGAAAAGAATAAATGAAAAAAAAATATTACCTAGCCAAACAGATTTCCAAAAAATAAAAGATTTTAACTAATATACATAGAAACCACTTTTATCTACATCTCATTACTTATTACAAGGCAGTAGCCAGTGCAGTTTAACAATGAGAACATATTCCTAATTCAATGCTGAATATCAAAATAAATTCTGATCACATATTGTAACAACTTCCTATATATGTGTCAGTCAATCGCGGATTCAAGGCTTTTTCAAATTTTTAGATCATAAAAATGAAAAAAGTACTTGTATCTCTAAACCTATACATTATCCTTCATAGGCCATGAATCTAAATATAATATTGTCAAAGTCCTTATTTCATATCCTTTATTTCCTGATTTAAATATCTTCAAACGATGACCTCCCGCCTATGTATCTTAAGCTTTCAATTCACTTGGTCATAAATCTAGATTAAATAGTCATCCAAAACTGTTCAACTAGACTTACTATGAATCAAAAGACAGTGCATACAACCAGAGAGAAGTGCAGCAGGCAGCTATTGGAACAATCGAACCAACAAATGTTGAAATGCATTTCCAAGTGCCAGAGCATCATCCATCTTTATTAGTAGCCATTTCTCAAATATCGCACATTCAATATATACATTCGAAATTGATAACAGCTGCTGGTACACTAGCTAAGAAACTAAATGAAATATTATTTTGCATACTTTTAATCAGGATGTGTGTACAGAATCCTGAAATGTGAAAAGTTTCATCTTTTGGAGTACTCCTTTATGCAACTAACATGAATTTTATGGAGAATACAACTCATAGATAGATGAGATCCAGTAAAAACATTATTGATATACAAAAACCTTAGCTCAATGTACAATTTTTATTCATTGAATCAAACAAACAACAAAAACATGATTAAAGAAACATGTCCTAAATCCAACCCATCTAGCTTCCAATAGAAGAATCAAAACCAAGTAACAAAAACAGAGGCAAAAGAAAAGAAAATTGAAATCAGAAAAAACTTACCCCATGCATGCAATGTGTTAGATACCCGAAAAAGCTACAATCTTTGACCTAAACTAACTAATGAAATAACTAAATTTTTTTTCCTTTTTATACCCAAACTCAAATCCAGCACATACCCTTTTCCAGAAATGAAAGATCAAAACAAACCCTGAAATCAGAAAACAAACCTTTCATTACAAAACATGTAAAGATTGAACCTTGAAGGAAATTACTAACAACACAATGAGATATAATTGTACCTGTAAAAATGGGGTTCGGTTTTTTTCTCTCTTTCCTGGAACATATGGGATTGGACTTGGGGTTTTCCTATTCTTCTTCTTCTTCTTGTTGCTTTTTTCCTTGTGTGATTCTATTATTGGACAGAAAGCAAGAAGGAGGAGGGGAAAAAAAAAAATAAAAAAACAGAAAAATGATTGGAGAGGAGAGAGACAGAGAAAGAGAGCGAGAGAGAGAGTTTTTTATATAGTGGGGAAGTGCAGTTAACTTTCGTATCCTCGTTTTTGCCTTTTTTAGCTTGACATGATTATTACCCTTCAGTTATTTTTAGCAGAAACTAAGAATGTCTCTAGAATTGCACGTGAGTCAAATGTAAGACATATTCTTATCTTCCATACCATCGTCTTGTTAATTTTTTTAGACCGATTTTATCATTTTATGTTTGAGAGAAATAATAAAAAAATTACTATAAGTATTTTTTTTGTTATTTTTTAAAAGAATAAATATTTAAGAATTTAAACAATCATGCAAAAATAATATAAAACTATACGTTATAATCTATGACATTTGAAAACTTTGCTAATTAGGTATAGAAGAGAAAAATTATATAACATTCTAAGGAAATATGTTTATAATTTAAAAAGGAAAAGAAAAATGAGAGTAAGATAGCAAACTCCTCTCCAAAAAGCTGAAAGCTCGTCATTTGTTGCATTGAAGAAGTGCCATGTACTTGCAATTTAAATTAAACTTATTAATTTTTAAGAAACTTTAACATTAGAAAGGGTAAACTTATTTATGTGAAAAAATAGTTCATAGTAATTGAATTGTTAATCTATTTGTATAGCAAATGATATACATGAATTTTTAAATCTTAAAACAGAAAAAAAAGTTATAAATTCAATGTAGAATGTGTGATATGATAAAATAAGAAGGGTTAATTAATACCTTGATAAAGCAAAAGTGGATGGAACTGTGAATTTTGATACTAGTGATAAAATAAAAAGTATCAAGTAAACTATATAGCTAAAACCTTAAATGAAATAGTAATTGATATATATATATATATATATCTTAGTGTAATAATAATTATATATGATGATGATGTAGGTATCATTTTCATTGTAAGATGTGATTGCTTGCGTGAATTTCTTTTATTCATAGCACTTGTATTCATCACCTACAACATTAACCTGCATGCTTACCAAATCATCGCAACTAAAAGAAAGTAATGGATACAAAGTAAGAAAAACTATAGGATGAGACTTAATAAGTTTGTTTCAATATTAGTAGAAACTACTTGTCATTTTGCATTTTTTGTGTCTCTCACTTGATCATCTTGATGACAGTTCGTATATCAACTTTGATAAAATATCTCCAAAAAAAGTATAAAATCTAAATTAAAGACAAAAAAGGGTTAGTGTTAGATGAGATATGTTTTGTTTTGAAATAAGGTTTATTAAGAAGTGTGAAAGAAAAAACACTTAATGTAGGGGGGCATCATCATGGAGAAATGATGGAAACTCTAAATTATATAGCCATGCATCGACAAGGCTCATAGCATTGCAAGAATCCTATATTATAAAATGCCGTTTGAATTTTGACTATATTAGTAAGTATGGTAATGGAACCATAATAGAAGCCTGATTTTAGAAATTGTAAGACTAAATTAAACCCTGATAGAGAATAAGTTGTCACATCTCAAAATTCAAGTGATGATAAATTAAGAAGGTCTTAATCTTTTTTTTTAAATGATTATAGGCCAATTAGTGCTAACAAAAAATAAGCTTAAAATGGAGACACATAGAAGCAAATTAAACATTAATGTATTATGTATGAAGTATTTATACTTTTATGACAGTGATATGTTTTTGTAAACAACATTATAGGTATATATGCCATCATGTTTAGATATTATATCCTTCTTGGCTAATACTTTTGTTGAAGTCATTAATACACCTCATGATAAAAACTCTTAACCCTCTTGATCAACCTATTAAGACCTTGATGTAGATGAGATGTCTCAAGCAATTGAAACAAATAAGCCTAGTGCCACTACAAAGATCTTAGCTGTTGGGTCTAAATTTCATAAAACCATGATAAACATTCCTTTATTTAAGTGTTAATATGTGAGAGGCATCGCACTAAGCAAAATTGAGTTCAAATGTTTTTATTGGTAAGAATGTCCAACATCATCTGTGATTAGGTCAATTAAAGTAGTTCGTATGGGTCTCACCTGGAAAATATTATAGTATTTTATCATCTAATCTTCTAACTTTTACATTAGTACATGCTAAAATTACACAACTAACAAAATAAGTTTGTCCTCTTTAGATGTTGAAAGGTTTGTGAAGGTTGCATCTATTAAATTTTCAATTAAGTCTTCACCTATGCATAATGATAGTGGTATACATGTGAAATGTTAATGCTATATTCAACTCCATCTCCAACTCTTAATACAAACTTGGACAAATCTTTATCATTGACAAAATTGGTATCTTGAGTTAATAAAAGAATTCAAATGCTTCTCCATAAAGTTGATTTATCAAGGCATGTATTTATCATTTGATGTTTTATTCCCTCTAAGACAAATGACAAAACTTGTTTGAAATATTCCTTTTATTGTCATGAATTTCTCCCTAAATAATAAGTCAATTTTCGTGATATCTCAAAGTATTTGATGTGCCTAAGAGGATAATCACTAGGACATCAACGGGAAAACAAATATAATGCATCTAGAAGGGTGACTACTATAGCTCTCACAATAATCTTTTTGTATATGAATGGTGTTATTCTAGGATATGAGTTATGACGCACTAGGAATAACCTGAATTACACTCTCGCTAATTTGATATGACTCACAAATTAACTATAGTGGCTTGTTTACTACATTCATGAAAATTAATAAGAGCAGGATCCATTCGCTATAATCTCAAGGATTGATAAGAACTAAATTAAGAGAATGTTATTAAAATAATATTTTTTTAGGAATAATGTCACAAATGATACATGAATTTTGGTAAAATATGCAATTAGGTATCTAAACTTTGAAAATTATCGATTTAATACTTGAACTTTGAAATTGATCAATTCGGTACCTGAAAAACTTTAAAATTGATCAATTTAGTATTTGAAACAACTTAATGGAGGTATTATTAATATACACAAAAAGTTATTTTAAGTACTAAATTTGTCAATTTTAAACTTTAGATACTAAATTAATTAATTTCGAATTTTAAGTATCTAATTGTATATTTTGTCAAAGTTCAGGTAAAATTTGCAACATTGACCTTTTTTTATTAACAAAGAATTTTTGCCTTCTCAATTGCCCATTACCTAAATATATATGTACATATATACAGAAAAATCCCCAACAACCAAAGGGTAATAAAGTAATAGAACAAAAGACCTAAATTCCTATTGGCTAATAAAAACTAATTTTCTTTTCGTTAATAAAGATTAATAACAAATAGATTAGTTCCTAATTAATTAATAAATAAAACTAATTAACTTGAAATTAAAATAAAATAAAAGATAGGATAATGATAATGACAACTAATTAGCTCAAATGCAATATTCAAGAAAGGGAGATTGATTCCTATCGGTGTTCTATTAAGATCTTTGAAAGCACATTCATTAGATATTTCATTCCATGACATGGTTTTAGCAAGTTTAATGGATTAATTAAATAAACCTCAAGTGCATAGTTTTGCCCTTTGCTAATATAGTTGATGCGACTAGAATTAGTTGTAGCTAAAGCAATGTGATCGCCACTGCGAATAAAAGCTAAAATGGCATGGTGTACATATGTTTTCCCAGTTCCACTCAGACTAGCTATAAATAAAATTGCATGTTTATCCTACTCTATTGCTGACTTAACCGAATTATATGTACGTCTTTGTTCAGTATTCAAGTGGGAGGATGCATTTATGTCATCTTGGTTAATAGGAATGGATATCTCATCTTAAATACTCCTTCATATATCTTCCTGACCTTCGAAGTTGTTATTCAAATTTGGTAACTCATAATCCAACAATCTCTTATCATGTTGTGCTAGCAATAATTTGAAGCCTCTCAATAAGCAATTAATAATACACACGTTTGAGCGTGTTGGAGATACAGTATAATCTTGCATCATGCTTGTGTTGAATTTATCTCATAAGAGTCTAATATTATTGAGTTGGTTGTGTATTGGAATAGTTGTAAATAGCGTCCTCAGCGTCGATGGCATTTAGAAGGAAATAGCTTCAAATAAACAATGTTATACGTTGCTTTCATTCTCAAGATGGCATTTACTCTCTGTAGCATTTAGAAATGTATTATGATTGACTCTATCGTATGTTTTGTATAAAGAATTTCCATAATGCTACAAAAGGATAAATTCAAAATGACGATAGAGAAGTAAAGAAAGGAAGGTTATTAGAAGAATTTATACCATTCCACCGACAAATTCGAAAAGATTTTATTTACATATCAATGGGAGTATTGGCTCGGAATCCGCTAGGGCATTAGTGGGACTGTTCAACCTTGTATCGAGTTCCATCTTAACTTATGTTGGGCTTGCCTGGATAACATAATGATATATATATATATAAATATATATTTTTTTCGTGCTTCCCACATAGGGATAGTAATGAACAAGGACCTAACACGCAATAGAGAAGAGACATGTAATTTGATAAAACTTATAAACATTTTAATCAAGCGTAAAAAATTAATCCCAAAAAGAGCTAACGCTATGGAGGATATGAGTATGACTATGCCCTCTCTATTTCAGGTATACTTATTACTATTATATAATATAAGGTTATAGTTTTGAAGAAATAAATATTCTTAATAATTCGTTCCAAGCAAAGCTAAAACTATATTGCGTCGGTATTTTAATGGTACAAAAATTGAGGGAAATTGAGATAAAGTGAAAGAGGAGCATCCAATTCCATGTAAAGATGAAAAAAAAAATAAAACACTAATGCAAAATCATTGCATGCCATTCCTGTGGAAGTGCAGCTAGAAACAAATCAATAGTCTATTCCATCAACATTCTTCTATATTTTCCTTAAAGTATTATATATATATAGTGTGGAATGGAATAATTAATTTTGACACCGAGATTAAGTGGATTTTACATTTATTTCGTTTTTAATACCCATATTTAATCAATGATTATTAGGCAATGATATATTAATGTGTTGGAAGTAGGGATTGACATGGCTAGATGAGTTCTTTAGAACAAAAGCAAATATTGTTTGCTATTTTTTTTTTTTATTGTGCATCACTCTAAACTAATCCATATGCTTCAATTCTTTTATAATAAATATATGTTTTTTGTCTTTAACTTTAAAAAGGCTGATTCCATTTTCTTTAATTCACAATTTAAATCATAAATAATTACCAAAAGAATTTCAACTTTTTAGGTATATAATTTTTAAGATGTGAAATGTTATAGAAAATCTATGTCCCTTTTAGATATAATGGCAAAATCCTAATTCAAAATCAAAAGGAGAAGGAGGATATTCAATTATATGTGTGCCATTATTTTTATGGAAGAGTGTTGTGAGAAACCAAGTTTAATTTTTTTTTTTAATACATCACTATCTATAATTTACAAAGTAAGATGCAAAAAGACATTATTTCAAATCATTCAACTTAACTTATAATACAATATGGAAAATCTAACAAAAATTACAAATATATAAATGGTCTTTTCTAATTATACAATATGGAAAATCTAACTACTTTCTTTTTTTCATCGTTTCATTTCTAACTTTTTTTGACTGATGGAACTTATTCCTTTATTTAGAAGCACCAAAAAGATAAAAAGAAAAAAAGGTAGCTAGATAAACTATCAATGGGGTTTCATGCCATATGAACATAAGATTCAAGCATCTTTATTGCACACACCAACACTCATCAGCAAAGTCCCATTATAAACATTCCGGGCAGATTATGTAACCTATCTTCACCTAGTAAACATCTTCTCGATACGCTCATATTCTTCAATTTCACAACCACATGGGATACTAGGCAAGGATGGCACACATTGCTGAGATTATTACTCATTCCAAACATAAAATCATGTACACAACATGACTAAGGAGTAAGGATAGGTAGCATGTAATCTGATCTAGTGCCAAGCACGCGTGCCTTAGTATCTGAGAAATGCTCCAACCCTGGCGGCACAGTAACATCCCCTTTGCTGGAAACACCAATAGGAAAACGAAGTAAATGACCCGGCAAATCATGTTCCAAGGTCTCACTTGAGTAAAGATCCCAATACTTGTACAAATTAAACATAACTATGAGTTTGAATCCAACCCATATAAGCAACCCAAATTTGAAAATGTTATAGAGGTTTATAACCTTGATTTGAAAACAACTCTCTTAGACACGGACATGTAACTAATGCGTGTATGGCAATTTCACCAGGTGAACTACATTTTGGAGAGGTTGCATCCATTTTAATATGTCACATTCAAAGATTAACAGCAGTGTGCAAACTATCATGGGAGAGTCTCCATAAGAAAACTTTGATCTTTGGAGGAAAAAAAATACTCCAAATCCATTTAGTATGCAACACATTAGTGGGATTATGATGGAAGTGAAGGTGTTCATAAATATTTTTAAGAGAAGGCTCCCATTAAGGTTAAGGATGAAGTCCTTTCTCATCACTGTAGCTCTGTCTTAGGAAAACTGCATCACACATGGAGGATAAATACCATGAAATGGGAAAATTGATGAGGTTCTTCATTCCATTTCATATTTGAAATGCAGCAATTGGCCACTGAAAGTGAATATGAAGAGGGAAGAAGATGACCACAAAAATGTTGAGAAAGTAGGTCATCCCTCTTCCACCAATCAAACCAAAAGGACGTAGATTGTCCATTACTTAAAATACTAAAATAATTAGTCGTATAACATGTTGTTGATTGAATGGTTTCTTTGTACAGAAAAGATGAATGTGAAGGTGCATTAGGAGAAGAATAACGTAAGATGCTTGTATTTGGCCTTCAACAAAGCCAATCCATCTAATACGTTGGTGTTCATGTGTACTAGCATTTAAGTTGCCATGCTTTGATACGATTGTGCAGGTTTAACAATCCAAGACCTCCCTAAGGTTTTAGTCATTGTAACTTGTTGCTAGGGAACCCAATAAGGTTTGCGACTATGGGATGAACCAGTCCACGACAAGTTTTTGGTAATTTGCTCCAACTGTCCAACAATTTTCCTAAGCAAAGGTGCAACTTGCATAAAGTAAGTGGGGACAGACTCTAAAACTAATTTAGCAAAAACTAATTTTTTGACATACTAAGATGGTGAGATCACTAGCCACTTAACTTTTGATGCATTGTTTTCCACTAGAAATTGAAAATGATTAGAAGTAGGTTTTTTACCTTTATCAAGTGGAAAACCCAAGTATTCACCAAATGATCGAACTTCTTTAAAGTTTAACTAGTCTGCAAAAATAGCCTCAGTAGATGATGACATAACCTAAGAAAACATAATGGAAGATTTGTCACAATTGACTTACAAGCCTGATGCCTCACCAAAGTCATGCAATAAAGAAGCAATAACTTGGGTATTTTGACTATTAGCTTTAGCAATAAGGACTATATCATTAGCATGCATTAGATGAGATAGAGAGAATTGACCACCACATGTTATGAATGAAGTCCATGCTCCAATTTGGATTTGGTGTTCAATTGCTTGACACAAAAATTCTAAACTCAAAATAAACAAATAAGGCAATAGGGGATCCCCTTGATGGAGAAGAATCCATACCATTATAAGGACCTCAATTGAAGTTTATGTTAAACAACTATCAATCAATTTAATCCACTAGGCAGGAAACTTTAAACTGGTAAGAGCCCAATGGATCGGATAAAATCCCACTTAATGCTTTCATAAGCTTTTGGTAAATCAAGATTGATAATCATCCATTGACCTGTGAGATTTGGACGATGCAAGGTATGAAGCAAGTCATTAATCACAATGATGTTGTCTTAAGCTTGCGTCCAGAATAATACCAGTTTGTGAAGGGTGAATCATCTTATCTGAATGAGGTTAAATTCTATTGACCAATATCTTGGCAACAATCTTATACATAGTTTGAAATAAATTGATTGGCCTAAATTATTGAACCTTATCAACACCGGGATACTAAAGAATTAAAATCAGTTAGGTTTGATTCATGTTTAATGGAATAGCTTGTGTTTGAAAGATAAGATGAATTTGTTGTTTAACTGAAAGACCAACAACATCCCAAAACTTTTTGTAAAAAAGAGCATGTAGGCCATCTTTTCTTAAGGATTTCCATGAGCCAATTGATGGTAAAGCATCATAAATGTCTTTATCAAATAAAGACATTTTAAGTGTCTAAGTTTGAGATTCAGTGAGACCACCTTGCCATTCTTGAAGACATAGATTGGAAAAGGACACTGAAGCCTTAGAAGTTGTAAATAAATGTTGGAATAAAATTAGTTGGGTTTGATTCATGTCCGATAGAATAACTTGTGTTTGAAAGATAAGATGAGTTTGTTGTTTAACTGAGAGACCAACAATATCCCAAAACTTTTTGTAAAAGAAAGCATGTAGGCCATCTTTACCTAGGGTTTTCCATGAGTCAATTGATGGTAAAGCATCAGAAATGTCTTCATCACATAAAAACATTGCAAGTATCTGAGTTTGAGATTCAAGGAGACTAGAGGTGGGCAAATGGGCCTAACGGGTTGGATCATTTTAGCCCACTTTTAAATGGGCCAAAATTTCTCGGCCTGGGCCGACCTGTTTTTTGGGTCTGCATGCTAAACAGGCCGGCCCGCGGCCTAAATGAAAAAATTTTATTTTTTTGTTGTTATTGTTTTTTTATGTTTGTTTATTTAAAAATTAGAATATTTATTTATATATATATATATTAAGGTTTTATATATATTAAAAATTAATTTTGTTACCGTTTTAATTACTTATAAATGAAAATAATTTTTTAGATATCATATTACGTTTAAATCAATAAATATATACTTAAAAAAATGTTATAATGCTTATGATTCATATAATAATCTATTTTCTTCCATAATATATCATAAACAGTCATAAATATATTATTGTATTATTCTTATTTTTATATTTTTCCTCTCTTTTTTTCTTTTCTTTTTATAACTCTTGGCCTGTAGGCCGCCCGGCCCATCATGGGTCAGCTCGCTTTGGCCCGCATTTAATCGGGCAAAAAAAAATTGGCCTCGGCTTGCTTTTTTGAGTGGGTAAATAGGCTGGTCAGTGAGTTACGGTCCTTATGCCCAGCTCTAAATGAGACCACCTTGCCTTTCTTGAGAAAATGGATGGGAAAAGTACATTGAAGCTTTGGAAGTTGTAAATAAATGTTGGAAAAATATGTGAAATTGTTGTCTAATGAAAACTTGATCATAGAACCAGTCTCCCACCAAATTTTGAATTGCTAGAATAAGATCACTAGATTGATGGGCCATAGTAAGAGCATGATAATATATATTTAGTATTACGCTCGCCATCCATAATCCACTTATTACGAGCTTTCATACACAAACCTCTTCACGATCAAGAATCGTGGTAAGTTTGTTTCGATAGTCTTACTCCTCAATAATTAATTGTGGAGTGGGGACATGGATAGAGCCAGTGTAATTTGTGAAAGTCGATTAAGGACCATCCTTTTTTATGGTGAACAATTCCAAAACTTGTTTATTCCATGGCGAAATTTTGGTGGGAAGGTTTTCATGGCTAAGGCAATTAAGATTGCAATCTATTCATATCTGTGTAACCAAATCACTATATTGTAGATGCTCAAGCCACATTGGTTGGAAATGAAAAGTAAGATTTGTTATTTTGTGAAAGGTACGGATGTGTTTTCAATAAGATAGGACAATGATCTGAAGGCGAATGAGGTAAATGGAGTACTTTACTTTTAGGAAAGATTGAGGACATTCATGATTTCCTAAGCTCAATCAAGATGAAATTGGACAAGAGAAGTAGATGTTGTCTGTTTGTCTAAGTAAATTTTGGTATGATGAAACCAAAATCCATTAATCCACAAGAATTCATACAAGTTGAATATTGGGAGGCCCTTGACATATTAAGTGGACGTAACATCATTGAAGACACTTATCAATAACCAGGGTCTCTAATCAAATATTGTGCATATTGAAGTAAATTGCTCCAAAATAAGGACTTTTCAAATAATCGCGGAAGTCCATAAATGCTAGAAAGGAACCAAGTAAAAGGAATAGGAGAAATACGGACCTGAAGCTTAACATGCAATTCATTGGCGGAGGTCTTGGTAATTGTAACATCCATAACCTCCTTCATCCACAAAAGTATCATTGCCCCACTTTGTCCTAGAGATTCAACAAAGAAAAAAGCAGTCGTGTGAATGACACCAAAACAACTTTGCAGTTCGATGAGTTTAAACCACGCGTATTCCATGCATATATTCAGCTAGTGTCTCATGTTTGGTGAGTTTAAACCACGCGTATTCCATGCCAATGCTCTGAGTAAAACGAACTAATGTAGGAAATATAGAATCCGCCATATGTTGAGTGATAAAACGATAATATTGGATATCAGAATCAAACAATGCAATCACCTTGATCTCAAAATAAAATTTAATTAGCGACTGTGGACTATCCAAAAAGAGCATTGCTTCCTCCTTGTTCTGAAACGTTGAGGAGAACGTGGGTCCTTGTATCATCCATATGGACATTAGAATCAGATAAGGTGGGAGACGGAGGCTCCCTGTTTTCAAAATTTGTAGGGCCATAAAAAATGTGGTTTTCTCCCAATAATTCATTAGGAGAAACAAATGCATGTTGTAGAAATTCAAGGCCATTGTATTAGGATAATGAATTCTTTGATGGATGTTACATGTTGGTTTGCTCGTGTTAGATATGTGGTGCCTTGAGCTTCAGAGACTGCAACGTGAATCCGTGACACTTGCTCGATGGACATCAAGTCGTCCCTGAGGAACCTTACCTCCTCCAAACACACTACAATATGGAACCAAGCTGTTTCCGACTCAAATTGAAACACTTGATATCTAGGATATATCCATGGTAGGTTGGAGGATAGGGGAAGAACCTGGAGAGTGAATGTCAACACTCTTTTTTTGTTGCATCGGCTTTAGAGTGGGATTGAGCTTTCAATCTTGGTGTTTTACTATGAGATAAGGGTTGAGATATAGAGAGAGTCGAAAATTGGAAAAGGGTAACAGAAGACATAGACAGGTAAAATACTTGGAGATGAGGTGGGAAGTTCATGGGATGTTGTAGGATGAGGAAGACGCTTCCATTTGAGGGGGTCATGTTTGTAGAGTTGATGTTTTTGAGAGGGTAATTGAGAAAGAGCAGTGTGATCATTTTCCTACTGCATTTAAAATTGGTGGTTGTACCACAGAATGGGTCAAAGAGTCAACAGAAACATTGTGGGCTTGGCCACTTGGCTTTTTGGGTCGTCTCTCTGGTTTGACAAGTATCCAATCATCATACCCATTTTGGTCTTGAGAAGGAATTGGAGATGAAGCTGGATCAGCTGATGGTGTATGTGGATCCGCACTATGGTCCATGTCTTTCATGTGAAGATGGGTTAGTAAAAGACACTTGGGCTTATTGCATGGATGTGTCGGCATCACTTTGCATGTGGGCGGTAGGAGTAGGAGTATGAGGAATGTTGCGATTTGTTTACTGGCTTGAAAACTTTGTGTTTGATGGGCGAAATAAGGAGGTATGTCCTGTCATGCCGTAGTGAATACACAATCTATTAAGACCCTTATATTGTCAATAACTAAAGTATGTATTAATGGTTTATTAAAATTGACTACCCCACTCTGCAGAGGATGTAAATGCATCAATATGTAAAATTGGCCCAAGAGAGTTTCCGATTTTTGTGGTAGCTTCAGGATGGAAATATTCCATCGGCAACTCATGAACTCTGCCCAAACTACAACTGAATTATATGATAAGGAGGCCCGAAAATTTGGTTCCCAATGCTGAATAGCCAAGAAATGGCCATTAATAAACCATGAGCCATCACGTATTACTCTAGAATAATCTTCTTCATTGCGAAATTGGACAGTATAATAGCAATAACAAAGGCTCACTAAGTTAAAGTTTAAAAGAAAATGCCAAAGGATTTTTTTTATGAAGTAATTTGTAGCCCAAAGACATATTGTGTAACTTAATAATCAATGAATACTTCCTAATTTTGACGGAACTTAGTTTTTTCTAATAGCCTTGAAGTGAGTTGGACTAGTCTGATGTGAAATCATGAAGCATTTTCTCCACTGGGTCTCTATGGTCAGGTGTTAACCCAAAACATTGGCCATAGACATCAGGAACAAACCCCACCAGTTTATCTTTATAAGATCCATTAACTGAAGCAGACACATTAACATTACCAGACTGAGAGTTTGGATTAAAATTATTGGTAGGAGTATCTTTAGAGTTTAAATTATAATCAAACGTATTTAAAGGGGAATCTTCAATTGTGGGATAAGATGAACGTTTCTTTTTCCAACCTAGTGGGGAAGGAGACAAGAAAGGGCTAGCAAAAGTTGGAGAAAGAGAAGGAGAAGGAGGGATAAAGACAGCAACAGAAGCAGTAGGTAAGGAGACAGCGCACCAGAGGGAGACATTGTTCTTTCACATTATTCGAAATTGTAGTTGCTTGGCATTGTTAGTTCTTTACCCATTATAAAGTATTATTTTGTCATTTTATTTTACTTTATTGTACATCACTCTAAATGAATTCTTATAATCTTATGCTTTGATTCACGGATTTTATTTTTTATTTTTCAACTCTTATGCGTGTTTTTATATTTGAGGGTGCATGTTGTGATGCATCGAGTTTGAATTAGAACAAAACAAGCATCAATATCTATAATTCACGAAGTAAGATGTGAGAAGACATTGTTTCAAATCAACTTTTGCTAACAGGACAATATGAAAAAGGTAACAAAAGAAAATATAAATAAATAAGAGATTCTTAGTTATTTTCGGTTAAATAGAGCAACTCCTTTCTTTCTTTGCTTTTATTTATTTACTTTTTCTAAAAAAAATTGACCAATGGAACGACTCCTTTATTTTAGAAGAATTAAAAACAATGGAAAATTGGATCAACCATTACCAGGCTCCATGTCCTATGAACATAAGGATTAAGAATTCCAGCATCTTTATTATGCACATACGAACACACATCTGCAAAGTCCCATGTACAAACACCCTGGATATAGATTATATGAACCAATCTTCACCTCATAACATCTTCATACTCTCACCATATCCTTCAATTTCACAACCACTTGGGATACTAGGCAAGGATGACAGAAATTGCTAAGATTATTATTATTCATTACAAACATAACATCAAGTACACAACATGACTAAGTAGTAAGGATAGGTGGCATGTAATCTGATTTAGTACCAAGCACACGTGCCTTAGTATCCGGGAAATTCTCCAATCCAGGCAGCTCAGTGACATCTCCTTCACTGGAAACACCAACAGGGTAACGAAGCAAATGACCCTGCAAATCATGTTCCAAGGTCTCACTTGAGTAAAGATCCCAGTAATTCTCAGCAATTCGGTTAACCTTTCGGATACATTCCAAGTTCTCAGGCTGGAGGAAAGCATCATCCAGCAGTCCCATGTGCTCATACCACAATGCCATCCTGAAACCATGGATCTGGCCTCTGGCCGGCTGCCGAACTGCTAAATGATGGGGTTGGAAGGCTCCCATGGCTATCTCAGAGTCTCTTGCACCATCCATTGATCTTTGGTTTATGTTGGCTGATCCGATTATTATGTACTCATCATCAACTACATAAGGCACAAGTACAAAGTTCAAATTGTAGTTGAAAGTATAATTATAACAATTAAACAAGATGTATAGTCTTTTGAAGCTCTAAATATAATTATAGATCGAGTAAGAGAAGGAATGGTGGTAGACTAACAGCAGTCATAGGTGGAATTTTAGTCTTAATGCATACCAATAATTAGAAGGCACAATTGAAACGTAAAGTTTTTTAGTAGTTCAATCAATGACACATATAGACTACAAAATAAATGTATTGGTATCTTATCTATATTTGATCTGAATTGCCTGCATCAATTATATGCATTTTTCACTAATCTATTTACATACTTTTTTAGAGCCAAAGTATTCAGTTTTCAAATTTGTGCCAAAATGATACAAAAACAACACCAAGCTAATGAATTAGGCATTTAAATTATAAGTTTCCATGAGAAATGTAGATCTCAATTAAGTGTATGAATTTAGCATTCAAATTACAAGTTTCTAAGTGAAATGTAGATTTTAATCAAGTAGTTAACGTACTTGACATGTATGTTATGTCTAAATTGGAATTATATCTAACTATTGCCAAAGAGAAACTTAAGCCATTTGAAGTAATATTGGTAGAAATGTGATTAATTAACCAAATGAAGTTCAATTTAGGGTCTGTTTGAATGACCTGTTTTTCATTTGTATCTATACCAAAACGACGTATGTAAATATGTCTGATTTGCATCTACATTTTATTTATATTTAATCTATTTGATCTTTTAATAAAAACTGTCATCTATTTTTTATCTATATTTATTTCTTGATAAACAACTTGTTAGAAAAAAGTTTGAAAAAAGTATTGTATCTAATTTGCCAAAAAATACACAAACACTTAGATGGGAAGTTCTAATTCAAGAAATGGTGTGTTGAACTTACCAATCATCATCTTGGCATGAACATATATCATAAATCGTCGTGCCTCTTGAGCTCTTATGTAATCTGAATCAGGTTCCGGCTTCTCCTCAGGTTCATATTCTCCAGCTCTCTTCACTTCCCTATTGCCTAGGCAAAAGAATGTCAGATAGTTTCTAGGATCCTCCTCAATACCTTTAGCTCTAAGAGCTTGCACAATGTCCTTGTACATCATGTCCATAGTCCTCCTTTGCCAATCCAAGATTGCTTGAACAGATCCCGTTTCGGGCTGACCCTCCGGCCACATTGGTACAACAACGTAAACGGAAAACCTTTCTCCTGCCTCAATCTTACTGACAATTTTCAGTGAAAGCTCCTTAGGGATTAGGTGCAACGCATTGATTTCCTCGGGTTTGATTCCGTCAGCTGCCCAAGCAAAAGAGCTTCCTAGAAAATATTGGTTCTCGATGTATATGAAATTCCTTGCTCGTCGAATGGCATAGATGTAAGCATCCTGTATGCTTCGGTCGATGATATTATCCTTACCACTTACTAAACCAGCTCTTGCAGCCTCCTCAGGTTTCTCAGGGAAGCCAAATGCCGCTCCACCATCAATAGATCTAAACAACTGAACATGCCATTTTTCAGGGTCATCAGGTAGCATCACAGGCGAAGGAGGAATGATGATATCATCCATTTCCGGAAGCTTGAGAAGCAAATCTTTACCACCTTGCTTTCTCCATCTCTGTTCAAAGTTATACAGAACATCCCAAGCAATTGGTCCTTCAAGCCTAGAGTGAATATCATGCCATGGTTCCCTAGGACCACCTTTTTTAATAGAAACGCCTGGGAAATTCGGTTGGTGGAAATCATCATGGTGAGCCGTACCCAGTGTCCTGAAGAGCGAATGAAATTGACTATCATATCTTCCATCACAAAGATCTATTCCTCCAACAAAACTTACTATCCTCCTTTGCGGGTTTTCTTCTTGGGGCATTGCAGCATCCACTACCACAATCTTTTGGTGGTGTGTGAACATAGTGGAAATCTGTAAATCTTGGACAATGCTACCACCATCATCAGGATTCCTAGGGCACAACACGCAGTGGACCTCTGTACCCTGAAAATACTTCTCGGTTTCCTCATCATGCGTTGCCATAAGCCCGTCTCTCTTAAGAAATCCAACAGAAGTCCTGTCATCCCAAACAAGCATAAGGACCCTAACACCTTCAGTTGCTTTCTTCTTGAGAAGCTCACCAAGAGTGATATCCCCACCTGGCTTTGGTCTCCTTGAGTCCCTCACAAGCGTGATTTCAGTATAGACCGACCAACCCGTGATATATATTAAGTGCTTTGCATTAGTGATTGCATCAAAAATGTCTTCCCAGCATCTGTGGGGCTCATAGAAGCTATTGGGTCCAGCTAAGGGGATTTTCGGGATAAAATTATCCGGCACATGAGCATCTTGGTACAATGTAACCTTACATCCCTGTCTCTGCGTAAAAAACGTATATGGAACTCCAGGATTCTTGACACTCCTAATCCCTTTATCCCAATTACGGTCTTTGGTAACATCAAAATACTGCAACTTCACATGGATCTTAGAATTCCCGTGTATCGGCTTCTTATCTTCATCCAGTAACTCCACCCATCTATCCAATGCCTCCCCATCTAGGATCTCATCTACAGGTATGTGCGCTCTTCCAATCAGGGTGGCACCAATAGGATTGTCATCCTTGACAGTAAAAACCACGTCGGAAGCCATATGCGCACAATAGATATGAAATGATTCATACCAACGCGGGTTATCGTGTGACTTCTCTAATATTCTTGTTTTTCCAACTCTCGTCTTTCCTAAATCTATAGTTGCATAGAGTTTGGTCACTCCTTTGCCAAATCCAACAGCTTCTTCAATGTTTTGCACAATCTGCAGCAACATAAATATTATCGTAACACATTGAACATTATTTTACCCCAAACATAGGAAAAAAAAATCATGCTCTGCATGATTGTCAGAACAAAGTGGAAACTAAAGCAAAAGGATACTTTTATTCCAATCACGAGACAATTTGACAGTTATATAGATTTGTCATTAATAGTATCAATCATTTATTTATATTCTTAGTATTAACGAAAACTTGATAAATTTGACACAAAATTAACAATTGAAAAAAGAGAAGGTCATAATCAAATGCGGATAGACCATTCAAATGTCAAAATGCATCTTGACTTTTCCATAACTTTTTGACAATTTTGGTTTGCCTCCTTATTCTGTTTTAAATCTCCAAAACTGTCGCTACTCATAAAATTTCTAGCATTGTTTTTTATTTTAATTTTATTTTAGTAACAGCAACCATGATAGAAAGAAGCCATATCTTAGAAATGATTTACTGAGTTTGATATGCCACGTAAAATAATTAATGGCACGTACATACTGTAATTTTTTTTATATGGATAATTTTATATGAACTATACAAAATGCTTGTTTAAGACAGATCAAGGTCTATTTCAATGATTTGTTTTTCATTTATATCTGTATCTTCTTTCCATTTGTTTGTTATTTGTATCTGATTTTTATTTATATCTGTATCATCTTTCCATTTGTTTGCTATCTGTATCTAATCTGTTTGATGTTTTTATGAGTAAAACTTATCATATATATCTGATCAGTATCAGGTCTGAATCTTGCCAAATAGATTCTTGCCCGCCACTCAACAGACAGATAACCTATCAAGCTCATTGAAACATTTTTCTGACTCAAATCTGAAATTGATCTATAATTTTAAGGGTGTATTTTCGATTTCATCGAATTCGAAAACTAACGCTTTTCGGAATGAACAGATAATAAACCCTCGTAATACAATATACCTTGTTTAAGAAATTTGGACCACCACTTGTTTGAAGCTTATCCACCTCGTAGATCGTGGCATGGAGGGTCCCATGAAGAAGTATCTGAGCCATTTTTTCCACCTAATCACCATGAACCCTCAGGTTAGAAAAAATCAATCAGTAGGAGTATGCAATATATGCTTTGTTACAAGATATCTGGCACAACCAATAAACTTGACAATAACTTTGCTTTATAATAAATAAAAAAAAAAAAAAAAAAGGATTTTCATTTAGAAAACATAAAACACACCCACACAAATGATGATGATGATAATATATACCATATAAATCACCATATAACAAGTTAATGCTACCGATCTTCTGCAAAGTTGTTAAAAATAAAACACAATCTGAGAGCTTATAGATATATGAAACCTTAAGCAACTTTTTAGATCAGCTCATTACAGTATCATTCCTAGCACATCTTAAATCATGTATTTTCACTAACTAGACATAAAACGAAGCATTCGAAACATACTATACCTTGTGAGCAACGTAGACTGTCAGAAGAAACAACTAGGGAAATTTCTGAAAAGGGGATATGAAGATGAAAAGGAGCAGGGACAATGAAATAAAATATGTGGATATGAAGTGTATGGTAATAGATTAACTATATAAGAGGAAAAGAAGACAGTACAATATTGATGATCTATTACATTTATGGGGTACTACATATATTTCCTTTTTCTATCTTTTTCACTTTCATGTGCAATAGAGAGATTCAACTCTAGTCATAATTGTGCCCTCCAACCAACAGTATGAATACATGTGAAAGAAGCAGGAAGAATGGGAGGAAAAAATGGTAGATGGAAATATAAAAACCCAGCCAGACAAAGTCCTCTTTAAATGCTTGCTATTTTATGTCCAAAAAAAAAAGAGATAAAACAATGCTTGCTATTTGTCTTGTAAGTTCGTACTGGATTTTGGATATTACGTAAAGGTCGTGGCATTTGGCATTTGTTTCAATAGTTGGTCCCACCGACATGATGCCTTCTTACATCATTTTTTAAAGCTTTCATCCAATAGGAAGTGGCTAGGTGTCATACAATTTATCGGTACGTATTAGCGACTTCAACTGTCGTGATAGTGCTCGTCCAGTTAATTATTTCGTTATTAATATAAAAATAATAGTTCATGTATAAAATATTTTAACAGCATGATTAGATATAAATATAAATTATTAAAAAATAAATAAAAGAATTAATTATAAAAAATATGATTTATGTTTTTATTAATTTATAAATATATGATCTGTATTATTTTTTTATAATTAGATAATTTAAGTTTTTTTAATATTAATATTATTTAATAATTTTAGAATGACACGTATTAATATTTGATTGATAAAAAAAGTTAATTTTACATTTTTTTCAGTTTTATAATTTTCAAAAAAGAAATATTTAATTATTTATTATTATTTTTTATTACATTAATTTTTTTAAACCAATAAGACTAACACATCCCATTTAATAGTAATTAATAACATTAAAACTTTTATAAAATCTGAGTTACCTAATTGTTAAAAAAGATAATACAAGTCAAATTGCTCAAAATTAGTCCTTATTTAAAGAAATGGTAGAATTATAGAATTTTTTTAAATATTGTATATACATATCTTTTTGAAGATGAAGGAGTAGAAATTTAGCTTAATATGATATTTGATAATTTTAGATTTTGAATGTAAATACTAACAAGCTTGTGCATAATTGTATGTAATATTTGATAACTTTAAAGTTTAAATGTAAAATAAAAAGAAAATGTTCAATATTCGGATGATGCGTGTTACCACCACCCTAATTTAATGGGTGGAAAGTGGAAACTTTTAAATTGAAAGGGATATATATCTGTTCATTTACTCTACGGCAGCAGGTTAGACCTTACCCTTGAGTTGGCCCACTATTCACCATAACCTTTCGGTTTTTCTTTTTTTATTATATATATTTATTCATACATAACCTTAGTTTCGAGCTAATAGGTTCCACGAGAAAGTTCTTTCAGAATATAGTTTTTTAAAATACCATTCTAATTCACTTTTCTTTTAAAAGAGCAGACTTCTTCCTCTCCGAAAGCTATTTGCTGCTTATATCCCCACATACACATTTGTTAGACTGAAAGAAGCACATACATATATTCCCTTATACTAATAATATGGATATGTTTTGAATTATCTAATTTTTATTAGTATCTTATTCATATCTAATTTGCATCCTATTTTATTTATATTTGATTTGTATCAAGTCTGTTTGATATATATAGGATTAAAAATATTTGTTTTTTCATTCGTATCTATTTTTTTATGAATAGTATATTTGAAAATGATAAAAATAATATATTAAAATGACCATAATAGGAGATGATTCCATTTAAAAGAAATGGTAACTACTTCATAAAAACTATTAATTAAATATAGATGAATTTCATAAATCTTACTTCATTATAGTTTTTTAATATATACATTTTTATACACATACTTCCAAAATGGTCATTAATGTCCTAACCGTGCGTAAAGAATCATTTTGAGATATTAAAATGATTGTTACTCTAAAGAATTAATATTTTGTTATGTAAATTAAAAAAAAAAAAAAAAAACTAGTGGCCATTATGATTTTCTTGAAGAAATTGACTGTAATTGACTAATTGTGTTTGTGTTCTATGTTGGAAAATTCTTAACAAATATCTTTAGATTTTGTTATTCAACTGCAAGCAACAGACGGAGACCGATGGATTATCAATATAGCAACAGTTTTAAGATTATAATAATAGTTAAAAATTACACGATTACTTTTTAAAATTTATAGAATTAAAAACATGTTGTAAAACTTCAAAAAGAATCTATTTATACTGATCAACTATACTTTGGGTATATATTTATAAATTCCTCCGAAAGGAAACAGGAAATTGCTATCTAGTAAAAAGACAAGGGAAACCTGAGATTCCCATTTTTCCCTGTGAAATTTATATTAATTAACTGTGCTTCCCTTGTATTTAACTACTTATATTTTGGGAAGTCGTAACACTGTGTTTGGTGCGGTGGAAAGCCAGTGAGATCTAAAAAAAAGCAACTTTTCTTTTTCCCTTTTATTCTCACTATTTTTATCCAAATAAATCTTACCGTTTCAATTTTTCTCCGCAGCTTTCGGTTTCTACTTTCTTAAAATGTTGAAAAAAAAAATGAAAAGTATAATTAATAATTATCCATCACACATTGTGTATACTACCTATTGAAGAGATTATTACATGTTAACTATCGTTTTTAAAAAAAAATTATACAAATAAAATTTGGACAAAAATAATTACTAAATAAAATTTAGATATATATCGTATGATCAACATGCAATACATATAAAATTATCTAGACGTGTATTGCATATTGATAATGTGATACACATATAAAACCATATTGCATGATAGGCATAAGATACATTTTGACTTAAATTTCTGACAGAGTACATTGTGATATTATATCTTGGTGATGTAATACAAATATAAAATAATGTATTTTATTTTTAAGATGGGATATAGTAATAATTTGATAATTATTTTTATTTAAATTATATTTATGTTTTTTTTTAAGAGATGGTAAATATGTGTTCAACCCGTCAGTTGAAATATGTTTCCAAACACAGTGTAAGACTTACATTTTGGGACTGCGTGATTGGAGGATTCCAGGCAATAAACGTGAAACCAGATCTAGCATCAGTGCAATATTAAAAACAATGCATTAGTAACCACAAAATAAAAAATCAATGAGATTTTATTTTAGTGGAGACATGATTTGATTGGGACGCTGTCGGCAGACTCATCTAGTGACACGACTCCATTTACACGTTTATGAATATGAACATGGAATAGGGTCCCCTTTTTTGATGGATATCCGCCCTCCGGTTACGAGGATCGTAGATTATTTATTTATTTTATTTTCTCTAAAATTAATTAAATAATCGATAGTATAAATAAACTAGCATACCTTGCACCTGTTCCATGAAGTGTTTAAAAATATGCAGTACTAAATTATGTAGAAAAATTGACCGGAAGATTTTAATAATCTATAAAAAAGATTATTTTTCATTATACGGATGTCAGATGGTTTATGACCTCGTTGAACTAGATCGAGTATGCCAACTGAAAGGAAAAAGTGTAGAGAAAGAAAAGAAGTTAATATATTAGTATCCTTTTAACAAAAACTTCTGAACCCATACAGGCAAAGAAACAAAAACTAAAGCGGTTTTCCTCGGATTGATTTGATGTGCATGTTCGGGTAGAGTATGTGCTACACCATTTAGCTCCATGGGGACCCTATGAGGCCAGAGGTGGGTTATTTGATAAAATTCTTCCTTGCAAGCCAAAATAGCATTAACATACAGAGACACTGAATTTTGTACACTCAGAAGAAGTTTCATAGCAAAATTGGAATCATAGTTAATTTAAATCATGGATATGTCAAGTCGCAAGCAATAACTAAGTCCCCAATGGATACCCCATAATTTAGCAGATGATAAATCAACATGGCAAACCTTACGATAGAAATCCAATGCCCTTTTACTCAACCATGAATTAAACACCCTCGTAGATATTTTCAAGGTCGAATTTGAACCAAGTCTGTCATTGAACCCACCATGGTTCACAGGTCCTGGGTAGGTCTATCGGCTAGAGCCATCGGGTCTTCTTTAAAAAAATAAAAAACCAAAAATGATTTTCTTTTATACATATGAGAAATCAAAACAAAATGATTATACAAATAAACAAAAAACGAAAAATAAATAATATTTAATATTTAGATTATTTTGCATGTGAATAGAAATTACTATCTATTCATAAGTATATAATGGATTGTTGATAACAATACTTAATAAATATAATTAAAAAAATATTTCTTTATAAGTTTATATAGAGCTCCTCTAAGAAAGTAATCTCACTTTTAAATGATGTGAAACTCTCTTTTCTTTTATAAACTCTAATATTTTGGAGTGTTAGTCTAATCTCACATTACTAATATTTTAACTTAAAATAATATGTTTGTTATAAATAATTGCACATACTTGATAGTTCTAAATGAAAAATGAAGACAATCTAGATAGTTAAAAAGGAAAAAAGATCATCTTTATTTATTTTTCTAAAATTTTTGTTTTTACAATGTCGAGTGTAATTAACAATTGAAATTATAAGCAAGATGATGACATAGTCTAAACAATATCAATTGACTATTTGTAAAGAGGAAAAAAAAATCAAGAATACTATAAATGGTGTTAAAAAATCGATGGATAGTAAACTGGTTCTTGTAAATCCCCAAATATTTCAATCAAAAATAATTGAAGTTTAAATATAAATATGATATTCAATTATTATTATTATTATTTTTCTCCAAAATATGTTATTATCTAAATGACTGGGGCCACTACCGCATAAATCACAGATTGCTTAAGTTGCTCAATCGGTGGAAGAAATTGAAGAAACTCGAGAGTTCTTTCTCGTTAGGTGTGTGGGGCCAATGAAATTATAATCTATACCCATTAGGCTGCAAAATCAAGGGGATAAAGTGATGGATATCGGTAGCATACCGGCAACGCTTCAACGATTATTCTTTAGCATTCTTCATGACTGATAAGACGTCCCTTTCGCGTCGGTAACCTGCCAGTCATCTACAAGAGGCAAAGGAAAACAATGGCTCATTACACTATTTTTGTAACTTTGTTAATTACATCGATTTTCTATTTTTTCTAAATACAATAAATAGCCTCTTTTTTAGGAAATTATTTGTTGTATTTTCAATAAAAAAAAGGTAAGATGCAGATATATTTCACAAAGTTTATAGAAATGATTAATTTAATTTATCCTTTTCATAAATATAGAAGCATACTCCTCGATATTAAATTGTATATATAAATGAAAAGTATAAATCACAGTGATAGCCTTTAGAATTCTTACATTTATGGAAATATTTAAATTTTTAAGATACAATGCTTGGATCTATTCAAATATTTTGATATTCGAAAATTTTCATTGAACAATAGCATCATATCATCCAAATGTATTTTTTTTTTCCTTACACACATAATTTTCATGAAATCATAATTCCTATGAGTCTATGGATATTTTTGGATAATCAAAAGAGAATTGGAATGATGGGTATAAAGTAGACACTGCCAGATTAGTCTATTATTATCAATTTATGTTAAGGAGGCTCATGCATGTAACACAACCTATAATAGAATTGGATATAAAAACAGCCAATGAGAAGCTCCATTAATAAAAGTGTATATCTCAATCATTGATAATATGATTCGATAAATGGCCTCAATGGTTAAACTCTATAAAGATTACGAGTTTTTTGTCATTTGAACAAGGAAGAAAGCAACAAAAACGCTGTTTTGTTACCCATTTGTCATCTTGAAAAATCAACAAATATTTAAAGTGAAGAAATTTCTCTAATAAAAATAGTTGAATTTGATGTTATGACTTCTTCACTAGTGACCTTTATACTTGGGCCTGCTTGAGACTCAATTTATAACGTGGAGATGATACAATATTTCATTTGTAGAGCTAAAATTGATTTAAGGGGTTCGAACCTTGATTTTGACTTTGATATAACTCTCTATGCTAGTGATTCTCTAAAATAAGGTGATAAAGCCTTAAGTGCCAAGCCTACATTAATTGGGATGATAAAAGGAGAAATGACATAGTGAACTTGGAACAAGGTCCCTTTGATTTAGCTTGCTCAATTCTAATTTTTCTCAATAAAACTCATGCACCATAAATAACCTTTAATGGGCTTGGATCAAGAAAGAAGCCCACTTTCTAGACCTCATTTTGAGATCCATTAATGAAAGGGACTTATATTGGTGATCGACTATCTGTGCAATCAGATCAATGATATCGTTGACCAAACTCTATAAATACAAATACCTTTAGTGATAATTGCAGTTACAAACATATCATATTAATTATTAGTTAGTGCAAAAAAGACCTCTAATGGATCATTTGCTTGGAATAATGGAATGATATTCCTAGCAATAAACTAGGAGTGATATATTCTAGTGTTTACTTTATCAAGAGTTTTATAATTGAGAATACATATTCCAACATTTACTTTAACTTATTAATTGCAATATTAAACTAGGAATAAAATCAAAATTACCATTATTTCCTATTTGGCTATTATAAAAAAAAAAGTCATATAAATGTACTCATATACGCATATCTATACTCACACACATACACAAACATATGCTATCCATAACAAATACATTATATATAAATATATGTAAACATATAATTTATATATGACATATATAACGCACATAAATACAAATATATATTTATATAGATTATATGTTAGTCCATATGTCTCACATGCACGCGCGCACACACACAACATATATAACCTGCATATATAACTTATAAAATATAACATATCTATATATATAACTTATATATACAACTTATATATTTTACCAATACCCTATTGATTTATCATTTATAAATATTTATGATATCTAAATTATGTACTTATATTTTTTAAACACACACACACATATATATACGTATATAAATCATAACATATAAATAAAAATGATATATTATATGGTTTATAACTTATGAAACATAAAACGTATATAACATATATACATAAGTTACATGCAATTACGCAAAAGGTTGTATGTTTATTATAGATAAATTAAATTATTTGGCCTTATGTTGATAATCAATTAATAACATTATAATGGGGCCATGTCATCTTATGCTGGTGTGAGTTTATATTATATACATATAGATACCCTAAGGCTATTATTGAAATAGATGAGCTTTTTTAGTAGCTTGGCCCATAAGTTTCATGCCAGAGTTATGATTTTTTGCTACATATGTACTATATAAACATATTTATGAGTGTCTAAACACATTCTACCATTCTCTCACACTCTTATTCCAGAGTTTGCTCATAGAAAGAGTTCGTATACATAGTAGCTAGAAGATAATCTATACACATTTAAAATTGATGTGATTCAATGGAGTAAGGTACGTTTTTATCTTATTCTGTACCCTAAATTGATCTTGTTATTTTTATATTAGGTATTTAGATTTAATTAACTCCTAACAAGTGGCATCAGAATATTCATGTATGATATTAGAGCCTCAGTTTGTATAATGTAATTTTTTTCCCTAATTTTAAGAGTTAAGATTCCAAGAAATGAACATAAATAGGTTTAATTTATATTTTGGAATTCATCGGAATTTGATAACTGAAATTGTGATTTCGTATATAATTGGAGGAATCTATGATTTCAAGCTCTGGTAATGCTATGATCTATAGATTAATATCGATTTCGTTCGGCCAAAAAAAAAAAAAAAAAGGGCAAAAATATTGGATTAATATCAATTTTGGAGAACTACGATTTACAAACCGTAATTTCAAACCCCGCACACACTGCACGTTTACACTGAAGTCGGCATGATTGTACACATGGACATATGTCTTTCTTTGACGAAGCCATGAAACAGAATATGATGTTGATAAGGTTTGATTATGATGTTGATAATGTTTGATTGTCCTTGTTCGGTTTGCTTGGACCGTTGGCTGTAAACGGTGTCATTGGTGATGGTCAAATCTATGCTAAATTGTCGAAGTCATCAGTGACGGACTCAATCAAGTGCTTTAAAATTGATGTTCCTGTTGTCATGTTGGCAAAACATATTGTTTTATAAATTAATATATAATGTTGGATTCGGCAAAGGAATCATGTTTAGATCATCGTATCATCTTTAAACTGAATAAATATTGAACTGATATAAATATGATATCGATAAAAAATTTAATAGTTTTATTTATAAATTGATCAAACCGAATTGATACTGAATCGATATTGATACTGATATGATACCAAATCGATACTAATCCGATATAGATAAAAATCGGACATAACGTATCGTTTTTTATCAGCCAATTTAACCATGTTTTGAAATTCATCATCGTGAAATCATAACCTTTTAAGTCCTTAATAATATATTGAATCACTACAAGAAATTTTGGCTTTAGAGACAAAAAATTCTATCTCTGAAAGTGAAAAATCTGTCTCTAAAGACTTTCAGAGACAGAATTTTCGTCGCAAATTTTTGTTTCAAAAATCATCGTCGCTAATTCTTTTAGAGACAGATTTATTTTCCGTCGCAAATTTGCTACGGAATTTCTGTCGCAAATTTGTCTCTGTTTTATAATTAGTTATTTTTAAATATCCAATTAGTAAATATTAAATAAAATTATTCCGTCGCAAATTTGTCTCTGATTCTAAGACAAATTATTAAAAAAATACACATTTGCCTCTTATTTATCCTTCCCAGGAGGTCACCCATCATAGAATGCTACATACTAAGCACACTTAACATTGAAGTTTTCACAAGCACTAAACCGATAAACCAATTCGTATCTTCATGAGTAAAGCTCCACTACTGTTTATTTAAGAGATACCACAATTTACAATATTATAACTATAAAACATTTTATATATCTTTTATAGTTTATTTTTATTTTATAATTTCACTTTACATATTTATTAAGGATTTTTCATTAATATTTTATTAAAATAATATATAATATTAATATATACAATGTTTACATTTTATAATAATTATTTTAAATTATATATTTATTATAAATATATAATATTTTCAGTAGTATATTATAATTTTTTTCCAAATATGATATTATTATTAAAAAATATTATATATTATGTAAATATAAATAATTTTATACATATAAATTTATATATATATATATATTTAATGATATATAATATAATTATAATTTTTACATTAGTTATTTAATATTTTATATTAAATTAATAAATTGTATATTTTTAATTAATGTGTTTATTTTTTTATTTTATTTTTTTTGCACTTAATAAATTATAATATAATGTAAAAAATATAAAAATATATTTTTCATTATTATATTAATAAAATAATATATAATACCAATTTAAATATATTTAACTAATTATTATATATACATATTTTATTACTTAAATATACTATATTTTTACATAGTATATTATTTTTTCCCCAAATATGTTATTATATTTTGAATAAAATATAGTATGTAAATATAAATTATGTAAGATATATAATAAATTTTTTATATTAAAAAATATATGAATAGTCATAATAAATATATAATAAAAAATTATAAATAATATGAATATATATATTTTAATTAATATATTATTAAAATATAATATATTATTTATATATTTGTATATGTTTAAATATACTAAGTTTACATTTTATATTAATTATTTTATTTTACATATATTATTATTGAAATATACTTTATTTTAATTAGTATTTTATGATATTACTTGCATATAACATATTATATTATTATTATGCACTATTTTATTAAGTTGTATAATTTGAGTTTTTATATAAGTTATTATGTAAAAGAATATATAATAAGATATAAATATAATATTTATGTTTTAAGTACTATTTTTAATTTATATTTTATTATATATAAATATGTATTGTAATGTTAAATATATTATAAATAAAATATATATATATAATTAGTTGTAAATAACAAATGATTATACATATTATAGTTATTATATAATAAAATTAATTTTAAAATATAATATATGTCCTTATTATATAATGCACATTTATAATATTATATTAGATATGTATAATTTAAAATAAATTTTAAACATAATTATTTATATATACATATATGTAATAATTTATTTTAGAGACAAATTTGCAACAAAATTTAAAAAAATAGAAATTGGCGCTAAAATAATTTATTTCCCTCTAAAATCAGAGACAAATTTGCAACGGAAAAATTTTCGTCGCAAATCAATGTGTAATCCGTCCCAAATTCCGTCGCAAAAGCATATAAAAATTAGAAGATTATTCATAATTCATGTCATCACAAATCCGTCGCAAATCCGTCTCTAATTCATTTTTTTAGAGATAGAAATTTTCCGTCGCAAATTTTCTGTCTCTAAAGGCTAGTTTTCTAGTAGTGAATCATATAAGTCTTGTATTCTTTAATTCGTAATAAATCATTGAAAAAACGTAGTATCTATAATCGGAATTTCATATAGATAATTTTGGTGTTTTGTCACATCCTGCTTAACATACGTAATCGAAGTCGTAGTGGAATCGGTTACAAATTTCTAGATTGGATGAATTCCCGGACTGGACGTTCATATTGGTTTTTTCCATTTACTGTGATTTGATTAATTTCAGTAACCACCTTATTTGCATTTTCTTCTTTTTTTCTTTTTTTCTCCTTCTTTGACTATATGAATTATTTATGTAACCCAACTATTTATTTTAGGTGGTTTTCTATATTATTTATTGATATGGGTTTAATTAAATAAAATTACTTATAATGTTGTGTTGTTTTTAAAGAATGTCTATAAACTTATATTGACATAAAGTTGCTTTTGTGAAAATGTTTTGACAATTTCAAATTGGATGAAGTGAATATTTCCATGGATACTATTAGGTGAAATTATCAAAATAAGAAAATTCTATAGAGTATGTCTAGTAGTATATCTAATAAGTTGGAATGACATCTCATTAAAGTGAGTTCTACCGTGAAAACCATTAAATGGAAACAACTGAAATGGTATGATTGTAAGTTTCATGCATGTGGTAATTAGCTCAAAGGAAGGTTCCTACTGTCAGACTAAAGCTTGTAACTATAGGTGGAATGAGCTCTAACAATTGTTGGAAGTTCATTGTGAGTGTTAGTCAGCCTAAAGGAAGTTTGACACTTGACTAGATCTTATTACTTAGGCTTGGTTGCTACAAAAAGAAAATGATTATAAGTTAACTCTTTATCCAAATACTAGACTCAATGTTATGCTCCTTTTCTTGCGATGGGATAGTCATTATAAGTTTTAACCCATTTTTCCCCATTTGTTTTACCTTTACTTCATATTCTTCCAACAATATCCCAAAACTCCATAGTTCAAACTTTCAGCTTTGGAAACAAAAGGAAGGTTTTTACCATCATGCTAGTACTTGTAATCACAAGTGACGATGAGCTATAATGATTGTTGGGAGTTCATTATGAGTGCTAGTTTACCCAAACGAAGGCTAATATTTTACTAGAACTTATCACTTAGGCTTGGTTGCTCAGCAAGAAAATTATTATAAGCTGACTCTTTGTCCAAAGACTAGACTCAGTGTTACACTTGTTTTCTAGCGATGGATAGTCATTATAAGTTTAAACCCATTTTTCCTCATTTATTTTACATTTGTGAGCTTATAATTGATTATTTGTTTATCATATTTCAGTTATTACATATACCCTCGCTTTATATTCTTCTAACAATATCCTAAAACTTAATGATTCAAATTTTAAGCTTTGGAAACAAAAGGTGATGATTTTTTTGGGTTACATGGATCTGGATTTGGCACTTGGGGAACCATGTCCTACTAAGCGTGTAGAGGAAAGTTCTCCCGAGCAACAGAAGGAAATGGCTCAATAGGAACGCTTAAACCGCCTCTATTGATGATCATGAAGAGTCCAATACCAGAGACTTTCTTCGGTCCATAATATAAGAGTCAAATGTAGTAAAGTTCCTTAAGCAATTAGAGTAGCACTTTGTGAAAAGTGATAAGGCGAAAATCATTACACTTTTGCGTAAATTGATCTCCATGAAGTAGAATGGCTTAGGAAACATAAAGGAATACATTCTTAAGATGTCTCATATAGTATCAAAGCTGATGGAACTACATTTGTAGCTTCTTAATGAAGTAGTGACGGCTAAACTCCTAAGTTAGTTGCCGAAGCTGTGGCAGAAGTCGCAGAAAAGGCACAAAGGGAAAGATCCTTGGAAGCACTAAGCAAGCTACCGGAGCAGAAATCCACAAGCGTGGAAGCAGTGTTGGTGGGAACTATCGTATTAGCAGTTATACTCACAAACGCAGCCACTAAGGGCCTAGGATTGTAGCTTGCTTTGATGTCTCAAACTCTCAATTTGGTCATTTTGAAGTGAGTTATAATTGTTAGACGGAAAAATGGACAATTAAAGAGCTTATCTCCCATTTGGTGAAAGAGGAGGAAAAGAAGACTAAGAGCACTAATTTTGATTTTACATCTATTGGTTCTAAGAAAAGAAAAGGCAAATATGCTATGGATGCTTCATAGAGGAAAAAAGTTGAAGTCTAAAGACATAAATTGGTATTTTTTTTTTTCAGTAAAGGTCCCTTTCGTGTAAAGAAGGACTGCCTTAAGTAGACATAAGCACAAACCGGGTTGAATCATCAACCTAGCTCAAACCATCATCCGCAGGTTATGGTCCGTAGTCCGGCTCGGCTGTACGGGTCATGACCTGCTAGCCAACCTATTGGCCTGGCTAGTCAAGGCCAATTTAAGGCCTTGACCCATTGGCATGGCCAGTCAAGACCGGTTCAAGGAGTCGACCCATCGATCCGGTGAGTAGGGTGAGTTAAAATAAAAAATATAAAAAATAAATATTTAAACTCATTTTATGTAAATAGATAGTATTTACTATGCAATTGTCCTTTTTTTTCCTTTATTTGTTCAAGTGCACTTTTTTAGCCCAAGTGTGTGCACTCTAGGGTAACTTTCCTATTCAAGTGTGTTTTTTTTAATAAACTTTGCTTGTTTTGTATGAGTTTGTAATTTAAAATTCTCCATATGCCTATTGAATGATGATCTATTATGTGTTTTTTTTTTAATCAATTTAATCAAAAAAATTTATGAACAATTAAAAAAAAAATCATTCACAGATCAAGAGCCATAAATCGGCCCTAAACAGCCGATTTGACCCGGCCCAACTAGGCCTTTTATGGTCACGGGCCGGTTCCGGTTCAACCATGGCCTAATTCGTGACTCGATGGTTCCGAGCCGGTTTAGGGCCGATTCAACTCAGCACTGATGACTAGCCTTAAGTATTGTATTTGTTATGTGAAGAAAGGTATACCTCTAACTCTTATTTGTTCAGAGGTTAATTTAGTTTTAGTGCCTAGATTTACTTAGTGATTGGATCCAAGAGTCACTGCTCATATTAATATATCTATATAAGGTTGCTAGAGTTATTGCTAACTAAGTGATTATGAGAGATTTATTTGTATGGAGGATGCAGTAGAGTTGAAGTTCAAGCTATTGTTGTTTTCAAATTGTCCACGATGTCTAGTTTTATTTTAAAATAAAAATAGACATTTGTTATGCCATCTTTTGGATGAAATTTGGTTTCTGTATCTATTTTGGACAAAGAAGGTTATGGTTTTTCATTTGGTAACAAGCAATGCCGTCTTTTTTATAATTGTAATTTTGTGGTACTATCATTTTATCTTGTATGGACAATCTCTATATGCTTGAATTTGTTAATTCAACATATGAAACTTTGCATTTTAGTTCAAGAGGCACTAAACGAAAATTAATTGATGAAAATTCCTATGCATTGTGAAACAAGCAATTAGGATATATCTCCAAAGAGAGAATTGATAGGCTTGTGACTAAGAGAATACTTAATAAACTGAATTGTTCGGATAATAAACAAAAATATGTTGAGTGTATACAAGGTACTACTACAAACAAGAAAAGGGTAGGAGTTGAGAGAGCTAAGGAGGTCTTAGTTGTAATGCATATGACATATGTAGGCCATTTCCTATTGATTCATGGAATGGTCAACATTACTTCATTACATTCATAGGTGATTACTCTCATCATATCTACATATACTTAATTCATGAGAGGTTGCAATCTTTGGACATGTTCAAAACTTTCAAGGCTAAAGTTCAAAATCAATTAGGCAAAATATTAAATCCTTTAGATATGAAAAAGGAGATGAATATTATGACAGAAATGACAGGTCAAGTAAATGATGTCCAGAGCCATTTGTGAAATTCCTAGAGGAATTTGCTATGATTGCTCAATATACCATACGTGGTTTGCCTAGAATGAATGGGGTAGCTAAAAGATGAACTAGGACCCTTAAAAATATGGTAAGAAGTAAGATTAGTCATACATAATTACCGGACTCACTTTGGAGTGAAGCATTAAAGACTACAGCCTATATTCTCAATAGAGTACTAATTAAAGCGACAACTAAAAACCCAAATGAGTTATGAGCTAGTAAAAAACTTGTCTTTAAGTACCTAAGGGTTTGGGGATGTCTAGCTGAAGGCAGACCTTATAGGCCTAATGGAAAGAAATTGGACTAAAAAACCATCAGCTATCACTTTGTTGGTTATGCTAAGAGATCATGGGATTATAAATTTTGTAATCCCCTAAATAAGACAATCTTTGAGAAGGGGAATGCGTATTTCTTTGAGAATATTAAGGTTAAGAGGGAAGACAAGGTCAAGAACTATGTCTTTGAAGAGGAACATACTACATTGCCCATTGTTTAAGTTTCAAGTCATGTAACATCATTTTTTCTTCCTTTGGTTATTCCAACACCAAATCATGAGTGTACCCCTGACAAGGTCTAAGAATGTTTTGATGACAATGTTCCCCCCCCCTAGCTATCTAACAACCTCAAGAACTAGTGCATCTAAGGAGGTATACTAGAGAGAGGAGATGTGCAATATCAGATGGTTATATTGTGTTTCTTAATCAACATCAGGAAATCATTGACTCATTGGAGGATGACTCGATTACTTTCCATGAAGCCACTGAAAGTTCAAATGCTCATAAATGGCTTGAGTTTGGCATGCAAAATTGTAAACTACATGATATCCTGTGAGTAAAGGCGGTAAATCTAGTTTAGTTCAATGCCTTAACAATAATTTTGAGTCCATGAAGAAAATTTCCTATACATCGATAATAGGGAGTTTTATGTACTTGCAAGTCTATACTTGTCCAGATCTTGCATTCATTTGTGGAATGTTAAGAAGATACCAAAGCAATCTGGATAAGGACCATTGAGTCGTAGTCAAAAGGGTTATGTAGTAATTTCAAAAGACAAAATATCACATACTCACGTACAAAAAATCCAAAAAATGTGAGGTCATTGGATATTCAGATTCCAACTTTGCAGGATGGCATGATAGTAGAAAGTCTATATCAGGTTATATTTCCTACTAGCAAGAAGAGCTATTGCATGGAAGAGTGCTAAGAAATCTCTTGTTGCTTCTTTTACTATGGAAGCAAAATTTGAAGCTTGTTATGAGGTGACTGATCAAATTGATTGGGTTCGTAATTTTATTTCCAGATTGCATGTGATTGATGATATTGAGAGACCACTTAAAATTATTTTGTAATTGCAAGGCAATGGTCCTATACTCAAATAACAACAAAAGTTTATCAAAATCAAAGAACATTGACTTTAAGTTTCTTGTTGTAAAGGAAGGGTTCATAGTGGTATAGTTAGCATAGAGCACATAGATACAAACTCTATAATAGCGGATCCATTAACTAAGGCATTGACACCAAAAGTTTTTATTGAGCACACTACTTATATGGGTATCATTTTGTTAGATGATGCCTAAGTTTATAGGGAATTTGTATTATTTGCTTATTTGAGTGGTCTTATTGTGTCATTGCATTTACATTTGATTTATTTAGTCATATAGTATTTTATTTCACTCTGAATCTATGTTTGGTTAATGACCTTGTTTTGGAAGGACTAGTTGGAAGTAGGCATATATTGATCACAATTGACATGTAACATCCATGCTACACATCCAATATCAATCCAAGTTATTTAGTTGATTTGGTATATGCGACCATTGTGGGTTTAGCTGAAGATTAGTTTTGGTAAACCCCCTTTGATCCATATGTTAAGGAAACTAATGGACATGATTGGTTAAGATGACGATTATTTGATAGCTAGCTACTTAATGAGTTGTATATTCATACAACATTAAGAGATGCTCTTAAGCACATGAATGTATAGTACAAGTGATGGATGGTTAGAATTTGTACTTAATTCATATGCTCTTGTGGGTTTGATGCATATGGGAATGTGTATGTACATGTAATTGCGCAAAAAGTTGTTATATGTTTATTACAAATAAATTAAATAATTAGCTTTTACATTGGTGATTAATTAATAATATTGTAGTAGGGTCATGTCATCTTATGTTAGAATGGGGTTATCATATATACATATTTTATATGTATAGATACCCTAGAGCTACTCAAATAAATGGTCTCTTTTAGTAGCTAGGCCCATTAGTTTTATGCTAAGGTTATGGTCCTCAATTACAAGTGCATTATATAATCATATTTGTGGGAGCCTCCAAATACATTCCACCCTTCTCTCAAACTCTCATTCTATAGAGTTCTCCCATCACTTATAGAAGGAGTGTGTATACACAGCAGCTAGAAGATCATCTGTCCATGTTTGAAATTGTTGTGATTCAATGGAAAAAAGTATGCTTCCATTTTATTATGTGTCTTAATTTTTACACATGTTGATCTTGTTATTTTTGTATTAGAGATTTAGATTTAATTAAATCCCAACATATACAAGTTATAAGTTATAAATAATAAATTATATATATAATCTAACTTATAATATATAACTTACATGTATAACTTATAACATATGTTTATATATATATATATATATACACAACCCATGTATTTTATCAATACAATATTTATTTTCATATATATAATATAGCTGATATATTCATAATCTTTAGATTATATATTTATGTTTTTTAGGTTGAGTTATAGAAATTTCTCACCACATATATATAATATAACTTATATATACAAAATATAGCTTAATATATGTAACTTATAAATTATATAAGTTATGAGTTATAGCACATATATATATATATGTATATAATATAACTTATAACATAACTTAGAATATAACTTATAAAATATAACCTATATGTATAACTTATATATACAACTTATATGTTTTATCTATACACTTTATTTAATATATATAACATATATAATTCATTTATTATATATTCATAATCACTAGATCATGTATTTATATTTTTTTTGACAAATATATATAACTCATATATATGACTAGATTTGCTAGGTAAAATAGTAACATTGTTTGATTTTTTATTCCCATGGGAGAGGGAATAGAGAGATAAAAAAAAAATTATACGATAGGTAGTTTTTTTTTATTTCCTCTGCATTAGAAATAGAAAGATTATTAGTAACAATTATGCCCAATTCATTTGTGCAAGTAACGGGATGACAAGTTGATTAATTGGAATAATTATTCTATTCCTTCTCTATTACCTTTAAGTAAACAAGCTGTAAATGTCCAAAGAGTATTTTTAGTTCTCATTATTTTAAAAGACAAAAACTAACTTCAAATGATTGTTGGAAGCTGGAACTCAAAAATTTTCACTAAAAGGACAAGAAATGGGAATAAGTTTAGGATATCTGCATGTATCAATAGTTTAGACGATGAATTTGTATTTTTTTCCTCCAAAATTATAAATAAATCCATAACATGATTATCAAGTTAATAAAAAATAAAAAATTCATAGTCCTTACAAATAAATTATAGCTCGGCAAAAATGTTCACTAAACTAAAGCTGATTAAACGAACTCAAAACAAATGATGCCATTTTTCAAACTAGTACTATAATTAATTGTGACGATATCATAACTAGTACACAAACTTTGATCAGTTATTTAATAAACTACCTAAAATTTAAGATTGTTAGTTTTATTATTTGATTGAATTTTTTAAGTTCAGCGATACCAGCGGTGTCAAAATTGTCTAAAATTATCTACATAGTTAGACATCATCACGGGTTGGTTTCGAATCAGGAACCGACCTGACCCATCACCGGCGTTTCTTGAACCGGGAACTGGCCCGGCAATGACAGGTCTGAACCAGTAAAGGACCCGTCGGTTTTGACGGGTCCTTATGGTTCCATCCCTAAAAACCGCATGACCCGACGGTTTTGGAACCGTCGATTCAAGAACTGGCAGAACCGGCGATTCTACACCATAAAAATTATAAAAAAAAGTAAGAAAAAAAGAAAAGAAAATTATAAAAAATTATAATTATAAAATAAATATTTAAAACTATTTTTGCATAAATAATAAAAAATTTATTTCCTATTCACAATATTTAATGTGTTATTATTAACAACATAAGTAATAAATACATCTGAAATCATATATTGTTAAATTTATGTGGACTTTTAATCAAAGTAGACTTTCTTTCTTAACAATGTGTGATTCATTTTTTGTTATTGAAAATTATTTATATCTTTAAATATTTTATAGTGTCACATTACTAATATAACAACTAAAAAAGTACAAGTGATTGTATATAAATAAATACATAATTATAGAATTTCTTTTGACTAATGCTATGAACAATTATTGTTAGGCTCAATGTTATTTCAAGTTAAAATTTTTTTGTATTTTTTCTTAGTTAAATTAAGTAAATTATTTAATTGATTTTTTTATTTTTTTTCATGGTTCCCGGTTCCTCTAGAACCTGAACCGAACCATGAGAACCGGCGGTTCGTGAGAACTAGCGGTTCTTAATAACCGGGAACCGGCGGTTCGGGTCCGGTTCTAGACCCAAATCGGACCGGGACAATGTCTATACATAGTTGACTTTTTTTAGACCAATTATGGGTTGCCGACATTAATGGTAAAAAAATTATAAACAATTAAATTGTATAATTCTTAATTGCACAAATAGTCATCATTTGAATCAAACAATGCAACTTATTTATCCTTGTGTCTCTTCGATATGTTCATTGCCCAAGATTTAAAAAAGGTTTAGTTCTTTTCTTTACTAATATTTAATCATTTGAAGTGGTTTTTTATGAAAAATATCTGATTCAAATTATTTGATGAACCAAAAAGGTATAAATTCAAACAGAACAGTCATAACCGTTTGCCAAACCAATACTGGATTGCTAAAGAGAATACCTTCATTGAACAATGCTAACTTATTTAAAACTTGAATTACTTCAAAAAATCATAAAAATTATTATACTTGACATAAAACACCCATTCATGAATTGAACCATCATCGATATTTACAAAAATAACTAACTCATTGACCAAGGAGCAATGGGTTTGACCATTGACACATTATCTCACTCAAATGAATCGTTGACCAACACTTCTCAACAAGATTGTGCATAGACATCATTGATCGAGTCCTTAAAAGAGTTTTCTTCATAATTTTCAAGTGTATTTGACTCATTTGAAGTAAACTTTAAAAATTTTGGCTCTAGTTTGAGTTGTGGGTCCTGTGGTACATGATTCCCATCAATTCTACCTAAGATATGTATGATTAATGGAAATAATATTTTTCAAGATGGAGGTAATCTATAATTGTAAAAAATTATATACCTTAAGTATGGTATCTTCATTAAAATAATAGTTTGTGATACATGATTGTTTGTAATTGGTCAAAAACACTAAATGGATAGATAGCTTCATAGAGAGTTAACACATAAGAAGTGTAAATTACCTCGAATGGGTTCCAAAATTAATAAGTTAAAAGTATTAGTAATTACATGAATAGTTGATAAATTTCAAGTGTCAAATACAATATTACTCCATAGTTAAATAATCAAATATAATTTTACAAACATTTAGCTTGATAAGACAAATCATCATGACCATACACACCATTTGGACATATAAGTCTATAATCTAACATACGTGTTGAAGGATTTAGCCAAAAGTATCGAATTTTGTCTTGTCTATATTACCAATAGTTAAAGACTATTGAGTACACCATGTATATTTTTAGTATTTTTTATATTACAAATTTTAGAATAGGTGATAATATTCAAGTTGTAGTTACAATAATAAGATTATTGCCCACGATGGATTTTTATTGATTATATAATTACTATTCTAAATTGATAATTTATAAACATGTTTCGATTCACATTGAGATTCTAAACCCATTTAATAAAGAGGTTTGGCCCATAAACTTAGTTAAAATAAATATTTCACTTACATATTCAACTCTTTTATGTACCATATCCTCTCACACTTTCTCATCATTCACTACTATTTGTTGACGGTGAAAAAATAAGCCAGGGCCCACTCGACCCACCTTCGTTTGCACATGCACCGGAGAGCTTAAGAAGGGCCCAAAAGAACATTATGGCCCAACACATGAAGGGCTCGCACTGAGTGACACCTCGAAGCTACACCCCAACAAAGGGCGACCGAGCTCACATCTACCTTGGTTACAAAGAGAGCTCAAGAGCTCAACCTCGAACCATGATTCCCCCTAACCTCCATGAATCTGGGGTTCAAGGGGGAGGGGGTTTTGGTGGGAACTTCACCAGCTTGACCACATGTTGTGCAGCCACAACTCTCCTCGCTCATGTGTCCTATCACCTCTACAGCTACTAGTTGGACATTCATCCTAATAGAAAATATTTGGTGGACCTCTTCTAATATGGCTTGAATTATAAACAGCTTTTCCTTCTACTGGGGAGGGAGATAGTTTTTTACATAAGTGAATATTCTTTTGGTAAGAAAGATACATGGATTGACTTAAGTATTAGAGTGGTTGCACCAAGAAACTCCTCAGCACATCTCTGACCGTTTTTATGTATTTGCGGGAGCCAACCTCTACCGGTGGAATTAGCTCGTGCAACACTATTGATCCTCCTTTTTCTCTTGTATTTGTTAGAGTATATGTTTAAATTTTAGTTTTATTATACCATATGATTCTTAAGGCAATTTCAACTTTTTTTTTTTATTTGGTTTAAAAGCCATTTTAAACACTTTAATAAAATTAAACTAATTTTAGTAAAATCGGTTTTGAGTCACAACATGATGAGCATTAATTCTATAGAATTTTTTGCTAAGTTAGCTATATAACATTGGATGTCAGAGTTAGTGCTTGGATTGTTAAGCTATTATATTTTGTTGGAGCTTATGAGAGTTCAATTGAATTGTGCTTGAATTTGTTGATTATTGCTTCAAGCACAGTTCAAGCTCAAAATTTTAAACATAATCAAATTTAAGTCAAGGTTGAGATTTGAATTTTCAATTCAATTTTGAGGTTAAATTTAGGTACTTCATTACATTTACTTAACTCATTTGCCTTACTATCGAATATAACGTCACGTACTATTAAAAATTATCTTCATCTTGGAACAGTGTCTACAGAAATTGGAGGGTGTGGCGCACAATTCCACTCGGCAGCTTCATAGTAAATGATACGATGGTCCGATGTGCTCGTTGTCTAATCCACATTTTGCTTAACACAACGTGGCCTTGCGTAGATGTCTCTTTCCTCCATGGACAGGACACTCTCTCTTTCACGAAAATCGCTAGTTTTGTCATTGTACAACACTAAAGATCCCCTCTTCTGTACAAACATAGTACTATCTCAAAAACGTAAGCATGGTTCAAAGAATGAGCTTTCTTCTATATTTTGCCTTGCTCTTGGTCTTATCAAAAGGTATAGCCATAAAGAAGACTTCACAACCCCATGCTCTTCAATCCTTGGATATCATCAGTTCCACGAAGGTGTGTATATTCCACGCATTGAATATAAAAAAATCTCTGCAAAGATTTCATACACCAAGCGGGCGCACTCCTGCACGGGTTGGACTATCTTATTTTTGTGTAAAAAGTTTATATATCTATTTCTTTATGTTGTAGTTATTTTGATACTTTATTTTTATTGTTTTTAAATAGATATTTATTAATAAGGGTTAATGACGAAAATAGTATCTGAATTTTTGTAAAAAAAATAATTAGGTATCCGAAGTTTAATTTTGAACAATTTAGTACCTAAACAAAGTTTTCGTTGACCTTTTTCATACATAAAGTTTAGTTTTAACAATTTCGTTACCTGAACAAAATTTTCGTTAAGTTTTTTCATACTTAAAGCAAGCGAAATGATATATAAAAAAATCCATGAAAAGTTTAGTTAGGTACAAAAATTGTTAAAACCAAACTTCAAGTAGGAAAAAAGTCAATGAAAATTTTGATCAGGTACCAAATTATTCAAAACTAAGCTTTAAGCACCTAATTGTTCTTTTTGTAAAAATTCATGTATCATTTTTGTCATTATCTCTATTAATAAATAGATACCGATGAAAAACTGAAAGTTTTATTGACAAATATGACCAAACAGATACGATACAAATAAAAATAAGATAATCTAAACATTAATTAATTTGTTTCTTGCAGAATGAAGGAAAATGCGCCTATACGGTTTCAATAAGAACAAGCTGTCTGTCCACTAGATATACCAGGGATCAAATTAGTCTTGCGTTTGGTGATGCATATGGTAATCAGGTAATTGAATCCAAATAAAAAATTTATTTTATTTTTTTCTTCACATTTTATATTGATGATTCATACTATAACACGATAGTCAAACCATCTAAATGGACTCCGCTCCTGGCCTCATCTTGCTGCACATGAAGTTTATTTATTAAAATTACTCTATAAACTACTATTCAGGCAAGTTTAGGAATTTTGACACTCATAAAATATATTTTTTACTTCGAGGTAGACACGAATCCAATAGATTTAGGTTTTGCTAAAAACCAAACCAAACTATAATTTATGATTTTTTTCATACTATTATATAATGGTTGTTTGGTTTGAATTTCAGATTGAACCATATTTCAAAATTTAGAAATGATATATTTGAATAACATATGATTTCATAAGGAAAAAGAATTAACTCAAATGTAATAAATATTGAATTGTACAAGAGATAAATCAAGTAAATATTCATACAACTAAAAAATTTCAAATGTTCATTAACAACAAAGTTTATACATATAGTTTGCATGTAGCATATATTTTGAGTTAACCTCTTTATATAATTCATGTATATTAGATACAAAAGTTAATTAATCATACGATGTCAGCTAAAAAATCCTTTAAGTAATTTGTTACAATATATGAATCTTTTTAGTTATAAGTAAAATATCATTATATTTTTTAAAAGCAATTCATTTCGATTTTAGAGATCGGTTTAATTTGCCAACCATAAATTTTAAATATTCATACAACTAAAAAATTTCAAATGTTCATTAATAACTAAGTTTATACATGTAGTTTGCATGTAGCTTATATTTTGAGTCAACCTCTTTATACAATTCATGTATATTGGATACAAAAGTTAATTAATCATTCAATTTAATAAATGTCAGATAAAAAATCCTTTAAGTAATTTGTTAAAATGAATGAAACTTTTTGGTTATAAGTAAAATATCACTATATTTTTAAAAAACGGTTTGTTTCGATTTTTGAGATAGGTTTAATTTATCCTTCTACACCAACCACAAATTTACAAAGTAGTTTGGTTTTCGAATTTTTGAACCATGTTGCTCAAAATACCATATTTTTACTTTGGTTTGATTTGGTCTAGTTGGTTTTTTTTTTTTGGCCCACCCACACTATTACCTCCTTATAACTTAAAAAAAAAAAAAAAAAAAAAAAGAGAGACTAAACTAGTACTCGAATCTTATGTGTGTGTGTATGTTGATCAAAAGTTTAAAAAATATAAAATTATATTTTTAGGAGTTTATAGGTTTTGTCTTGCAATTTCTCTTTCTTTTTTTTTTTTTAATTTTTTCCCCTTTTGAAAGTCATTCTCTAAATTATTAAATAATGAAAATAAAGAAACAATGAAAGCCTCCCTCGTTAAAGCATACATTTTAATAGGAAATGTAATTCACCTTTATTATGTTTCTTAACTAAGCTAAATCCACAATCAGAAAATTTAAGCGCATCTACATTTGGAAATTTGTATTTGCATAATGATGTTCATCTTTTTTATTATGGATGATTAGTTTGGAGCTTAATATTTGTCAATCAACATAGTTTCAACGGAACAAAACTCTTGGTTGTTTTCACGATGAAATTAATTAACATGTCAATGTTAATGTAGGTATATGCTCCGAGACTAGACCAGCCTCAGACGAGGACATTCGAGAGGTGTTCGGCAGATACATTCGAGGTGTATGGGCCATGCACATACCAAATCTGTTATGTCTACTTTTATAGAAGTGGATACGATGGTTGGAGACCCAAGAGTCACAATTTCGGGATATTATTCAAAACCTGTCACCTTTCGTTACAGTGTGTTTGTTCCTAGTGATGTTTGGTTTGGCTTTAATCATTGTGGAAGTTATTTATTAGCATCTGCTCAGTGAAAGTTCGGGTTAGGATGACTGACATGACTCCTGGACCAAATAATTTTAGCAATAAAGATCTAATAATGGAAGAAGTTGTTAGAATGGATTCATACTATTTGTACTGTGTTATATAGATTTGCTTATCCTTTTTTTGTGATAGTAGATAACTGCGCATCACTAGGAAGGCCAGAGAGGGAGATCCCAATAGAAAGCTTCATGAACTATATATCTGGGCAAGAGGCAAAGATTTTAATAGACCAAAAAGACTTACCCTTGCGATAAATAGAGTGAATCCAGTCCAACCATATGCCCTCCATCCTCTCTTACAAAACTCCATATGTGTTTAATTTAGGTAAAATATATCAGAATGTATCAACTTTTTATAATGTTCATTTAAGGTATTAATGTTTTAATTAATCTTTAATTATGGTTCTACTAATTTTCATAAGTAGTCAATTATTAATACTTTATTTGATTCACTTTGTAAAATATTGACATATTTTTTTAACAGCTTGCCTTAAATATTAATTCTTTTTTTTAACTACTTGAAATATTAATATTTTAAACTTATTCTCAAATAATGATATCTTTCAATGTAATTTACCCGTTTGAGTTAAGAAGCTTTGTTCCAAATATATGGCTTTGGTATACTAAGGCCTCCTATATCTCGAAAATTGCAAACCACGTCGTGAGAGTTTCTTAACTTTTGCTTAATTTGGTTCACCACTGACTTTAGCAAAAAGATACAAAGGGCCAGTAAACTTGCATGGAGAAAAGAAATGATTTAATTAATTGAAGGCAGCCAACATAAGATAGAAATTTAGAGGTCCACGATGAGATACTGGCAAGAACCTTCTCCTGAAGTATATCTACAATCTTCGTTCCTCAATTTAGAAGAGATGAGTAGTACTCCTACTTATTGGATAGGGAAAGTTCCTACTATAAAACAGGCAACACTCGAGAGCTCCTCTTGCAGATGGTGGTCACCATTACCAAAGAAATTAAAGCTCTTTCCTTCATTTGTTTTCAAACTTGAGAGGGAGTGAAAGAGTTGAAAAGCACTTTGAATGAGCTCCGTGGAATGCCTCTCATCTTTGCAAAAAATCAATAAATCATCAGCAAAAGATAGGTGGGTGATTTTCTCTGGTTAACACCTCCAATGAAAGGGGAAATTAAGATGAGAATGAGAAGATACTTTTCTGAGAATAGTTGAAAGGATTTGCATACCAAGAATAAAAAGGTAGGGTGAGATCGGACACCCCAGTCGAAGGCCTAGAATACTTTGGAAAAAGCCAACCAACTTACCATTTATGTTGATGGAGAAGCTATCAGTGGATATGTATTGCTCAGTGAGTCTGGAGAAATGAAGAGGGAAGCCCATATAACAAATGACTCCAATTAAGAAGCCCCAACCAATAGTATCATAAGCCTTTTAGATGTATATAAAGGAAAAATATTGAGTAGGTATTACACGCCACGTGGATATATACATGGTGTGTAACTCTTAATTTTATGCTAGCACATAAATAATGTAGTGGGTGGTTTTCAAAATAACCTTCACCCCTTTGTCCACGTGTTAGAATATTATTGGGAGTTACATACCACGTATGTATTACACATGGCACGTAACACTTATTGAATCTTTTCTCCATTTTAAAGGACCTCATTTGGTGTGATCTCAAGTCATTAAATCTTATGCCAGAGTAATGTTATCTAGTAATTCCATGCCCTGGCACAAAAGCCACTTGCACTTTTCCAATTAGATAGGATAATTCTCTTCAATCTACCTGTCAATAACTTGGATATGATATTCTACAAAACATTACAGTAGGCAGTTGGCCAAAACTCAGACATCGAAGAAGGATTTTCAACTTTGTGTACAAGAGCTAGAATCGTATTACTCACATCCTTTAAAAGAAAGCTCGAAGTGAAGAATTCTTGAAACATCATCAATCTGGTCCGAGGACTCTTTAAAAATTTTGGTCGTATAACCATCAGTGCTTTATCGTTAACTTGGAAGAAAAGACAAGTTTTACTTCATCATAAGAGAAGGGAGCATTTTAAAAACCAAACTGCTTGTCATTTAATTTCGAAGTGACATATGAATCAATCTCATCAAGATTAGAGCTGCATTCTGAAGCATCGAAGAGATTTTCGAAGAAATTGACTGCTTCTTCATGCACAGCTTTGTCCTCTTTTTGAATCCGACCATCTAATGCATATAGGCAGTGGATAGCGCTTCTATTATGGTGATTGACCATGGATTTATGAAATTAAAAAAAAAAAAAAAAACCTGAGTCCTTGTCTCCAAGTTTCGACCATTCCAGGCGAGATTTTTGTTTAAAGAAACTTTCCTCAGCTCCTCCAGGCTCTAATGCAATGGTAATCGTTGAAAGCATTGATCTCCTCTTCCATAAGAGAAATGTTAGCATTAGACAAGATAAACATGTTAAAATTTTGTTGGCCAATATATTAATTGATTGCATATCGTAGACTATCTAATTGAGTTAAGAAAATAAATCTTTTAAATAAAAGTGATCATTCAGTTTTTTTGATGGTTAAGACTTTTAAAACTTATCTTTACAACTTTTGCGTATGAGCTTCGATATGTAAAAACTCATATATTTTGTTTTATCTATTATGATGGGTCATAGTAAAATAAAATAATAAGAATTATAAATAGGGTTAATATCTCAGTCTAAGTAGTGTGAGAGTTTTTCAATTCTATATTTTCCCACATCCCATTAGTAAAAAAGAATCAATAGGGCATACACTACTATAAATTGGAAGACTAAAACTCACTCAAGGAATTAGTCTTCTCTATGGATTCAAATGCGCTTCCATATTACCATTATTGTTAGTTTTATTCATGTGCCCTAATTTAATGCATTAGATTTTGGATGAATTTTTATATAACAAATCTATTGATTTTTCTAACAAGTGGTATTAGAGCAATCATGTGTAAAATCAGAATTCAGTAGGACAAATGAACCAATAGCACATTGATCAAATTGGCATATAGATCAATGTATGTGATAGCAAAATAGAAACCTATTGCCCTAATCTAGAAAATCCTTGCTTTTCATTTCCAACTACCAAAAGAGTATAACTTTAATCAAGAAACAAGTTAAGATGTTAAGTTCACTACTATGGCCTTTCGCTTTGTTGCTCTGTTTTTCTACTCTTAAAACGTAGCATGGATGTTTGACACGAACAAACTGAAACAAGTGATGGAATGATCCATCTTTAATCCACCAATCCACAATAGCTAAAGTTAATGCAATACAGAAGCCGTAGATTAGGAATTTTTGAAGGGTGGAGGTGAGAGGTGGAGGTGGAGGTGGGGCTGTTGATTTTCTCATTGCGTCGCTTATGGGTACTTAAGGGTAGAGTAGTTCAAATTTCATCTACATCTTCATCCTTTAGGAACTTGGTTTATGATTTTTCCTTTTAGACACTTAAATTTGGGAGATCCTTGCCTTCTGCTGGTTGTCCAGCTGATTTCTCATTTGATTTTTGCTTCATAAGGGATGGAGGTGGAGTTGATGGTGTTGGTTTTTCAGTATTCAAAGGTTCTTGTGTTGTCTTATCTGCCTCAGATAATTTCGAATCCTCTTCTGAAGCAAGCTAAATTTAATTGCACACACAAATAGTAGAACCAGACTCCTCTCAAGTAAACTAAGTTGTCCTACATGGTTAAGTTTTTAATACCATGTCATTTATATAATTTGCAATGGGTGAGCTATGTTTGAAATGAAGGTTGTTATGATATATGTATGAAGAGTGGGTGAGTGCGATCAAACCAATTCGGTTAGTTGGGTTTCTTGTTCTACTAGTCTTAAGTAAGCCCATTGGTATTTTGTTATTATAAGTAAGTAACACTAATTATAAATATAATGATAAAAGCTATAATAATAATGATAATGATAAAATGTATAAAAAAATAATAAAATTGCTACATCAGCTGACACGTGACACGTTTGTATAGGTTAAAGTGCCACGTCAGTTAATAGTAGTAACAAAGTTAACTTAGGTAGTGTATGCATTTGCGAAAGTTAAATTAGGTAATAAATTGACTAATTTAGGTAGTTAATTCCCATTTTCTAAACATAAGATAACTTGTTGGAGTCATTTATTAAGTTAATACATGATACTAGTTTTACAACTGAGACCATCAAGATGCAAGTTGGTTGAGGCTTACCAAGAGACATACCTCTTTTCAATCACTCAAAATAATGATACCTTAAATAAACTTACCTAAGCATTGATACCTTCATTAAAGTTATTCATTAAATTAATACATGGTACTAGTTTTACGCCCAAGACCATCGAGAGGTAACAATTCTATCACATATTTCTATACGTGATTGGATTATGCAACGCTTAAAAGGCATCTAGCCATAGTCCACATTACAATAACTTATAATTTCATCTTCAAAAATTACAAAATAGTCATTTCTCCACAAATTCATAACTCATAAGAAATCATATTGCATGGGAAAATCTTAATTATAATTTTCTTCAATAGGTCTCTCAATATCGTTCCCATAGCTCTAAAAATAAAGTATACAACAGTTGATTATCATAAGTGGCATCACTATCATTTCTACCTAGCACATAAGAGATTATAGCACCGTATATTGTATGGATTATTACTCATTTGCAATTCAAATTACATATCCCGGTCATGGATGAGCAATGAAGCTAAGTATAAAGAAATTCAATACAAAATACACACAAACACACACACGACTTATTATATGTAAACTTAAATAACTAAACTAATCCCAATAATTACCGTATTTAAGTAGGCAATTGCAAGCACAAATAAACTTGTTATTCCAAGGTTGAACCTATATCTCTAAAGTGTATGAGTTAGGTTATGGATCCTCATGTCACAGCATCTTAGAGTGTAAGAGTCATTTGAGTTATACTAATATTACTTTCCATATTGTTAACATGAGGGAAAAAGTTACTTTGTGGCGACCCTCCATACTTTTATATATTATTTGATAACATAAATATATTACAGAAATGCTCTTATACTATTTATATTTACATTTGCATCCTTAACACTCTCCCTCAAGTTAGTGCATAAATATCACAAAGCCCATGCTTGTTACAAGTATATCCAACTCTAGAACCTCTTAAAGACTTACTAAATAAGTTAGCTAGTTGATCATTTGAGTTGACAAAGGATGTTGTGATATTTTTGGATTGTACTTTATTTCTAATAAAATGACAATTAATCTCATTTTATTAGAAAACAAGATTGAATGCAATGTGCATAGCAGCTTGACATAGATCTTTTATCTGTAGGAAGTCTAACCTAGTCAACATCACAATATCCTCTCACCTGAAGGGGTCCTTGATTATTATACATTAGCCCCTTACTTGAGATAGCTTTAAGATAACGCAATATCCTTAAATCAGCCTCCCACTGAGATTTACATGGAGATTCAAGAAACTAAATAGCCACACTTATAGCAATATATATATACATTCGGTCAATTTACTATAAGATAATTCGGTTTACCAACAAGTTAACTGTACCTTCTTGGATTTGACAACGGTTTTCCTAATCCTTGCACTAGCTTCATGTTACAATCCATAGGATCATACACTAGCTTGATAGCTAAAATGCCAATTTCCTTGAGCAGGTCTATTACATATTTCCTTTGAGAAATATGAATATTTTCTTCAAAGCGAGCAATCTCAACACTTAAAAGGTATTTTAACTCTCCAAGATCTTTAGGATGAAATTATTCATTCAAGAAGGCTTTTGATTTAATAATCCCATTATTGTCATCTCTTGTAATGATAATATCGTCAACAGACACAATTAAGAAAATTCACTTCCCTGAATTTGACAACATATGGAAAATTGAAAAATTTTTCATACTTCGAACCATACCAATCTGAAGAAGAGCTGAACTAAATTTACCGAACCAAGCTCGAGGAGATTGCTTCAGCCTATATAATGACTTCTTAAGTTTACAAACCAGATTTAACTCCTCCTCAGCATGGAATCCTAGGGGTTGCTCCATATACACCTCTTCATTTAGATCTCTATGAAGAAAAGCATTCTTAATGTATGGTTGATGTAAAGGCCAGTAAGAAATGGCTACTAAAGAAAGGAACAATCGAACTGAAACCATCTTACCTACCGGAGTGAAAGTGTCTATGTAGTCGACACAATATATTTATATATATCATTTTGCTACTAATCTTGCCTTAAGGCGATCTACTAAACCATCGGGTAAAGTTTTCACAGCATAAATCCATTTACAACCTACTATGGATGTAACACCCTAAATTTAATTAAGGCATTATTGCCACATATAATACTTTATGTATTACATACCCAGGCTTCCTTGAATGATATGTTTATTTTGAACATTGCTAACACATTTTAGTTAATGAAATCGTTTGTTTAGATTTCTCAAACAATTGGATTTAGTTATAGAAAAATCAAGCCTTATAAAAACATAATAAAGGTCTTTACTCCTAACAAAGCAGACCAACTTTCTAAGAAACAAAATTTTATAAAATCATTTTACGATCTACTCTCAAGAGTAAATCAATTTTCCCAAAAACAAAGCTTTTAAAGAAATTACAAAACTTATGGGCTTCTCAACTAAGCCCTCAAAAGAATATTATGAACTTAAAATATAAATCCAACTCTTTAAATAATACAAAATAAAAACAAATACAAATGAAATCCTAGGTCTTAACCCCACTTCACTCATCCAACGTCGCCCGAAGCCTGAGCTAAGCATCATCATCATTAATCATCATCAACAACAATTTCATCATCAACAACAACGTCATCATCTTCATTAATACAACATTATTGTCATCCCATTATCAACATCAACACCATCACTATCACATCCCATTCATCCTCATCATTATCAAAATCATCAGTCATCAAATCAAGACCTGGAAAAAGAACAACAACAACAACAACAACAACAACAATAATGAGCCAAAGCTCAGTACACAGTAACGTAGATAAACATAAAGTGGCACACAGGCTTAGCTAAATGCAATGCAACAAACAACAAGTTATTATCTTTCACTTAAACAAAGCAAGAAACATGGGAGTACTCATACTCGAAATAAGTCACTGGGAATTTGGGGGTCCTAAGTAACCATACGATGCTCAGGGGGTTAATATAGGTAGTCCAAATACCTATATCTCCTAGATGATATAACCGATAAAGAACAGAAGCCTCAAAGGTTCACAGCCGTTACACGCACTCTACTCATCTCAGTCCATAATATAAAAAGGCTCAACTTGTCCCATAAACATGAGCCCCAATATATTACTTATCACCGATTAAGATAGATGTTACGCTGATACCATTTACCCTATCAGCTACTCGCTGAGCCACTTACAAATATCATGGCACCATGATCTTTTTTTTTTTTTTTTTTTGGGGGGGGGGGGGGGGGGGTGTGGTGGAAAGGAAGGGGAAGAGAGGTGGCTTAAGCGCTTAAACTACCGTGTTGGCTCGAACAAGGATGCTGCTTCTCGGATAGGATTCAATGGCATACATACAAAACAACACTCAATACTTAAGTTGTCAATCGAAATATAAAATGAGGGTAAAATCAAAATCTATTTCAGAAGATAAATCAAGTATCCATATATCTATTCAATAATAAACTCATAGAAGCATTAAATTTAATTATCTATTTCTATCAAACACATTTTATAATTCTATTTGATCATACACTAATTAGGAACCCTGCTATAACTGTGAAATTGCCCCACTAAATATGGATAGTTCTCATTTGTTTGTCAAAATATTTCTTTCTACTTTGATTATGGTCTCTTATTATAAAAAAATTATCATGTCATTCATATACACAAACATCCATATTCAAATCAAACAAACATTTGAAACAACATATTCACTATGTTATACTAAGGTTATTCTCACATATTAATCTAATCCAATTATTAGCTACTAACCCATTTTAACTTAACTTATTTAAGATTGATTAGACTTAGTCATTTAATCAAATTACTAAGCTAAATAATTAAACTTAATCAATCTAATCTATTTTAGCTTATTCAAGTTTATGAAGCCAAGTTGAACTTAGATTATTAACTAAGTTCATTTTATATCTAATTCTATATTCAATCAAATCATTTATTAAATCTATAAATCCACTTAAACTCATACCCAATTCTATCATTCAACAAACATAACACATTCACTATCATTTATCTATTTCATTTTAGCCCCAAGAGATTCATTTTATACTTAACTACGCACACTCAACTAGTAAAACAAGTTTTCAACTTTGTTTGTGAAATGTAACAGCTGGAAACAAGTGAAATTTAAGCCTTGATACTTTTAGAATTTGCAAAAACTTAAAATATGAAAGTTGTACATCTCTTCGTAACCTTTTGAATCACCTCAATCCAAGTTTGGATGAAGTTGTTATGGTCAAATCACAATCCAATTACAAAACAATGACCCTAAAAAATGCCTAGATTCGAGCTTTTCCCTTGTAAAACTCAGCATGGGCTCCTGTACACCAGTACATACACCCATGTAGACCCTAAAATTTTGTCCAGAAGCGAAATTTGTCCTCAACACACTCTATATGACTTTGTGCATGCCTGTGCTACCCCTGCAATCTCTATCACGAATTTTCTTTGTTTCGTATACATCTTTTTACCAATTTTTATACATTTTACTTCCATCAAAGCATTATCTAGATATCATACAAACATAAACAACAATTAAAACAAAGGAAAAAGCAAAACTTATCTCTTTTTGGTAATCACATGCAGTCTTAATTTTCTTTACACTTCTTCTTCTTTGTATTGGGCTACTTCTAATATTGATTTTCTTTTGTCCTTTCTCATCTTTTACTTGATTTCTCTTTTTCGCTTCTTGAATTTGAGATTTAAAGGGATACTTTTGAGAGAGAGAAAGAAAAAGGAAAGAGGAAGAAGAGGAACAAAATACGGGAAAGGAAGAAGAAAAGAGAGAGAGAAGAAAAAAGAATGAAAGAAAAAGCATGTGGAGGAAATAATAGGTAAAGGAAAGGATAAGACTTAAGTAGGATATTTTAGAATAAACGTATTAGGCTTAGAACTTTCAAATCAATATCTTTAGTTCTAAAAATATTTAGAAGATGATTTCGGAATCAATAGGTTAAAAATTAAGAACTTAATTTATGAATTTATTTTAAATCAAAATGATATTTAATTTGAGTTCAGGTTTAAAAACTGATATTTTTATATAAGCAGATGAACTTAAATTTTACAAGGATTTAAGAATTGGAATTTAGGCTAAAGTTTAAGGGTTTATGGATCCTCTAAACATTCTAATAACATGTTTAAGGGTTTAGGAACTCAAAATTTCAAATTTTAACTTAATTAATTATCAATCTAATTATGTCAACTTGTCTAATTATATCCTATAATTTATTTGACTTGTTTAATCTATCTAAACTCAATTTCTAACTTAGGTAAATGTTTGGAGTATTTCAATAGACTTCTTTAGAGGCAAAGGGACTAGATCTCATGTTTCATTAGAGTATCAGGCAAACATATCCTCTTTCATAGCTTACATCCATCCTGGATTGGATAGTGCCTTTGAAAGATTCTAAAGAACAAAAGTTGTGGATAAAGATGGCACAAAAGCAAAGTAATTAGGTGACAAAGAGGCGTATGAGATGTAATCAGAGATAGGATAGGGTGTAGTTCGCTACTTAGGACCTTTTCGCAAAACAATAGGAAGATCTAGATCTAATGGTGGATTTGAGGTTGGAGTGGTATTTAGCAAGGCATTAGAATCTTGCGTAGCAACTGTAACTAATTCTAAGCAAGATTAGCACTTGTAAACCTGTAATGGCATGGTCATAGGCTTTATTGATCTGTACAGGATGGTGGTGGCTATTGAGTTTTTAAAGATACTGGAGACATGGAAAGAGGTATAGAAGTGGAAGAACCTCTATAATGGACTGAGAAGTTGTGGATGGACTATGGAAGAAAGGAGTTGACTCAAAGAATGTTACATCACGTGATACAAAGATATGTTGCAACTTAGAAGAACAACAACGGTAACCCTTTTGAAGATGAGAGTACTCTAAAAACACGCATTTGATGGATAAAGACAACAATAAAATTGAGAATGGGATCCGATCATGAAGTCTAGTAGATGGCATATGATTAATGAGATAACAAGAAGTAAGAAAGGTGTTATCCTAAAACTATGGAGAAACACTTATATAAAGTAATATAATACACTCTGTTTCAATGAAACTTTTTTTTTTTAGCAACACCATTTTGCTGAGTGTGTATGAACAAGAAGTTTGATGAAGCACACCATGACTAGTCATAAAAGACTTATGTGCAGAAGAAAGATATTCTTAAGTATTATCACTTCTCAATACTTGAACTTGAATACCAAATTGTGTTCTAATTTCAGCACAAAAGGAAGTAAATATAGAAAACAATTTAGAACAATTCTTCATTAAGAAAAGTCATGTTATTCTAGAATATTCATTAATAAAAATTACAAAGTATTTGAACCCCATTTTAGAGGTTACACGATTAGGAACCTAAACATCTTAATGAACTAAAACAAAAGGTGCAGAAGCACACTTATTAACTCGACCTGTAAAACATGCTTTCTTAGTTGACAAGACTGATATTCTAAACTATTAAGACTAAGGACCATTCTATGAAGATTCTATAATCCCAAATGTCCGAGACAACTATGGATTTGTAAAGGAGAAGACTTTGCCAAAAAAAGCATTCTTAATGAAGGCACAACTAGCTGGTATAATCCTCTAGACTCATGTCTTATGCCAATCACCCTTTCAGTCTTCATATCCTAAATAGAAACAGAACCAAAGGTACAGGTTATTTCAAATCTTTGGTAAGCTTCTTGATAGGTACATAACTTATGAAAGTGATCCATTAGCAAGTGTGATGTTAGTTGGAAAGGACAATTTAATAAGCTTAGAGAAATAAGAACTGTTACCAGACAAATGTTCAGATACACCAGAGTCCAAGATACAGGGGGTAGATGCAAATGTATGTGCCAAATAAACCAAAGATGTTCCTATATCACTTAATGAAGTCACATATGGAGTTGTTATGCTATAAAGATTAGAAATCTATAACTTAAGTAAATGTGAGTACTCCTCTATGGGAACAATAATGGAGAAATTGTCATTGGATGGCTGACTACCCAATATTTCTTCTTGTCTTTGTACAACATTTGCACTATGCAAAGAATGACTAAGAAGAAATCCATGTAATGCATAGCAAGTTTCCCTTACATGTCCGAACTTACCATAGAAATTACATTTGGTGTGATTAGATCCACATCCTCTACCACATCAACTACCATGTCCTCCTCGAGTATTACCACCTCCCTCTCTACCTCATGCATAGCAAATTTCCCTTAATAATTAAAAGTTCATCGATGTGATCTTGTATGACACAAATATCAAGAGTAATTTGAAGAATTTCTTTGAAATCAGTTGCAAAATGCTTAAAACTAAGTTTTATGGTTGGTCATATCACTATTAGATTGACAAAGCTGGAAAAGATTTCCAATGATCTCATAAGCTCTAGAGATGTTATAAGTATAGAGATCCCGAGCTTGTGTCCATATCTCGTAATAGGAAAAATAACATAAGTTAGGGGTCAATTGCTTGCTAAAGGAGTGCTAGAAGTTGTGCATCAATTTTTTGCCAAGTGGCCCTATCAATTTTGGGAATCTTTTCTCTATCTGTGTAGTGAGATGATCCAATTGACCTTGCCCTATGAACCAAACTTTGACAACTATAGACCATGAGGCATAATTCGTTCCATCCAATTTCTTAGTAGTGATCAATACAGCAAAAGCTGTAGGATTGACTGACATTGGTATTATCCAAAAGAGACATTACAATAATTCCCTAGCAATATTCTCAATATACCTCACGATGAATAACCAGAAATGTTTTCCTAAAATAAATGGGGTAGACAAATTTATATACATGAATCGAATTTACCTAAAAGCAAACAATGATGATAAAGAATGTTGATGTGAAGAACCAGAAATATCAAATCCAACAAACAATGATGAGAAGAATCAAAGTTTTGTAGATTGCACCACACTAATGAGAAATGATATTACCGAAGTAATGTATGATTAATGGAGAATAAAGAGCAAGAGGTTGAAAAAGGTAACCAAGTGAAGAAGGTAAGCAAGAGACATATGATGAAAAGTTAGCATTTGATCGATGGATTTAATTAAAGTCTAAAAAGAAAAGAAAAAAGTATGACTAGGGTTGGTTAGGGCTTTAACCAAATTTATGCTCTAATAAAAATGTTTCGTACAACTAAGTATCACTTAGCTGTAGCTTATCTTTAGAACCCTCAAGTTGAATTAGAGCATCTAGCAATATTGTGGACCGCTACCATTCTTGGCAGTTCAATGCCTAAATTATTGACCAATTCATTTCGATTGCTCCACTTGGATTAGGTGGGACTCCCAATCCATAGGTTGCCTCTCTTGTTGGTCATGACCACGATATATGGGCAAACAACAAAACAGAACAATTAAAAGCTAGATATATAAATATACACACACACACATAGGTATATTATATACAGCCAAAAGTTGTTAAAAGTTGAATAGGGATTAGGTTGTTTACTAAGCCAACTTGCACATATAACAAACAACAGTAACCTACGTATCTAGATTCGGTTCACCTGCTTATAAATAATCTAATTTTGATAAAAGTCCAATAATTATGCGTAAGACAGTTAATTGAGATCTTGTTTACACTAAGAGATCATGTTTCTTATTCTAGAATTTAAAATTAAGTCCAGCCAGCCATAGACAAAATTAGGTCAACTAGATTCCCATTGACAGAAATGGTTGACTACTTAGCTAATTTGGCCAATTGGATTCTCTTGCTACCCAAATTTGTTGATCGGTTCCTAAATTTGGTCAACCAAAATTTCCATGTGGCTAATCATTTCCCAATAGCGCCGATCACTTCTATTTTGCCCTTAGTTTTTTTTTTTTTTTTTTTTTTTTAAACACTCTTCTTGGAGACAATCAGTTTTTTTTTTTTTTTTGGCCGAGAGACTTAATCAGTTAATCCAGGGTATCTCAAAATAGAATTTTTCACCCCGAAATCCTTCTCCAAGGCAGAATACCTATTAATGCGAAAATTAAATAGTTCCAGTTAAACTTTCCCCACTACTTTAATTATATACCAAGCTTCGTCCTATGTTTCCACAATCCCAATAAAGTTTTTATCAAAATTTTGAGATCATCGATACAATGATTAAATCCCGATATCCAACTTCTATTTTCTCATAGTCTATAGTTATAATCCTAAGAATGGTTTTCAAATTTATACTAAGATAATTGCACCTGAGTTTGGTTTAGGTCTCATAGTTTACCACAAAATGCTTAGATCGTGGAATACTCTTATCCACATATTTTTGGCTTGTTGAGATTACCCTACACTCACATTTCTCCTTAAATGGAGAATCATAACACACACAAATTAAGATTCTTCTGCCATGAATAACCTATTTGTAATTGAAAAATCCTTAGCTTTTGCTAACCTCGAATAATAAATTCACTCATATTTGTATGCATCAAAGGAAAAGATTTTGTTTTCACATTTTAGGAACATACTCACTGAGTTCTCTAATTATTGGCTTATATATCTCCAAGATCAATGAATTAATTTTTTATTAATATCTCATTGGACATTTACGAATGAGACCGACTATATTCTCATGATTACGTTTTACAAGAGAACTTATTCATCATTTATATAATTCATAAGCATTGGTTCCTTAAGAATGCGCAAACATACTATTCTTAATAGCTAAACTGGCTTGAATGCCAATATTTAAATATATGCATCAGCCGAGGATAGTTTTAAATCTAAAATGTTAAAAGAGATTTAGATTTACTACCTTACGATTTATATTTTGGTTAATCTAATCCTTAATATCCGATGTGGACTACAATTTTTCCGCTTTCCATCAATATCTTCTCTCTTTATTCTCTTTAATTACAACTACGATATCTAAAATTGAATATTCTATATCATCTTGAATCATAGGGATTAATTCTTGTTTACCTATTAATTTGAAAAAAATTCACAAATACAATTTAGACAAAATTAATTATCAAAATACCATCATTTTATCATATGTACAAAATAAAATATTGATTTTTTTTATATCACATATTGAACATACAATATATATACATATAAATAATATATCTATGTTGCATCTTACGCAAGTGATACACATGTGTGTTGCTTTGCAACATAAGATACACCTGTGTATCGCCTGTGAAATATGCGATACATAATTTAGATAAAACTATTGTATCGCATTTTGAATATGCAATACACGTGTAAAATTATGTATCTCACATCCAAGATGTGATGTATATAACAATAAGATTCAAACAATTATTTTTATCTAAATTATATTTGTATAATTTTTTTTCAAGAATAGTAGATACGTGTTTCATCTGTATGCTAAATGGAAGCCATATTTGCATCAGTTAGCGATCAATGATGGCCTACGATCAGCCACACTCTTGAAGCTATTACTGCTGTGTAAAGACGTAAAATGAATTTCATCATTTCTATTGAACACCACAACATACAGAGTCTATACACGAAATATATGAAATGATTACATTGCGTGTCCGATCGGAATTTTAATAGCAATAATTTCATGTAATAATGTTAGGTCATCCATTGAACTTTTAAAGATTCAGATATTATTTTGATAATATTTGTCACTTTTCATATAAAATAATCTAGTTTACACAATCTTTCTTTTCTTAATTGTTCTCGTCCTATTGTCCTTGGAAAAAAAAAAAAAAAAAAAAAAAAACAGATTACGCTCTTTTTTGGAAGTATTAAATTTGTTGATATGTACTTGATAAGAAAGATTTCTTTTCTTTAACAATTCTATCCCTAAGGTTTGGATGATTTGGTCATCCATGTGCCATTTGTTTTTTTGAATTCCTATCAAATATAGTAATCTTATCAAGATTAAATTTACTGGATTTAGATATACTTTCTTTACGGACTCTAAATTTACCCTTTGTTTTTATCATTTAAAAGCGTGCTTTTCGCACTGGTACATTCATTTTGCTTTTCCCCTTCAGCATTCATCTTATTTATAGAACTAAAAAATGGTAAAAAAAAAAAAGAAAAAGAAAAATTTCAATTCAGAAGTTACTCACATTTTTTAAAATTTAACTAATTCAATATATGAATGCTTAATTATTATCATTATTATTATTTGTGTGTGTGTGTGTGCAGGATTCAACCGCTATTACAATATGCATAGCATGCTTGATTTCAAGCTTTTTAGTTCCCCTTCATGCAGTTCCAAATACATTCAACGTATTAAATTATGGTGCTAAAGGCAACGGCATCGCCGATGATTCTGCGGTAAATTCAATTACAGATTATTTTCATATTTATCTTCTACTTATCAAGCTTTATGGATTTTTTTTTTTTTTTTGGAGTTGTAATGTTTTAATTTACTAATAATTTGGATTTCCTTTTTTAATGTATGGTGAAAAAATTAATAGGCATTTCTAAAGGCATGGCAAGCTGCATGTAATGCTGGAGGTGCAAGCTCAACATTGGTGGTTCCTGGTGGGAAGACATATTTGTTGAATCCCATTACATTTGCAGGCCCTTGCAAATCTAAAATGACCACGGTCACAGTAAGTTATAAAAATTATAATTTCATATTATCAAGGAACAATATTTCTGGGTTTATAATTTACAAAAAAAAAAAAAAAACATATACATATATATATATTTGTGATTACAACAAAATGAGAGTTTGCCAATAGCATTATAGCCTAACGATATCTCTTTAGTCTTTCAAGTGAGAGTTCCCAGGTTCAGAACCTCCTCTTCCATCATAATGAGAAAAAAAAAAAAAAAAAGAGTTCAAACATATACCTATTTGAGACAGCGTTCATGTTAGCGGGGTTACAAGGCCTTGACTTAGTTTTGTATGAAACTCTTTATCTCTTCTATAACTTTTTCCCCTATAAGATATGATGCTATAGTCGATAGAACTTTTTTATGCCACAATATGTAATTTACTAATTTCAGTAATTTGAAATTTGTATATGCAAAATCTTATTTCTTTAGCCAAGGAAATATAGGATTGTATACCATTCAATTTTTCATCTGGATCCCACAACTAAATATCAAAGCATCATTTATGATTATAAGGCAGCTGGAGAATGAAAACATGTATATATCTATTACTATTAAGTGAAATCCATTGTTATTCGTGTTAAAAAATAGAAATCAAAATATGATAATTACCACTTTCTCTCTTCTCCCTTTTTATTTTTTGTAATATAAACCTTTTCCAACTCTTTTTTTATTTTCTTATATGGAGAGTGGTCGCCTCATTTGCTAGTGTATGTATATATATATATATATATATGGACGAATGCGGAACCATATGACTGGGGGGGGGGAAATTTATTTTATTACAAATATAAGCATAACACAAGTTTTTTTTTTATTTAAATATGTTATAATAATTAATTTTTTTTTTGAGCGAGAAAGGGCCGGGCCCCTTTAGCCTCACCTAGGTCCATCCCTATATATATATATATATGGAATTTCTACATTTAAATGATATAGTACTCTTTCGTAATTTCCGTTCGTTAATGTTTCTTTACTTAGAATAATCTTTGAGAATATTGATTTTGCAGGTACAAGGAACTATAAGAGCACCCAATAATCCAGTTGCATGGAATAAACATGACAAATCAAGATGGTTGATATTTTTAAATGTGGCTGGACTTACTATTCAAGGACCAGGCATGCTGGATGGGCTGGGAAAAGGCTGGTGGGACATTTCATGCAAGCTGACAAATAATAAACCGGTAAATAATTTTTATAGCCTTTATACTAGTTTAAAATATACATTAAAATTAAATGAAAAATCACATTATCTTTTTTTAACTTAAATTATCTTTTGAAAAAGATATGCTTATATACTATTTTTTTTTTTTTTTTTGCGCTAAAAAATTACACAGGGTTGCAACATGTTGGCACCAACTGTAAGTGCCCCTCATCTCTTAATACTTGCAACAGTAAGATTACATTGGCAATACAACCTTTTTTTAATAAATATATCATATTTACTAGGAGAATAATTTATATAGGTAAAGATCTTATAGAATAACCCATCACTATAAGGTGTTCTCTACAATTTTATAAACTCTGCCGAAAACATGGAATTTTTCCTAGTTATGAGTTTTTCCTTTTTGGAAAGTTTTAAGGATAAGTATCAAGGAAACATGATTTTCTTTGAAATGGTTAATTTTCGTGGGAAAAAATATATGGTCCCATTATTTTTTTAACGGAATTAGTCTTATAAGTTATTTAACAACTTAAATTTATATTCAATCGTGATTGCACCACTTAAATATTTGACATATTATATATTATATTTATTTTAATATGCAAATGATAGATTAGACGATCCTATTAACGATAACACAACACTTTCATTTTTTTTTTAAAGCTAACTTGTGATTTTACCTCCCCTTTTTAATGCTAGTGCTAGATCCACCTATACTTAATAATTACTTAAGCAAAGATATTTTTATGTATGTAGATGCTTACTTTTCAGCAATGTCACTCGGTATATGTGAGCTCAATTGTATTCAAGGATAGCCCTCAAACCCATATTCTCTTGTTTGGCTCTCAAGGTGTTCGCTTGGTACATTTAAAAATCCAGTCTCCTGGCACTAGCCCCAACACCGATGGAATACATATCCAAGACTCCAATGGCATATTTATAGATGATTCTACAATAGCTGCCGGTAATTATATTTTCCCTTCTCTAACTTTGCCTACCTTCTTTGTCCTCATTTTACACACATCATCTATATTATTACAAATACTTAGGTGTTTATTCAGACTTTGTGCTTTTATGGTATAGCTATAGATTATATGATTTTGCATTTAGATTTATGTGGAGAAGTTGATCTGGAGTTGGATTGGTGCTAGGTTCGAATTTTTCCTTTCTTTTTAATTTGGATCATATGACATGGGGCAATGGGCTTCGACATCACTTGTTGGTTGGTGTGTGGACAAAATTTGTAAGGGAGAGTTGATATGGAATTAGACTATATTAGTTGATGTGGCCCCTAAATTCATATTTGTTATCTTACTATTTATATTTTAATTACTTTATCCCTTAATATCTAATGTAAGACTATAATTCATACATTTTTCATCATTATATGTTGTCCTAATATAAAATATTTCTAATATAATTCTTGTCTACTATTATCTCAATTCTCGATACACCTATTTTCAGAAAATGATTATAATTTATATGATATTTCATTAGGTGATGATTGTGTTTCCATTGGAGATCAAACTTGGAACATCAATATTTCCCGTGTTGCTTGTGGACCTGGTCATGGAATAAGGTATTTGAAATCTTTAGTGATATATATATATATATATATATAGTTTTCAAATTTATTTTCCTTACTCATTGTAATTATATATATATATATATTAACAGTATTGGAAGCTTGGGAAGAGGCGGAAGCAAAGTGAAAGTAGAATATATTAATGTAAGGGACATTCAATTCACTGGTACCACCAATGGTGCAAGAATTAAAACTTGGCAGGTAATTTCTTTTCTATATAAACATGAGGATTTTAGGTTGGAATTCAAATATGATATTTGATATAATGCTTGAATTTATTCACTGTGAGAAATTTTGAAAAATTGCCAGGAAGGACAAGGCCAGGTTCAGCGAGTTCTCTTCTCAAATATGAACTTCAGTAACGTGCAAAATCCCATTATTATTGACCAACATTATTGTAACAATCCTGGAAAATGCCCAAGATGGTAAGATTATTATAACCATGGTTGTCAAAACCGGCCTGGACCGGCCGGTTCGACGGGGTTCGACTGAAATCGGTACTAATGCCGGGTCGGGTCTCGCCTAAAACTCATTTTTAGAATGAACCGGATTGACCCGGATCGAACCGGGTTGACCCGGTCGACCCCGGGGCGGTTGAACCGGGTTGAACCGGTCGACCCGGACCAGTTGACCCGGATTCAAACCCCGGTCCGGTTCTGACAACATTGATTATAACCTTATTCTATTTTGAAAGTATCTATATTTTCAACTTTTGGTCATTTAATGTCTTATTTTTAGGATTGTAGCAAATTAGTATCCATATAATCAAAATATGTCAAATTAAGTGGTCTCTATTGAAAAACATTTTATGATCATTCACTACAAGAAAATTAGATTTTAGAAACGAAAATTTATGTCGTAAAAGCCATCATCATTATTTTTAGTTGTAAAAAAATAACTTGTTTTATCAATTTTTTTCGAAAAATTTTTGTCTTTAAAGGTTAGTTTTCTTATGTCTGTACTTTCAATTTTTGACAATTTAGTGCTACAATTGTAAATTTCAGCAATTTTTAGCTATGTCTTTGCCATTATCTTGTCATTAAGATAAACTTTCATAATATATTATTTAATGAAGATTCTGGATCTCATATACTTTGAAAATACATGTACTAATTTGTCTAAATTTAAAGATGGGATAACAAATTACTAAAAATTAAAAGTAGAGGTCTCTGCTATTATCCCTTAGATTTTGTAATTATATGCCAATTATAAACTATAAAACCTTAAATTTATGTTCATATTGGAGACAACAGGAACAGGAAGTATATCAAAATTAGTTTAATTTCTTATCACAAAGGAATAAGTTCTTGCTAATATCATAAATTCATAATAACTTGATAGTCCCTTTCAATTGAAATATTTCTTACGTCTTCAACTTTTTAGATTGTTGTAATGATACAGAAATATGGTTGTCCTCTTGTTGTATTAATTCCTATTCTTGACTGTTTTGTTTAACGTGTCATGAAGAAAACTGGAGTTCACATAAACCAAGTTACCTACTCTGGTGCACGAGGAACGTCTCAAACCGACGTTGCAGTCAACCTTAACTGTAGTGATAGCGTACCATGCACAGGCATTGTGTTGGACAACATACAATTGACTTCAGCACAGAAAGGAAAACAAGTAACATCTAGTTGCAATCGTGCCATTGGAATAGCAAGAGGAATTGTTCAACCAAAGTCTTGTCTTCTTCGTGCATGATGTAAAACATTGTCAATTGGAAAATAAATGGTGAATAAAGTACATATTGTAAAAGTTATAGAAATGTGAAGCCATACATATTTTTCTTTTAATTCTCTTTTTCCTTCTTTTTTTTTTTTTTTCCCCTTCCCTAGGAGAAGGGGGTTCAGGGCAAAAATGATTCGTCAACGAGAAAGAATATACAATAGTTTTATTCCTCTATTATCAATCTCTAATCTTGTGGAACTTGGTTTAGTTGATCATGTTTCATCCATCCATCTTGAATTGTGATCTTTACAATGCTTAGGGCTAATCTACTATCATAATATAATCGTATGTTTGCAACTTAAACTTCTAAACCCTTCAACAATCTCTAGATCGAAATCACTTCACATGCTCCTTGAGCAAATAGCTCTATCTTTAGCTTTAGCACTATTATTTAGCTACTGCAATTGCTTTTCACTCTTTCAAGTCGCAAGGTTTCCCTATAGTTTGTGCAATAACTAGAGGTTGATTTGCTATTATATATATCAACACCCCAATTAGCATCCATAAGGTCTCAAGATACTTTGTATTCTAACTTTCGAATAAAAAGACCCTTACTTGAAGTTCCCTTGAGATACTTTTGGATGTGATTTATTCCATTCAAGCAATGTCTAGTAGGAGCATGCATAAACCGACTGACTAGATTAGTAGAATAAACAAGATTAGATCAAGTAATAGAGAGGTATGTTAGTGTCCCAACTTGACTTCGACTTTGACCTTTACATACTAGAGGATCTTCCCTAGGTGCACACAGTTTTTGGTTTTGTAGTAAGGAAGTATTATTTGGTTTGCAAATCAACTTACCTATTTCTTTTGGTAAATCCATCACACATTTCCTTTGATTGATGAAAATACCTTGCCTATTCCTAGCCAATTTCATCATAAAAGAACTTTGATTTTCCAAGTTCTATAGCTTCAAATACTTGCTTGATTTTTCTCTTTAGCTAAGCAATTTCTCCAACATCATCTCTTATAATAATGATGCCATACACATACACAATTAAGATAGATTTCAATCCATTTGCTCTCATTTTGATAAACAACATATGTTCAACCCCACTTTGATTATCATAAGTGGATAATGTTTATCTAAATTTTTTTAAACCATGCCATAAGAGACTATTTTAACCCATAGAGAGATTTATTCAAATTAAATACTTACTTCTTCAAGTAAAACCTAGTAGCATCTTTGTATAAATTTCCTCTTCGAAGTCCCCATAAAGAAAATCATTCTTCACATCCAAACGATGCAATTACTGGTCTAAATTTACTAAAAGAGATGGTATCACTCGAATGGAATTTGACTTAGCTACTGGAGCAAATGTTCCTTCGTAATATATGTGATATGCTTTTGTATCTCTCAACACTCTCTTTCATATAAGATTAATCCTTAAAACTCATTCAGTTCCGACGGTCTTTTTCCCAATGAAAAAAATCTTCATCATCATGGACCTTGCAATTGTAAAGAGATGCCGATTTTTGTGTTCAACAACTCTATTATGTTGCAAAGTATAAGCATATGAACTTCGGTGAATCATCCCACTATCTCTAAGATATTGATGCAGCTGGTACGTGGGCTTTGGGCGACTTTGATCCAAAGTCGACGATGCTCACGTAAAGTAAATATGGCTATTTTGAAGACTTTTAATGTGGCCGACTTATATTCTTTCCATCTCGATGACGAGCCGCTATATCCAAAAGAGAACTCGAGGTCGAGTTCTCCATCGGTGGGAGAGAATGATGCAAACGGTATCGCGATGGACTTCATGGAAAAAATGGACGCGAGGAAGGATGCGAGGAAGATGCGGAGTTCACATGGATGAAGACCGATCAAAGGACATTTATTATTTTCCGTGTTTTTACATTTATTATTTTCCGCATTTTCATCCATTCCTTAAGATTATAAATATGTGCTCTAGGGCTATGGATGTACTCATGACTTATTTTTTATTCAATATACATTTCTTTGAGAGGTTTTCTCTGAATTACAATTGTGCGCAATTGTGTTTTATCCTTAAGATCGTTCCGGTGTGAGTGGTCTTGTTTATTTACGCTATCACGCTGCGTCAGATTGGTATCAGAGCAAGGTGAGTTCCTACAAGATGTCTTCTGGCAACGACGTTGACGGCGGTCGTATTCATGACGGTGTTCATGGTGCGGGAGTCCAAGGGGCCGGTCAGATGGTTCCAAGGGCAGGTGTTGATGCCATGGATCAAAGGAGGAGGCGAGTAGAGCGACTCGTCGAAACTTTGGTCGATCGGCTAGATACCATGGAGGTTGTTAACAATAGGGGTAAGATTGATGATGGAAGAAGACCTAAGGCGAGACACGGATATAATAATCCAATCAATCAACCCATCCGTGCCGATCAAAGAGCACAAATCTTTGATGATGATTCAAAGGAGGAGGCTTGGTATGAAGAACGACAGCCGCGAAGGCAAAGCAGTAATGTTAGAAATGGTTATCGACAGAATTACTACGGCTACGATCAAGGCAACGGTGGAGATTTCCGTTTAAAGGTAGATATTCCCTCTTATATAAGTCAGCCACATTAAAAGTCTTCAAAATAGCCATATTTACTTTACGTGAGCATCGTCGACTTTGGATCAAAGTCGCCCAAAGCCCACGTACCCCAGCTGCATCAGATATGATTCAAACTCATTAGAGAAATACTCCTTCTCAATATAAATTTAAAGTATCTAAATGGTTTCTCAAAACAAACTGGAGACAAATTTATGAATGTTTTTGAAAACTTGGCAAATTTCTAATTTCTTCTTAAGAAGAAACACCTAATAAACAAAAGAATGATCATCGATGAATGTTGTAATCCATTTATGTTTAATGCATGTTAAGATATGACATGGCTCCTAAATATCACTGTGAATTATGTGAAAGGTTTAAATGAGTTGTAAGGTTAAATAAGATAAGAATTCTTTGATAGTTTTGCCATGATGGAAGATCCACAATGAAAATTCCTAGCTCTTTTAATTATGAATGAATTTGGATATGAGTGACTCCAACAAATAAACTTGAACATCTTAGATATTAGGCCATAGCAACATAATTGAGTCACTTGAAATTGAAACATCTCAACAATCATTTTAATTACCATAATGTAAAGCAACTAAACTAACTATAAAGACCTCTTTTATAATCATATCATTTCTTCCATAAATGATAATTGTTTTTAAGATATTTTCAACCTAACGTTCTTAGCCTTCCTTTTTTGCTGAGCACTTTTTTTTATATATGTTCTTAAAATATAAAGTTGGGTTCCTAAATAAACATTAATTATTAATTAAGGATTGGTGTTTAACAATAACATTTATTATACTATTTATTACTTTTTGGCAATGGTTAATATTGAACATTTATATATCAAAATACCACTATTAATAATTCTTTTTAACAACACAAGTGAAGTTAAGAGATTTTTTAAATGAAGATTTGTTGAATTGTTAATTCATATCCTTAGAATGTAGGGATGAGTAAGTACATGGTGGGTATTGAATTTTATACCCATATCCTACCCTATGATGTCATATACCTTGTACTCTGTAAACTTATAGGGTATAAGATATCTTGTGAAACTTGTAGATTTCTTTGCAAGATCTCTATATAATTTTTTTCTTTCTTTCTAAACTTCAAATTTATAGTCTTTGGTGTTATATTATGTGATATGTAGCACTATCTTATATCCATAAATTCAATACAAATAACATGTGGAAAGATTTTTCAAAAGTAATTTGTTCATATCACAAGTTCGCAATATGTAAAATTTGTTTATGCATGAAAGTTGAACCTACATTAAAAACCTGTGGAAACTATTTATGTGATGTTAAAGAAAACTATAAAACTTGCATCAAATTCCAAAAGTAAAACCTTTAGAGCTACTTCTATATAATTAGTCTTAGAAGATAAACATACCTATATAATTTGAGAGTTCAAGTATGTATACACAATCCTAGTTCTATAAAATAAAATAACAATTTATTCTAAAAAAAAATAGCACAAATCATTTAATGAAAATTTTTAGAAGATAATCTACAATAATAATCTTGAATAAAAATGATCGCAAAATAAAAATGTGGAGTATTATGATTTTTTCATGTATTAACATGTTTTATATTATTAATAAGATAGATAAATTATACCCTAGAACATGTACCCTATACATTAAAGTGCAGGTGGGCACAGTTTCCAGGATAGGTACAAAATATAAAGACCTTATACTCATATCTTATCCTATGAGAACCTGTTCTTTAAAATCTATAATCATATCCTACCTTGTGGCCTTTAATATCTACTAAGATCATACCTAATCGAGTAGAGTATAGGTGGGTACTCTATATAAGAGAGTTACTTGCTCTCCTATTAGAACCATTAAGGTATTTAATGTGAGCTACACAAGGCAAAATGAATGAAAAGTTTCAAAACAAGCTTAAAAATCAGTATGGAGATAAATGAATCTATGTTCACTATAAATTAAGAGAAAAATAAGCAAAATAAAAATAATAATAAAATTTAGTATTTCAACAAGATTTTAGTGGATTATTCATGTCCTAAAGTGCTTAGACCAAGTATATAAGTAAATAAAAGATAACCATTAATGCATCTTTGTAGTAAGTTTGAAAACCAAACGGACGAATAAATTATCCCAGTCATTAATGAGAAGATTTTTTGACACTCTTTTTAAAATATCTTTTCATGAATAGCCAAATGCTAACCACCTTATAAAAATATGCTAATTGACAAAGTAAATAGTTTATAAGAAGATTCACCTTTGTGTTTTCTCCTCCATGAAAAAGCAATGGTAAAAATTAGCATTTTTTTATGATCTCATTAAATCTTATTACACTAACCAAATACTAAATTGAGTTTATTTTTCACTTTGTAGGGTTCTATCGTCATTGTCATCAGAACGTTTTTAATATGTTCAAGTGTTTCTTAGCTATCAACCTCTTCAATGTCTTGGATTTTAGAGCTCTAGGCAATGGCAACGCCGGTGATACCCCTGTATTATTATATTTTTCTCCCCGTTATTCAAGTTAATTTAATGTGCATATTACATATTCCAACTTTTTATTATTTTTTTTGGGGTCTTTTTGTGTGTGTTTACATTTATGATTTTTATAAAAAAAACTGTAGGCATTTTCAGAGGCATGGGAAAAAGCATGTAATGCATCTGATTCTAGGGTTCTTCTTCCTGATGGCAAAACTTTCTGATCGTCCCTTAAGCTTCACTGGCTCTTGCAATCCAAAGCTGAGTCGTTTTGATGTAAAGAAAATGGAATTTAAGGTTAAGATTTGAATATTTTGCAAAGGTACTCCGTATAATTTTATAGCGTGCCATTCTTTTTTTTTTTTTTCCCTTTTTTGATAATAAATTATTATGTATATTATAAAATAGATAGGCACCATGTTTTAGTGCACTCCTAAAGGAGATAATCACACGTATGCTCCTAAAAATGGGACAATAACATTATGCGTCCTAAAGTGAACGGAAAGAATACCGGTTTTCTAATAATGGTGCATGAAGGCTGTGTAGATATTTAGTTAAAAAGGGAGAAAGAAAAAGATAAAAAACGGATCTGAAACACAAGAAAAAAGTATAATTAATGTCAATATTTAATATCATAGTTAGCAAAAATTTTTATGTTTCATTTGCTTTTCCAAAATATCTCTTAATTTATTCCTTTAAATGCTATCACATGTAATGGGTTATTGATATTACTATAAAAAAAATGATACGATAATGTCCTGAGATATTTGAAGGGAAAATTCTATGATCCCATCATTAATTTTGAATCGAATAATTAAAATAATTAATATTTCATTTATTATATTTATTTTAATTATTAGACTAATTTTGGTGAGACTGGAGCTCCTTATTTCAAAAATATAATTTTAATTATTAATTGATAAGTTGAGGAGAAAAAAGAGCATGCTATCAAATAAATAAAAAATATATATATTTAACCTTGTTTCTTGTACTTCACTTCTTCACCACTTTTTGAGGGTAGGGTTGCCTGCCACTCAATATATGGTTTGTTTGGATTACCTTTTTTTTTTTTTAAGCCATGTTTTATTTTAGTATATTTCATGCTTGATATGTAATTATACGAAATCTAGCTTTTGAAAAATGATCTTATCCATGTTTTATTTGTTTATATTGTATAGTTATGATTGGGATGGTAATTGAGCTACGAGAATTGAAAAGTGAAAATTTACACATGTTTTGAGGTTGATGGTCTTAAAAACATATTTTATGTGTCAGTAAAGAAAATTTTAATTGGTACTTCAAAAGTGAATAAAAATAGAAGGGTAAATAAGTCTAATACTATAGAAATTTTTTAGGTAATTAATTTTATGAGAGGGTATATATGTACTTATATTTCTATATATATATATATATATATATTTATTACATTTTAATCTGGCCAAACAAGATGTTTAGAGTGGATGCCAAATCAATGCTAAAGGGACTCAAGAAAAGATGAAACAAAAAGGTCTAGGGTTGGTCTTCATTATTGAATTATTTAATTTCAAAACTTTCGCAACGTTTAAGTGTTCCAATTTTGAAATTCATGAGTTGATGATATTTCTGTCTTTAGGAAAGATTTTAGGAAGAAATGCAACTTGCACAAAAAGAAAAAGCATCATACATCATAATTTCTAACTATATATAGTGATTTTTTTCTCTAAAAATATCAATACGGACTAAATATTTCAAAAAACTTGTGAAAGATAAATTATGTATTTGATCTTTAGCAAAGCAAATTTTGCTTTTGTTTTTTCAGTTTCTAATTAAGTTATATTATGGTTCCATTGATTGACTATTCATTTTATAATGTAAATTGTAATTATTGAAAATTACATTACATTATCTGATATTTATAATCATTATTTCCTTAACATATATGGACAGTGATTTCAGGTGAACGGCGAGATCATAGCACCAAGTGATCTCAGTTCTTGGGAGGAAAGATGAAAGATGGATAACATTTCAAAATGTAAATGGACTCCATGTTTTTTGGGAATGGTAGACTAGATGGGAAGGGCAAAGTATTGTGGGACAAAAAGTGTAACAAATACATGGTAAACCCAGAGGTACCGAGGGAATATATGTTTGATCAAATAATTAAATTTTAATTTCTAAAAAAATATATTTTAATTGAAACATTTAATAAAATTATTATCTACGTCTAAGCTTGACGTGGCATGTTTTGTTTAATGTAAGAGGAAATAGCCAATCATCTCCTAACCTTGTGTCATTTCTAATCTTTCAAGCGGAATATATTAGTTATAAATATCCTCTGTTATAACTATATGAAAAGAAAAAAATTTGTAAGAGAAAGTTAAAAAAAGCCAAGTATTTATATTTTTTGGTTAGGAATAAAATGGGTGATTTCTTTAATTGCCTAATTTTAACACCAAAAGTAGTTTTTATGGTTCTATTTTTTGGGAACAGGAAAAAAATATTATTAAAATTAAAAAAAAATTACGAAAATGCCACTGGGACGAATTTAATCCCAGAAATAGGCAACACGGCCTCGTCTCTTGAAGAGACGAGGTCGTTAGTGCCTGACCTCGTCTCTTCAAGAGACGAGGCCAATGAAAGAGGCGGCCTCGTCTCTTGAAGAGACGAGGTTGCTCCGCGTGTGACCTCGTCTCTTGAAGAGACGAGGTCATTAGTTAGTGACCTCGTCTCTTCAAGAGACGAGGTCTGCGCGATAAACTGCGCGCGCCTCTTTCCCCATTTCCCCAAATTCAAAAAATAACGAACCCTAAATCCCAATTCTCTCAATCGGCGATTGATTCTCCACGGCTTCTTAGGTTTTTTTTGTGATTGGGCAATCTCAGAGCCCCCAGACGGTGTCTACATTGCAATTTGTGGGTTGGAGGAGCGATACGCGCGATAAATCACCGAAATCCGCCGGCGAAATTTGAGGTATGATTTTCGTGATTTTTGATTTTTTTTGTTAATGAATGTTGCTACATTGTTCAATGGTGATAGTATGTGCTGTTAGAATCATTTAATTGTGCAATTAGTAAGTGGAAGGATTTAATCCGGTTGTTGTATGTTATATAGATAGATACATACGTATACATATATGAAATTATTGGGAAAAAAAATAATATTGTGATTAGTTGTTGGATAATTTTTTAGGAAGTGCAGTTGGGAAAATAATTTAAAATAACTTGTAATGTCGGCAACGGGTATTGTTGAGCGATTCCAATACGGTAGAAAATTTTCTAATTATATGGATACATATATATATATATATTTGTAAATTGGGGGGAAAAAAATTAATATAGTTATTGGTTGTTGGAAAATTATTTTAGGAAATGTAGTTGGGAAAGAAATAAAAAAATAACTTGTAATGTCGTGAAGGGGGTGTATTCGGTACTGTAGTGTTGGTTTATCATGGAAATGTGCGGTGAAAAAAGATAATGTTTGTAGGAAATCAGAGTTTCTTAGGAAAAAAAAATAGAACTTTGGAAATGTTGCATTTGGAATTTGATTGAATATTATGAGGAATGAAACTCATAAGTGTGATTTTGCGAATTTGATGCATTGAAGCTAATTTTGATGAGATGGCAGGATTGTTGAGGAAATGGATAAGGCAAAGTTCATACTGTATGCTCATGGTAATATTGTACAAGAGGATGATGGTTTTTGTTATGATAAGCGGCCGGTTGCTATGGTCAGTATCAGTAGGAATTCAACATATGAGCAGATAGTGGAGATTATTTGCAATAGATTAAAGGTAAATAGGTGTACACATCGGGTGGAGCTATATCATAGGGTAGCTATTGGAGATAGGACGCTACGTTATGATATTATTCCAGTGACCGATGATGATGCGGCGCATGAGATGTTGGTGTACACAGAGGGATCAGTGGCTGTTTATGTGCAGATATTTGAAAATGAATTGTCACAGGTACCCGCAGGGGATAGGGGCATTGATAGAAATATTGGAAGCCAGGGGCTGGTAGTAGACTCAAACTCAACCCCAGCTCAGACAATAGGCAGTGCACAACTGGAAATAGGTAACTTTGAATTTTGTGGCGGTACTTCGATAGGTGGTGATGATATGGAGGCTGTGCAAGACTCATCAGTAAGTGAATCCAGTGACGACTATGATGATGATGAAAACGATAATGTGGAAGTTTTTCCACAACAATATGCTTTGCCTGATGTGCAAAGAAGGGAAAATAGCTGGGACCGTTTCATTGCTCCTACTGATGTTGATGCAATAGGGAGCTCAGTGGCAGTTCCGTTTTTCAATGCTGAAGTTGGTAGTACTTATGCAGCATACGATGATGAGCAGGAAATGAGTGCTGGGAATTGGAGCTTCAGTGATGAATTTAAGGTTGGGATGCGGTTTGAAACCAAAGATCATCTCATCCGGGCTGTTAAAATGTGGCACGTAAAGAACCACTATAACTTCAAGGTGGTGGATTCGGATCCAAGGTCATGGGCTGTGAAATGTACCGATATCCACAACAGAGGTTGTAAGTGGAGACTGAGAGGCAGTTATAAGAAACACGGTGGCTGGTTTCATATCACTAAATTTGATGGGCCTCATACCTGCTTGGATGAAATCACTGGACAGGATCACTCTCAGTTGGACTCCACCAGCTTGTCTAGGGCCATAATATTGGAGATCCGCAATTCTCCAGATGTGAGGGCGAAGGATCTCCAAACGAATATATTAAAGGAGTTCGGATATAACGTTCACATAAAGAGAATTCGTGAGGCAAAGAGAAAGGCAATTGAGCAGGTGTACGGTAGTTGGGAGTCGTCTTACGTAGAGCTCCCGCATCTACTAAATGCAATTACTGAGGCAAATCCAGGAACGAAGGTCGATTGGCAAACTCAAGATTCAAATGCAGCCGGCCACGTGTTCTTGGATAAGCTTTTTTGGGCATTCGGTCCTTGTATCGAGGCGTTCCAGTATTGCAGGTATGTATTGTAATAATGCTTTAGTTTTGTTACACCTGATTGATATTCACTGACTATGTTATATACTTTTAATCATTGCAGACCTGTGATCACAGTTGATGGTACCTTCCTGTATGGCAAGTACAAGCACAAATTGCTTATTGCAGTGGCAGTAGATGGTGCAAATCATATAGTCCCATTGGCCTACGGGCTAGTGGATGAGGAGAAGGCGGAAACCTGGGGTTGGTTCCTTGCAAAAGTGTTGGAACACGTCATCAAAGACCGATCCAACATTTGCTTGATATCGGACCGCCATGCGGGTATCAAGAGTGCGGTGGAAGGTGACAATGCGGTGTGGCCTACAGGGTGGCCTTGGCGCTGGTGTATCCGGCATGTTGCAAGCAATTTCAATTCGAAGGCCAAAAGCAAGGAATGTAAGGAAATAATAAAAAGAGCGGCCTATCAAGCGCAGAGTCGAAAATTTCATGGATACTTCAATGCAGCACTTCAAAGCAATCCTTGGACGGGACGATATTTTCGTGAGCTACCTCCATGCATGTGGACCTTATCTTACGATGAAGGTGTCAGATATGGCCTAGGTACAACAAACATGGCTGAGAGTTACAATTCGGTTATAAAAGATGCCCGGTGCTTACCAGTATCGGCATTGGTAAAAAAACCTTCTACAATTGTAACTCTATATTTAATAAGCACAGGCGTGAAGCCAGCGATGCCATGAGTATAGGTAAGTTGCTCACAGACTATGCTGCACATAAGTTTGAGCGATGGAATAGCATTTCCAGCTCGCATAGAGTGACATGTTTCGACTATCAAGAACGCATATATGAGGTTATAACTGCACCACGTCCTACAATGTATGGTCAGAAGGGGGATCATATTCAAAAGGTAGAGTTAAGAGCATGTAGATGTACGTGTAACAAGTGGCAGACATACAGAATTCCATGCTCACATGCAATGGCGGTAATGGGTACAATGCACATGGATTGTCTTGCCTACGTCGGACAGTGGTACAGGTGGGACCACCAGCTAAAAGTGTATGGTCGCTCCTTCATTCCTGCAGCTGATAAGGCAAATTGGATTCGTTTGGACTTACCGAAGTGGCACCCTATACCGGGACTTATTAGGAAAAGGGGACGGCCTCGGGAGAAACGATTCCAGAATGAGATGGATATTCGAGAGGGCCCTCGTGGTTACGCATGCGATTGTTGTGGGCAGCAAGGCCACAACAGAAGGAGTTGTCCAAACGGGGGATCGATGGGTAGTGTACCAACGGGGCGGTCGAGTCGTAGTGGTAATTCTTTATTTCCATATGTTCTATACACTGTATTATTGAGTCATGACTGACGTTATGTTTGTTGTGCTTGTTTATAATCCATATTTGTTGTCAATAACAATATCTCCTCATCGTTTCTTCGCAGATGGATCCCGGACCGCTCGATAGTTCATTACTGACGCAGCAGCCTGTACATAGGTCCACTCTAGCGTGGGATGGGCAGGTCAGTTCATTTATCTATTTTATTGATTCCAGTTTTGTTTGATGCGGTGTTTATGATTTTTGATAAATATGTTCACTTTGTTGTAGGAGCATGAGGTACTACATTGTAGGCGCAGAGAGGCCAGGCTCAGGCGACCTGCTGGTATACCTACAGACGTGGACGAGCGCATGGTGCCATTCCTGTCGCAGGCAGGGTTCATAGGGGCGGCTCAGATGCCCTTCATTCAGCTGGATTGGCATCTGATTACTGCATTGGTCGAGCGATGGCGCCCAGAGACGCACACGTTCCACATGACCACGGGAGAGTGGACTGTGACACTACAGGACGTTGCTATCCTGACGGGCCTCCCTGTGGATGGATTGGCCGTTACTGGCACGGCTCGCATGGATTGGCCAGATTTGTGCGAGGATCTATTAGGAGTTCGGCCAGTCCCCGGCGTCGACATGGATGGAGGTCGGCTGAAGATGTCGTGGTTAGATAGCCACTTCACCGACCTACCTGAGTTTGCTGATGACGTGATGATCCGACGTCATGCTAGGGCATACATTCTGTTGCTGCTTGGGGGATTTATTGTCGCAGACAAATCCTCCAACTACGTTCATCTTATGTACCTCCAGCTGCTCCGAGATTTCGAGCGAGCAGGGCAGCACGCATGGGGAGCTGCCTGTTTGGCTTGGCTGTACAGGCAGCTATGCCTGGCTTCCGACGTCGACACGGGGGACATGGCAGGACCACTAGTTGTCCTGCAGATATGGGCATGGGAGCACTTCCCCCACATTGCCCCGGTACGGCGACTGCTCACCTCTGTTACCGCAGGCCGCCCACTCATCAGTCATTGGGGTGCGACTTTCGACGTCACCCGTGTGTCGACCCACCTATTGATTGAGTACCGCGCCTCCTTTGATCGACAGATGCCACATCAGGTATGCGATAGATCAATTTTGATTTCCATTGCCTTCTACTCTTAAATTGCTATTGTACGGTCATTTTCTTATGCAGTACATCACTTTTGCTACTTCATCAGGTGGTGTGGGACCCATACAGCTCCATCCTGCCCGCCCTGCCACCGTACTGCCTGGTAGGCAACGACGTATGGCGTGCCCGGGTGCCATTGGTATGCTTCTACCTTGTCGAGCACTACTATCCGGACAGAGTGCTCAGACAGTTTGGTGGTTTCCAGGAGATACCAGCCCCCCCTGCTGATATGAGACCCCTCCATGAGATTGACATGAGGGGACGTTCCGAGTGGAACTGGCAGTCCGAGCACGCTAGATGGATTGCTGAGTGGGATGCTCGGCGTGATTGCATTGTACAGATGCCAGATTTGCCGGCTGGGACATCTGACGATTACTTCCAGTGGTATTATGCCATCACCCGACGCTGGATCGGTCGCACGGGAGCTATCATGCGATACATGGTACGGTCGCTGTCTCTGTAAGCTTTATATATACTTGTACTGATTATAAGCTATTCACTGATATAAATATTTGCTATTACTCGCAGGCTGATTTCATTTCTAGCGTCCTGACATGCCCCAGAGCTCACTGCATCCACTGCACGAGATGTCTGTCGTGTAGTGGATGAGTTTATGGGGCTGAACTTCAATGATCCAGTACCACAGCTCCACCAGCAGCAGCAGGACAGGGTGACCCACAGCCTCATACCTTACAGAGACGACATCCATTAGAGAGAGGCGTGGGCGGGGACCGGGGACGGGGTCGGGGCCGAGCTCGGGCTCTAGGTATACAATCAGAGATGAGCTGAGCGTCGACCTACCTCCATTCGATGACTCTGGTCCTTCCCAGGTCTTTCATGACGGGCTGGCCCATCTTCCACTTCTTACGATATGGGGGCCCCATGCCAGACCGTCATCCAGTGACTTCCACATCCCCTGGCTCACAGAAGAGGCGACCATCGCCATCTCATGATATGGGGGAGGGCCTTACAGGTCGAGCCAGACCTGTCCCATTCCATCAGTACAGTGCTGCTACGGGAGAGGAGCCGCTCCAGTTACAGAGACTCGCCCATATTCCCCGCTTCATCAGCGTACCCCATTCCGAGGACATACGTGAGGGGGGTTAGAGGCCGAGGAAGAGGGAGCAGGGCCCACACATCAGCAGGAGGAGTAGTGGACGACAGATAGATTTTTCTTTTTATTTTCATTTTGTATGTAGCTTTTTCTTATTTCATTGTATTATTTTGTATGTATAGTCGTACTCATTTTCTCCTATTCATTCTATTAGAACAATCATTGTACATTTCATTCTATTTCATTTCCTACTATGTATTATGACTCTACGAATCATTATTTCATTGCATGTCTATGATTGGGATTGGGAATGTGAGTTTCGATTGGGCTTCGAAACACTGTAGTTTGTTAGTTTTTTTGGCCATGTTAGAGGACGGTTAATGGCTTTTTTCGCTGTTTATATTTGTATTTGACAGGTTTTTACAGGTTTTTTATGTAAATTTTTGCTTTTTCATGAAAGAAAATAGGATGGTAGGGATTTTGGCCTGGCCTCGTTTCTTGAAGAGACAGGGTCTCTCTTGGCCTAATCGTCTCTTGAAGAGACGAGGCCATCTCTTGGGCTGGACCTCGTCTCTTGAAGAGACGAGGTCGTTAGTGCCTGACCTCGTCTCTTCAAGAGACGAGGCCGCCTCTTTGATTGGCCTCGTCTCTTGAAGAGACGAGGTCAGGCACTAACGACCTCGTCTCTTCAAGAGACGAGGCCGTGTTGCCTATTTCTGGGATTAAATTCGTCACAGTGGCATTTTCGTAATTTTTTTTAATTTTAATAATATTTTTTTCCTTTTCCCCTTTTTTCAACAAAAATATATTTTTGTAAAACAATTGCCATGTTAATTTTTTGAAAAGAGAGAGAAGTCTTACCATATCAAGTATAAATTTTGTAATTAAGAAGCAAAGTATTGCAAAATTATCTTAGTTAATAACATATGAGCTTCATTCTCTCAATTTATATAATTAGAATATCTGTGACATTGGACGTCGAATAATAATAATAATAATAATAATAATACTCCAATCCATTTTCTTACTTTGATAAATTCTTGTTACAAACTTCATCTTAAATAATTTTTTTTTCCTTTTTAAGGATTGTGTCCAAAGATCAAGCACCTACTGTAAGTATCAATTATCATCATTTACATATTAATTGTCTTATAATTGTATTTATAAGATACTTATTCTTCGATATTTATCGATTGATCGATTTATTTTCTTGGGCAGTTGCTTAGTTTCATAAGCTGTAACAGTCCTCAAGTACATGTTCACGTTTACTCTAGTAGTCAAGTCCAATGAAAAATTTGACTATATAAGCTCCTCGATTAAGCCCAAACACCGACGGAATCAACATTGGATTTTCTTATAGATGTTCCCGTAGATAATGCAGCCATTAGATCGGGTAACCTTTTTTTTTTTTTTTTGTCCATTTCCTTTTCTCATCTGCACTGAAATTTTTACTAACTCTAAAATTAAATGTTGACTAAAGAAGAAGAGCACTTCTTATGCATCATATAATAGATTAGATTCAAATCCACCCTCTCAAGATAATCAAATCTCAAATTTTACTAATATGTGATTAATATAAGTAAGAATGAAATCCACTAGAGACATTTAGTGTCCATAGAAAATAAGAGGTAATTTGAATTCCACATTAAATCTAGATTTTTTTTTTCTAACCTATTTCTCTTTTTTATTGCACTGCTTTATTGTCCATGTCTTAGTTTTTCGTATTTATGCATAAAAATTGAAAAAAGAATCAAGCTGGCTCATAAACTTAATTCAACCCATCCCTCCACCCCCTCCTCTTGATTTAGTCAAGTAATATTCTTCTTCAATTGATACTAAGGTTAATTTCTAATTATTAGCATAATCGCATATTAGAGTAAAAAGTTAATTGAATTTAAATCAAGTTTATCTATTAATATTATTTTAATTAGAACTAAAAATATGTTTTTTAATAAATCGAGCTTAAATAAATTTAATTGAGTCGAGCTCGAGATTATATAGTATTATTTCAAGCTAATTTTGAATTTGAATTCTTAAGCTAAATTTTAACTCCAACCAAGCTCAAGTTTTAAATTTTAAATTGGCAGTCCTAATACAATCATATCACCATTATAAAAGACAAAGAGTGATTAGAACCCTAGGTATAGAAAACCTAAGACCTTGCAACCATCGCTGGATAATAAACCCCAAGGATCATTTGAACAAGTAATCAAGAACGTAACCCTAATCAAATCTGTTAAATAGAAGCAACGTTATAACGAACGAAACCCAAACCCAATCAAACTCGTCGATTGGAACCTAAGTTATCTATTTGATCTCCTCAAGCTTTTATGAAGAAATCAGATTCAAGTTCTTTTGCAAGAACTAAGAGAAAGTTCTCACGAATTGAAAGAAACTCTCAAGTGTATTTTCATTCAATTGATAATTCCTCATAAAATTTGTACAAAGGTTCATATAGGCTTCAAAATAGCCTTGGAAAATAAACAAACATGGAAAAAAGAAGAAAATTCGAAAAGTCACAGTGCATAAACATACGCTGGTGGGTGCGTTGGTGGTGTAAAATGAAAGGTTGGTGGCCTATAATATATAAGTTGGCAGTGTAGGCAACGATTTTAATAAATTTGATTCTGGTCGTTTCTAGTTGTAATGTAAGCTGGCTATATGCTAGCGGCCTACATGCCCTACGCTGGCGGCAAACTTGAGTAAACTAGGTCTGCAATGAAGGCTGGTGATTCTTCAGTGTAAGCTGGTGGCCTCCATCTCCTAAAGTTGTTTCCAGTAACATAACAACTTGTCATTAATGTTGGAGTCTTGTTGGTTTGCTTCCCTTTCTTAGATCTCTATGATTAATCCTTGCAAATCTTCATTCACCCGCTTGGATCGTGCTCTTTTCATTGGGCCTCTAGTGCCTTGGAATGGATCTCGGGACTTAGTTAAGTCTTTAGGAGTAGTTGTCACTTGATCTCATGGTTGCCTTAACAAGATATGACTAGCCTACATCGGTACCAATATCACACAGAACTTCATCATGGTATAACCAATTGAAAATGTAACCAAGACCTGCTTAGTCACCTTGACTTCCCCACACTCATTCAACCACTGTAGTTTATACGGCATTTGGTGTTTCGAAGTCTTCAATTTCAGCTTATCTACAAACAGGGTACTAGCCACATTGGTACAATTACCACTATATATAATCAAACAGCATACCTTGTTATTTGCATGACATCATCCTTAGGCTAAATATTGAGAGTTCGCCGAGTGACTAGAAATTCACCCTTCATTGGACCTTCATACTCCACATCACTACAGTCTTCCAATGGTGGCATATCATTGTCACTAGAGCTGGTACTCTCAATAGCACCATTTTCACGAATAACCATAGTTCTCTGATTTGGACATTAGAAGTAATACGTCCATAACCCTGGCACACAAAACATTTAATATCACGTGACTTAGTAGATGGTTTAGTTTCAGTTACCTTTAGGAGTAGAAGTGAAATCTATGTCCATCTTATCCTCTTTAGTCTTCTTATCCTTGTGATCTTTCCACTTGGACTTCCATGAAGCCTTAGAAGATGAGCCATAGCTCAATTGACCCTGGGAATTAAGTTGCTTCTCCACTTTAATAGCTTTATGCAACAATTTTTCCATCTACACATAATGCTCTAGGTTTATTACATCAACGATCTCCTTATTGAGCCCACCTATGAATCTAGCTATAGTAGCTTCCTGATCTTTCTCCACCCTGCTCTAATTATGACTATCTCCATCTCTTTGTAGTAGTCTTCTACACTCATGGAACCTTGAGTCAAGCTCTGTAATTTCCTGCACAAATCCCTATAATAGTGACTAGGGATAAATCTCTTTCTCATTACCACCTTCATCTCCTCCCATGACCTAATAGGTCTTTCTACATATCTTCGTTTGTTGATCACCAACTGATCCCACCAGATGCTAGCATAGTCAGTGAACTCAACTAGTGTCAACTTAAACTTCTTCTCCTTAGAGTAATTGTGGTAGTCAAATATATGCTCCACCTTCCTCTTCCGTTCCATTCCATATACAACTCTAGGTCATTGTTTCCCTAGAAAGAATGTATCTTCATCTTAATACTATCCAAGTTATCATCACGCTTTTGGGTCTTTCCTTTTCCTCTTCTAAAACTACCATCGTTAGACTTTGAATCCTCTTTCTTTTCATCAACAAGGGACTTTTTCCTGTAGGATTTAGATCTACTAAGAGACTCTAGATTGTCCAATCTTATGTTTAGATTCTTGATCTGATCTTAGATGGCTTTCATGAATAATTGCATATATGTCTCAAGATTCTCACTACCACTACTCATGATTTTAGTACCTGCAAAAAAAAAAAAAAAAAAACTAAATAATTGGGTTAGTCCTCACTCACTCCCTCACGTGTGTACACTTGCTTTTTACCTCTCAACTTTCTTTGCAAGTTCTTGATTAGAACTTTGATCAATGACTTCGCACATAAACAACCAAAGGAAAATCATATTTTAACAATTCAAATCCCAAAAGAAAAGATTTTAAACTAATAGAAATCAAGAAACAAGAAAGATCAAGATGATCAAGTAACAAAAGCAAGCTCTTCTTAGATCAAGAAATTAAACAAGTCCTCTTTGTAGACAAGGACATTCAAGAACTCTAAAAACTCAATATCACTTTTTTTTTAATACGAATTTTCCTTCTTCTTTTTTTTTCACTTTGATTCTGTTTTTTTTTTTTTTTTTTTTTTTTGCATGAATTTTTTTTTATCAAGAACAATAAAACTCACAAGAAAGAATGAATCTTTCTTTAAGAAAATAAGAACTAAACTAGAGCAAGACACAAAGAAAGATCAAAGAAGAAAGAAAACAAACAAGGATAGGGTTTATCAATTCAAGGAGCCAAAGCTCTGATATCAAATGATGATAACCCTGGGTATAGAAACGTAAGACCCTACAACAATCTCTGGATTAGAAACCCCAAGGATCCCTTAAACAAGTAATCAAGAACATGATCCTGATCAAATCTGTTGAATAGGACCAACATTATAATAAACAAAACCCAAACCCCAATCAAACTCATTGATTGCAACCTAAGTTATCTATTTGATCTTCTCAAGCATTTATGAAGAAATCAGATTCAAGATCTTTTTCAAGAACTAAGAGAAAGTTCTTATGAATTGGAAGAAACTCTCAAGTGTATTTTCATTCAATTGATAATTCCTCATAAAAGTTGTACAAAGGTTCACATAGACTTCAAAATAGCCTTAAAAATAAACAAACACAGAAAAAAAAGAAGAAAATTTGAAAAGTCGCGGTGTACAGACGAACATCGGTGGGTACGCCGATGGTGTACAAAGAAAGGACGACGGTCTATAATATATAACTGGCGGCATAGGCGACAGCTATAATAAATTTGATTATAGTCGTTTCTAGTTGCAATGTAAGCCAGCTATATACTAGCGCTATACTTAAGTAAACTAGCGGTGTTGGAGGGAGTGCACAGGTCTGCAATGAAGGCCGATGATTCTTCAGTGTGAGCTGGCGGCCTTTGTTTCCTGAAGTTATTTCCAGCAACATAACAAGCTTATCATAATGTTGGAGTCTTGTTGGTTGGCTTCCCTCCCTTGGATCTCTATGATTAATCCTTGCAAAACTTCATTCGCTTGGTTGGATCCTACTTTTGTCATTGGACCTCCAATGCTTTGAAGTGGATCTTGGGATTTAGCTGAGTCTTTGGGTTTAGTTGTCACTTGATCTCTATTTAAGAACCCAATAGAAAACATGGAATTACATAATATCCAAGCTTCAATGTAATAAAATATGATGATAATATATATATATATATATATATATAACTAATCCTAAAAGAACTAGTATAAAGTTTATTTAAAAAATTCTAAAATTTGTTGTGGTGGTTTTAAGTAATTTATTTATATTGTGTTTTTGTTTATAGACATGATAAGTCCCCAGTCGAGCTGAATTTGATAGAGTGCTTTTTGAAGGTGATGATTGCATTGCAGTTCGAGATCAAACGTGGAATATCAATATTACCACTATTTCTTGCGGACCTGGTCATGGTATAAGGTCATATAAGGTATAGGAGTTAGCGGATTTCATAAGGTTATCAATCTCAGGGCAAATTGAATATAGAATCTTGAAAAATCTACATCAATTACCTTAATTTCTTTATAAAATTACAAAAACCAATAAAAAATAATTAATCAATACAAATCTCAAATTATAATTGATCATTATTCGGAAGTGATTATTTATTTGTTTAATTATTTACCTTTTTTTTATTCTAACAATGTACGTGATATAGAACTAGAGGATATTAATTTTCTTGAGACAACCAATGGTGTCAGAATAAAGACATGGCAGGTATATAAAAAGCTTCTTAGATATATACTAATTTACTCAAATAATTTATTTGAATGAGCAAGATCAATTGATAATAGAAAAATACTAAATTAGATACTTGATTTTTAACGAAAATGTTAATTAATTATCTGGTAAACTTTAAAAAGTCTAATTTCATACTTATTTGAATTTTTTGTGCCTTTAAACACTATCTCACTTAATACCGTTAAATTATTATCCAACATATGTTTATTACTTAAAAAGAAAATGAAAATAATTGTCTAAGTAGAATAGTGTTTAAAGACACAAAATATTTAATTGGACATAAAATTATTCTTTTCAAATTTATATACTCATAATATCATAAGATGTCAAGTTTTGATCATCCGAAGAGAGAGAGCGAGAGAAGTCAGGATTTTATTTCCATTTCTATTTCTATGATTACTTTCCTAAAATTTGATATCTTTAAATATGACCCCACTGTATCCAAAAAATAATTTTGTGAATAAATAACCTAAAGCCACCTATTATGAAAAGAAAAATAAAAAGTAAATTAAAGTTTGATTTATATGGATCTTATTAATAAATACAAGAAACATTATTCACTAAAATACATTTGGTAAAATAGAAGCTTCTATAAATAATCATACAGTCAATTATCTCAACACCAAAATAATACTGATATATTATTAATTTGAATAGTGTGATTACAGGAATAAAAAAGCTATTAAATAACCGGCAGTTATACCGGTCCATTTAATAAAATGGTGAGATCATAGAATATATAATAAAGTTGAAACCAGTTATGTGAACATTACTAAAATTTCTAACCATAATCCATCGGCCTCTGATTTGGATAAACTGCAGGCTGGAAGAGGTCTACTTCAAAAAGTCGGTTTCTATAATATGACACTTGAAGCTGTGCAAAATCCTATAATCATCGATCAGTATCTATTATTGTGGTGGTCGACATGATTTCCCAAGTAAATACGAGGATGGTTTGGTTTCGAACCGAGAATCAAATCAGAATCATTACCAGCAATTTTAAAACTGGAATCAGATCAGTTGGCTAGTTCCCGGATCAATTGGCCAGTTTTAGAATCGGCTATAGAACCGACGGTATCACAGTTGGTTTTACCCAGTTTTATTGAAAAAAATAAAAAATAATATTAAATATATAATTATTAATATTTAAATTATTTCATATAAATAGTAAAATTTATTACTTATTCATAATATTTAATATGCTATTATCAACAACACAAATAAATATAACTTAAAATCATATGTAATTATTTTAAGTAAACTTCTCGTAAAAGCAAAATTCATTTTGTTAATAATTTAAAATTATTTTTTGCATTGTAATTTTCTTTTTATTTTTTAAAGTATCTTATAATATCATAATACTAACTATAATTGATATTGAATGTATATATACATTAAATATGCATTTTAAATAAATTTTAAAAAAATTTGGTTAAATAATTTAATATTTTTAGATTTAATAATTATTTTGACTTTAAATTTATTTTATTAAAAATTAAATTTTATTTTTATTTTTTAAAAGACGGTACTGTGGTTTCAAAATCGAAACCAAAAACCAGATCGAAGTCGTGAAAGACAGTTTCGGTTTGGTTCCTCAATTTCAAGACCCAAAACCGGCGATTCTAGTTCCGGTTCGGTTTAGTCCGGTTCTAGAACCAAGGTGATATCTATGTCCAAGCACGGTATGAGTCTTAATCAATGCCTTATCATGGATCTTTGATTTATCGTTTATAAATTTTAGCCTTGGGTTGGAATCCCCTCCTCTATTCTCATGCATATTAATTATTTTTATTCTAATCTTTATTTTATTTTTAAATGAAGAGTACTGGAGTTCAGATAAGCGATGTTACGTTCTCCGATGGAAATGGGACATCCGCCACAGATGTTGCTATAAACCTTAATTGCAGTAGCAACGTTCCTTGCACTAAAATTAAATTGAAGAACATACAATTATCATCAGATCAAGCCAAAGAGCTGGAGCTTACGGCTTTATGTAGAAATGCCAAGAGACAAGCCATTGGAGTTGTTCAGCCTACTTTATGCCTTTGATCCATGTACACAATACCAATTGGGAAAACATTAACAATTGTATTGCAACTTAGTTTTAATCGTATCTTTCACTATCATTTAGTTTTCATATTTTCTTTCAATTCATACACTAACTTTTAGTGCAGTTTTAAACCATCGCCGGAAAAAAGGTTGGTTTATGAGGAATATTAGAAACTAACTTTGATATAGAAGACCACGTATGAGAAAATTTACTACTAGATGTGGGATTCATTCGTAAGACAACAGATACTAGTAGGGTATGCCAAAATGAGTTAGATTGGAATGGATCGGGTTCTGGAATGACAAACTCGTTCCTAAATTTAGAAGTCCATAAAAAATGGAATGAAATGACTATAAAGTGTATCTAATGAAAATGCCACTAGTAATAAATGTAAGTTATGAATATGCGAAAAGATAAAAAAATAATTACATAGTATATAACTAATAAAACTGGAATGGAATCACAAATCAACCATCTTAAAAGGGGGAATCAAATTCTCTTTCAAAGTTAGAATTATCAATTCAAAGGAACTACGGTTCTGACTTTTAAAAATGCATCAAAAAATAGGAAATGGAATGAAATATGGAGTTACAATTCCATTCTTGCGTACCAAAAATAGTATTAGTCTCTATTAAAGGACTATTTATAATAATCTTAATATCAAGAAAAGCTTCAATGGGTATTATACACCACATATAATACATGAGTGATACGTAAGTATTAATTATTTTTTAACATGTAATTATATTAATAAATTATAGATGATAGTTATTTTAAAAATTATTCACTATTTCTTTCATATGTCGAAATGTGATTGCTAGTATTTCTTACTAGTTTATACTTATGAATCCCTATGTGGTTATAATATCTAATAGGTAATTTTGTAACAATTTCTCTCATCCATGAAAGACCTTGTCCATTAGATTTAAGAAAGAAAAATGAAATTTTTTTTTTTAAAAAAGGAAAACTCTTTGATAAATGGATGGCTTATTAATTATATTAATGAGCGGCCAAAAAAAAAATTACATTAGTGAGATCAAAAAGAAAAACTCATTACACCATCTTTTTTTAACGAAATCATCAAGAAAAATGTGCATCTTTTGGCATCTAAGGTAATGTAGATATTCAATAGTGGAGCATTGATAAAAATCCCCCCATGTGGCATAAACGAGTCCTTGTATTGCTGAATCTTATATGAAAGCAAAATTGATGACAGAAAGAGCTTTGAGGGACCTTGATTTGCTAGGGCTAAATTCCATTGTTATGTTGTCCATGTCCGTCTTGAGCCCACTCAGTAGATAACTGTCTGATATTGAAATTTTTGTTTGTTATTGTCAAGATCGATAAATTGTTGCACGTCGTAACATTCACATTGACCAAGTTGTCCACAGCTTCAGCGTAATTTCGAAAATATGTTGTTTGTCTTCAACTATGGCAGCACTGTATTTTGGTGAAGAGGAAATTGCATGGTTGACATGACATCTTTGTCGTCTTGTGAGGAGGGTCACACTTTATCAAGAAGTGATCTATGTTCAAATCAGGGAACTAGAGCACCAAATATTTGTGCAGTCATAACTAAATTAATATTTCCTTGGTTCGAGACAAGGAGATCTTTGGGAAAAAGGGCCGTTTACAGGGATGGAGAGATAGCAATAATAGGAATTAATAACTAAATTAATATTTCCTTGGTTCAAGATAAGGAGATCTTTGGGCAAAAGGTTGGTCTGCGGTGATAGAGAGATAGCAATAATAGGAATTAGTTTAGGCTAAAAGAAGATTGAAGATACTTATGGTTTAAAACACCGAATTAATTTTATATATTATTGATACGTTACTTTTCAACTTTTGTTTTAGAAATTTTTAGGATTCAGTAATATCTTAAAGAATTTAATTATATTTGAGATCCTATTATTTAGTCGATTATCAATTATGTTAGGTCATATTTGGATTGTCTTATGCACCCATAAATAGATTGAGTCATGTTACCACGATATAAAGTATATCAATCTATGAGTATTATTCCTTTGAGAGACTTATGGAATGTTGTTTTGAATATTACGTGTTATTTCTCTTCATTCATTGTGTTCTTATCAATCTCATTACATATTATGGAGAACAAATTAATTGAATTCTTTATTCTTTCAATTCCCATGGTAGCTTTATAATCCGTGATTTCTATCGAATTATAATTCAAATCACAACCCAGACTTGGCCTTTTTCACTCTCTATGAGCACTAGCTTGAGTAGAAGGTCACTCATCTACTTATAGGCCAAGTCCACATGGACTAAGATTCTATGGGCTCTTAATTGAGGTATGATGAATGGTTATAAAGAGACCTTCACCTCAAAAGGTATGAGTATACTATATGAGTCTATTTTACTCTAAAGTACCTCCTCTCTCGAGCCCTCTACGTTACCCTTTAGCAACCCACTAACCATGTTCTGTGTGTTCAAATTTTTCGAGCTTTAGCACTTTACTCCACCAGCAGTTCATTGCTTGCAACAATATCCATCTAACTTTATTAAATTATCAAGTTATACTCCTTTTCTTAATTCTTGTGGGGAAACTAATGAATGTAATTCAATATTTTATCCCAGTTAATCTTCGAACTGTAATATAAGTTTCCACAGAGTAAAATTTATTGAATTAAATACAAGTAATCTTAGTAAAAGTGTTACACCCCAAGCACATATAAGATGTATAAGTTTTTCCACATATTTCACTTATGCCATATTTGTAAGGCTTAATCAATATATGTAGGTTTATATTCAACTTTATTTAAGAAAACATATTCTAAGAGATTTCGACAAATTTCCATTTTCATAGGTATAAAATACAATTTTCCAAAAATAACTTATTTATGAATCTTTAGTAGATGGGCTCAACCCACATCAAAAGTTAAGGACATGTTGATCCCTCCAAAATTAATTTAAGAACTAGTTAAGTATATAGTTATTTTTTTTAATCCTAAAATTCACTAATTGGTTCCAAAACCAAGTTTCAAATATAGTAAAAATCGATTTAGAAGTACTGTCTCATCGATCATAACTAAAACCACACCAATAACATTCTCAAGGCTTGTCCTTAAACCACATCCTATAAAGTCACAATGAACATTAGCATAGAAGTCATCGCTAGTGCCTGGAATAATAAAAAGTAAGTGGTGTAGCTTGGAGAGACAATGATTAAGTTCAAACTCACACATCATATGTTCCCACTCTAATGCATCATTTAACACACACACATATATACTTAAATCAAAGCCTAAAAAGCAACGCATAGGGATATGCGTGATTCTGACACACAAAACATAACATGAAATGAAAGCGATCTGAATCTTGCATCGAAGGTTAACGAACCTTTAATACCAAGCCAAAAAAAAAAAAAGAGAAGTACTTTGTATAGTTCATTCTACTAAAACTGGCTATCATTGAGCACATTTGATCGTAGTACTTTTTCTAGGGTCTCATTCCCCTTAGATAACCTCGTTGCATCTTTGTCTCAGCTATAGTTTACCATATTGGCCATAAAGTTCCTCTACCGACCACTTACTGGGTTGTACCATGCATTCTGTAGGGTCCTAGGCATCTAACTATTGTATCCACCTAAAGTTATAGTCAGACACAACCTAGTCCAAGATTTCACTCGCTAGATCAAGTAATTATGCAAAAAGCAATATTCAATCATTTATCTAAGTTTAAGTATCAATTCGATTAATTTCTATCTTAGCAATCAACATGCAATTATTGCATACCTATGGTAAAGAACTCATCCTTAAAGTCTGAACACTCCATAAAATTTCAATATCTTTTTCTTGATCATAATACCATATTAGTACTTTGCCCCATACATTCTTGCCAACAATTTTTTGTTTAAATTACCCATTTTAAGTTTAAGGGTCATTTAGCTAGGACCCCTAGGGTCATGGATCTCTTCATATGACTTAACCAAATTTCAAGACATTAAGTTCTATTGAGTGTTGGTAGGCATGTATATTATATCTATAAATCTTCAAATTAATGTGTGCAAACCTATAATTTTACAAGAGCCAAAATATAAAGTTAAATGAATGAAGCTAGTTTAATGGATAATTTGGCCTTAAAATATTAAGCACCATAATTATTTAACCCTTTAAACCTAAAATTACATTAAATCGTAACATATAATAAAACTGAGAAATAGAATTATTCAATTAGAAATTCTAAGTATATGATAGTGATCTAGGCATTTAATATAGCAAGTACGTAAATTTCAATCTAAAAATACTAGAATATGTGTCACCATAATAGGACATCACTCCACGCTCCAATTTGGCCTCAACAATGGAAATTATCCATTGTCTTTACCACCTAAACAAATCAAATTGGCCGTAAAAATCATTAGACTTTATATTTTCATCATTAACCATTATTTAGCTCTTACTTGAAGAAAATTTCATTGATGAAAACTCTAAACTCTCCAATCTTCTAGAATCTATATCTCTCAAAATCTTCATTTATTTTCAAAACTATAGGTCGCATTGAGATCATGTACTTGTGTTCTATGAAACAAGAGTCAACTCAATAACGTTCTACTAGTCTCTAATTTCACACGAATGCTAACATCAACGAATTCAATGAGAACTTAAAACTAATTTGTTCTCAAATTTTTCATCTAAGCTTTTAGTTAAAATTTATATATTTGCATTCTTTAAGCTTAGAGAGGCATAATCTTATGTCTTTTAGGTAAAAACTTTCAATTCTCAAGTTAGCCATCAAATTAAACTACTTCAACTAAATATGAGGTTAGTACACTTGAATGGTGTGTTGTATTGCTCTTTACAATTCATTCATCAGGATGAATTATACCATGGTTGTGTTATTGCTAAGTTACGAATGTTGACTAGCCAAAAGACCTTAGGAAACTGCAATACAAAAAATAAATTTTTGGGATGAAGGAGAGCATCGTCTAGTCCTATACCCCTACCATCCGACCAGTGATGGTCTGGTCGATACGTAGCCGAGTCAATCTTGGATCAAGCTAAATGAATAATTTCTAGTTTTGAAAATAAAATAAAATAAATATTAAAAACCAAGCTAAACGAATAATAATTAACTAAGGTTATGTTCCTAGTGATGAAATATAATATCAAATCGCAATTTCACCACAGACTAATATATTGGGTAAATTACACCAAAAGATCCCAAAATTTGGGGAAAAGTTCATTTAACATCCCATCGTTTCGATTGGTTAAAAAGAGGTCTCAACATTTGGGGGTAAATTCATTTAAGATCCCAACACTTGAAGAAATGTGTCAATTTGGGTCTTTAATAACACGTGTCAACGGAAAAGAGCTTTTTGAGTTTTAATTAAATATTCTCTCCTGTTGACACGTATCATTGGAGACCTAAAGTGATCCACTTCTTCAAACATTAAAACCTTAAATGAACTTAAGCTCAAATATTGAAACATTTTGGTATAATTCACCTATAATATATTAGTGTAGTGAAAGCAAACATGGGCACTGGTTTGGAACTGAAATTGTCAGTTCTTGTTTTGAAAGATGGAGAATTAGGACCAGAACCGGAGGGGTTGGTTCCGATCTAGTTCCAAGGAAACTGGCAGTTGTCAATTCAGTTCTAGAATCGGGGAACCAACCTTTTTTTTTCCATCGTATTATAATAATTATTATTGTTGTTGTTGTTGTTGTCGTTATCGTCGTCGTCGTCGTTGTTATTGACATTAGAAATGAGGAAGAGAAAAAAAAATTACAAAATACACATGGTCCAACCCTACTTTGTTTGTATTTTTTTTTTTCCCATTATCATGTAATGATGGGTATAATGTTTTTATAATTTCTTATACTCATTTTGTTTTATATAGAGAAGTAAGTATGTCAAAAAGATAAAAGACAAAACACAAGTGTGCTAAGTTGAAAAGAAAAAAAATAAAATATAGACTTGCACAAATAGTAGCATAAAAAATTTTAATAACATATGGTAATTATGTATATATAAACTTGCACAAATATAGATTGGGTGTCTAAAAGATTATTAAAAGAAAAAGATAGGACTTATAAACGATTATATATATAAAAAAAGAAATTCTTTTTTTAACCGAAGTAGAACTGCCGGTTCCATTAGCTTTTGGCCATAGAATCGATAATTCCACCCTGGTTCTAGAATCATCATTGGTAGCTCCAATTCATGGCTTTCGAATCCTAACTGTAGTTCTAGAATCACCAGTGACAATTCCAATTCGTGGCAACTCCAATTCGGTTCCTAATTTGAATCTAATATGTGGCCATGTCTAAGTGAAAGTTGGATTATGAATTAAAAAATAAAAACGTAAGAAATCATCACTTCGTTTCTCTACAGTCGAAGGACACGAAACCAATTTATTTCCTCTAATCAATGAAATCTTTAGCAAATGCGTGGAATAACATGAACGTCGAGCCTCAATTAACAATATGTCCTTCGTCCCATTTACAACACAAAAGTAGTAAGGATTTTCGATATAATTATTGGATATTATAGACAATAACTTCTACATTGAAAACAGATAACTCTATCAACTTCCCTTATATGAACCTCCAAGTTACTAGCCAAGTCAATAAGGTAATTTTTATAATTATAGTATATATATTTGTGTTTAGCACAGGATAAAAAATAGAAAAAAAAATATAAAGCTGTGAAAATTATACATTATCATGATACAATTTGATTTTCTTTTGATATTACAACGTAAGAGAGGAAATTCAAATTCAGTGCGTCGCACTTTAAAAACCAGTGATAATATCACTAGATTATAATGTCATTAGTCATGATACCGTATGATGCGGACGAGCTAGGAGTTACACCGTCGGCCTAAAATTCTATATCACCGGATTTGTCAACACTAGTCAATAGTATCTATTTGCATTTATTATTTGTCTTTGTTATTAGTCAATATCGTATTTGTTATTAACCTTTTAGGATTTTGTTGATTTCTTTCTTTTTTTTTTAAGATTATATCTATTGTATTTTAGGGTTTTCGTATTTATTATTTACTTTTTTAGGATTTTTATGTAATAGTATAAACAGGCCTTTAGGGTTGTCTTTGTACACAACCGATATTTTGATATCTTTGATATTAAATTAAGAAGGTTTTTCTGAATTTGCAATTGTTTAACAATTATGTGATTAAGTTCACGTTTTGAAATCAATCATTGAATTGGTTTTTGTTCTTTAACGCTTTTGCATTGCCTCAAATTGGTATCAAAGTAAAGTGAGTTCCTACGAAAATGGAAATTAACATTAATGTTGACGAAGGTTACGTCTTCGACGGTGTTTGGGATGTGGAAGTCCTAAGAGCCAAATCCTTGGGTTGAAGGGCGTGTTGAAGAACATGGATAAAAGATTCTAGCATATAGAACAACACTTTGATGACTTGATCTATCGACCCGATGCCAATAGAAACAGGAACGATTATGGGAGATATCAATATAGAGGTCGTAGTTTTGATGATTATTATGAAGATATGAATGAATATAGAAGGAATAATTTCAAGCAAGAGACAAATATTCCATATTTTAGAGGGGATTTAGGGATTAAGGAATTTATTGATTGGGTTGCTGAGATTGAGAGGATCTTTGAATATATGGAGATACCTAAAGAGAAAAAGGTAAAATTGGTGATTTGTAAATTGAAAGGCTATGCTTCTATTTGGTGGGAGAGATTGCACAAAAAGTTAAGTTGTGAAGGAAAAACACCTGTTAGAACATGATTTAGGATGAAATATTATCGGAAGATGAATTTCTTCCTCTTAATTATAAGGAAATTTTATTTCAACAGGACCAAAGACATCATCAAGACAAGAAATCGATGCTTGAATATCCACCAATTATTTCAATTAAACTTGATACAAGAGATATGTTTCTAATGTACCACCTAAAATTGTCACTCCAAAGTCAAGGTATATCTCCATTGTCCCAAGGTTGAAAAAACTCTATAATTAAATTCAACTCTAGACTCGAGGACGAGTTTTTTTTTTTTTTTTTTTTCAAGTGGAGGAGAATGATGAGGGCAAGCTAGAGTTACACCATCGACCTAAAATTCTATACTGTGGATTTGTCAACACTACTCAACAATATCTATTTATATTTATTATTTGTTTTTATTTATCTTTATTAGTAGTCAATATTATATTTATTATTTACCTTTTTAGGATTTTGTTGATTTCTTTCCTTTTTTCTTGAGATTTATCTATTGTATTTAGGGTTTTTGTATTTATTATTTACCTTTTTAGGATTTTTACGTAATAGTATAAATATGTCTTTAGGGTTGTCTTTGTACACAACTGATATTTTGACATCTTTGACTTGAATTGAGAAGGCTTTCTCTGAATTTACAATTGTTTAGCAATTATGTGATTAAATTCACGTTTTGAAATCAATCGTTGAATTGGTTTTTGTTATTTAACGCTTTCACGTTGCGTCACTATTTGATTATTTATATGATTAGACGTTGTATTTAGATATGGTATGATTTAAGCTTATTAATTGCAATATCTGAATTTCATATTCATTCAATCATATTGTATTTCTCTTTATACATGCTAATGTTAGATTATGAATATCATCATGAGTTGCATCCCAATATGTAAATTATAGGCTGTGTTTTCAACGGTGTAGCTACGAATAAATTAATATATTAATAGTGATATGGGTAACTCGTTTAGCGAATTGCATTTTTTACAGTAAATAAATTTTGTGATAATAAAAAGTTGGAACTTTGTACGTTTAGAGAAAGTAGTATGGATAATAGGCTAACATGTGTGGTTATATAGGTTTAAGGATTTGTTGCATATAAATTGCAAACATAGATTTTGTAGTATATTGATTTAATCATTTGCACGTTTTGATAAGAATGCATGTCAATAATCAAGTCATGTGTTAATCTTGACATTTTCAATGCTTAGGAATTAATGGGGAAAGCGTAAGTAGTAATAGATTCATAGGTTAATGTTGTTTTTACAAGTTAAAGGATGATATATAATTATATAAAGGTTAATTAGACTATAATCAAATTATAATATTAAAATGTTCTGCTTTATTTATTTTTTCAAAGTTTTAACACCATGTTTGAAAAGAGGGAAGAAATTAGGAAGGAAGCAAATTAAGAGGAAAGAAGTAGAGAAAAGAGAAAATGAGATGAAAATTATAAATCCTCTTATTTGGATAAGAAGGCAAAAGAAAGTGGAAGGAAATCTATCAGAAGATTTTTTTATTTTATTAAAATAGCATGAAAGTCTTCCTTATTCTCTTGATTTAAATTATTTTGGTAGCCTCGAAGAAAGATTTTCTTCCCTAAATTCATTTCCTCCCTTTTTTCCATGCAATTCCAAATAAGAGAAAAAGGACAACTTTTCCTTCAAATCCCTTTCCTATTTCTTTTCATCAATGTAAACATAGTGTAAGTCACCTGCCTTGTAAAATTATTCCTATTTATTCAAAATTATGTAATATTATATCCATAAATTTAGAAGGATCAACCACATTGAAATGATAACAATGTTATGTTTTTACGAAATTTTCAAGTTATTATGGGTTCATATGGCTGGAGTGAAAATCTAATTTTCAGCATAAAAATATATATGACATTTAGAATTAATAAAGCTGATGTTACAGGAAGAATTTAATCAAAATTATAATACATTAAACTAATATAATATAAGATAATTGAGATAGCAGATAAATATACCAAGCATGCCATTTCACCATACCAAATCCTTACAAGCCTTAGGTAGCAAATTTGCTCCATTGGTATGAATCCAAGTCAAAGATTCTATCTCTCTCCAAAGTTAGAATATTATGTTTTTGTCATAAACCATATCTTATTAGACATCCAGCTATGACAGATTTCATTACCTTTTACTATAGGTCTTGGTAGATCGTCACAGTTCCGTTCGGATCTGGAACCGAACCTGAACCACCGGTTCCGGTTTCAAAAGTGGTGGAACGGAACTGGACGTGGGAGTCAGTCGATTCCCACGGTTTGATTTCAGTTCTAGAGGAACCGGGAACCATGAAAAGAATAAAAAAATCAATTAAATAATTTACTTAATTTAACTAAGAAAAAATGTAAAATAAAGTTTTAACTTGAAATAACATTGAGCCTAACAATAATTATTCATAGCATTAGTAAAAAGAAATTCTATAATTATGTATTTATTTATATACAATCACTTGCACTTTTTTAGTTGTTATATTAGCAATATGACACTATAAAATATTCAAGATATAAATAATTCTCAATAACAAAAAACAAATCACACATTGTTAAGAAAAAAAGACTACTTTAATTAGAAGTCTGCATAAATTTAACAATATATGATTTCAAATGTATTTATTACTTGTGTTGTTAATAACACATTAAATATTATGAATAGGAAAATTTTTTTTATTATTTATGCGAAAATAGTTTTAGATATTTATTTTATAATTACAATTTTTTATAATTTTTTTTTTTTTTCTTATTTTTTTTATATTTTTTATGTAGAACCACCGGTTTCCGGTCCTAAATCGCACGATTCCAAAACGCCAGGTCATGCGGTTTTTAGGGATGGAACCGTAAGGACCCGTCTGAACCGACGGGTCCTTTACCGGTTTGGACCCATTCCCAATCCGGTTCCCGATTCAGGAATTGCCGGGATGGTCAGGTCGTGTTTCCGGTTTGGAACCGACCCGTGATGATGTCTAGGTCTTGGTCATCTCTATAAATCGCAAGCATTGGTTTCATAGTTCCATGCATTAAGTGAATCATATAACTCACACACATTGCGGTGCTAAGACTCAATTAAAACATATTGTGCTTATGGCTTGTGTAATAAGAATTCCAATATAAGCATATAGATTTCTGTTGTTCTCTTTAATTACATTTTTGTATTGTTTTAATTCCTTTAATTAAATAATTATATGATTATTATTATTATCTTATTATGCAGGAAATTTTCATCATTTGGTCAGTTTTGTGCATTAAAACGTTGGTGGTCCACCCAGAGACAAATATTATTTGACGTAATGCATTATGGAGCTGTTGGAGATGGAGTAACCGATGATACCAAAGTACAGAATATATATATATATATATATATATATATATAATATTATTATTTGTTCGTCTTTACTTTTTTCTTAATTTTAATTTTCACTATCTTTTAAGCTTTAAACTTAACAAATATTATTATAGTAATCTCAAGAAATTGCAGAGGATACTAGAAACATATAGTTATAAGTAATATGGAGAGAAGGAGAAGGAAATGATAACCTCAAGAAATTTCAGCTATGAATAATATGTTAATGGAAAACGAAAATAAAGATTCTTAATTTAGAAATGAGTATTAACAAACAACAAAAATTTTATCATATGAACAAAGAAGTGAGTTTTATAATGGAAGAAATCATGGACTCTGATTCATCAAATTTATATTTTATTTATTAAGGCATTTAGCAAAGCATGGAATGACGTATGTGGAGCAAAATCAGGCATTCCGACCTTGAACGTACCTCCCCACAAAGTATTTATGTTGAGGCCAATAAGCTTTGAAGGTCCATGCAAAAAAATCATGTTCAATTTCAGGTATGTTGTTATATTTATTTAGCATTTCTTTTAACCGTTGTTGCAATATATAGGGCGTCAATTGATTATATTTTCTTACCAAGTTATCCAATTTTATGTTGTGTCACATGCATATATATCAACAAATGATAAATTAAAGAAATTTATATCTTAAGTATAAGTAAGCATGACAATATAAAATATTTTCATCTATAAAAATCTCTATCAGTTTCTAATATTGATACATAAGCAATTTAAGGAACTTTCTCCTTTAAGGATGATCTATTCATTTTATCTATAATGTTCTCAACGAGAGTTCTCCACATAAACATTTTGCTGGATGACTTTTATTTTTTGTTTTTTTATTTTTTGTCAGATGCTTTGTAGCATAATGACATTGCCACTACTCTTCTGTGTAGGATAAACCATAATGGAATCTCCCATCTCTTATTATAATGGCCAAAAATAGAAAAAAAAAAAAAAAAAGGGAACAATAAATATTTTCATTTGATTTGAGATATTCTACCCAGTTTCATAGATCAAATAAAAGCATCTATGGTATGAAAGTTAAGCATCAGTCCTAGTTAACGATCTAAGTTCATTGGTTAACAACTTTCATATTGAGATTTAGGATAAGAACATAATCTAGGAACCCTACGATAAAATATGGTCCAATAAGCTTATTAAAAATTACTAGAATTAGAGACCCCTCTTGAAATATTAGACTGATGTATTTATATTCCTTGAAAAATATGGCAATTTAAAAATTCTCCATGATACCAAAATAAATCTTGTTTCCATATGCAAATGTAATTTTTTAAGGCTAATTAATCTCTTAATTTGACTTCTCTTAACAATTGAATTATCAACCAATTAAGATCCTCAAATCAGATGATGGGTGGACCAAAAACAACTACTTGCAAGTGTGTATTTGTTAATGGAGGAGAATACTTAAGGTTGTATTAATAAATTTTTAGGCATGTCGACAATAATATTTAAAAAGAAAAATAAGGATTTTTTATAATTATTATTGTTTTTTTTATATACTATTATTATTATTTTTTTTTTTCTGATGTTAAAGATCCTAGGAAAAATAGTTGCACCAGAAAAGGTGTGGGGTGGCCAAGGTCAATATAATTGGCTCGTGTTTAATAGTGTCGATGGACTATATGTGTCTGGCAATGGCATCATTGACGGCCGAGGAGCCGCATGGTGGAAATATTGTTCGACGGTAGGTTGTCCAACACACAACTACAATCATGTTTTTTGTTTTTTCAATGATATAATCATCATCTATTGAAATGAAACTCATCGACAATTACTTTATTTTGCAGATGGATGCTTGCACTAGACCTACGGTAAGTTTGGATTAATTGTATCAGGGTTTAAAGGGATAGTTGTGAAACACCTTCATAGTTTGGTGTTTGCATGTGGAGACATAGCTCACAAAATATAACTTTACCTCTCCGTAAACTTTTGAAATGAATTTTTAAAAATATGCATATACTACGGCTATAAATGAGTTAAAATGAGTTGATACAATATAGTGTCAAACTCGAACTCAACTCAAATGAAAAACTTGAAACTCGAACTCTATCGAGTTCTAATTTCTAAACTTGAATTCAACTAAAATCGATACTTGATAAGTTCAAACTTAACTCGAATATTCCTATAAAAGTTAATTAGACTAGAAAATAAGTTTAGATTTAGACTAGAAAATCTCTTAGATCTGTTATTTTTAAACTCGAGCTCAAACTCGATAGCTATTCAAGTGGCTAGAACTCAAACTCATATCGATTGCATTGAATTAATCTTCGAGTCAAATTTGAATAGCTTTGAGTGTGGATTCAATTCATTTATAATTCTAGCATACACACCTAAAATGCTGCTAAAGTTATAAAACAATTGCTACTATCTATTATCCTATTCACCTTGGTTTTAGGGTTTTTTGAATATGCATGGATATCCTCAAAAGTTAAGATGATATAAAGTTATATTTTAGAAGTTTATGATATGTTCTGATAATGCAAATCTATTATATATAGTTAATATGACGTGTTAGGATAAGAAACAAGAATAAAAATTAAAAAATATAAATAAGAAGCAAATGTCAATATCTTATGATATAGAAAGTATTTGCCATTTTATATTGCCAGGCATTGAGTATTGCAAATTCCAAGAATGTCAATCTTGTCGGATTAACACATATCGACAGCCAAAGAAATCACATTTCCATAGATGCATGCAACCATGCATCCATCCGAGACCTCCATATTCGGGCACCTGAATTGAGTCCTAACACGATGGCATCGACATTGCCTCGTCTACCAATGTCGTAGTTGACAACTTGACAATTCGCAACAGGTAGGTACTGTTTTTCGCATGTTGGAGTGAAATAGTTTTTCCTCCTCGTACAAGGTTAATTTGCATTTAGCTAGTAATATAGTTTTTTTTCCGGATCTCTAATTATAAAATAAGGAATTATAGTCTTTCATAGAATCAAAAGAATAGTTACTTTTTATTATTTTTAGCATATTGTCAATATTTACCATGGAAGTTTAGCTCAATAGTCAAGCTATGGATTTGGGTAATGTCTTTTTGATACATTATTCTTAGTCTATTGCTAATGTGATTTTAAGTGCAATGAAATAAAATAATAACTATTATTGCACTATTTTACTTTTGGTTAGCTGTAATTTTGCTCCTGTAAATCAAGAAATAAATTAGCTATAAGGACGGACGGTGGCTGATTAAATTATTTCCTTATAAAATTTCAACATGCACTAAGGAAAGTACATGGTGGAGTAGTATATATTTATTTTAATAATCAAATGATTAATTTTATGATCTCAAGGCCATAAAAGTTTCTATTTTTTAAATAGTTAAACATGTTTCATTCAAGCCATTTTAAGCATCGAAAGAAATAAAAATTATCATCTTCTGTTGATTTGCAGACAAATACTGAATGTGTTCTTCTATTTGCCTGTTGATTTGTAAATACCAAAAAATAGGCATCCGAAATTTAAAAATGATAAAGAGAATTCAAAATTTTGAGAATAAATAGAGCAAAAGGAAGCTTCAAAATAATATGACTGATCAACCGTTCTTTTCTTTGCCCTAAGGCATACAATTATATGTAAGCTCAAAAGCCACCATACATAAAACCCAAAAAATGTCAAAAATAGAAAATCCCTAAAACCTATAGATATAAAATAATTAAAAGGATAATTAAAATGCCACAAACAACACATAAAACAAGCTTTTTCTATCAATAATTATGACATTATTAATATTTCCTAAAATAAAAAAAAATTTTGAAAGCCTAAACGATTGATACTCGTTGGCTCGTTCTACCCGACATTAGGATCTAAATTTATAAAACTATCACTAATTAGTATTTATCCCATTTTTTTCATATATCTATTTGTCATCGCTTCCATTAATCATATTCATAAATATTTAAAGAAAAAAAATGGGAACTATATACAAATTGAATTTTCTTTTAATTCTATATTAGAATTTTTCCTTACTTATAGGTGATGATTGCATTGCTATCAACAATGGTTCCTTCTTTATCAACATAACAAGGGTGAATGTGGCCCCGGCCATGGAATAAGGTTTGTGAATATTATTTGGTTGACGAAATTATTTGTTTTTTCTACCGCATGACAACAATAATCATATATGAAATTGTTCAGTTTTTGAAATTTAAAATTAAAACATAAGCAAGTGGAATTTTGTATTTGGTAATGTGTATTTCTATCCTTTTTTTCCACCTCGCACAGTATTGGAAGCCTAGGGAGAAATGGAGAATATAATGTCGTGGAAAATATCTACGTGAAAAACTGTAATTTCACCGGAACCCAAAATGGAGCAAGGATAAAAACATGGAAGGTACTTTTCACATTAAATAATTTAATGTCAAATAAATAAATAAAAATCGCTTCATCTAACTTTATCTATTTATTTACTTCAATTTTGTTGACATTTCAGGGTGGTTCTGGCTACGCAAGAAAAATCCACTTTGAACACATCTCATTGTTAACACGGCAAATCCCATTATCATTGACCAATCATATTGTCCTAGTGGAGTATGCAAAACTAAGGTGAGCAAGAAAAAGAGTAAATACTCTTCATTTTTTTTTTCTTTTTTGCCCCTACAAAATTGGAATGCACTTCTACAACTATGTGTTGCCTGTGGATGTAAAGCTTTCAAAAATATTTTTATTCTTTATAAATTTTAATATATACATACATATATATATTCCAAGATGACTTCAATGGTACCAATATGGCACATGAATTGATTAATAGCACATAATTACCAATTATTTTTTAACATTTACAAAAATTATTCATTGTGATATGAATTGATTAATGACGCATAAGTCATTACTATATTATATACCCTAAATTTGCCCTTTAATTGCATATTCTCCTTCTTTTACTTTCTGGTCTATATAAATTTAAAGGAAAAATGCAAATACACTTGCCCAATTGGTTGGATGTAACATCTAAATCTTGAAAGTTAGTGCATAACTCTTAAGTTATGATTGAAGCCAACATTCATTCACTGTGTATGGCTTTTTTAGCTATTGCTTTGGTCATTTAACAATAACATTGGGGTAAGTATATACTTCCAAAAGTCATAAAGTGGTAAAATCACACATACTAATAAAGCATAGTAGTGGTGATTTTAGAATAACCATGTTTTCCCATTAAGCAGCATTCAAAGGTAAACCTTTCCTTTTATGTACATGTGTTCTGAATATATATATTCCTCTAATTACACACATGCTAGCAATTCTTTTTCCTTTAATTCTCTTAAATGATGATGCATATAGGTGAAAAGATCAGCTCTGAGTATCAGTGAAGTGACATACAATAATATACGTGGGACATCTAAGAGTCCAAATGCCATCACTTTTAATTGCAGCAGTCTTCATGGTTGCAATGGAATCGAGACAAATGATGTTCACATTTCCTCAGTCATAAAAGGAGGGAAGGTTTACTCTGTATGCAACAATGTCCAAGGTGCATATGATGATACAAGTCCTCCTGTGAAGTGTGGTAAATTACCTATTTGAGATAGTTGTTTGGTTTCCAGTCAAAGTAGAGCTAGTGAGATTTTAATAATACAGAGAAGATAATAAACATTACTAATAAGCCATTGGTGCGTACATTCACCTTTGTCATGTAATTATCCAACCCTTTTGAATAAGTATTAGAGTGGCTTTTCATGCATGTAGCAAATGTCACTTGAAATAAATATGCATTTTATTTGGATCAAATTAGCAAGTTTTTATAAGATATTTATTTTTATTGTGTACTTTTATATATCCTAAGTAGAAGTAGGGCTGTAAACAAACCAAATCGAGACGGAATAATGTTGAGCTTAAGTTCGACTTGAAATTTCAAAACTCAAGTTTGGTTGAAAGTAACACTACATAAGCTCGAGCTCGGCTCGATTAAGCTCGTTTAGGCTTAGTTTATATTAAAAAATCATTTTTAATTCTAATTTAAATAATATTAATAGTCAAACTTAATTTGATTCAATTAATATTTATACTAGACTTGAACTCGATATAGCTTGATTAGGCTCGCAAGATAGTTGAGGTAAACATATGAAGTTCGAGTTTGAGCTCCACTTGACTATTTTCGAATTGAACTCAAGTAAATGTTGAGCCAAGCTCGAGTAATTTGTCAATCGGTTTGGTTCATTTGTACCCTTAAGTAGAAGCAAACTAATATATGAATGTGTTGATTTAAAAATTTAAACTTAGTGATAATGTTTTTTTCTTGGGTTAATGATATTTTATATATGTAAAATATTCATCCGCAAATGATGATAACTCTGAAAATCGTCCAAAACGTGCAGATTCTCGAAGACTATGGAAACCATTCAATTTGCTTTATTCAACTAGAAGTTATTTAGTTTTTTCCTTTGTCTATAGATAGACACGAGCCTATAGACAAATTGGCCTAAGAAAGCAAACATGCTTAACTATATTCATAACTCAAAACATATAGATTTTTGAAAGATTCAAGGGAAAAGGGGAGGAGTGCAAATCAATTACTAGTCTTCATTCAACCTAGTGTCATCAATTTTAGCATTTGTACATCTATAAACACGTATCTATTAATGAATGCTCCATAAAAGTAAAAAATTTTCTAATTTGTGTACTTTTCAAGACAATCTTAATGTGTAGTTATAAATATTACTAAAAGGACAAATATTTATTGTAAATGTCTACTTCTTTACTCATATGTATGTATGTATGTATCTTATAATGAAGTCTTAAAGATTAATTAAAATGCGACATCATATATCACAACCACCGAAAAAAAATATGTATATACCACAATATGCAATATGACTTAATATAACTTAAGAATCTCAAAAGATGAAGGGTGACCCTACATAGTTAAAGGAAAATAAATGCACAATTGAGTAATCTATTATAAATACTTTCTTAATAAAAACACCTTTCGTCAAATATAACATATGACACCATTAAAGTCCTAAACTAGCCCTCCCTATAGAGACCGAAAAGAAATGTCAAATAATCTTCTAGGAAATTAACTTCAATTTCATGAAATAATTTATGTTGAACCTAAAGGTATAACAAGAAAATAGCCATATGGTGGAAGGAAGGTTTAGAGAGATCAATGAGATTAAATCTTATGAGAATATTATGGAAACAATAATCAAGTTTTAGAGTAGTGAAAATATGTTGCAATGGTAGTGGATAGCACCAAAGATATCTGAAGATCAGTTGGTGTTTTGTGGCTACATTCAAAGATTGTCAAACAAAATCAATGAGCCATGGTTTTGTGTAATGGATCAACACAAATACTAAGCCACCAAGAAAAACATGCAAGGAGATCTAATCGTGAAAGGCAATTACTGTTTCTAATTTAGGTATATATCCTTAATCATTTTTTCACTATATTAGGATTAAAAGTTGATATGGTTTAGATTTCCTACTTTGACAATTGGCTGGAAGACACTAGGGATAGCATGTCTAATTTGGGAAAATACCTTCATCATCTTTTGCTATATTAGTATGAGTATATGTCATATTTGGAAATACCATTGTAATTGCATTTTTTCAACAATTTGATGACAAACCCATGAAAAGCCATCAATTTAATCAAAGCTTCATTTATAGCAATTCTCTACTGAAAGGAAATCTTTTCTCAACAAAATAGCCAATTATTTAGGATTGACATGCTTGGACTACTATAAATGAAGATATAGTAAAGCTTAATATCATGGATACCTGGTGCACACCAATGTGAGAGTCATGGATAAAGGAGACGTACAAGATTGATTTTACAGCTAGAGTAGAACGTGAAAGCTATTGAGCTTATTGTAGTAGAAACAATATTTGTGCTGAAAATGATTCAATAGTAGGCTTCAACAACATCTCTAGGGGCAGTAGCAATTAGACAATCAAACCTATATTGAAGATATTTTGTCTTGTATGTCTCTTTTTCATTGTTATTCTTTTAATCAGTAGAATACGTGTTCTAATTTGGCTGATTATGTAATAAGTATGTTGGAGATTGTATCTAATTTCTTATTTTGAACTTTAACATCTTTCTTTTAATGAAATAAATAAAATAAAATATGAAAAAAGAATATAATTAATATTAATTAAAAAATTTGTAGACTCTATGATTATAAAACATATAAATAATTTTGAAGATGATTATAACTTTTATTTGGGAACAATAAGAGATTTATAAAAAGCAATTAAGAAAAATTGTAAGAACAACAAAGTTAGTATAGAGTAATCAATAGCTAGAGGATGAGGAGAGTTAAATACTTAGAAGGAGAGGGGGGTGTTGGGGTGTGGTGTGTTGGGTGCGGGAAATCTAAATATGCAATTAAAAAAATTAGGAAAGAAAAAGTCATATGCCAAAATTCAAATTCTAAAGAGCCTAATCTAAATTCACTTTTTTTTTAAATTTCATTTATTAATTCTTGTAATATCTTAATTCCATTATTGCAAGCAATATATAACATACTAAGTACTCTTTTAATATGTTTAGCAAATTGGCTAACGTTGGTATGAAATCGAAGTAAAAAATTTTGTGTAATAATTGTTACTTGAAGGAGACAAACGATAAGATATCTACCTCTTTAATTTACGGATGATAGATCTCAATACCATTTACTATAGGTTTTGAATTTAATATAAATCGTAAGCATATATTTGTCTCATGTTTTCATGCATGAAGTAAGTTATAACACATATACCTTGAGAAGACACATGGCATACTGTTTCTATGCCTAGAGTGTAAGAATTTCGATAGAGCATATAGCTTCTATTTCATTATTGTTATCTTTAATTTTATACATGTATCATTATTATCAATATTATCAAACCGGTTCAATGATTTAACCCGAATATACTAAAAGGTTAAGAATTATTAGGCAAAACCAGGTTGAACACCATCATTTTTGAGACCAAATCAAGTTCGACCAAATAGAATGGGAAGGTCAAGTCAGTCTAACAACACTGGATAATTGCTTTAGTTAAGTAGTTATATGTTTATTATCAACTTCCTATGTGCAGGAAACTTTCATCATTTTGTCAATTTTATTGTACATGACAACGTTGGTGGCATCCTCTGAGGAGAAGGCTTTTGATGTCATGAATTATGGAGCTGTTGGAGATGGAGTAACCGATGATAGCCAAGTATATAAATATATATATATATATATATATATATTTAATATTTAGTTTCTATTATATTTGTGGAGTCTAACACATGTCTACCAACTCTATTAATAAAAATTATGTAGATATTAGTTATAAAAACATAATTACCAAAAAAACTGTTATAATATTACTCGTATAAAATAAAGATACCCATTTTTTAACTTAGCGCATGTATAAACATGCAATTTTTCACTTTTCATACCACGTAATGTGGCATGTATAACATGAGACATTCATGCATACACTCAATATTCTTTATAAAAATAAAAATCATTTTCCTAATAATTATCTTATCCTAATTCATCGAATATTATGTGATTATTTATAAAAGGCCTTCAGCAAAGCATGGAAAGAAGTATGTGAAGCTGAATCAGGAGTCTTACTTTGATGATACCTCACCTCAAAGAATTTATGTTGAAGCCAATAAGCTTTGAAGGTCCATGTAAAACAAATGACGTTCATTTTCAGGTAAATCATGTATTTAGTGTTTTGCTTAATTACTTTACGAAAAATAATACTACGATTGACTATTTATTAGATTTTTTCAAATTATTCTTGCCCACATTACCCTATTTTATTTAAACATTTTTTTTCATATGAATGACACGTAAAAAAATTATATATTTGGATTCAAACTATATAAATAGGGATAAATTATAATAAGGCTTTTTGAGGACTACTAGATTTATGGAATTACTCTAAAAATATTTCACTCTCTTATTCATTCATTTTGAGAAATATCAATAACTTAAGAAATAATATCCAATATGATATCAAATCAATCGCTATCTATGTATGTAAATAATTTTAAAGTTATATCGTTGTCTGATCGTATTGATTATTATTAGGAAAATATCGCTCCTTTACCACTTTGTTCAAGGAAAGATCGCTCTTTTTCTTCTTGCCTAATTGATTAACAAATACAATGAAATCAAATAGACGATAAACACCAGGATTTAACGTGGAAAACCCCAATGTCGAGAAAAACCACGGGACCGCCGCCACACAAAAAAAAAACTCTACTAACACAATAATGGAATACAAACACAATCTTCACTAGTTTGTACTAGTGGCTTTCTCAATCACACCACAATCCGGTGGATTCACAATAAATCCTCTCTTAGACTTAAGAGTGTGTATATTGTGTTTTTTTCTCTCTTCTCTTTTTCTTGCCCTAAGACAACAATGAAAAAAGACTCTTATATATCTAGGTTTTATTTTTTACTATATTATGGGCCCATATAAGTTGGACCCAACCCAACATACTTCCCCTCCAACTCATATGGGAGAGTGACATGTGTACGGCTTCAGCAATCGATGTAGGCAGCGATCCAACTCATATATAACTCGATATCATCAAATCTTCTTGAATTACACACCCTTTCATCTAAGTATGAACCCTATACTTAGGATCCCCTTGAATATAGACCTATATGTGTTAGATTTATACCCAACAAACTCCCCCTCCAACTCATATGGGGAGTTCCATCACTCCTGTAATCTTCCTGCAACAAGTGATCTTCTCTTTTGGTAGAGCTTTGGTCATCATATCTAATGCATTATCATCAGTATGGATCTTCTCAAGCTTCAACTGCTTGGACTCATCACATCTCTAATCCAATGATACCTCACATCAATATGTTTCGATCTGGAATGAAACATAGGATTCTTGCTGAGATGATAGCACTTTGACTGTCGCAATATAGCTTCAAGTCTTCCTGCTCTTGACCCAGTTCTTCTAAGAACTTCTTCATCCACAAGACTTCCTTGCAAGCTTCTGTCACAGCAACATACTCTACCTCAGTAGTGAAAAGTGCAACACATTTTTGCAACTTTGACTGCCAGGACATTGCTCCCCCTGTAAAAGTAATCAGATAACCTGAAGGGCTTCCTGGAATCCAAATCTCCTGCTATATCAGCATCTGAAAAACCCTCTAACACAGGCTTACTGCTACCACCAAACTGTAAACAAAACTTGGAAGTGCCTCTGAGATATCTAAGAATCCACTTCACTGCAGACCAGTGCTCCTTTCCTGGATTTGAGAGATATCGGCTCATAACACCAACAGCATGAGCAATATCAGGTCTAGTGCATACCATATCATACATTAGACTCCCCACAGCTGAAGCATATGGGACCCTTTTCATCTCCTCTTTGTCTGCCTCACTTTTAAGACACTGAAGTGAACTCAGTTTGAAATGTCCAGCAATTGGAGAGCAAACAGGTTTTGCCTTGCTCATGTAGAATCTTTCTAGCACCTTCTCAATATACCTCTCATGTGACAACCACAACTTCTGGCTCTTCCTGTCTCTAATGATCTTCATTCCCAGTATGTGGCCGGCAGGTCCTAAATCTTTCATAGAGAAAGATTTGCTCATAGCAGTCTTCAAATCTCTGATTTTCTTGGCATCCCTGCCAATGATTAACATATCATCAACATAAATCAAAGTATGATGAACTCACCACTAGAAAACTGTTTGATGAAGACACAATGATCTGTGGCAGCCCTAGTGTAATCCTAATCAAGCATAAAGGAGTCAAACTTCTTGTATCATTGTCTTGGAGCTTGTTTCAACCCATACAAACTTTTCTTCAACTTGTATACAAGATTCTCCTTCCCCTTCATCTTGAAACCCTCAGGATGCTCCATGTAGATCTCCTCCTCCAAATCACCATGAAGGAATGCTGTCTTCACATCCATCTACTCCATCTCCAGATCCAGACTAGCTGCAATACTGAGCACTCTGATGGATGACATCTTCACAAGTGAGAATATCTCTTCAAAATCAACCCCCTTCTTTTGACCGAACCCTTTCACAACCAATCTTGCCTTGTACCTCGGCTGTGAGCTGTTCTTATCTATTTTCAGTCTGTAAACCTATTTGTTACTCAAGGGTCTCTTGCCCTTAGGCAACTGAACTAATTCATAAGTCTTGTTCTCATGCAATGAACTAATTTCCTCTTGCATGGCTTTAACCCATTCTTTCTTCTTGTTATGAGTCATTGCTTCCTCATAACATTCAGGCTATCCCCCATCAGTGAGCATCACATACTCACCTGAACTATACTTAATAGATGGTCTTCTGTCTCTTGAAGATCTCCTCAACTCAACCTGCTGTTGAGGCTCTTAGATCTCTTCCACTGTGTCTTCTACAATCCTCTCATCTGTTGTCTGTATAAGGTGCAGGATCTACATTTGTGGGAATCTGGCCTGAGGATGATGACAAATTAGCCTTCTTAATATCTTCAACTGGTTTTCCAAAAGACTACATCTCTGCTTCTGATGACCTTTATTAACAGGATCCCACAACCTGTACCCATACTCATCATGTGCATACCCAAGAAAAATGCACTGCTTGGAGTTAGCATCAAGCTTTGCCCTCTCATTTGATATATGCACAAAGGCTCTGCAACCAAAGACACGTAAATGATTATATGAAATGTCTTTACCTGTCCATACCTTCTTTGGTACATCTCTATCCAGAGCATATGAGGGAGATAGATTTGTCACATCCACAGCTGTCCTCATGGCCTCGCCCCATAATGACTTAGGTAGCTTGGCATGAGATAACATGCACTTCACTCTCTCAGTAATGGTGCGATTCATCCTCTCTGCACCATCATTCTGTGGGGTCTTAGGAACTGTCTTCGTTAGTTTATCCCATGATCTATACAATACTGCTCAAATGGCCCTCTGTATTCTCCACCATTATCAGCCCTGACACAAATCAGCTTCTTGCCAGTTTCCCTCTCTACTCTAGAATGAAATTGTTTAAAAACAGACAACACCTGATCTTTGGACTTCAAGCCATAAGTCCAAAGCTTCCTAGAGCAATCATCAATGAATGTAACAAAATACATGGCACCACCTATAGTCAAATCCTTCATATAGCACACATCAGTGTGAACCAAATCTAGTATATGAGATCTCATACTAGGTGGATTTCTCTGAAATGCAACTCTATGTTGCTTACCAACAAGACAATCAGTGTAAGGTTTTAATGGAGTACCTTTAAAATCAGGTAGAAGTTGCCTCTTCACAAGCATCTGGAGGCCCTTTTCACTTATGTGACCTAGCCGTTTGTGCCATAGCTCCACAGTAGCATCATCTGTCAAATTTAGATCTCCTTTACTTAACTTTGCAAGCATTAAGTAAAGGGTATTACATTTCCTTCCCTTAGCTACAATCAAGGAGCCTTTGGTGAGCTTCCATTCCCATCACCAAACTGACTGTGGTAGCCTTCATCATCTAACTTTCCAACAGAGATCAGATTCAGGCGGATGTCTGGTACATGTCTCACATCCTTGAGAATGAATCTATAACCTGTATTAGTTTGCAATGCAACATTTCCAATGCGAATAATCTTTGAAGTTTCATTATTTCCCATCCTAATATTGCCATAATCACTAGCAATATAGGATGAGAAAAACTCACCATGTGCTGTTGCATGGAAGGAGGCACCAAAATCTACAACCCAGTCACTGTCATAACCTGCAAAACTAATACAACCCTCATCCTTTAAAGAGTCTTGCACTTTCTTATTATAATTAGTTGCTTCACAATCTAAATAAATCAAAAAGAAGCAAAACTATACAAATCTCATCTTAAATCTTGGTCTTGAAACAAATGTTATAGCCATCGACCAATCACATTCACTCCAATACTTACCAAACTTTTCTTTCATTCTTTGAATTATTGCTTGAATGTAGTCTTTTCCATCATTATCCTTAGAAATTAACAGATTCTTTACTTGAAAGTCCTCAATGAGACATAAGTTTGAAGTTAGATAATCACTACTAAAAATGAATTCAGTTGTAAACTGAACAATATAAAAGTTTGCAAATTTCTGCTACTTTTTTTCCAACCATCTTTAGTAAGCATGCAATAGTAACCTACCCCATCCTTTGCGAATCTTCAAAATACATCCTTCAATTCCATTGCAACTATTTAATATGGTAAATAGGTTTCTAACGTATTAGACAATCTATAATAGGTTTTCATTCGTTCAACATTGATGCTTTACATCTAAGCAAATGTCTTCAATATGGCTTCTAACAACATTCTTAACACTTTCATAAGCATCTTTAATGATATATTTAATCTCTTGCAAACCATCTTGGATATAAAGGATCAATATACGTACACAACAGCAAATATGTAACAGCTTTCCTCCAAGAAGCAACTTATTATTCCTTGCAAAACGCTAAGAGAATTTCTTAATTACAACATCATTATATGTTCCATTATCAACAGATACATAATATATCTTGCAAGATTGTCAAACTCGTGATTCCACATAGAATCGTCAATGGGTCTGTACAATCGAAACTTAGAAACGTAAGTTACACACCCTCACAGGGTACTTTAGTAGTAACAATATGTCATGTAACCACTAAGGCCTCCAAGAAGTTACATGACTATTGTATAACTAATATGCCCTGTGACATGGACAAATATAATAGGATCGAAGGTTATTTAGAATAAGAAAGACATTGTATATATGCAAACCATATATGAAAATAACGCCACAAAATCTAAAAACTTAATATAAATGATTACGACTTTGCCTTCATGGGCTTAACCTTAAGCATAAATAACATAGAAAACAAAAGATAAAACTCCCAAAACTTATACTATTACAAACATTATACTCTAAGTCTCTATTACATAAACAAGATATTCCTCCCAAAACATGAATACAAAATTCCACTTCTATACTACTTTCATACTTGGTCTCGATCTTGGGCTTCTTGCTGAACTCCCTGTAAACAACAGTCTAAAGGAGCAAGCATGATAAGCTCAATGAATAACAGAATCTTAACATATTTCATTAATATTAAACAAGTCTAGTTAACAATCATATGCAATACATCCATCAAATATATGTAATAATCATGGTTTGAATAATTTGAATCCAAAACCTATGGGGATTTACACCCTACTTGGGTTAAAGAATTAGTTAAGTAATTCATACCCATGAGAATCCCAAAAATAAAGAAGGAGAACTCTTTTCAAACTCATTTACTGTTTATAAATATATATAATACGTACTCTCATTTCATTTAGAACTTGGAAATCCCCACTAAGTATTAATACTGTAAAGCCAACTCCTGACCTTATTCGAAGCCTACTTAGTTCTAACGAAGCTGACAACCCTATGGTAACCTTAATCGATTCACTAGACTCATCAAAGCATTACCACATAATCAAAATATTAATACATAACGTAAATACCATGCTAATGCATATACAATGTTATGTAATGCATGTTAGTTTAAGTTTTAGGGTCTAATAAATTTTATTCTATATTATTTAGTGGTCACTCCAACTTCAAACAATCATCAATTTAAGTTACACAATCATTATCAAGCAAGTACTTGTCACTTTGAATATTAAACTTTGTAATTTATTCATACAACACATAGCATACAAGATTTCCTAACCTCATACATTTGATCCATTTCAATTATATTTATATTATGTTCCACTACTTGTAATCACAAACAATGTGAAAAGATTCAAGTTACTTACCCTTGCATATCGCTTCAATCATCGTAATAATCATTTAGGAAATCTTGGTCTTGATACAGAGCTCCCATAAGATAGAAAACTTGTATTAATAACTATTTAACAAGGTAAAGAAGAATTAAACAAGATCTTAAAGCTATAAGAGACATATACACCAACCAAAGGCCATATGCCCTTGGCCACGTCCCGTATCAAAGGGCGTACGAAGCAGGGTAAGGCACAAGGTCACTACACCCATATATCAAGGCGTAAAAAGCAGACCAAGAAACAGATTCTACTATGTCCCTTGCCACGCCCCCCTTATGGGCCACTATGCCCATGCTATGCCCCATATGGAGAGGCATATCCAACCAAACGTGGATACGGGGCTACCATGCCCTTTGCCTTGCCCCGTGGACAGTGGCGTATCCACCCAGAAGCATGAGTTCCATGCCTCATATGAAGATGTCAGCGAACATAATTCCAAACTTCACTTTTACACATTTCAACTAACTTTAATGAGCTTGATTCCATAAAAAACACTCTAATATCAACATACAAGACTTATATCTATCTCTTTCACCTTCATAATTCCTTAGACCTATCAAAATTCATATCAACTTCATAACCAACCATATCGAAAATCATCCATGATTTAGGACTTTAAACCATAACTTTCAACGTCACAATCTAACAACAAAACTCATAAAAACCTTAAATATACCATCAACTACAAGAGCACTAACTTACACTCACTCATTTAACAAAATTAATAAGGTGTTAACAAGAATTAACTTACCTATTCATGTCTTGGCTTGATGATAGAAGTTTGACTTGATTTTATTATTGATTTAAGAAGAGAAATTGAAGAAGAATTATGAAGTGTGTATGTGTGTGAAAATACTTAGCTAGAGAAGACGAAGACAAAGAATTGGTTTTTTTGTCAAAAGTTTATATTTGAGCTTATATAGACAAAAACAAAATTTTGAATTTTAAGGCATATGAAAGTTATTGTGTGGTGTGGTTGCATGCTAAGTATGGTGGATAAAAAGACTTGTTTTTGTAGAAAATTAAGCTTAATTTATGTATCAATATATGCTTGGTTTAATGCACAAATTTGCTTCTACACATCTAATGCATCAAAATCGATAATTACTTGAAATTAATGTAAAGTTTGATAAATTTGATTTGTAAATTCTATTTAATTAGAAAATTCCTTATAAAAATCTATCTTGATATTCTTTATATATAGGAATTTAAGTTTTTAAATTCTAATTTCTAAAAGAATATGAAAGGAAAATATTTGATAATCAATTTGAAATGACTCAATTAAAATTTTAAGTTTCTATTCCTTCTAAAGTTATTTATCAAAAACTATTATAATTGAATTTACTTAACATATATACATCATTCAAATTATATTAAAACTTCATTGATTTTAAGTCCTACTCTCTAGATTAACTTATGTAAAAAATTAAGAGTTACATAAGTTTCTACAACCTATTTAATACACACTACAAGAAAAATGGCCTTTAGAGATAGAAAATTTGCGACAAAACATTTTTGTCTCTAAAAAATCTTAATAGTGTTGGAATTGTGATAGATTAGCGAGTATATATATATATATATATATATATATATATGAGATGTTTTTATTATTTTTTTACCTTTTAACGATGAGATTTGTGACAGATTATCTATAGATTTGTGAGAAAATTAATTTTATCTCTAATTTAATAGCAGGAAGAAAAAAAAATTGGTGCTATATTTTCATTAAATTTTTGTCTCTAATCTGTCGCTAAAATTAATATAATATATACTTATATATATGACTTTCAGAGACAGATTTTATCTGTCTCTGATTAAATAATATATGTATATATATTAGAGACAAATTTTATTTTGTATCTAAGTAAGCAATATATATCTACATGTACATATTTTCTATTTTTTTTTTCTAATAAGATAGTAGAATTTAACTAAAAAGATAAATTAAAAAAAAAAAGCTAATTGTTTTGAACCATATGGTTTTCTTCTTTTTTGTCTTTCCCTCTCTCCCCTTTTATTGCCCTTTCTCCCTTTTTGCAGCCAAAATTAAAAACCCTAGCCCATTTCCCTTTCTTTTTCTTCCTTCTCTTCTCTCTTAGTCTTTTTCTCCCTAAACTCCATCTTAGTGAACTACTACAGTCATTGTGACGAAATTCCAAGATGTTAGGTATGTTCTTTTTTCAACTTTTGTTTGTTTAGTAAATTGTATAGTTGTTTCTGCATTTTGTTTGGTTTAGTAAACTATAGTATGAATGCTTAACTTGATTGGATTGGGGACTGGGGTCAAGGTCCGAATGCTCATTGACTAAACAAATTCCTTTCGACTGAAAATGTACTAACTTTAGTTAGCATTGGAAACATGAACATACATACATATATATGTATTTTTTTTTTTAGCCCCATATTCTTATTATGGTTGATATGAACAATAAGTCCATCTATAAACCATTTTTTATGAAATTACCATTGTGTGCTCAATTCTTTTGGAAGAACCTCTGTCAATTCAATTTTTGATATTGCACTTGCTATTACTTGGCTAATTTTCCTATCAATGCATCAATCAAATGCTCCCATTTAATGGTGGTTGAACTCATTAAATCAAAAGGTTTTCCCTACGGTAAAGATGTGGCTAGCAATGGGCTCTACAAATGCTTAAGTGATTTCCATTTTTTCTGGGCTATCTATAGACATAAGAGCATTATGCTGCCATAAGTACTCTAGTTCTTCTGAGCAACTTTCCTAATCTTTGATGGTGTGGTGTCTGGTGGTGGTTAAAATTAGTTACATTTATGAAAGTGAGTTGCTTGTAGCTTTTCTTATTTCTAGGAGCTGCCTTTAACTATTGTCAATGGATTCAATTTCTTCGTTGGTTAGGGAACTTTTAATGATATGCCAATTCAATTAAATTTAACACAGTCTAATGGTACGGTGATAATATCGTTTCATTAGATCTATCAACAAGATGTCTTGAGGTCCATATTAAATCCAAATTGAAATATTCCAGCCTCCTCTTTCTTGACTCAGTTTTTCCTTAAGAATTCAGAGATATAATAGTTACAATATTCAAATATATTTTAGCATCACAAAGTTCTTGATCAAGTCTTTTTCTTGGACCTTATAGTCCTATTATCCATAGAAAAAAACTAACATATTAAATAAAATTCTTGTCGTCATTCACTGAAGGTTCTATGCTCAGGATTTTCCTTTCTTATAAATCGGACAATTCAAGCGGATCATAATGGGTTGCAGGTTTAGGTTTTTATTGGATTTCGAAAAACTTAAAAAAAAATCTCGGAATGTTTTGAATTTTATATAAGCCACCCGTTGTAATTCTGCTTTAATTTAACCGAAAATTCTCTTTTCTCTTCTTTTCTACTCTGTATTATAGTTTGTTTGTGTATTCTTCATTCTTTTTGTAAGTTTTTTATTTTTATTTTTGTTTAATAACTAGAGGTAATCCATAGAAAGTAAGGTACACATTTATGCTTGTTGGTCCTGTCAAAATTGGACCTCCATGGTGCTTCAATTCAGTGGATGTTGGAGCCATAGAAGAGTAGTCTTGTATTTGGTTTTGACCTAGCAACCTTGGTATGGCTAGGACTAGAGTTACATCATAACATAGGATAAGCATTAAAAACGTTCTTAATGACATGCTAGATGCTCTAGCTTGAAATATTTTTCGCTTTGTTCCTAGAGAATGTGTTCAGTTGGAACAACTATAGCTTATGATTTCCAAGCTTGCTTGATCTCTCTTTTATATATGTGATTATCCTAAGGTATTTGCTTAATTTTAAATAGTTAGGAAGTAGGCAATTATTGCTTAAAGAGACGCCTAGCTTGAGTTTTGTTATATTGAGAATTCCTAGTCTAACATTGGCAATAGGATTGGGCTCCTTTTAGACATTGCAAGCGATGGACCACTTTTGTTTTACTAAAACTGAACCATAGAATGTGAATGAGGAAGGAATATGTTCTCTATGTTGAATGGTAATATCTTATCAAATATTTTTCACCCAAAAAAAAAATCTAATCAATATCAAATTTGCAACTCTTTCCCTGCCACACATATTATGATAATAAAACTGTGACTACTTCCCCATGATGAAAATATTTCTTCTTGCTTTCTAAAAAAGCTGGTAGAATAACAACCCAAGCCTTATTCTTTGGCATTTCCCATTTGCAGGGCGTAGGTGAATTCACCATAGGATACAAAGAGCATCTAAGGTAGAGTATATCCAAGATAAAACATGCTTATCTAAGTTAAGTAAGTTTGACCAAGTCTAATCTTAGCAAGTTGGCAACACATGGGATGTGAGCATCATAGAAAATTCATTAAAAGCTAATAAACGCATGTAAGGCGTCTAAGCAATAGAGTAACTAGGTTGTAATCTACATGTTACCTTTTTTTTTTTTTTTTGTAGGATCTTCGTGCTGTCCCGGTTGGCCTTCTCCTTGTTCTCTCCAGATTTTAGTACATAAATCAATGGACAAGATATAATCAGGTAATACATTTTGTTAATGTTACAAATGTGATTCTGATATAAATTGCTATGGATCTATAAAAAGAAATAGTAATCATTTAACGGCTTCATAAATTATTGATTTAACGGTTGTGAGAACATAGTGTGTTGTGGCTATAGAAGCTTTTAAGAATGCTTTTTTACCATAACCTTTCCATCTTACAATTCTTATGCATGATATACTAATCACAGTTTAGCAGTGTAACTTGTCAATATTAAATTAAGGAGTTGACTAACTTATCTTTTTATATGCACACATTTGATGACAGATTTAGAGGAACGAAAGAGGATTTTTTACAATTACATTAGCTCATCAAGTTAGTTAATTCTATCCATCTACCCAAGCATATACCAAATGTAGTTTTTCAAAAACTATAGAAGGTATGTGTACTGATCATAACTTATTTACCCTTGCTCCTTGTTCTCACTTTCTATAAAGTGATTTCTTATGATAAAAGAAAAATAGTTCTCCTATGCATGGATCCATTAATTTTTTTTTTATCATGGGTGTAATTATTGTGATAAGGAATGATGAATTTGGTGTTTAGAAACAATGGCTGAGCTTTTAAGACATTAATTGAATAAAGCCCATTCACTTACCTATTTAATTGTCCAATCAGGTAGTCCATTGCTTGTAATTAACTATTCAATATGTTGTATATTTTTCATACTCTCTTGGTTTTTCCTTGTTTTTTTCTTTTTTTTTTATCTCATGTAATTGTCATCTTCCTTTTTATTTGATACGTTAATGCTTGGATTCTTCCTGATTAATGAAGTTTTTTATGCATTTTTTTTAATTTTTTTATGGATCATTTAGTTATCTTTTATTCAAAAAAAAAACAAAGAGAGAGTATTAATAATGACTCTATTCTTGATATATACTCATTATTCTTAAAAAAAAATGAATTTACACTATAAATTTTACCATAAAAATGTATTTGATTATTTAATAATGACTTTTTATTTTCTTTTGTGTTTTTTTTCCAATGAAAGATACAATCCAACTCTAACTCAAATGGCGTTATTTTCCTTTAAAACTAAAACATTCTCACCTGTCAGCATCTCGTGTGGAAACACATGGTATATACAATGTAGATCAATCTTCTACTTAATTTCCTTTAATTTCATTCCAAGTTGGTGCTCCTTCTATCGTCTTATGAAATATTAAGGATCTTTTCCTATTATCTTTATTCTATGCATATTTTATTATTCATTTTATAGAATCAAAATTATTAAGTATCATTATCCATACAAGCTTTGCAAGAATATAGCAATTTGTAGAGGGGATAATTTGTGTTTGCAATTTTTTTCAACCATGTGTTTAGATTTTCTTTCTTCGGGTTTTCTATGGGCATTCAATTTAATGAATAAATGTTTGTAATTTTAATGTAACTTCTATTGACTCTGGAAAGAAAAAATAAAGCACATCTTTTGAACATTTAATGAAAAGATTGGGCTCAAGGATGGACTTAGTTATATATACTTTCATGTCATTAGTAATGTTAGTAACTTAAATAAGATTGAGTGTTTCCTTGTAGTTTTGCATTGCATTGCATGGCTTGTCCACCTATTTTTGTCAATTGATTTTAAGCATGTGTATGATGATATGACTAAATATCCTTATTTAAATATATGTTCCTTTAATATAGTGCAGAAAATATGACATCCAATCGAAGTTGGATGTATCATCAATTTAATAGTAATGGCCACATGACTGAAGATTTTGTTAATTGGGTTGAATCATTTCTTAACTTTGCCTTCTCTCATTTCTTAACTTTGCCTTCTCTCAAACACAAATTGTTTCCTAAACAAGATTAGATGCCCATGTGCGAAGTGCAAAAATAAGAAATATTTTAATTGAGACGAAATGAAATTTCATGTCTATTCAAAGGGTTTTGATAAGCAATATACATGATGGTATGCACATGGAGAACCTTACAGAAGTGATGTTGAAGTAAATGTAGGAGAATCTTCAAGAAGTGTGAATGATAATGTCAACTCGTACAAAAGAATGGTGTTAGATGTTGTAGGTCTATATTATGATATTCCCGATGTTGAGATTGAAGATAATACACCAAATCCTAAGGTTATTGAGTTTTTTGCTATGTTGAAGGATGTTGATGAACCATTGTTGGAGAGATGTAATAAGCAAACAAGTCTTTCAACAATTTTACAACTTTTGAATCTAAAATCTGAGTGTAATATAAGCGAGGCATCTTTTGACCGTCTTATATTTATTATTAGATCTATGCTGCCAGAGAATGAAAAATTAGTAGAGAGCTATTATAGTTGCAAGAAGTTAGTGACAAAACTTGGACTTGGATATGAGAAGATTGATTCGTGCATCAACATGTAAATATTGTTTCACAAAGAGCATAAAAATAAACTTGCTTGTCCAATTTGTGGACACCCTCATTTCAAATCAAAAGGTTCTGCTGAAGGCAAACAAAAGAATATTCCTTATAAAGTGTTGCATTACTTACCTCTTGCTCCACGACTCCATTGACTCTATATGTCTGGAAAAACTGCTAAGTTTATGACATGGCATGCAAACAATCATACGCTATAAGGTGTGGTTTCCCACCCTAATGATAGTGAGGCATGGAAGCACTTTGATCAAATGCACCCTTCCTTCACAGCTGATCCTAGGAACGTGCGCATTAGTTTATGCACAAATTAATTTAATCCTTTCAATCATTCAACTACTCCTTACTTATGTTGGGCAATAGTCATTACGGTATATAATTTGACCCCATGGTTATGTATGAAGCAATCTTATATGTTTCTTCCTATGGTCATCCCTGGTTCTAAAAATCCAGGAAAAAACATTGATGTGTTCTTATGACCATTAATTGATGATTTGAATGGATAGATGGAATTACAACTTATGAGGCTCATTGGAAACAAAATTTTCAAATGAAAGTTTCTTTGCTTTGGACAATTGGTGACTTTCCTGCTTATGCAATGTTGTTTGGATGGAGTACTCATGGGAAGTTAGCATGTGGTTATTGCATGGAGCGCACTAAATCTTTTACATTGAAGCATGGTAGGAAAACATCCCTTTTTTATTGCCACAGCCAATTTCTGCCTCTTAATCATTCATATAGGAAGCAGAAAGACAATTTTTTAAATGGTCGAAATGAAAAAGATTTGCCTCCCTCCGACTCTCTAGAGAAGAAATGTTAAGATGAGTGTGTGCACTCCCTAACATTACTTTTGGAAGTCAATATCGTAAGTACAAAACTGTTGGATTTGGCGAGAAACACAATTGGGGAAAGAAAAGTATATTTTGGGAGCTACCATATTACAAATCTCATTCGTCACAACTTGGATGTCATGCATATAGAAAGGAATGTCTTTGAGAATATATTTAACACGGTGATGGACATTAAAGGAAAAACGAAAGATAATGTGAAGGCTAGAATGGATTTGAAGTTATATTATAGAAAGGAATGTCTTTGAGAATGGTTTGGGTGAATATATTGACAAGAAGTCAAAGATTGTTAGTGTAAGTTTATTTTTTATTAATTTACATTTTTATTTAATTTTTTAGGACATCTAATATCTAATATGTTAAATGAATTTCTTTAGGAAAATATACCGAGTCATTAAAAGCGAAATATGGTGAAGATTCAACATCACTTTCTAGCTTTGACTCAGATGCATGGGTAGAAGTAACTAGAGGTCCTAATTATGGGAGGCTATACGGATTTGGAGCTAGAGAAAAACTAAATAACATTGTTGGAAAATAATAGGAGCACATGCTCTTGTAGTTCAAGTTATGGTAATTCATCATCATCTATCATTATTCAAGAAAAACTTGGAGAGATACTAGAAACAATGCAACAAGATATACAAGAACAAATGGAAAAGAGAGAGAAGGAGTTGCAGGAAAAAATGGAGAAAAGAGAGCAAGAACAAGTGGAAAAGAGAGAGCGAGAATTCTACTCAAATTAGACAAAAGAGAAGAAGAATTCAAGGCAGAATTGAGAAGTCAAATGGAAAGGTTGTTAGCTGAACTTAGCAACCTTCGGGAAAAATGATTATGACACACTTTTGGTGATATTTTAGATGCAAATTTTTGTTGGACTTCTGTTTTATTTTAGCATGGTGGGTGTCGAATCCAACAAAATTAAAACCTACTTTAAAATTTGTATATAATAGTGAGTAGGTTCGTCTCCACAGGGATTGGGGTAAATTTTTTCTATTAAAGAAAGAATGCAGATGAAAGAAGATTGGGGGGTTTGTTTAATCAAAAGCAATTAAAGTTTAGTTTATCTCTAAAACTAGCAATTACAAATAAGAGTTGAATTCAATAATAAGAAATCTCTAATCAAGGTGATACTACAATTCAATTCTTAGATTCGATCATTGATGCAAAGATCATTATTCTTTTTCTGACTAGATCGGTATAGATTTCAATACGCTCTGAAACCCTATCTCTCCTTACCGAATTGATAACTAAGATAAGATCTTTAATTATTTCCCTTATTGATTAGATAACCCTAAACAAGCTCTTAGGATTTAACCTATCAATAGCAATAGAATTAGAGAGACTACCAATCCTAATTAATAATCCATTGAGCATGAATCATTTAAATTATATTATATATCATCACAACATGAATTAACTATTTGATGATAATCAACCACGTTGTTGTGTTACTCCTATTAGAATAGATGAACAATTACGGATTCATTATTCTAATTAACAATGTATTGTTTGTCAATTGAACAATAGGCCTAAATTGTAACAATCAATCATAACAATAATAACAAGACAATTAGATGATATATAGATAATCAGAAGAAAAGAACAATTGATTAAATCAAATTAGATCTCACAAATCTTTGTAGAATTGAATCTGTAGCAATCCCCCTTGATTAGAAATTGATGTTTAGCCACTCATAACTTCAAATTTTCTCTCTAGGGTTTTTCTTAACAAAGGATATCTGAATTTTCGAATTAATTCTCAAAGAAACCCTATAGGATATTTATATACAAAAGTGAGTAATTGAAAGGTCATCATTTAATGTAAACTGGCAGTTACACATCTGGCAGTTACACATCTGCGCTGATGAAATCCAATAAAGGCCGGCGGCTTAAATCCATGAATGGCCGGCCTTTCTTTCTGATTTTTGTTCCTTGTATTTATTTTACTCCAATTTTGTACTATTTGCTTCTTTTGGATTCAAAAACCTGATATTCATATAAATCATGATTAAGTATAATTTCTACAAAATTAATAATAATTAATCCAAATTAAATCCCATAAAATTAGAGTAATTTTCATCTCAACATAGCACTTTATTACTACTACTTGTTGGATTTCATGTTGACTGGTTTTGATTTTATGGTATATGTTTGGATTCAAAACAATTGAATGTATAGCCAGAAAGAAGAAAGGAAAGCTTTCAAGTTATTCTCTCAAAGGCCACTTCTGAAAGTGAGACATTGTATTGTGTTTATGTAGTGATTAACCATCTTTCCTTTGCTAGAATAGCAGATTCTAAGTATGTTTTCAGTATATCCTTTTGATTATATTGATAGAAGTATTTGGTTAGACACTTAGTATTGTCTAATTCATGTTATGTATAAATAAGGAAGTTTAAGCTTACAAAAGGAAATATGTCTCAAATGTACATAAGGTGCATTAAAACAGGTTCAAAATGTAAATTATGAATAAACAGGAATTTTATTATAATATGTTATCAAACAGAGATAGAATTTGTGACAAAATTAATAAATAAAAAAATCATTTAATATAATGATTATTACAGAGACGGATTTGTGACAGATTTACTAAATTAATAAATTAAATTGTAATTTACATAATAAAAACTAAAACAGATTTGAGATGGAAATTTTTAAAAAATTATTGGTAATTGAGATAGATCTACGACGGCAAAAATGGACTCTCAAATTTTTTGTCATAAATTTTGATGACTAATTTGCGACAGAATTTGTAAGTATTAGAGACAAATTTTCTGTCGCAAATTTTGCAACGGATTTTAATTTTGTTGCAAAAAAATTAGTGACAATGATTTATGCGATAGAATTTTGCGATGGAAATTCTGTCTCTAAAACCTTTAGGAGACAAAATTTTACTTTTAGAGACAAAAATTTCTATCTCTAAAGACTATTTTTCTTATAGTGTAACTTTGAAAAACTATATATATATATATATATACTTATAGAAATTGTAAAAATAAAATAAAATAAAATAGATAATGGATATAAAAAAATAAACAAATTAAGTTCACTTTTTCGTAGTAACTCTTAATTGAAAATATAACATACATAAAAAAAAGAGCGGGTATAATCAAAATTGAGCACTTTTTCATTGTTTTGTTTAAAAGAAGTTATGTATTGGAGGAAAATAAAACCTTTTAACTCATCCTAAATTCTCGATTATATAATGAGATAAATAAGTTTTATTATAAACTTTACAACTATAACTTGATTTAAATGAATTCTATAAATATAGAATAGAGGAGTTGAGTGAGAAAGGGAAAGAGATAGAAAGAGTGTGTGAAAATAATATTGAAATATGATAAGGAAGATATACCATCCTAATAGTTGATGAACTTGTAAAAATATGGTTGTATTTTTCATATTTTAGCCTATTTGGCTTAAATAGGTACAATCGATAAGCTAAGCTAAAAATGTAAGTTTTTATTGAGTTTACATGTAAACTCATTGCAATTATAAGAGTCTACCAAAAAAAAAATGATTTTACACACAAATTAACTTAGAAGAGTCTTCTAAAATCGTAAACTCATAGAATCATATAGGTAGAATCACAATTTAATAACTACGATACCTTGTCTTCAATACTCTAATCAATTGGACATTGAAAAGTGATAGTAGCAATGTCATACCCAGAATGTAAAGGAGGTCAATGAACAAAGTTAAACACCCTTTTATTAGAAGCTTTAACTTTTATACACCAAATGATAAGTACCATGTAGGAAATAATCTATCTTAACTTCCGAAAATCTGTAATCAAGCTAATTTTGTCCAGTTTCTTAAGTCCTTCCTTCAACTCTTTTTTACTCTTTTTAATAAAATGTATAACAATTATTCTTAATCATTGTCTAAAAAATCTTTGTAAAAAGGTTGAGGCAATCTTCATTATCACATTAAATGCTTCTTGCACCACTATATTGAATGGATGATCTTGTACTAGAACAAACGTTGCAATTGAATCTCTTAATTTTGTTTGATCATACATTCATACTTGAATGTCGCTATAGCAACGACATTATTTTCATTAGTAGACTAAAATGTAAGTTTTTTGTTGGCCTCTCAAGTTCATTTTTTCTACTACAACTATTTTAATGCTAAATGAAAAGATTAATATCATAAATGGTATCTAAATTTTAACAAAATATACAAATAGGTACCTACAATTTGAAATTGATAATATAGTACCTAAAAGAACTTTCCATGCATGCCAATAGTACCTTCGTCAAGTTTTTTTAAGTACTAAATTAATTAAGTTCAAAGCTTGTCAAGTATTAAATTAATCAATTTCGAAGCTCAAGTACTAAATTGATCAATTTTAAAGCTCAAGTGCTTAATTGCATATTTTATCAAAGTTTAGATACCATTTATGGCACTAACCCCTAAATGAAATGAGTAGTTGTATCATCTTTTGTGGACAATCTTGTGTTACAATGAGTGCCTTCAACTTCCAAAGAGCCATAACAAAGCTCGATTTTTGTAAATTTCTAGCTAAACTAGGGACATCTTCTTCCTTTTTTTCTTTTTTTTCCTTTTGAAAAAAAGTTCTTCACTAGCTACATATTGGGTTAATCTCACCCGTGGTACCTAAATTTTTCGATTTTAATAGAATTATACCTAAACAAAATTCCGCTATAAGAAAATGTCTTAACTTTTAAAATCTTTTGCCATGGTACTATAGACGATTCCATCCATTTTTCCGCCTTAGTGCTGACGTAGGAAAATAAATAAATTAAAATATTATTTTTTATTATGTTGGCATCCTTTTTCTTTTACATTTTTTCCTTCTCTCTCTCCTCTCCCTCCCCTCTCTTCTTCTTCTTCTTCTTCTTCTTCTTCTTCTTCTTCCTCTTCTTCTTTTCCTCTCAATTACTAGCTTTGTTAGGTAAACTTGGTCTGCCACTTACCTCTCTCTGTATGATAAAACCTTCTCTCTTTAACTTATATCATCTTCTCCATCCATCAAGACTTAGTTATCTCCTAGTCATTCCTAACAATCATCTTGGAAAACCTGCATTGATTCACTCCACCTCCATCTTCACTGATTTGACTCACCATCTTTGAGTCGGCTCATAAAGCGTTAACATCCCTACCATAAACAACCAACCCATCAACTCACCCTTCATCGAAACCCACAACCGTGGAAATCAAATCCATCTACTTAACAATAGCCACTAAGCATATCCGAACCAAACACCATGGCAACATAGAACCAATCAAGCCAACTACGTCCAAACATATCTTTCTTACCAATGAAGTTACATGCATTGAAAATTATTAATTGATTTAATAAACTTAGTAAAGATAATATACTAGAATGAATTTCTATAGTCAAATAAAATATCAGAAGTTATTATCAAATTTCAATGTAAAAAAAGCCCAATTAATCTCAACATACCCATTTTAAAGATTCAAACTTTTTTGCACTCTCTCTCTCTCTCTCTGTCTCTCTCTTTGAAATAGGCATGTATACACCACACACAAATCCTAATAATAATACATTACATACATCGATTTCTTAGGGCTTTGATATTGTAATGATTTTTTTCTTTTTGGGGAGTTTTAGGGTCTTGAATCGAAATTGATTTCAACTATGGTTAAGCATAAAGAGACAAAACACGAGCCACTATTGGAGAAGATAGAGGATAAGATCCATGGCCACAATGGTTTGTTATCTTTTGAATCGGATCATGAAAAGAAATCTGAACCTTCGAAAATGAAAGCTAAGGTCTTTCGACTATTGGGAAGAGATACACCTGTGCATCAGGATCTTAGTGGTCGTAAACATATGTAATTTCATTCATTTCTTTGTTTGTTTTCTTTTAATGAATAATCTTTGGTAAATTTAATTCATTTTTTTATAATTGAAATGAAATTTGGATTTTTTTTATCATATTTCTAAGAGAATTAGTTTCTTTCTTTTATAGAGTTCTCTTATTTTCTATTATCTTATGTTTCCAGTTCGATTTGTTTGTAGAAATGAAAATGGATGTACACTGTTATGAAGTTTCTAGAAAAAGAGTTCAAAAAGAAGAAGGAGAAGGAGGAATGCTGGAGAAGAGAGAAAGAGAGAGGAAAAGTAAAAATTATAAAAAATCCAACTATAATAGAGAAAATAATATGTTAATCAACTCCGCTTACCACATCAACAATTAAACGGAAAAATAGACAAAATCCATCCATAGATACCATAGGCAAAAGATTTAAAAAGTTAATGTATTTTTTTAACAAAATTTTTGTTTAGGTATAATACTATTAAAATAAAAAAAGTTTAGGTACCGCCAGTGAAATTAACCCATTGTATATTCTTTAGGGATAAGGTTATGAATTGTATCTAAACTTTTGCCAAATATACAATTAGGTACTTGAACTTTGAAAATGATCAATTTAGTACCTGAACTTGAGAATATTGCATACATACCATACTTTTAAAAAAAAATTACACAAAACCAAATCGTGAAAAAAAAATTAGAGGAGTTGTATCGTTGTAGGTGCGATACAATTTTTTTTTTTTAAATTACATAGACATGCATACTCTACCAAAACTTGTATCGCATGTTCAACGAGCGATACATGCATAATTATACTTGTATCACCCATTAAAGGTACAATACACCCCCGAATTTGTATCGCACACTCAATGTGCAATACAGTAATTTTAAAAAGTTTTCGCACAGTAGGTCACCATATTTCACTTCCAAGATGCGATATACATATAAAACTTTATATCTCCTCTCCAATATACAATATAGCGATGCTATTTTGATAATTTTTTTTATACAATTTGTATTTGTGTAATTTTTTTTTATAAAGACTGTAAATATGTGTTACACCCATCTGAACTTTAAAATTGATCAATTAGTACATAAAAGAAGCTGATGAATGTTCTATTAGCGTACACACAAAGTTCTTTTAGGTACCAGTGTTTATCAATTTCAAAATTCAAATATGAAATCAATCATTTTTAAAGTTTAGGTGAAAGGTCAAGCACTATTTGTGACATTAACTAAATTCTTTATTATCTTTATTTCCCTCAATCTCTTTACAGTTATGATCATTAACTATAACTTCACGCATAATTTTTTGGAAGATCTTAAGAAATGGCAAAAAAAAAGAAAAAATGAAAAGGCAAATGATCTAACAAAACATTGATAATTAGGAGAACAGGTTAGATTACATTAAATGAAATTATTAAAGTTACTACATTGCAATTTCAATATAGGCTTTTGCTGTAACCTATTAAACAATATTAATTATGTCCAAGTCTACTAGTGAGCTATTAAAGCTCTATGTGCTTTAATATTACTAATCTTTACTCTGTTTATCACAAAAGTTAAAGTGTTTTAACAAGAATAATGTACTTCCATCCTCCATCATTGAAAGTTGCTTCCCACAATAGTTGTATATTACTTTATTCTCATGGTAGGGATGTATTGTATAATGGTGAAGAATGTGAGAATTGGATACTCCAAAAGATAAATTTTGCAATACTTGACATCTACTAGCAAAATAACTATAGTCATATACTATCCTGTTGAAAGAAAACATACAAATTTAATATTTTAATTTGATAAAATATATAGTTATCAACATTTAAGGGTAAATTTATTTAAGGTATCAATATTTCGAGTGGTTAAAAAGAGTAACAAACGTTTTGGAGATAAATTCATTTAAAGTATTAACATTTAAAATGGTTAAAAGAGGTATCAATATTTTGCAAAGTATGTCAAATAACGTATTAATAATTCACTATGGATGATAATTAATGAAATTTCTTTGAAAACTAATTGAAACGTTGATACATTAAATGAATTTTGTAAAATATTGATACCTTAATTATTTTGAAAAGTTAATTTCTATTTTTAACCACTCGAAATGTTGATACCTTAAATAAGTTTACCCCAAACATTGATACATTCTTATATAATTTACTTAATTTCAATTAACCTACGAAATAAAATTATACACATTTATTTATGTTTAAATTTAGACTTAAGGCTTCTTAAGCTTGATGCAACCTAATTACCACATGGGTCAATCCAATAGTCAATAAGCTAACCTCAAGTCTTACCTGATTATCCATGAAAAAACCGAGTAAAGCAAAGGATTGCTTTATCCACTCAGCCACGACTATCCTACTCGACACACAATCACTTAGTATAGCATGTTCTACCTTACTTCTGACAATTTTAAGAAGTGGCTTAATGGCATGGTACCCATGGCTCCTTCAATTACCATGCACTCTACAATCTTCACAAGCACACATTCACTCCTAGTAACCTCTTAAAGTCATTGCCTTATAAATACTCCTCTTGGAGGCCCTTTGCAAAGATTTAATAACATCTTATTAAAACTTTACTCTCTTATTTAATTAGTTTCTCCTACAAAATACTAACTTGTTCTTGGGGTTACCTATTGAAAAAATCCCCAGTGCCTACTGATTAGCTTTTGTTTTGCAAGCCCAAACATCGATAGGCCTAGATTTAATTCACTCTATTGGCAAAACTAAAGCAACCACATTTTTTCATTATTTATAGGAAATGACAAAAAGTCAACTTCTGTTGTTGTTTCTTGAAATTTATCAACTACCTTAGTGGCAATGGCAAGGATTTCAAAGGGCATAAATAATGGGAATTTTGGTGCTTTCCACACAAGTGGGCATGCTATAGTATCTAATCTAATTGACCCATGAAGTTTTGAAAATTGCAAAGAGTATGTTACAAGCTTGCAACTTGCAATGATGAAGTCAAGAGACTTTATGGTCAAATTGATGAGTTGAAACAAGGCCCTATGGAAAAGGTGTTAGTAAATCTAATGCAAATAGATGCAACAATCTGGAACCAATCAACAAGACCAATTTAGGGACTCTCACAATCCTGCTCTTGCTAAGTTACAAAAACTCATATCTTCGCACATGTAAGCCACTAATCTCGCTACAAAATGTCTACTATAATAGTTGAATGATGGCCAACTTAGCATCAAGAAGAGACTTTCGAAGAGAAAGAAAGCATGAAGAATATCTAATCTAAGTTACCATGGGCAAAGTCCTCTTGTATCTAAGCAATCTAAGACTAAGTATTGCCAACAAGCATGAAATCCCTCTCGTTGAAGGAGTCTGATGGAATTAGAGACCCCGAAAATCATTTAGCTAAGTTTTGGAGCTCAATGTCACTACATAAGTTCAATGATGCCTCACCTACAAAGCATTTCCTAACATTCTATTAGGAGTAGCCCATAAATGGTTTGAGCAAATCCCATTAAGTTCCATAGCATGCTTTTAAACTAGCTAGGTATGTTCATGAAGCATTTTTTTCATGTGAAAAATCCTAAAAGATGCTTTGCCCTTGCAATTAGTATGATAGGAGCCTAAGGAGGCCCTTAGAGATTTTATGTTAAGGTTTTTGAAAGTTGTTCTCTAAATTTTAAAGATGGATACAAGAGTTGCCTTACACGGAACTATATGAAGATTCGAACCTTAAAGAAAATTTTTTAGTCACTGGCACCCATGATGTTGGATTAATTCCATGAAAGAGCCATAAAGTACATCATTTAGGGTGAAAACATTCATACCTGATAGGATATTGACAAGCCCTGGTCGAAATTGAACAAAGACAATTGGAGCAAAAAGGATAGGGGTTTGGTCAAGGACCAACTTGGCTAATAGAAAGATTTGAATGCCTCTCCTTCTTCATCAAAAAGTGAGTGGAATAATGGTAAGAAGTGAGTATTCAACAAGTATACACAATAATGGCAATAAACTGTTCTTAAAGATCTGCAATAAGATACCCCAAACCACCCACTCCCACCCTTCCTCCTCCCCTAGAGGATAAAAGCAATTCTAGTTGTTGTAATAGTGGCAAATATTATGATTATTATCATGACCATAGCCATAACACAGATGAATGCTTTTAGTTAAAAAACACTATTTAGAATGCCATTTAGCATAGGTACATAAGGTAATACTCCACGGATCTTAGCAAATATATCGAAAGGCTAACTTAGCATCGCAGGTCCAAATGGGAACTTGAAGAAGATGCTAACAAGGTAGACCGCTGACAAAACCAAGTATCAACTGGTGTCATCAACAATATTGTTGGATGACCATGTGCTATAAATAGCTCAACATTAGCAATGAGAGGCCAATGAATTATGCACCTCTAAACTAAAAAACCTTAAGTAGATAATCCAATATCCTTTATAGAGAAAATGGATCCAAATTCCACATTGGGATACCCTGATCATTTCCACGTTGGTAAACAAATTCTAAGTTAACAAACTAATGATTAACACAAGCAATAGTAAAGATATTATATTCAATAAGGCATTTGAGCAGATGGCCTCAAAACTATAAAAAACTCTGAAGCATTATCCCAATAGAGTAAATGAAGATGCTAACACCTTGAATATTATGTATGGGAATTATGTATCGTGGACGATGGATAGTTAAGTTGATAAATAAATAAATAAATAAAATATCTACTTATAAACATTTGCACCTAGTGATAGAGAATAACTTTAGGAAAAGGTTAACTTAAAATTTGAAGAGTAGATAGAAATAGAGGGTTAAGTGATTATATATCTCATGCATGGATGCATCTCTCATGTAAGTATAAGACAAACTAACACTATGTTTGGTAAAGTGGAAGTCGACGGAAACGAAGAGAAGTAAAGTGACATGAAACCAATTTCTCTTTATTCTATTTGATTTCATGCCACAAATGGAAGGAAAGAATATCACCTTAAATTCCCTTTCACTTCCTTTGGTTTCATCAAATTTCATCCCCATTAGCCAAACACATAACTTTACCCTATTTCATTCGCATTTGCTCAATTTCCTCCAATCCAAACACAGTGTAAAATCTGAATTCCTTTTTCTTTTGTGGTGTTCAAACAACTAATATATATATATCTATATATGTATATATTTATATTCAAACCATTAATTCTATGATCATGAACAAATAATGAAAAAGAAAATGGCCACGTTACTAAAAAAAAAAGAATCCGACTTGGGACTAAGTGGGAATCGGGCCCCGCCTGGTCCGACCCGAAGTGTCCATATAAAAGAGGGCCAATTTGATCTCTCATTCTTCGTGCAATTTCACTTCTCTCGAGCAGAATCCTAACCGCCATGTCTGCTGCTAGTACTGGAACATTAGAGGAGGAGAAAGGAGGTTCACAGACGACTTCAGCGATCAATGAAGCATTTCATTTCTCTTCAGGAAACCCTAGGATCGAAGAGATTCGGGGCGTCATGCATCTATTTGCTGAGAACGAAGCTCCAAATCTCCCCGTAACAATCCTTATTTCCATTTTGCAACTCTGATATTACGACTAATCAAATTTCAATTGATTGATATGTGAAGATTTTTTTTTTATTTTTATTTATTTGGTTGTATCCAATAGGTTTTTGGTTGAAGAGATTTTGCGTTTGTTAGGGTTTAAGTAGATTCTGAGCATGAATTTGTTGAATTTTGAGTGCAGATCACCTAATGGAATGAGATTTCAATTAGAGTTAGAGTGAATATTTTGACGACACGATGAAAAACTAAATTTTGAAATCAGATAGTTTGAATGTAATATTTAAGATATCTGTATATTAGTTATCTTGAGCTCGAACTTATAGTTCGGGCTTGACACTCCCCATCATTGATTTGCTGGTACTTTGACCGAAGCCTCGAGCGGGCGGCTTAATTAATAGGGGTAAATTTATGATGCCAGGATTCTCTTGCTTTGATATGAAGTTAAGCATGGGTACTTAACCAATGGATTTGAAGGCTTAAAGTTGTAGGTAGTGCGTGGGCTTTTGGATTTATTACTTATCATATGGAAGGGGTTTTTCATGATAATATGTGCTAGTTAAGTTGACATAAGTGTGAGTAAAGGACTGATCTTTCATAAAGTGCTACCGAGCAGTGTGGGGTAGGGAGAGAAAGATCACGTTTACTTAGCGCTATCTTGATATTTAGCTGGTAGGCTGCTTTCTTGAATTAAATCCATTACCCTATGAGTCATCAGTGGAGCAACTTAATCAATGCGCCAAGGCAAGGCTCAAGAGTTAATTTGATTTTTCAATTATATTTATAAATGAACTTTTTGAAAGAATTTGTTATGTGGTTGTTGTGCAACTTGAGGAGGTTGTTTTAAAGAAAGATGAGATTAGCAAAGGTGTGAGAGCATTGTGAGCATTAGTAGGGTCAGTGCACTGATGCATGCTGCACTAAATTTTTCGAATTTGGAAGATTTCGTTGTTGATAAATTCTTGATGAGTTATATTAATATACTGCTTTGTGAGGATCAAGTGACCGGTTGGAAGATTCATAATGAGTTTGTGCACAATATCATCAGTTCAATGAAGCGAGTGCTTTTTTTCCTTGAGTTGTAGTATCTTGTTAGTGTAATTTTAAGAGTTTCTGCAAATGATGGATGCATCAAATAGGTTGAATGGTATTCTGATCATTTATAGGATACACTTTTTATGCATATGCTAACATATATAACTAAGACTCGGAAAGTTTTGTTCTTGTTAGACAGCTAGTTAGAGTATGTTGTAATGATTTGATTGGCTGGCAGAAATATCATGCAAATCATCAGAATCGATTGAATAAATGCTGTTTGGCATGTGTTGGAGCATTTCATGTTGATAAATCAAGTGATTATTTTTTCAGTTGCTGACATAGAGCAGCTTTGATTTATATTGTTTCATGGATAAGTTTGAGCTGCCTTTTTCCTTTATTGAATAAAAGCACAATTTAAAATTTAGGATGAAGCGGCAAACTTATCGTTCTCCTGGTGATGTTGCTTAGGTTGGAAGAAACCCACTTGTTTGTGTGCATGGTGTGCCAAATCACATGACATATGCAGATTTTTGTCAATTTTGCGGCTCATTCATTCAGCATATATTGGAGATGCGAATTGTCAGGTTGAGTTCTGAAGATTTAGTGTTGTTTCCTTGATCTTAATGTCATTGTTTCTAGAAGCTGGAGTACTAAATTTTTCTTGGCAATGATGTTCTTCTTCATCTTCATCTGGGTTAGGACTGATGGGATGGATGACAAATACAGTGTTTTAATAAGATTTGATAGTCAGGGATCAGCTGATGATTTTTACAACTATTTTCATGGGAAGCGATTTAATTCCCTTGAGGTATGGCCATGAAGGAATTTTTCTGTCAGGGTTTTCCTACAACCTCTTTATAACAGTCGGTCTTTCTCTGTACTCGGCTTTGTAATTCATCTTCATATCATATAGGTGGATGTTTGCCAGATTCTCTATGCTGTTGATGTACAATATACTGGTTATAAAGGATCAATGGAGCAGATGCACAGTTCCCCAGGGACATCGTCAGAGCAGTCTGCATGTCCTGTTTGTCTTGGTAACTAACTGTTCTAGACAGGCAATATTATGATTCTTTGTTTGTTTTCCTTTCTCTTTTTGCAATTATGCAGCTATATAATCTGGTAAGCCTAGGTGGCATGTGAAAGTTGAAAATTAGTAAAGCACAGTTGGTTTTTTTTTCCTTGGTAAGAAGAGTTGTCTGGATCATTTTCTCTATAGCAATAAGAATCAAAGGTTTGGAATTTTAGTGAAATTAGAACACCAAAGAACAGGGTTGTAGATGTTAAAGGTACCATAGAATTACCCTTAGCATTATCATTTTTTTTTGGTCTTATCTTTTCCATCTTCCTTCCTAATTGTAACCTCTAATGGTTAGTTTCACCGAAATTGGGGGCATTATTGATTTTCCATTCTAGGTTATGAAGATTTATTTTCTAGAAGTACATCTTCGGTAACAATCCTGATTTTTCTTTTATGTACATTCTCAGGAGTATAAAGTTTCATCTATCCTTGCTTCACACTCTGATTTCTATCTGTGATTACAGAGAAATATATCTATGCATGAGTTAGTGTGACTGGTTGAATTTGATATTTTAATAAATTTAAGCTGATCTATTGTGGGTGCTGGCATCATGACATTGCTTCAGAACAGCATCAAATGACATTGTTGTATGTGTAATCCTTGAAGCTGTGATTGCTAAGATTGGACTTGCATTCAGAAAGAAGAGATTATGGTTTTCTCAGAGTGAAGGTAAAAGATTGACAAGCAAATCCCTTGTCAAGGACAGACTTGGAGAAGCTGATCACTTAGCAAACTCCAACTTCACAATATTTTGGAAGAAATTTGTGAAAAATATTTGTTTTTATCTCTTAGTCTAGAACTGCCAATCCTATCTTCTTCCGGAATTAATTTTTCCAACTTTCCCTCTTCTGTTGCATCCTCCACAATGTAGAGATGATATTTTCCCTATAAAGTTGTGGTCAGAGAGCAGTTGTATGGTTTAGGCTTCTGTTTTGTAGTCAGATAGTAAGAAATTGTCAATATCCCTGTTTTTTTTTATCTCTATTCTGTGCCTCTGGGCAATTGTATTTCCTTTTTTCCCCTAATTACAAGTATCCTTCTATGTTTAATCATTGTCCTCTCCCCACACCACCCCAAAATCTTTCTTCTTTTGTACTTTTGATGGCTTTGGACCATAACATCTTCTAGTGAATTTTTAGACGTGCCGTTATTTTCCATCGCTAATTCTTCCTCGTTGTATGCACTGCAGAAAAGTTAGACCAAGATACTAGCGGAATTCTGACGACTATTTGTAACCATTCCTTTCATACATCTTGTATTTCTAATTGGACGGATTCTTCATGTCCGGTAAGTCATTTGAAATTTTTACTTAATGTGGGATTTCGGCTTACTCTGGGTCCTTGTTTTGAAGTGACAAGATAAATTAGTATTATAAAATAGCATAAAATAAAAGAATTTCTAATGTCCAGCAGAAATTATGTCCTTATAGTATTGTTGTCTTCTTTCAGCTTAGATTAACAAACATCTTAAAATTGATTTTCTATTTAGTCTCAATAGATAGGCTTGGAGAATACAAATTCTGCCACATAGTCATGGACCAGTTACTGTTTTTCTGCCTTTATGGGGACATTTCTGCATTGACTTCTACATGATGTCTCAAGATTTCCAGTCCTTTGGAATTTTGAGGATTGGCATTTCAAAAGTTTCCTTTGTATCAGATCTTGAAGCTGTTCATTGACTTGGATAAAACTTACCCTGATAAAACAAGTTGAAAACACTGTTCCTTTGTTTCAGGTTTGTAGATATTGCCAGCAGCAGCCTGAAAAGTCAATATGTTTTGTCTGTCAAACATCTGAAAATCTCTGGATCTGTGTAATATGTGGCTTTGTAGGATGTGGAAGGTAACATGCCATTTTACCTTCTTTGCTCTTTCTTCCCAATCTTGTAGTTCATTTTTTTCCTTTTTCATTTTTCGGTTTTCTTATGCTGAAAATTGGATAGGTATAAAGGAGGACATGCGATAAGTCATTGGAGAGACACACAACACTGCTATTCCCTGAATTGGAAACTCAACGTGTATGGGATTATGTTGGTGACAACTATGTGCACCGCCTCATCCAATCCAAGACAGATGGCAAGTTAGTTGAATTGAATACCCATTGTATGCATCCTAGCGATGGTTGTGGGAACTGTAATTTTGCAGATCCTGGATTAAATGAGGCCTTATTGAATAGCAAAGTTGATGCTGTAAGGTTTTCCTATCCTCTAGGCTTGTCATAAGTTATCCAGCTTGCAGCCATCTAATTTTTTATCACCATTAACAGATTGTTAACGAGTATAATGCACTACTTGCTACCCAGCTAGAGAATCAAAAATTAGTAAGTGTGCACTCCTATTGTTGAAGCAACCACTTTGCTTTGCTCTCTGTGTCCTCCTTAATCAATTTAATTGAGGGTGTTTTTGTTCTCTTTATTTGGTAACATATTATATTTTGTCACAGTATTATGAGTCGCTGCTGCAAGAAGCTAGAGAAGAAACCAAACGCGAAATCTCTGAGGCAGTTGAAAGAGCTGTTGCTGCAAAACTGCAGAAGATTCAGGCTAAGCTAGACAAATGTCTCAGGGACAAGAAATTTCTTGATGATGTAATTTTCTTTTTCTGGTTTTTGCCCTTTTGCTCTTCAACTTATGTTAAGATTAGTCTTTCCTCACGTGTTCATCACACAATGGTTTCTTATTTGGACGTAGCTTAATGAGAATCTGGTGAAGAATCAGGGAATATGGAAAGCAAAAATATTGGAAATTGAGAAGAGGTATGCATAGTTTGGAACCAAATGCATGGCTTTATTGGTGTCTCACTCTCATTCTCTTTTCAATAGCATTCACTTAACTATTCTTTAGGTGGACATTTATTTGGTCGTTATGTGACCTTATGTTTCAAATTTTCAGAGAGAGATGCCTTGAAATTGAAGGACGAGAAAATACAGGGCTTGGAAGAAAAGGTGCGAAGCAGCTACTTCCGTTTTGCCTGATTTGGCTGTACTGGTTCGATTATACTAATATGTCAATGACCATTTAAATCTGCCTATGAACTTGCAGCTTAATGAATTGATGGTGTCACTGGAAGCAGGGAAGTCAGTAGAACAGCGACCTATTTCAGATGAAATCGAGGATGGTCTCGGGAATTCTGAGTAGTATGAAATCATAGAAAAGCCGTTAGCCGAAAAAAAAAAAGCCGAGTGGGTTCGCGAGCAATTCAAGTTATGGTGGTTGATTAATGCTTTTGTCAAGCATCCATTGTTTAGTGCATATGCTGTACATATTGTTCCTTTGCCTTTTTCGTTTTGTTCTTTCCTCTTTTGCAGCACTCCATCTAAACTTTAATAAAATATGTAATTAAGTATTTAAACTTTAAAACTGATTAGTCTAGTAGTTGAATTTTGAAATGAATCAATTTAGTAATAGAAATTTTTTTTTGTGGATGCAAATAATACCTCTATTAAGGTATTTAAGGTACTAAATTGTTCAATTTAAAGTTTTTTTAGGTTTTAAACTGAAGTTTTAAAGTTCATATATCAAATTGATTTATTTTAAAGTCTAGGTATTTAATTGTACATTTTGCCAAAGTTCGAATATCATTCATAACGTTATCCTGTGAATATAAAATGCGTGATACTTGCTAGCAATTTTTCACTAAGTTATGATCAATTTTGTACGGAAAAAACAACACATCAGGAATATGTTCCTTTGGCATGCATTGTTGGTCATGAAAGAACATTACATTTTAACAATTGCAGGATTAATTAGTATAAGCTTAGGATGGTATAGATAAAGGCACGGTTTCAGGAGCGAACTAAAATCGGAACTGTTGGTTCTAGGTTTTAAAAATAAGGAATGAAAATCATGGTTTCAGTCTGGTTTTATGGAACCAATGATTCTCAGTTTTAGTTTTGGAACTATGGACTTATTTTTTTTCAAAGAAAAAATAAAAAAATAAATTAAAGAATCTTATTTTTAATGAAATAAATTTTAAATTTAAAATAAATATTTATTGAGTCTAAAAGTATTAAATTATTTAATCAAAATTTTTATAAATTTGTTTAGAATAAACATTTATTTATATATAAATACAACCAATGTCATCAGTGATAGTTCGTAATATAAGAATATGATATATCTTAGAGATAAAAAAAAATTATAATACACAAAATAGTCTCATGTTATTAAAATAATGAATTTTGTTTTTTAAAAGTTTATATAAACTAAATTTTATGTTATTTTAATTTTAATTTTTATTTATGTTGTTGATAATAACACATTAAATATTTGATTTTTTTTAATTTTTCCTTTAATTTTCTTTTTTTTTTCAAATGGAATTGGTTTCGAAACTAAAAAATCGTGGTTTCTCAACCGATTCTGGAACTGACCAACCGGTTTGGTTTCAATTTTAGAATTATTGGTGGCAGTTTCAGTTCGGTTCTCGGTTCAAAACTGAACCGTGCACATGTTTGAGGTTGCAGATGAAGATATCTTGTTAAAAAGACGATCTCTACCCTACTTTTGTAACAACTCTTGATGCAAATGAATGACGTTAAGGTAGACCCGGCCAGCATGGCTAGGAATTGAAATTGATTCAGGTGGTTGGTTTTAGAATCAGTACAGGATCCAGCTTGTTGTCCAACTAATTATATAAATATATTGTATAATTCATGAGAAATATGTATGTTTTTAATATGTTTCGTGAGAAGTATGAATTTTATATAGGTAATTGAAAACTTTGATGGAAAATTAATTTTTCCTTTCCAAATGTAGTTTAAATTTGTAAAACTCTTTCTAAAAACAACTACGAAAGAATATAAGTAGCGATCCTATCAAACGTAGTATAGTGTTCAGATCGAGATAGTCCACGAGGAAGGAATAACTACTAGTAATAACTCTATTTCTACTATCTAGCAAAATGAATTATGATCGATTGATTGATTAATGCTACTCACTAAGAAACTAAAACTAAGAATTAAATCGAATTCGAAAACACAAGCACTTAGAATTCAAGCAGGATTTCAAAAATCAATTACTAAAACCGATCTAGATCTTGTCCTTCATTTAATCTCATCATGTGAATCATCGAACACTAAAGATTAACCTAATTAAGCTCTTATATCGTTGAGTTCCTTATACAAATTGACAATCCTCTCAGGTATATCAAATTATCTAACCTTAGATTGATTAATTAGGATCTCTCCTTAACTAATTACAAACTAAGATCGTATGAAGCATTTGAACTCAAGGAAAACAGAGAGCATACGGAAGATTCTTGCAACCTATCTCTAGGATCACAATCAAATCTCATCAAATTGCATAGATCTATTCATGAAAGTGATTTCTCAATCAACTTAAATGAAATCAAGTATAAACTTGTAATCCGGATTACAAATCTAAGAAAACGATGAAGAACATGCAATTTGAATATAAGAACATCAACAGTAAATAATTAAGGTCAAATCCTCAACACATGATGAAATTAAAATCCGAACAATCTAGATCTATGAACTACTCCTCCATCGAGATAAAAGAAAACAATTGAAATTCAATAAAAGAGTATGAATTCATGAATACAACCCTTAATAATGAAGCTCAGCTGATGGAGTTGAATCTAGATCTTCAAATCTGGAAAAAATCTTCACTTGAATTCTTCGATACTTGTTTTCCACAAATTCTCTCAAAAATCTCAGAGGAAAAAAAATACGAAAGAATTAGATGTAATGAAGTGGACTTAGTGTAACTAACTTTCTCTCTCCTCCCAAGAATATATATATATATATATATATAAAACAGACCAGGACTTCTTGAAAAAAGAAAAATAATAGAGACAGAATTCGCTACTATAAACGGGGGTTGAAAATGGGCCCTTTTGTATGCCTGTAGTGCTTGCTAAGCTGAAAACTGGAGCAAACACCCTTGCAAACAACCCTGTTTACGTGACTGTAGCGACTACTGATCACTTCATATGTTTTGAGTCCAAACACCCATCCAAAGGGGGCCGTTTGGGAGGGTTGTCACCATTTCTGCTTTGATCAAAATTGTGTTGTTTAGCTCCAAAATTGTTGAATTTGATTTGTTTCTTTGTAGAAAGCCTGAAATTGAAAAATTAAGCACTAAGAACTTTTTCTAGATGATTTTTACTTAGAAAAACAATTAAATGAGTCCAAAGTCATCTTAGAAATAAGGGTGTTATATCATTTATTAGTAATAAATATTCAAAATCAAAATAGGAGGTAAAAAAAAACAAAACCAAATGAAATTTAAAAACGAAAGAGGATCATCTGATTGATGGATCCTGAAATCAAATACTCGTTGATATTAATGAATCGGCACCAAAACCAAGATCCATGGGCCAATATTGGTTTCCCATTTTAGGAATTGGGATCCACTAGTTCCAATTAGGTGATGCTTGAATTGATTAGTAGGAAGTCCAAATAAAATTTAATATACGAATAATTTCTTAAAAGTTAAACACCCATTAATATTATTATCAATAAAATTCAATATATGAGTAATTTGTTAGAAGTTATCCACCAATTAATACTAATGAATCTTATTTCTATGCAGAACCATATAATCAATTCGGCATTTTAAGATAGACATATTCATAACCCAATTCAGTTTATGCTCGTTGTTTCTTTTTTATTTTCATTTTTTTCAACATTTTTGAATCATCATCAATGACGTAATTATTAAAAATATTGTCATCAAGTTTTTGAATTTCGTGAGCTTTGTTGGACGAAACTACAAGTACTTCTAATTTTCCGGTCTCCGACTACATGACCTCAAGGTGATTGATTCTTACTGCACATGATCCAACATGCCAATCATGGACCAATAACAGGTTAATTATTTCACCAGTCTTCTGACACTTTTACATAGAAGCAAGGAACGCACGAACTTGTAATTTAAGGAACGCTAGTTGCTATGCTTCTCCACATGCCCCCTTTAATATCTCTACAGTCTTATTTGTTTACGCTAACCATCAAGAAATTATGTCTCGATTTCCATCATCTCAAGATCTGCTAATTTCAATCCTTTAGGTATTGTCTCCTATGATTAATGTTTCAGATTATAACAAAGAAAATTTGTCATAATAATGTCATAAGAATGTTTAAGAATCTAAACAAAATTTGATGATTGAGAAAAATGTAAATCGAAAGGACCCAAATATGATATATCACTTCTCTCTAGAAACTTTGCACCTTCCTTTTCATTAAACATATTATCAAGATGCTGTTCACCATGTATCTTATTAAGAAAGGCTACATGTACCTTAGTATTTGTTAACAAGACCTTCATGTTAAATGATAAATTCATTCTTTTGTTTAGATAGATGAATGAAATGAAATGGACATACTATTTTTCAATAATACCCTTAATAATAAAATGCTAATAATGAATATGTTAGAGGATACAAAGATAATTGTAGTAATAATCATTAATGACAGTAGAATAATCGTGATTTCAGCTTCTCAAAAAGTCAATATCAAACTTCTCCCTTAAAGCCAGAATCATTAATTTTTAGGAATCATAATTCTGACTATTGAAAATATATCTAAAGATGGAAATGAGAACAAAACTCAAAATTACTATTCCATTTCAACTATTTGTTTCATTGGCATGCAGATGACACACAAACGTTTTTAAACATACTATTTGTCAAGAAATAGATAGAGATGTGCAAATAGGTTAAATGGGCTAATCCAATTCAGTCCATTTTGGCTTGCGGATTAAATGGGCTTGAAAAATTTTGGCCTAATTTAAAAAAAAAAAAAGTTAAAATTTCTTAATCTTAACCCAATCTACCTTGGCCTATGGGTTAAATGAACCAACCCACTTCTGGCCCATTTAACCCATTTGTATATCTTTGTGGGTCTTGGCTAAGTTGACTCATTTAACCAATTAATGCTAATTGAACAATATGTAGATGATAAAAAAATATGAAATTTTATAGGATTTTATATACATTAATGATTAATTTCATTAGTTTCTTTAAATAATTTATGAGGTATTATATTTCGTTTAAAACAATAAATACATACTTAAAATAATGTTATAATAGATAGACATCAATTTATCATTCTTTGTTATAATTACTACATAAGTTTAAGCTGAAGTATAAATTCCTACTAATAATGTAACATTAATAATTATTTACCCTACAAGTTTTATTTTATTTCTTTTATCCAAGTGGGCTCGTGGACCCACTCACATAACCCAAACAGGTTAAAAAAAAAGTTGATTCTAATCTATTTTAAAAACGGGCCGACTCGAGAGTCAAAACCCATTTGCATAGCTCTAGTCGATGAATAAAAAACAAACATTTTTGCTCATAAATAGTTTAAACTGACCATATTAAATTAGATATAAATAAGATACAGATTTAGATCGGGTATAAATATAGATACAAATGAAAAACAAATCATCCAAATAGACTTTAATTATTCCTACATACTAAATGTGACATTAGTGATGACTCTTATCCTAAAGCTAAATGCTTACCAATCCATATGGTTAGTCAACAAGGTTTGCATGGTTGACCCACCCATACGATTAGTCAAGGCCAAAACCTTTGCTTGTTGTTAAGTCATATCAGGGTTATATGTATACTCATATCAGGGATTTATTGAAATAGAGACAATCAATTTTACTTAAAAATATTTTGACGTAATGAATTTTCCTCCATCCTTCATCTTTTTTCACTCAAAACCACCTATGGTCTTCCATATATGATTGATCATCTTACAAGAAATACTTAGGCTGGCAACTTGAAACCTAAAAAGTAAAACCTAACTCAGTAAGGAATTGCGCATATCTCAAAACCGGACTCAAATCCTATAAGAAGCTACTAACTTGTTCCAATCTCATAAAAGAGTATCCTATTCGAAAATAGAATCACATATCCTCGAGATCGATACTTCATATACCCCAACACAACAATCGTATGACCAAACATAAAATAATTAGTTTTTACCTAGTTTTTATGATACTTTGATTTAGAAGCAAGGGATGATTGATGAACATATTAAGGGACATTTATTGGCTCTTCACATGCCACCTTATAATATCTTAACTTGTACTTAGATTCCATTACCTTAAACAATATAATACCACGTACGGAAGCCTTCCTCATTTCATATCTTTGCTTATTTAATAAACCAAGAAAACGTGTCAATATGCATGGAATCCTCTATATATACCATATGATCATCTCATCTCTACCTATACCAAATCAGTTCATTTTGTAGTACCAATCTTGGCTCTATATTTTGCAGTGTGGAGGGAGGATTCGATCTAGACTGTCGACAATAAAATGGTGAGGATTCTCAACCAAAAATCGTGGGATTTAATTTTTCTGGCTCCAAATGGTGTTTTTTTTCTATGTTATATAATGTAGCATAAGATTAGAGAGGGCACAAAACGAAAACATCATGTAAAAATCAAGAAAGCTGTATAAATATTGACATACATTCGATTGAATTTTTCGTTTTATTCTCTTGATTTGGACTTAATTTAACATGATTCGCTTTCAAAAATTTCATTCGACTAAGCTAGAATACTTTCCGAGTAATGAATTAGATGATTTTATTTATCCAATGAAATTTTTATACAAACTTATTAGTACACAATATCAACGAGATGGCTCTAGAAGTTAATACACTAGGAATTTTAATGATCAAATGATGAATTGTACGTGAATTGTCCAACTTGAAAATGTGGCAAAAATATGTCTACTTACTTGGCATTTCTTGATGTAGGTTCAAATCACCATGACAATGATAATGTTATTGGTATTGTTAAGTTCCTTGGCAAATTTGGAACTGAGTAGCGCAGAAACTACATTGAATGTGTTGGATTTTGGAGCAGTTGGTGATGGAAAATCTGACGACTCCCAAGTAACCCCACTACCTTAATGTTTACTTAATCCCGTTTTCAGTATCGATCAACAAAATCAGTCAGTTAGTAGTTAGTATTGCATGTTCACACGTTCTTTTTCAGTACATTAACATTTTTTAACATTGAGGATATTGTTTTATACTTATTTATTTATTTATTTTTCCCTTTTGTGTCGAGTTTAAAGTGATTTTAGAATTTTCTATTATATGGGGTTTAAAAAAAAATAAATTGTACAGGCATTTGTTAAGGCATGGAAAAGCATGTCATCTTCTTCAACAGATATGTCGATTTTGACCATACCACCCAAAAAGAGTTTCTTGCTTAAGCCTGTGACTTTTAGTGGTCCTTGCAAGCCCAACCATGTGCATATTCAGGTAATTTACAGCACAAATATTACCATTTCTTTCTCTTTTTCCTTTTTAATTAAGACAGGTTAACCGATGCACCAAACCTTTTTCCTAAAATAGAAATGTACACTTTTCACATTTTGTAATATTGTCAATAGGAAAATTCGATGATTTGTAGTGGTTATAATAAGAATAGTCCTGTTACATTATTCAACGGTTCAAATTTATTTCAATTATGGTTGAAATCATTAATATAGTTTTAACCTGATCTTTTATAATCAATTTAATAATAATATGATAGATGGGACGATTCCGTGATAGGACTACAAAATTTTATTATCTATATGCTTTTATGATAGAAAAACAAGTGGATTGAAATTGATTAGCTGAAGGTCCATGTTTTAAATACTATGAAATGAAAAAACATACATTAAACGAATAAATAGTAAATGGACTTGTTTAGAAAAAAAATTTTTCTAGTTAATCTATAATATATATAGATAATGAATTGTTGAATGTTGACCATATATGATTTTATTTTATTTTTATGCACATAATATTTAGGTGCAAGGAAACATTGTTGCACCAAACTCGACGGCGGATTGGAGTGACTATCCGAGCGATAAGTGGCTGGCTTTCTCGTACGTCGACGGCCTCATTCTGCGTGGATCGGGGACGATCGACGGCCGAGGATCGGTCTGGTGGTCGCTACCTTGCATGAGCAACGAAAATGGTGTAAATATTATTTTTAGACGTTGCTTGTCCCGATACGTAGTATGTTTAGATATTTGTCTACTTATCGATCCATCGATAATTTAATCACACAAACACAAAAATAATTATGTAAATACCCATATAAAATCACATGTATGTTGCCTTGCCTACCCGTATTGTATATCTTCCATGCAACTTTTGTGATTTTTATGAAAATACAATAATTTTCAATTCATAACAAATCTCCTCCATTTTTAATAAATATCATATTCAACATATGATTTTAGGATTAATCATATCTTTTAAATTGCATGTCTTACATGTGATTTCTTTATCAAAAAATAGATCGCATCTTTTAAATGCAATTTTGTGTTGACATGTTCGTAAATAAAATTATCTAAATATAAATTATATAATTTTAATTACAATCAACTAACACGTATTACAGCCAAATATATTAGTACAAAGAAATTTTTTTCCCTTAGAAAAACTTTAACTTACTTTTCGCATATAATTGGTAGTATAAGGCCCATGAAAACATTTTTCAAGAAAATATTTTTTTTTTTCATTTTTCATGTTTATTTAAGAATAAATGGGACAATTAATGTAAAACATTTTTCCTTATGTTGGAAAATATATATACTCAATCATAACTTATTTTTGAAAAAATTATCTGATATAAAAACGTAAGTCATTTTTCCATTGATCTACAAGCTCATCTACCAATAATTCACTATTTAAATATATTTATTATTAATTTTTTAATATTTTTATGTAAATTTATTTTTCATCATAATATATGTATTTTTTTTAAATGTAAAATATATGAGTTACTTTGAAGTTATACAAACAAAAAAAAAAACTATTTTTATAAAATCAGTTAAATATTTAAAAACATACTATCTGCTGGAAAACTTTTTCAAGAAAAAATGCTTTTCATTAACAGATTCTTTTTTTGAAAAAAGTTAATCTACTTTAACTTAAATGAATAAAAATTAACTATTTGTAACAGCCACTTTTATTTATGTTTCAGGGCCCAACATGCAGAGGACCAGCGGTAAGGGATTTTCACAACATTGCTTGTTTTTCACATTTTCTTTCTTTATAAAATAGAAAAAGTATATTAGATAGACCCTGTAAATAAGAAACCCTTTTTTCCGAACTACATGATACAGGGGATGTGCCATTTCAATTTTAGGGAAACACAGCATTTATACAAACTCAGCTACAACCATTTAGCAAATATACCTGTTATATTTACTTTTAGATTTTTGTTTGCCAAACCAACATAATTTTATTTATGACTGAAAATAGTAGTTTACCTTAACTAAATAGTTGTCCAGAGTAGAATGGGATGAATATTTTTCTATAAAGTTACTATAAAGTTATTACCTTATTTGATTCAAGGAATTTATTAGCCTATATTCAAGAGGAGCATATAACAAAACCTTAGTCCAACAATTAAAATATATTTATCGATTAACTTATTCTATTCCTATTATAATTTTCCTTTTACCTTATTCTATTCCACGGATACAATCTAAGAAATAGTTGGATTGGTTGACTTCTACATGCTAAGCTTAAACTGGTTCTATATGTTTGAATTGGTTGATAGGCACTCACATTTTATAGATGCAAAAGGGTGGTACTAAAGGGATTGAGACACAAAAATAGTCCAAGGACACATATTGTTCTAACCAGCAGCACATATGTAACCATATCCGATATTCATATTTCTGCACCCGGAACAAGCCCTAATACGGACGGGATCAATGTTTCCGGCTCTTCCATGTCCAAATCCATGATTCCATCATCGGAACAGGTAAGATTTAGTATTAGGAAGTATACACATAGATGTTTCAAATTTTAAAATGATACATTTGCACCTTTGGAAAAAAACACACTATAGACTTTTTCTTCTCTCGTAGTAGCATCTTTCCTAGTCTATCAAGTGAAAGGTATAAAATTTGAATCATTCATCTCTCGTTGTAATGGTTAAAAAAATAAAAGCATTAAGCCGATACTGTATTAATTTACTGTTTTAACTTTTTACCATCGATTTGTTAACCTGAAAAAATAAATGCAAGTTATATTTATTTAAAAAAAAAAGAGTTGGTATCATTTTATATTATCCAAATTTATTTAAAGGAGAGAAATTGGGGTTTAAATGTTGTTTTGTGTGTTCATTCTTCACAAATTGTAGGGGATGATTGTGTTGCTATTAGTGGTGGCTCTTCTTATGTAAACGTCACTGGTGTTTTCTGTGGACCTGGACATGGACTTAGGTGAGTAGATATAAATCCAATATCGAAAAGTGATCATGCATGTGAGTAGAGTTAATTTCTTTTTTACTAATCCATTGGAAAAATATTTTACATAAGTATTGATTACATTAAAATATTTATCAAAATACTAATATGAAATTGCATGTTGAACATAAGATATTAATATTTTAATGTATGTTGCATATTTGAACTGTAATATCGTATACAAATAAAACATATATTGCATTTGCATCAACATTCTTATATTGCACTTTCTAGATACAATATAGCATTATTGGTTTGTATTCGGTGGCTGATTCAAATTAAATACAAACAAATTATTGGTATTTATTATTCGTTTTGTTTTACTTCATCTAAAAGTGATAAAAAGAGAGATTTCATTTTGTAGCATCGGATCACTGGCTGGAAGCGATACGGTGGAAAACGTAAATATGCAAAATTGTACCTTAAAAGGTACTATGACTGGAGTTCGGATCAAGACATGGCAGGTACATTCATCCTTATTGCTTTTTTCCAGTAAAAGGGTATAACGTAAAATGGGTGTTTAACTACGATTTAATGAAGAAGCATAATAATTATTGTTTTTAAATTTTATATATTTTTCTTTCCATAAAATGTTTATTGTATGTTGAAAGCATGAAAGATTTTTCTTTTTTAAATAAATCCTTTTGGAGACTTCTTTTTACAATACCATCAACAAAAAAAAAAATGTTCACACTGAAGAGAGAGGAAGATGTCAATAAACAATGCGCAAACACTAGACTCAACTTGAGCTCGGCCTAACCATGCTTATAATTTTGAGCCTAATTTCGATTTAAAGGGATGAGTTTGAGATCAATTTGAGTAAGTTCTTTGTAATTGAATTATTTTAATAAGAAAATATACATTATAAATTTAATTAAATTAATACTAATATCTAAACTTGTCTCAGACAAAACTAGTATTTAAGCTAGCTTGATTGGAGTTCGAAAAGTAGGCCCATGAGCTACTTAAGTAGAATATCATACCGTTCGAACTCAACTCGATAAACTCTTCAAATAATTTGAACTCTCAAGTAAAAATTAATTGTACTCAAGCTACTTGCAATTGGGTTATCTCATTTACATCCCTATATTTGAAGACATTAATTTGGACACATATGATGAGAAACATTCTGTCTTTTCTTAGACTCTAATAAGTTCTTCAAAGTACCCTTTAATGATTCTTAAAAATGAAGAAATATTAATGAATAATATAAAAGTAGTTGTTAAGAAATTAAATAAAAATTATATTTTTATTAATTATATAGCCGTTATAAGTTAATAGAAAATGTTTTTTTTTTTTTTTTTTGTTTTTTAAACTCGCGAATTGTATTCTAAAGAGATCTAATAACAAGATAGTAAGAAATGCACTAACATAGTAAGATACACATTTTGAATTGCTGTATAGGGAGGTGATGGACGAGCAAGATATATCTCTTTTAAGAAAATCAAGTTCCTTCAAGTCGACAGCCCCATCATTATCGATCAATTCTATTGTCCCAACCAAGACAATTGCAAAGATGAGGTATTTTCACTATTTCCTGGTCACTTGACATTGTTCATATCTCGACCATATGTACATAGATATATAAATAAAAATAAAATGAAAGGGAAAAGAAGTAAAAACATACTACCTTAACCATCGCATGTTAATATAATAACTTTCTTGATAAATTCCATTACTAAGTATCAATATTCAATATTTCTTAGAAAACACAACGGGATTATATAATTTTTCATACCATATATGTTAAAGTTTTATTAATGATATTATGCCATGCATAATATCCATAGAATTGATCTCAACTAATACAGCTTGACACTATACAATCTCGACTAATACTCTTGTTGTTTTTTCCCCTTCTAGACGTCGGCAATCAGAGTGAGTGATGTATCATATTCACTCATACATGGGTCATCAATCACTGACAAGGTGATCAATTTAAGCTGCGATCAACATTTCGGATGCCACAACATTACATTGGATCATGTCTACATATCATCCACTATCCCTGGGAAGAAAGCTTATTCTTATTGCTTTAATGCTCATGGAACAGCTGAACACACGAAGCCTAATGTAAATTGCCTGTTGGATTAGCCTTAGTGATTATTCTGCTAATTACATTTGTTTTAGTTAAACTTGTTGTAATTTCCGAATTTGAGATTTAATATGTATCTTGGTTGACAATACTATGATGATAATGTAGCAATTGGAGCTCACTCATCATGTAATATATTATTGTATTTCATATGGTGGAATGCAAAGTTAAATAATAAATTTGTTCGTATCTAAATTTTGGCTAATTTATAATCAGATTGAAAGCATAGACATTAAATTATTAAAATTTGAATGTATAGATTCATTTGGTAGATTTATTCTGCTTATATACAATCAAATTGAAAATATAAACATTAAACCGTTAAGATTTGCACGTATAGACACTTGTAGTGTCTTAATTGCGAGGCATGTACCTGGATATTGAAGTTCATGTGGAGTTGATGATATAGAATAGGTATGGTCGGAGGGATTTGACTCTACATCCTAGCTTGATCTCATGAATCCGATTTTCTTTGCATTATGTTTGTAATGTCGAAGGTGGAATCGCACTATTTTTGGTTATTTGTAAGTCAAATGAGAAGTTCCGTTTGGCTATCGTTTTAGGGTAGATAACAGACACTTTTTTCAAACTTTTTATAGAAAATTATTTATCGAAATATAGATACAAATAAAAAACTGTCGATAGCTATCATAAAAAAATCAAATAGATCAAATATAGATAAGATATTAATATAAATCAGACACATTTATATATATCGTTTTGATACAGGTGAAAAACATACAATTCAAACATATCCTAAAGAAAGGTGGAAAGGAGGGAAAAACACATGATCCTATACTATGATGATATGACATATTTTCCTTTTGCTATTTAGACAAAATCTTATAGTTAATATGGAAGCATAGTGTAATCTTCTGTTTAAATTCATAAATGTTTGTTGGAAACTTGATATCTTGAGGTCTTAGAGCTATTATTGATATGAATATTCTTAATTCTATTCCCTAGTGATATCGTCACTTGCCACGTGTTTTCATTTGTCTCCTTTTACTTTTGGTACTTTTGATTAAGTTTGGGACATGTTCTTGCTTGTTTGGAGAAAACAGCAGTATCAAATCTTCAACCATTATATTTAATGCGTTTTGTTAAGAGTGTGATGTAGATGAGGTGGCCATGTCCTACTTGGAGAGATTGGAAGCCAAGAAGACATCCGGAAAGAGCAGTTATTAGCATTAAAGAGCATTTATTTTTCGGTTTTATTTCGTATTTTGAGTTGTTTATTTTAAATAGCATTTATTAGCATTAATGCTAATAAATAGCATTTAATTAGCATTTACTTTTCGGTTTTATTTCAAGACTATAAATAGTCGTGCTAGGGTTGTAATTGAAAAACAACTTATGATCATTATTGAAAATACACTTTGAGGGGATTTCCTCTAGATTTCACATTATTTTGTGAGTTGAGATACATTCGTCGAGTGTTCTCGTTTTATCCACGCTAACTCGCTGCGTCAGTTGGTATCAGAGCGGGAAAGATTCCTGTAGAGATGTCAGGCGACGACAGTTTAGGTGGCGGTCAAGTCCCAAACGTTGTGAGGGATTTGGAAGCTCTGCGAACCGAATTACAGGATCAAAGAGCGGCGCTGGGTGACATGGATCAGAGATTCCGGCGTTTCGAACAGCGCCTTGATGACCTGGTTGAGCGTTTCGTTTCGACGCGATGGGACCCAATGCCAACAGAAACAGGAATGTTAATGAGGAACGACCAAGAGCAGGCGATGCACGCGGCGACCCTCGTGGCAGACCTGTGGCTGCAAATAGGAGGATTCAGATGCCCGATGATGATTCGGAAGAAGAAGATGATGTTTTGCCGGAAGATGAACCGCCACGTCGGAGGGGTGGTTATGGAGGTCGGAATAGAGGTTATGATTATGGTTTTGGTTATGGAGAGGGCGATTTTAAATTGAAAGTGGACATTCCCAGTTTTAATGGGAATTTAAACATTGAAGATTTTATTGATTGGCTCGCTGATATTGATCGGTTCTTTGAGTATATGGAGATCCCAGAAGGGAAGAGGGTGAAGCTGGTGGCTTGTCGTTTGAAGGGGGGCGCTTCTGCCTGGTGGGAGAGGTTGCAAGGTAGGAGATATCGCGAAGGGAAGCAGCCGGTGAGGACGTGGTACCGGATGAAGCAGCTCTTGCAGCGGGACTTCCTACCCCCTGACTATGAGCAAATTTTGTTCCAGCAATACCAGAGATGTCGCCAGGGCCAGAGGTCAGTTCATGATTACACTGCGGATTTTATGCGATTGGCAGAGAGGAACGATTTAAGAGAAAGTGAGGGCCAGCAAGTTGCCAGATACTTGGAAGGTTTGAAGCCTCTGATCCGTGATAAGATTGGTGTCCATGTGTTGCGCAATTTGAATGAAGCTAAGAACATGGCCATCAAAGCGGAGCTGATGTTACAAGAGAAGAATAACCGTTTTGATGGAAACCGTTTTGATAACACCAGGCGTTATGGAGGAGAGAGTTCTAGTAGGAGTTATGGGGAAAAAGCCAAGGGTGTTCAAGAGGTACAAAGCGGTGCTGTTGAGAGGAAGGAAGAGAAGAAGCAATATAATCCCTATGCTAAACCAACATTAGGGAAATGTTATAGATGTAACCAGCCGGGACATCGATCCAATGAATGTCCTAATAGAAGAGGCATAAACATGGTAGAAAGAGATGAAGGATGAAATTTGTTGTGAACCGGATGAAGGTGAAGAATATGGAGAGTATGAGGAAGAGGAGCAGGCTCTTGTGGTTCGAAAGCTAATGTTGACACCTAAGAAGGAGGAGGAGAATCAGCGACATCAATTGTTTCGTACCCGATGTACGATTGACGGGCGTGTATTTGATCTCATTATTGATAGTGGGAGTTGCGAAAACATTATAGGGCGAGCAGCCGTCAAAGCTTTGGAATTACCTATAGAAAAACACCCGAATCCCTATACTATTGGGTGGATCAAAGCGGCTGAGAAGATAGAAGTGAAAGAGAGATGCAAGGTGCCCTTTTCCATCGGTAAGTATAGAGACGAAGTATACTGCGATGTAGTCGATATGGATGCTTGCCACTTGTTGTTTGGTAGGCCATGGCAGTATGATGTTAACGCTTTACATGATGGTCGAGAAAATGTGTACAAATTAGAGAAAGATAGGGTACGATTTACCCTTCTCCCATTAAAACAAAAGGACCACCCTAAAGCTTCTCCTGAAAAGGGGCGTTCATTCCTTACCATTACTCAAACTGAGAAGGAGATGGAGGATGCAATAAAGGAGTTCAAAGTAGTGCATGCTTTAATTGTGAAGGAGGTTTGGGCGATTGATGAGGAGAAGAGGGTTGAAGAGGTGCCTGAAAGTGTGAAAGAGTTGTTAGAGGAGTTTAGGGGAGTATTACCAGATGATCTACCAGATGGTTTGCCTCCCATGAGAGACATTCAGCACCATATTGATTTGATCCCTGGTGCTAGTTTACCAAATTTACCTCATTACAGGATGAGCCCGAAAGAGAGTGAGATATTGCAAGGAAGGTGCAGGAGTTACTTCAGAAGGGATTCATAAAAGAGAGCATGAGCCCTTGCGCGGTGCCAGCATTGTTGACGCCAAAGAAAGATGGGAGCTGGAGAATGTGTGTGGATAGCAGGGCGATCAACAAAATTACTATTGGGTACAAATTTCCTATTCCTCGCTTGGAGGACATGCTTGACAGGTTGAGTGGAGCGGTGATCTTCTCAAAGATTGATTTGCGAAGCGGATATCACCAGATCAGGATCCGACCAGGGGATGAGTGGAAGACAGCTTTCAAAACCAAGGAGGGCCTTTATGAGTGGATGGTCATGCCCTTTGGTCTAAGCAACGCACCCACCTTCATGCGCGTCATGAACCAGGTATTGAAACCATTCATTGGTCGCTTTGTTGTGGTCTATTTTGACGATATCTTGGTGTATAGTAAGTCTGAGGAGGAACATGTTATGCATCTGAGAGAGGTATTGACGGTTTTGCAAAGTAGTAAACTATATGCGAATAAGAAGAAGTGTTTATTCATGACTAGAAAGTTGCTGTTCCTAGGTTTTGTTGTTAGTGGTAACGGTATTCAGGTCGATGATGAGAAGATAAGAGCGATAAGGGAATGGCCAATTCCAAAATCAGTCACTGAGTTGCGAAGTTTTCTGGGGTTAGCAAGCTTTTATAGGCGGTTTATTCGGCATTTTAGCACGGTAGCAGCCCCCTTAACCGAATGTTTGAAAAAGGGAAGGTTTCAGTGGAGTGAGGAAGTTGAGGGTAGTTTTACGCTCTTGAAAGAGAAGTTGTGTAGTGCACCTGTTTTGGCATTACCGGATTTTGATAGGCTATTTGAGGTCGATTGTGATGCGAGTGGGGTTGGAGTTGGGGCTGTTCTATCTCAGGAAAAGAGGCCGGTTGCCTTTTTCAGTGAGAAGTTTAGTGAATCCAGAAGAAATTGGTCTACTTATGATAAAGAGTTCTATGCTATTGTGAGAGCATTGAGAACTTGGGAACACTACTTGGTAGGTCGGGAGTTTGTTTTGTATTCAGATTGTGATGCCTTGAAACACTTACATGGTCAGACCCGCATTAGTAAGGACATGCATGCTAGATGGATCCAATTCCTCCAAAAGTTTCCATTTCGACTAAAGCACAAATCAGGTATTCAAAATAAAGTGGCGGATGCATTGAGTAGAAGAGCTCATCTACTTATGACGTTGAGCGCTGAAGTAGTAGGATTTGAGCATGTGAAGGAACTTTATGAGGATGATGTAGATTTCAAGGAGATTTGGGGCATGTGTGTGCAGGGGCAGCCTAGTGGAGATTTTCACATCCATGAAGGTTACTTGATGCGTGGGAATCAACTTTGTGTTCCCGAGTCCTCATTGAGGGAGAAGTTGATTCGCGATCTACATGGAGGAGGTTTGGCTGGTCATTTGGGACGAGATAAGACTTTGTTAGCAGTTGGTGAGAGGTTCTATTGGCCTCATTTGCGCAGAGATGTGAGTAGATTGGTACAACGATGTTATGTGTGCCAAACTTCAAAGGGCCAATCTCAAAATACTGGTCTCTACATGCCATTGCCAGTTCCCGATAACATATGGGAAGATTTATCCATGGATTTCATCCTTGGATTACCTCGCACCCAGCGGGGTAATGACTCAGTTTTTGTTGTTGTTGACAGGTTTTCCAAAATGGCACATTTTATTCCTTGCAGGAAGGTAGCTGATGCCCAAGCCATTGCCAAGCTCTTCTTTAGAGAAGTGGTTCGTCTTCATGGTGTACCTAAATCCATTACATCCGATCGTGACAGCAAGTTTTTGAGTTATTTCTGGAAGACCTTGTGGCAAATGTTTGACTCATCTCTCAATTATAGTAGTACAGCTCACCCTCAGACGGATGGGCAAACTGAAGCTACCAATAGGACGCTTGGTAACCTGATTCGAAGTATTTGTGGAGAGAAGCCGAAGCAGTGGGATGTTGCATTGGCTCAAGCTGAGTTTGCTTACAACAATGCGGTTCATAGAACGACAGGCAAGTCTCCATTTGCTGTGGTTTATACCAAGACACCTCGACATGCCTTGGACTTAATCCGACTTCCCAAGGGTCATGACATTAGTATTTCAGCAAAGAACATGGCGGAGCACTGGCATTCCGTGACGGCTGAGGTCCGGAAGAAGATTGAGCAATCTAATGCCAAATATAAGGAAACCGCCGACAAACATCGACGGAAGAAGATCTTTGCTGTTGGAGATCAAGTGATGGTGTTCTTGCGGAAGGAGCGTTTTCCCGTTGGCAAATATAGCAAGCTTCAACCTAAGAAATATGGGCCCTATCAGATTGTGAAGGTCATCAATGATAATGCTTACGTTGTTGGTTTACCAAATAGCATGGGCATTTCAAAGACGTTCAATGTCGCTGATATATATCATTTCTTTCCCGATGATGTTCCTTTGTATCCCGATGAGAACTCGGGGTCGAGTTCTTTGGAGGTGGGAGAGAATGATGTAGATGAGGTGGCCATGTCCTACTTGGAGAGATTGGAAGCCAAGAAGACATCCGGAAAGAGCAGTTATTAGCATTAAAGAGCATTTATTAGCATTTATTTTTCGGTTTTATTTCGTATTTTGAGTTGTTTATTTTAAATAGCATTTATTAGCATTAATGCTAATAAATAGCATTTAATTAGCATTTACTTTTCGGTTTTATTTCAAGACTATAAATAGTCGTGCTAGGGTTGTAATTGAAAAACAACTTATGATCATTATTGAAAATACACTTTGAGGGGATTTCCTCTAGATTTCACATTATTTTGTGAGTTGAGATACATTCGTCGAGTGTTCTCGTTTTATCCACGCTAACTCGCTGCGTCAGAGTGTCCCTTCCACAGCAAGTTTCTTATAGTTTGATCCATTTCATTGACTGATTTTTCTGAAAGTTGACATATTTCAATGTGATAAGTTGCAATGAGAATGGAGTCACAGCACTGCTAAGCAATTTGCCTTTTCAACGCGCTAAATATTCTGAAAATTTATCCGATAGAAAGGAAAGGTCATTCAATTTTCGGATTTAGGTGCTTGACCAAGAGAGATTTTCTTATGCCTAATTTCTACATGATAAAAAGGTCATAATACTGGACTTTGATAAATTAGCTTGAAGTCCTGACCGAGACTCCAAAGTTGATATGAACCTGTAATGCAATATTTGGACTCTCTCTTTGTTAATTGGTTCAAAATCCCTGGAAAGTGACATAGAATTTCACTGAGAAATTTTGAAGAGACCAAATTGAATATATTAAACTGGGCTTACACCGAAAAAACTAATGATTCAATCAAGTCCATTTGAATCCATCAGCTTCTCATTCAAACGTCAGTCTCGATTTGATCTCTCAAATTCTTGATTTTCTCTCTTCATTTTGTTAGCGTTTTAAGGTTTGATTGCCTAGCCATCAGTCTCAATTTAATCTCTCTAATGCTTCATTTTCTCTCTTAATTTTGTTAGGGTTTTGAGGTTTGATTGTCAATGGTCTTTTTGTGTGTGACCCATTATTGTCGATGGGTTTGGAGAGCCATTTTTTGTTGATATTGATGTTAGTTGTGTCATTTAGGATCTTTTGGTCCATTGACTAATGATTTGTGGCTTGGGTATTTTAAATTTTGGGACTTTTTTTAATTTTTTTTTTTAATGTGATTCGGTTCATGATTTGATTCGAATTATGTAAATCGATTTGTAGTATGATTTCAACAATGAACAGATTGAATGTAGGAAAACCGACAAACTAATCTTTTGGCATCAACGCTACCCAACCCAAGGGTAGCTTATTTGTGTGATCGAAGATCGGAGGTGAATTCTTTTATTCTGTGTTAGGTTTTTAAATACATTAGAGTAAAGAAGCATAATATAAGAAGCAATGGAGCTTGGACAACACAAAAGCAAATGCTTTATAATGGTTTGTTTGGATGATCTTTTTTTTATTCATATCTGTATCTATATTAAAATGATACATGTAAATATGTCTTATTTGCATTTATATTTTATTTATATTTGATCTATTTAATCTTTTTATAAAAACCACCAATCCTTTTTTATCTGTATTTATTTCTTGATAAATAATTTGTTATAAAAAAATTTTAAAAATATATTTGTATCTGCCATCAAAAGCTAGCCAACCAGAAGATATAAATGCATACAGGCAGTTGGTAAATTGAAACCTCTGGAGCAGGATGGACACCAAACTTAAGTCCTTTTGGTTCTCAAAATAATAAGCACGTAACATCTTATTTTGTTTTCCATTTCCCATCTAATTGGCATTAGGCACAAACATGTGCATCTGGCATCGGTAACCCTCGTACATGGACAAGCCAAAAAGTTCACAAAGAATGACAAAAATAAACAGACATTGGAAAATACTCATTTATGTAAACCTTTTGCACCTGTATAATGAACAGTTTTCAGACATAGAGGTAAGCTATGGTAAGGTTTGATTACGGTTGAAACTATGAATCAAACTGAATTAAATTGTTCTATTGATTTGTTGTTTTTGGTTGTTTGACTTTTTTTTTTTTTTCGTTTTCAACAGATTGATTGTTAAAAACAAATTTAGATAAAAAAACACAGATAATTTTACTCATAAATAAATAACATACCATATACAGATAAGATATAAATATAGATCAGATACAAATGAAAATCAGATAAATCAAACACCTATGAACATCAGACAATCCAAATATGCCCTTATTTTAAGATAGATTATAGGACACGCATGTACAAAATGTATATTCATCTGCAAATGCAATGCAAGTGAAGAATGTATTGATGTTCAATAGCCTTATAGCTTGATAGCATCTCCCTAGATTTCTTAAGTAAAAAGTATCAGCTTCGATTCCCTTCCTCGTCCTTATTATAATGATAAAAAAGAAAAAGAAAAAAAAAGATAAGAATGTATTGGCTTTAAAGTTAATACAATTATAAAACATGGATTGGGGTTAAGAAAAACAAAAATAATTATTTGAAAATAAAATCACAAAAATGTCGCAAGGAAAGATAATATTAAAAATAGATAAATTGAACTTGTGTTATAAGGAGAAAAGTGAGCTAGTGTCACTACAATAAACTCATATATTTGTCAATAATAGTATAGTTTAGTGAGGTTTCCGCTAATCTCTAAAGTGAGAGATATCAAATTAGATTCTCTACTCTCTTTGTAATGGCAAATAAATAAATAAAGCTTATCACTTTAAAAGACGAGTTCAATACAACTTCAATGAATATGTTTAACAAAATAAACGAGTTAAATACAACCTAAACTTGTCAATTTAAGAAATAAGTTGAAGTTATCTATTTCTAGGATTATTTTTGCTCTAATAGCATTTTCTGTTTTTTTTTTTTTTTTTTACTGAGAATGTTACTTTTTTTCTCTCTCAGAGATTGAATTCATCTCAGCTTGCAGTGGCACCGCTCAAAAAGGTACATTCTTCAGTCTTCACGTAGGTCCGTCCGTCCTATTATGATTATCCCGATCAGAGAATCAAGTCAAATTTCACATAAATGGTAAAATATGCCAGCATAGTATACTTACGTACCTCACATATAAAGCAGATCCATTCTTTTGGCAAAAGATGGTACATGAAGCCACGTGATAATCAGAAAATCTGCTCTAGGTTGTTGAACATACCAACGTAAATTGTTAGGAAAATTCTCAGAAGCCATCGTTAATTTTGATGAGATCAATCCTATCGGTTATTCAATAATTCATGCCATATTCAATCGTGATCGAATCACTAAAATAGTTCATATTTTAATTACTATGTTTATTTTAATAGTTGACTAGATAGTTCCGAAGCTTCTTGTAGAGAGAAAAGATTTGGTAGATGTTACATGCTATATGTAATGCATACGTAGTGTATAACTCCCAATAATATTCTAATATATGAATTTATTGATGGTTATTAAGAGCTACACATCATGTGTATATTCATGTTTACATGATGTGTAATATTCATTCAAGATTTTTCCCCTTTGTAGACCATAATGTAACAAGGTTGTTGAATTTTTATTTAGTCAACTTTCCCAAACCTAGAAAAATTTCAGCCTATAATAATAAAAGCATCTTGGTTTGATGTATATATAATTATTGTTTGAATGGTACGTTTGACAGGCAATGCCAATTTATGAGCCTGTTAGCTATCAGCACATAACCACTCTTAACTCTTTAAAACAAAAATCTCCAAGGAACCTCCAAGCAAAACCAATACAACATTATAAAGGAAAAGTAATGGCCGCTTGCTCGAGATCTAACAAACCTCCATCATTCTTCAAGATCATGCTCGGTGACTTTACGAAACAGTTGGTAAGTACATACACATGTTGGAGCTGAAAACAAATAATTCACTAAGAGTGATGTTGTGTTGGAAGTATAATGACAAGCCTTTTTTTTTGTTTTTTCCTTTTTTTCCATTTAATTTGATAGCGAATCCCACCTGCTTTTGTCAAGAAACTTGGTGGACTCGAACCATCGTTTCCTCAGGAAATTTTACTATGGAATTTCTCCAATGGATGCTGGAGTGTGGAGGTCAACAAGTTCGACAGTGATATCTATTTTCAAGATGGTTGGAAAGAGTTTGCGCAAGACAATTCCTTGGAGATAGGAGACTTTTTGGTCTTCTATTACTATGGCGGTCAAGAATTCTTGTTGGCATATGGGGAAAAAACTGCTGTGAGAAGCAAGGTGGAATTACTCAAAAAAGAAGGGAAAGTCATAAAACTAGGATGAATTCAACCGAAGTCATAGAGCTTGATTCTAATAGTGAGAGTGAAACAATTTCGATGATGTGCATGCTCGGGATGCAATGGCTGCGGAAGTTGATGATGAAAGTGAGAAGAGTGACAAGGTGGCTGGTAAAGAGATTCTTGGGAGTGTTGGTCTTCTGAGGCTGTCATACGTGCGCAACGGGAAGATGGTTTGTGCTCGAAACCCATCATTATGTCTCGTCCTTTTTAAAAATTAATTCTGGCATACTTTACAATGAACTGAGTATTATTCTGCAGCTTATGCCAAAGATATTCAAAAGGTTCGTTGTGAAGAATCAGTATGTCAAGCTTCAATCTGCCAATGGAACAATTACTGTAAAGGTCCTAGCGTCTCATGGTAACTATATGTTTGGTAGCGGATGGAGTAAGTTGAGAGGGCCAATAATTTCCAACCTGGAGATATGCTAAACTTCCGTTTGATCGATGAAAAGGATGTGACTTTTGAGGTTTTACTTGTGAAATGAGACATTTTGTCTCTACATGGAAATCATCCGACAGTGACAAAACTTCAAACAAGAAATTTAAATTAAGATCACCCGGTAGTTGTTAAATATAGTGGGTTAGTGTTTTTACTGTAATTCCAGAGCGTTTTACTAGAATTGGCCATGAATCGATTGACATTCGGCTATCTTTATCAAGGCTGTACTTCTTTCTTTTTTTCAAATGGACAATGTTAGTTGTTAGGGTACTAATCAATGTCTACATATCATCCACAGTACCAAGGAAGAAAGCTTATTCTTATTGATTTAATGCTCATGGAACACCTGAGCACACCAAACCTATTGCGAATTGTTGGATTAGCCTAGTGATTCCTCTGCTAATTTCACTTGTTTTAGGTAAACCTGTTGTGATTTCCGAATTCGAGATTTAATATGTATCTTACTTAACAATACTATGATGATAATGCAGCAATTGGAGCTTATTGATCATGTAATATGTTATTGTATTTCATGTAGAGGAATGCAGTGTTAAATACTTTATATGAATTTTTATCGTTTGTGATTCAGTGTCTTTGGGACATGTTCTTGATTGTTTGGAGATAACAGCAATATTTAATCTTAAACCATTGGATTTAATGCATTTTGTTCAGAATGTCCCTTCCAAAGAAAGTTCCTAATAGTTTGATCCGTTTCATTGACTGATTTTTCTGGAAGTTGGCACCGAATCTCCAATTGTTGTGGTTCTTACTGGGAGCATGGCGCCTGGATTTAAGTGTGTTTGGCTGATAGTTATCTATTCCCACCATAAACTGGCTGATAGTTATCTTTATGCACTTACATGAATCTGCAATACTTTACAGGGTGATATATTGTTCTTACACAAGAGTAAGGATCCTATTTGAGGTGGGGAGACTGCTGTTTACAATGTTGATGTTGTTAAAGGTAGCACCACAACCATCTGATGTAAAAGCCTAAGCTTGTAAATATAGTATGGGTTATTATATTTATTATGTAATATTCTCCCTCATTTGTGGGTCAGGATCCATCGAGTGAATAACTTAATTTTTTTTAATGGGATTGAAATAAGTGCGTAGGGATTCAAACTCTTGATCCCTACTCTGATATCATGTTAAGGTTAGCACCACAACTATCTAATCTAAAGTTTAAACTTGTAGATATAGTATGGGCTATTATATTTATTATGTAATAGATGTAAGTGCCTCCTCTCAGCCATGAGCATGGTGCAGTTTGGCTATGAACTGGCAATGATGTCTATCTCTTCCACTATTATGTATTTCTAATCTTCTTAGAACTAATTACGTAAGCTATTGCATTGTGCTTAGTCTAAATCACTAAGTAATGAAATAATGACACAATAAATATCTTAATCAATTGGAGAGTGAGACCTTTATAGATATGATTATGTTAATTTCATTTTCTTGTCAATTCTTCTTGCCAGTCTTTTTTCATTACCATCAATTGGTAAGTTTTGTTGCAATTGTTCTTTCTACTTGTTCAAGGGTGTGACATTCCAGTTGTCTACCGAGTAACTGAGGTAAACACTTATCTTAGACAATATTAAACATATTAATCCTTTATCGTTCTTGATTAATTTATAGTTCATAACCTATTCACGGTTATCATTATCGTTCTCAATTTATATATTCGTTCTCATCTAAATTAAATGAATCACTAAAAACATAAGAATTACAGTCCATAGACCACAGCTCAAACTTTTGGCTAATTCCCTTTCACACCACTGGTGCACAATGGTTCATGATAAGCTGCTTTGACAAAGATTGTTGGTTAAGTACACATTGAACCAATTGGGAATCAAGGGAAACCCCTCATTTCCCCCGATCATTGGACTCAACCTTTTTTGTGTGGTTTTTGGGTTTTCCTAGACCAACCCACTAGAGTTGAGCACCTACTAAAGTCTCCTACCGAGGGGTCAATTGGTCCAATTTTTACCCCTTAGAAGGTTCCGAGACCTTAGAAGCCTTTTTAGAACCCACTCAGGTCCAGTAATTCGTATAGTATCTGACAATAATTTCTTCACATTATTTTGTGGGGATACGACAGTCCATCTTCTTGTTATATACGATAAGGAAAAACAAAAATATTTTAGATATTTTGAAAAACATTTGTTCTCGCAGGTACATGAGAGACAAGATAATGAAGAAGTTGATGTCCTAACAAAGGGTATCTGATTATGAAACAATGAGTTCGCTTCAAGATTATAAACACTTCCTTCGGATTCTTCTAGCTCGAAGGAGATTTTTTCCTAACCTAACTGCAGTTTCCATGCTCACCTGCCACGATTTGCAGGTAAGAGCACTCCTATAGATGATAAGAGTTCTCTATGCCCATAGACAGCTTTGGCTTCAGAGGGACCACATTATGGGCAGAGCTATTGAGTATGCCATCTAGTCATTGTGCTACTTCCCGAACTCTTTGACATGGAGAACTTTTTTTTGGGTTAATTCCTACTATTTTGATGTTGATACTTGTGTGTTTGTGATGATCTAAGATTAAGTTACCTATCCTGCAGGAATTGCCATATATTGGCTGGTTGACCAACATAATCACTGAAAATCCTATAATCATGGTAAGATGACCATTTCCTCAATTTGAAATAGTTTTACTAAGGGAATCGTTACCATCTGGCAGTATACATATCCAAAAGAGGATGTGTTCTTGCTTAGGGGTGTAAATGCACCAAGTTTACCCTACAAACTATTTATATTCGGCATGAAATTTACAAGAGTTTGATGTGAATACAGTTTATTGAGTCAAGTCAAACTTCAAAATCCCTAATCCAATGAGCTTGTGGATCTCTTTGATCTAAAGTCAACATTAAATCTAAGTTGAGTTCTAAGTGAGCTTGGGTACTTTCATTCTAGTTTGACGAGGAACTTTTATTTTTCTATATAAGAAGAGCATAGACGATCTGAATTGAGACAAATTTGAGTAGTATTATGATTGATTTGGCATGTTTACATCCCATTGTTCTAGCTGCATGGTTGCTTGAGCAAATGAAATATAACAATTTTGTTTTACTGCAGTACATAATTATTGGTGCCTTAGGATCGCTCATTATCTCTTCAAAGGACTAAGAGAAAGTTCAATCCAGGATTAGTTGGAACTGACAAAATTTTTCTTATTTCAGCATGAAAGAAAGAGCAAATCTACATTGTAAATTGAAAGATTTTGTACATGTCCTACATTTGCTGTAGTTGTTGCCATATTGTATCTTCTCTGGTATAATATATACAGAGCACATAAGCATCTCCTGCTTTGGAGTACAAAATTTATCCCTTGATAGTCTACATTACATACCTCTGAATTCTATATCTCACATGATTCTGAGCGGCCAAAAAACGCATAGCGGTTGTCTGCTATGTTGTCATATACAAAGTCACGGATGAACCTATATCGATACATCACGGTTAATAGACAATCGGACAAAATGAGATAATCTATAAACTAGATAATTGGACGATCCAGTCAATCACCCAATCATTAAAATTTATTTATTAAATCCTGATAACTAATTTCAATGATATAACTAACTGGATCACCTGATTGACTGGACCATAGTAGTACGAGTTAAGTAACTAAAGATAGCTTCCCTAGCTCGCATGTAATTTATGGGAAGAAAAAGTGGAAAGGATTGGATGAGAAAACACATACACAGGAAAAAATTGCATTAGAAATGCTAGCTGAGGAAATGGTAAATCTATGTACTCCATTATCTTCAAAACTGCATCCGACTTGATATATGACCTGAAATTCACCACAATTTTTCAGGAATCCTTAATTTGACCAGAAACTTGTTTCCCAACTCTGAAAACAACTTGAAAATATTATAGTTTTCACATCAGTTTGTCTATATGATGATTTGTAATTTGTTTTAAGAGATGACATTAAAATTACTATGTCTTTTCATCCTTACACTTGAAATTTGAAATGGCTAAATATTTGAATTAGGTGAACTTTCATTTGCCAAGTTTCTACATCTAAAGTTTAAAAATGTTGAATACCACACTTAATGGATATTTTTTTTCTTATTAAATTGATCGCTTCTGTCATCTCTAGAAAAATATTGTGACGACCGATGATTAATTAAAGAGTGCATGTAGGATGATGTGTGTTAAGAAAGATGTTAGAGTAGTAAATTGACAAGTAAAAGCTCAATTCAGTACAATATTTAACAATTTCAAGCTCTAAGCATAAAATTGCAAAAACTAAACTCGGGTAGTGGGCAGTTCCTGCAAAAAGATGATATCACAAACTTCTAAAATGATGAGTGCTGTGCTACATACCTTTCTTTCTCAACTAATACAACACTAGATATATCATCGGGATCTCTGCCAGACCTCTGCAAGAGCATCTTGCCGGCTTCACTCCGGAGAGCTTCATACCTAATTCTCCTGCCAATCGAAAAATGGAGTTAAAATCAAAAGGACTGATCTAGAGTTTGAAATTATTATATTTTATGATTCATGCAGATTATGTGAAGTAGACATACATTCTGAAATGAAAACATAAACAGAACAACTGTATATTGCTTCCTTCCCATGATGCACGGCATAACTAGGAAAGCTAGAACAAAGCATCTGCAAATATCTATTTCTATTCCCGTATCAAAACCTAAGAACAAAAACAGATAAAGGACAACTTGATACAAGGTTCTCTCAGTCACATAGCAACTAATCCTACAATTAAGTTACACTCGTTTTCTTAATATCTTTGATGATCAACAAAATATACAATAAAGGCAAATATATAGAATCACACAGGGGTCAAACATGAAGATGACTAGGTACAGGAAATAATGCGGGTTGCAAGCATTTACAATAAGATGAATTTACCATGCAAATTCAAGATAAACTCTTAACAAGGTGCTCCTGCATGAGAGAATCAAGTTCTTCCTTTATAAACTAACTAAACTATACGCTCAAAACAATAAATATTTTGCATATCTCAACAACTCGATTTGAGATGAGCATTTGCTTCGGGTAAATTCGCGGGATTAAACTAGACAAAAATCCTAGTTCCTTATTTGGTTATTGTCACAGGCTTTGATATTGGACAAAGAGCTTTAGAGCAATGGCTAATTTGAAGAAAAATAATGCCATATGGAGAATCAGACAAATGTTCATAGCACTGGAGAACTCAAACCTTCTACAACATTTTGTATTAGATTTACATATACCAAATAGTGAATAACACAAAAATCATTGTCTAATATGTACATACCAAATGCAGTACAAGTGAATTGTGCTGTTTAGAACCCAGTTATTACAACCAAAATCCAACAATTGTCAATACAAGGTAAAGTGGGAGTTCCCTTACATTCCAAAACACTATAAACATCTGCGTCGCCATATTTATCCTCGTGGCACCTCACGTTTTTGTGTTTTCATACAATTTATTTCAAGAAGAAGAAGAAGAAGAACTAACCCTCTTTTGTCATTTGCTCGGACAAACCTCACGCCTCCATTGCATAAGTTGCATACACCTATCAAAAACACAACAGACATACCAGTAAACTAAGGGGGCAAAATGCGAATTAAAATACCACTGTAGTAACATTGCATAAAAGACTAACCATCAAATAACATGATAGGCCTAGAGTCATGTTCAAAAAAGGATGAAGTGGCCCCAATCCAGTCTATGTCATTTCCAACCTTAATTTGTGTGTTTGGTGGAGACAGAGTGGCTGAGGTAGTTATGAACTTAGGATAAGTGCACCTAGGATTGGGTATGCTTCTTAATCTTACAAATCCACTAGGAATTACAGGAAGTGCCATAAAGAATAACTTAATTAATTAGCAAGAGATACGATATAATACAAAACAATTTCAAAATAAACACCAAGTTCAGTTTCTAGTTTATAGGAGGAAAATTGAAGTGATTATAAGTAAGTGGAGGTTTAAGAGTAAAGCCTGGTTTGAAGCTGTTATTTGAGGATGGACAAGACGGTGCATGTAGATGAAGAAGACCAAATCGAAGTACATTTGATGATTCTTATGACTGGTCTTTTGGTTGATTTTTGTTGTTTTTCAGTTTTGGCTTTTTTTGTGGTTGCGGAATGAATATGCGTGGAAACATGCTTGCCATCCATTTAAACTATTCCACCTATATTATTTTATAATAAAATGTACATATAATAGAATAAAAAAGATTAAATATTATCATAAAAAATTATAAAATTATGTTTTTTATTACATTCGTATGAAACTATTTTATGTATAAATCATAGGGATGCTAATGGAATTATTTAAATAATGTTTTTAATTCATAGAAGAAAGAGCAAAATAATAATATTTTAAACAAAACAATGCATAGTTTTACTAAGTATTTTACGTGGAGCAAAGATTTTTTTGAGCATGAAACATCACGTGGAATGGTTAATGATGTAAACCTACCGATAAAATCAATACTTTCTTTTCATTTATCTAAACAAATAATATATGACACCAATTTTTTTTCTTCACGTGGCATCTTTTCTACTAAAATGGGAATAAAAACAAGGAGAACATATATATTATCATTTTTTTGGTAATTTAGTATTTAATGTCATTTTAGGTAAAAAGGCATTCATACTTTTGAACTGATAGCATTTTAGTACCTATATTAAAAGTATACAGGCATTAAAATGTCATCATTTTGAAAATATAAGTCTTTTTTTTTATTAAAATCAAATATTAAGCACTAAATTATTAAAAAATAATAATACCGGCACTCTCGTGTCTTTATTCCACTAAAATGCTTGAATTGAAAGGAGGAGAGAGTTTCGACTCAATCACCACTATAAGAAATCATGGCTACCCTCTACTGTATTTTACAAGAAGATTACCAAGATAATATTGTACTTGAAATTGGATGAGATAGGTGACTTACCAGCAGCGTCCTACGACTAATAAGGGCCGATCTCATCAGCCTAGGTACAAAGAAAACACCTTTGCCAAAGACAAGAATCGATCCCATCACCACTAAGGATAATGGATCGAAGTTTTACTAGCTGAGCCAATATATGTTGAATGAAAAAAAAAAAGTAAAGATTTATTTTTTAATGTAGATCTGTCGTGCTCATTTCTCGCAAGAGAAATTTGTGACGGACCATGTTTAGGCTTTTATTAAATAATGGGTCTGTGAATTTTGTTTTGATAATATACAAAGCAGTTATATTTGTACGTTTCCACGTCTGGGTGTGCTAGGCCGAAAATTCTAACCCTTGTCATAAGTGGATTAAACCGAACTGATTCACATAAAATACGGGTTGAAACAGAGCGAAATAGGTTATTCTATGTAGCTGCATGGACAGCTTTAATAAGCATCAAATTACATAGAGATCAAATTTTATGGTATCACATAAAAAAAAAAATAATATGGATGAGTATAGTTGGCAAACCGTTTGTTTCGATAAGAAATAAAAAAAAAATTATGATTCAAATATGCACATTAAAAATTATTTTCAATGTAATGATAGCATATATTATACAATACATATATGCATAAGAAATTGTATAGTTTTTTTTATGAACTACTTTTTAAATAAATGTTGTAAAGGTGCCTCAGCTTTTCAATTAACTATAAACTCCAAAAAAAAATTATAATAATAATTATAACTTTACAGGCTTATAATATTGAATTGTGACGCACGGGAAAATATATATATATATATATATATATATGCATATATATAGCATGCACTTAAAAATTTGGCCTTTTTCCTTATTATTGTAATCAATTTTAGCAAGATTTTTTTACTACCCAAAAGGTAATAAAATCGAAATAAGTGAACATGTCCTTATCGGTTAAATAAAAATATGCATGCCCTTTAACGGTATCTTGCACGTTATTTCATCAATGACAAGTTGCTACTTGCTAGTATGAGAAAATCTCCCTTTTTAAACTTATATCAAATAATATTTTAATATTGGAGTAAACATAAATCAAATACTAATTAAAATTAAAAAAAAATATTTAAAATGCATGTATTGGTGATTGTGATAAAACAAATATAAATATTTTATTTGTTGTATATTTGTCATATTTAAAATTGATGTATTGGTGCTATCTCAATGAATCATAATAAAATATTTTGAGAAAATTAATCATTTATGTTTCTACTTAAAGTAACTCACTTATCAAATTAGAGTTATAGACAATTCAAGCTACTTACAAGATATTTAAATTTGACTTGCTTAAAACTTAATTTGACTCAATCTCAATTAGTGAACAAGTCAAGTTCAAGTCTCGAATTTCGATTTGAGCACTCAATAGCTCATGAACAAGCTTGTAAGTACGTTTATATACAAGCATGTTACTATACTTGTAAGTTTCATGTTTATAATATTATTATATAAATATTTAACTAAAATAAAAAATCATTCCGATTTAATATTATAATCAGTATCAAAACGATCATAATATCAAAAACTTGAAAGAAAAATGAGCTATCTAAAAGAACCAAACTTAACTTAAATTTTAGACTTGATAAAAGCTCAATTAGTCTTGATAAAAGGCTCGTTTATGTTGAACTCAATTTTATAAATGAGCCAATCTCAAAATCAAATTAAAACTAATTTAGCTAAATAAATAAAATTTGATATTAAATTTTAAACTTAATAAAATATTTGACTTGAGTTCAAACTTAATAATTTTGAAGGAATCCAAACTCAAACTTTAAAAGCTCTCATATAGCTCCTTTGTGAGGCTAGATATCCTATTACAAATGATAAAAACACTGTTGTTATAACCAGAACCATAAAAAAAATTTTAGCTTCGATCTACTTCCTTTCGTGAAAATATTATAAGTTATAACACGATAGAATTATATAACTCCGAAATATTATAAGGAAGGAAAATAAAATCATTTTAATTTAATTTGGTAAAAAAAAAAGGAAAAGATATCTTCAATAAAAATTTTTCCAATTTCAAGAAATGAAAATTAATTAAGAAAATAAAATACATTTCATTAAATCGCATAGTATTGGTCGGAGTGACGTCGGACAACACACAGGGGTTAGGGGTTTTGAACTTTGTAACGTAGCATTTTCACGCTCTTTCTCTCTATCTTAATCGTCTCAAGATCCCTGTGAAGTGACAGAAAATTTCACTAAGGAAATCTGAAGAGAGCGCAAATTTGACTCATATATCAAAGATGGGTTGGATAGAAACCATTGATTCGATCAAGTCCATTCAGATCCGTCAGCTTCTCACTCAAGCCGTCAGTCTCGGTTTGTTTTTCTCTCTCTAATTCTCTCAAATTCGTTAGGATTGTGAAAGTTTGCATGTAAATCCGCATGTTTGTGTGTGAACCCTTATTGTTTATCGATTTGGGGAGTGATTTTTTTTGTTGATATTGTTGTTGATTTGTGTCCACTTAGGAAGTTTTGGTTCGCTTGATGGTGAATTGTGGTTAGGGTTTTTGAAAGTCTTGATTTTTAATGTGTGTGTGTGTGTGGATTTTTTTATGATTGGCATGTTTGGTTTGGTGGGTTGTGATATTTGGCTCCGGGATTTGCAAAGTTTGAATCTTTAGCAGATTTTAACGTAAAAGGAGCGCTGGAGAGACAAACATATGACATATATAAGCAATGATGATTGATGAATGTGTGGTTTATGATAGAGTACATTGGCAAATTAACAGAGGATCTAATTAATTCTACTAAATCCACAGCACTCTTAACTAATTTCATAATATACCTACACCAAATGACAACAATCATAACAAATGGCAGAACAGGAACCATGTCACCGATCCCACATAGTGCTAATAAGGCTTGAGTGGTGTCGTGATATATATGGATCATTTTGGTGTTTAAACAAAATTCTTAAATTAAAATGGGAACATAGTGCCATTTATCGTTTAACTTCATAAATGAGTCAATTGAAAGTTGAAATCTCGACTCTCTGCCTTCCGTTATATATGCATTTCCTTCTGCGACCTGTTATTGACATGAAATTCTTAATTCTCTTTGCTGATGATTTCGCTACGTATTATGTCTTTTTATCCCTTTTTCTTTTGGGAGGGTAATTGTGTCTTCTTTTGTTGTTAGGCATGATCGTCACATCTGCCTTAATCATATGGAAGGCATTGATGTGTATTACTGGCAGTGAATCGCCAGTTGTTGTAGTTCTTTCTGGAAGTATGGAACCTGGATTCAAGAGGGTATGTTTGTATATTTATATATTTCACTGCATAAACTGGCATTATGACGTAATGCTCTGGTCAAGGTTTGGTTTATTATGAATTAGACTATGGACTTTGCATTTTGACTTGGTCTCTTAATACGCTTTCATGAATCTGCAATACTTTGCAGGGTGATATATTGTTCTTACACATGAGTAAGGATCCTATTAGAGCTGGGGAGATAGTTGTTTTCAATGTTGATGTGAGTACCTTCTCTCTTCTATCTTTTTTCCGACACTTATACTCTTAATGGTCATCGGGCTGCAATCGTGAAACGTACTTAGATATTTTAAGTATGGCACCATCGTTCCTTAAGGCCTCCAATATTGTCTTTTTGTTTGGTTCTTGAAATTGATTATTTAAGCTATTGCGTTGTGCATTGTCTGAATTGCATTTTTTATTGTTTTGTTTGCTGAAGAATTTGTATTGACAGTATATGGAGAAAATTCTAAATAACTTGACGAATTGAGAATCATTTTAGGTTGGAGAGTGAAACCTTTATAGATTTGATCATATTGTGACTAATGGAGACTTTCTTTTGCAATGTTGGCAAACATCACTTACCAGAACAAAGCTATTTATTTACATGAGGATTGATGAATTAACAATAAATCTGTTCAGATTCGTTAGTTAGCTTGCATCAGAACAATCTTCTTTTGCTTTACTATATGGCTTAATTGAGGTATAAAGTAATATGAATTATTCCCTTTTTTTTTTTTTTTATTTGGTCCTTTCTCAATTATCTTTGTGGACAAGGAACTTATTGGTGGACTAAGGTTTATATTTTTGCTTCCCTGAAATTTCATTTTCTTTTCAGTTCTTCTTGCCAGTCTTTTTCCATTGTTTACAATAAATCAATAACTTTTGCTTCAACTGTCCTTTCTACTTGCTCAGGGGCGTGAAATTCCAATTGTCCACCGTGTAATTAAGGTAAGCATTTCCTTGACCTTATTAAACATGTTAATCCTTTATTGTTCTTGATTAATTTATAGTCCATAATTTACTGTTTTCAATTTAGTTATTGTCTCATCAAGTTAAATGAATTGCCCAAAACATAAAAATTTTAGTCCATAGCCCATAGCTCAAATTGTTAGCTATTTCCCTTTAATATTGCCAGTGTCCTGATGAGCTGCTTGCTTTGACCAGGTTGTTGGTTAAGAACATGATGAAAGCAATCACTTGTCTGCATAATTTCTCTGGGCATAGGGTAGTCCTTGTTTATCTATTCGTATTTTTTCCTGTGATGTTTTTCCATTGACCTACATAAAGTTGGTCTTTTGGTTCTTATAGTCCCATACCCATTTAGTCGTTGATATGTTGCACTTGCACTGAAGATTTCTGTATCCATTTCTTATTTTTGACATATAATAATTTTTTGACAAATATTTGTTCTTGCAGGTTCATGAGAGGAAAGACACTGGAGAAGTTGATGTCCTAACAAAGGGTACTGATTATGAAATGCTGAAGCTTGCTTTAAGATTATAAAATCTCTTTTCTTGGTCTCTTCTAGCACAAAGGAGATTTTCTCTTCACCCAACTGTGGATCCTGTGCTTACCCATTACCCTTTGCAGGCGATAACAATTATGGAGATGACAGACTTCTCTATGCCCATGGGCAACTTTGGCTACAGAGGAACCATATTATGGGCAGAGCTGTTGGGTATGTCATCCAGTCATTATGATCTTTATTTTCTTTAGTCCAACTAATCTAACTCGAAGAACCTTTTTGTTAATGTCTTCAAGAAAAGAAATTTTAATCTGCTGACATTATAATCATTTATGTATTGGCCTTCTGACATTAAATTACCTGTTGCCTCTGCAGGTTTTTGCCATATGTTGGCTGGGTCACCATCATAATGACTGAAAAACCTATAATCAAGGTAAGACAACTATTCCTCAATTTGGAATTGTTTTGCTCTGAGATTTGCTTCATAGCATCCAGCAGTTACATATGGGAGAGTAGATGTATTGTAGCTTAGGGGGTGTAAATGATCTAAAGCTACTCGAAGTTATTTGAGTTATAAATGGAGTCATGTTCAAACCGCATGATAAATGGTTAAATGAGCTCGTGAGCCTTATCCATCTTGTATGGAGCTTTAATAGAAGTTGAGTTTGAACCAAGTTTGAGCGTTAATATTATTTTTTTTTAAATTGTTTTTTTATATTTTTTAAAATATTTCCTCAAAATAGTATTAGCATAGACTAGCTTAGTTAAGTCGAGTTTGTGCTCGATATATTGCCTGTTTGATTGTGCAAATATACACCCCCAAGTTCTAGCGGCTTGACCGCTTGTTGGGCAAATGAAACATAAACGGTTTTGTTTTATTGCAGTACATATTGATTGGTGCCTTGGGGTTGCTTGTCATCACTTCAAAAGACTAAGAGCCAGTTCAATGAAGCATTAGTTGGAGCTGACAAATTTTTTCCTATGTATTTCAACATGAAAGAAAGGGAAAATCTATATTGATAATTGATAGACTATAGCAAAGATAGACTCTGTTTTCATGGTGTCTCTGGAAGGAATCAAGCCCTGTAATTTTTAGACGTGTCAAATATGCGGGGATTAATTTCAAGTAAGCTCTTGTTGCATCGCGTGTTCCTTATTATGCATCACCATTCCCATCCTACGCCAGGTAGATTTGGTCTTCATATGTGGATATAAATTAGTTCCTAGTCCTATAAAAGAGATAAGAAGTGGGATTTCTGTTATTGTGGTAAAAGATTGAACTTCTCTCACTGGGCTTTCAATCTTACATGACTTAAAGAGTTATATGGCCTGACTGGTGAGACAGAACCGTCACAGAAGCAAGATAGCCCCATGAATCGGATCTGCCATTCAGAGCATTTACACTCGGTAGGACTTCCTAGAGTTATTAGTGTCACGAGTAATTTATTCTTAAGATTCTTTACACAAAATTTTCACATCTTTTTAATCTTTGGATTTTATATGCATTTAAATAATACACTTAATAAAACCAAAAAAAATTATAAAAGATGTAAATGACTGCATTTTTTTAGGTTCTTGGTACAGGATCCTAAAAGTTTTAAAGACCTCTTACGGTGGCTTTAAAAAGTGAGGTTCTCTGTATAGGTAGTGTGTCAAGGATCCTGTGAGGAGATTATTCCAGAGTGTCCATATGTGTAGGATCTAGATGTTGTGAGGTGCTATATTAGTATTTTAAATATCTCTTGTTTTAAAGAAACTTTATCTGTAAGATTTTTTATTCCTAAGTATTTCATGAGCTCTATAATGCTCAATAAATCTCTTCTCCTTTAAATAAGGTGTTTCATATTTTTTTTTTTTAAGTTTTATAGGTCATGTGTACTTTTATAAAATACATTTAACAAAATAAAAATATATACAATAAAATGTGAAGAAATTTAATTTTATAGTGTCCTTTGCTAAGGATCATAAAAAAGTTCAAGGATCCATCTCATTGCTAAAGATCTTTAAAAGCGATGTCTTAAGCATGAGACCCATGTTAAAAACTCTAAATGAGAGGAAATATGTTTGTTGTCCCCATCATCCTGTCATCATTGTGTGTCTACTAATAAACATATGACATATGCCAAGAAGTGGCTTTTATATTTTAAGGATTTTTATATATTTTTTAATTTATTTAACACATGTAAGATATTTATTAGTAGGGACATAGAGAGGTGAGATGCTTTTATGAACGAAAGTGGGTAGGATGATGCTATGTGATTTGCAAAATAAAAATGGCTAACTAGGTCATTAAATGATGCTTGGTCATCTCAAACCAAGTTTTAGTATGACATTAACGCATTTCACTTAGTAATTATTTATTTCCTCATCGTTCTACATAATAATACTACGATGTTCATTAAAGTAGAATAGTAATTTATGTCCCTACACCAATGATTTATTTCTTAACTTTGTAATAAATACTCTTATATTGAAGATATTCCATATATCATTATCCTCCTTCTGTAATAAAAATGAGGGATATTATAGATATTTTATTGTTTATTTTAATAATTACTTGTTTTATTTTATACATTAAATAAATATTGTTATAGTTATTACAACCTTATTAGGTTTCCAATGAATTAGATTTCATACAGCAAAATAAATGAGCCATAAGAGTAACCCATTATTACGTACACTATATGAGATTTAAAGTGGACAATTGATTACTTGAAAGAGTTATGATGTGGCATATCAATAATGACATTGGTAAAGTAATTTAAAGGTAAGAATGCAAATTGATCTCATGTTTTGATATATTGTAACTTTTAATGTTGTAAAATTTCTTACAAAACTTAAATAAAATGGCAAATAACCTCATAAGTTTATTAGACTTTTAAACTCTAATCTTAGTGTGGAAACATCTTCTTAGAACTTATTAAAATGTGATTTAATATTTTCTAAACTTTTGACATTAGTGTGTTTTCCTTTAAGTTCAAATTCGACCTGAAGTAACAATATATAAATTCAAGCTTGTTTAAACTCAATTTATTTTTAAAAATTTTTAATTCTAATCCAAATAATATTAATATATCAACTTAATTTGAATTTAATTAATATTTATATTCGATTATCTCATATTCAATAGAGTTCAATTAGATTCGCGAGCTAAACGAAATAAATATATGATGCTTAAGCTCAATTTAACTATTTTTGAATTCAACTCGAGTAGATATCAAATTGAGCTGGAATAGTCTGTAAATCAGTTTTGTCAAATTGCACCCAATTGAATTGAAATACCCCAAATTTTCACCTAAAATAGAAATTGAGTTTAGATAGATTAAATGATTAAAATGAATTATAGGATATAATTAGACAAGTTGGCTTAATTTAATTAGCTAATAATTAAGTTGGTTTGAGATTTGAGTTTCAAATTCCTTAAACATGTCGTCAAAGTGTTTAGAGGATTCCTAAACCCTTAATTCTTAGCCTAAACACTAATTCCTAAATCTCAATAAAATTTGAGTTCATTTGCTTGAATAAAAATATCAGTTTTTAAACCCGAACTCAAATAAAATATCTTTGTATCCAAATTAAATTCCTAAATTAAGTTCTTATTTTAAGATCTTAATTTATAACCTATCGGTTCTAAAATCACCTTCTAAATACTTCTGGAACTATAGATATTGATCTGATAGTTCTAAACCTATACCTATAATCCTTTATTTTAATTTTAATCCCTATCCTTTCTATTTTATTCCTCACTTGCTCTCTCTCTCTTCCTTTCACTTTTCTTTCCTTTATTTTCCTTTCCCAACGATGGTTCTCTTTCTTCTTCCTTTCTTCTTCATTTTTCTTTCTTTTCTTCAAATTCTTCAACAAATCTCAAGATCAAAGCCAACTAGATGATGAATCAAGACTAGGAGATAAACTAGATGGAGGAAACCGAGTTAGAGGATGAAGTTTCAACTTGTGTTCTTTTCTAAAAGCTAAGTTTTCTAATTCAATTCATATTTGTTTTATTTGTTATTTACTTGTTTAATTGATGAATTGATGTTGAAATGAGTTGGGATTGTTGTTTATATATGTATTTGTTGCTTTCATGGTTGATGGAAGTTGGGTTTTGAAGGAGGAAGAAGATGATGAATAGTGGTTATGGAGGTTGATGAAGTTTGAGATGTTTGATGTGGTGAATGTGAAGTTTATGCATGTTTGAGGATGTTAGAATGGATGTAGGGTGTAGTATGATGGTTGTAAAGTGTTTTGGAGAAGGTTTAAGTGTAAAAATTTTTGTAAAATCCGTGTTTTAAACAAGAATTTCGGAAATCTGTCAAACGCTGGTGTAAACGGCCCTGTTTGGAGGGGTGTTTGGAGCAAACGGTCTTGGAAACGGTCCCGTTTGCAAGGGTGTTGCGCTCTCGGATCAAAATTTTCATTTTCCCTTAGTGCAAACGGTCTCTCAAACGGCCCCGTTTGCAAGGGCATTAGGCTCTTGGATTTCTTTCCTAACACGACACTGTTTTGTAAATTAGTCATAAATTTTTCATAAGACCTCCGATTGAGATGATTCAAGTTGCGTTGGAAAGATTAAAAAGAGATATACAATTTTCATGTTTTGAGTTTTTACAAATTCGAAAATTATCGATGCTTAAATTTTGATTCTTTCCAGCTGCAACACTTTCCAAAACAAAGTTAAAAACTTGTATTGGTTTGTTAAATGTGTTTTTGCTTAGGAAATGGATCTTTTTGAGCTAAAATGAGATAGATGAGTGATTTTTGATGTGTTAAGTGAATTAATTCATGTAATTAAACATGGGTTAAGTAAATTTATAGATTTAATAAATAATTAGATTAAATCTAGAAATTAGTTATAAAATGAACTTAGTTAACAAACCTAGGTTCAACTTGACTAAATGAACTTGAATGAACTAAAATGAATTAGATTGAGTTAGTTTAACAACTTTGGCTTATTAAATGATTAAGTTTAACTTATTTAGCTAGGTTTAAGCTAACTTGGGATTAAGTGACTAGATCTTAGATATATAATGAATTAGTAATTAATCTAAGTCCAACTTGGCTTAATGAACTTTACTAAGCTAAAATGAATTAGATTGATATAGTTTAATCACTTTGACTTAGTAAATGAATTAAATGACTAATTTTAATCAATTTGGCTAATGTTAAGCTAAAATGGGTTAATAGCTATTAATTAGCTTAGATGAATGAATTAGAATAATCTTTGAATAATATGGGGAATATGTTGTTTCAAATGTGTGTTTACTTGGAAAATGAATGTTTTTGGTTTATGAATTCTTTGTTAATGCTTTTGTAATAAAATACTATAAACAAAGAGAAAAGAAATTCTTTGACAAACAAAGGAGGACTGTCCATATTTTGGCGGGGCGATCATCGTAGCCATAGTGGGGTTCCTATTTAGTGTCTGATCAAATAGGGTTAATAAAATAATTTTGAGATGAATGGATAAATAGCTTAAGTTCTTATATGATTTTGATGAAGTAGATGATTAGTTTAGTTTAGTTTCTTATACGAGTTCTTTACTTAACAGAAGTGAATATCTGATTTATCTTCTGGATTATCTTTTGAAATTTCCTTCCAAGGCTATGTTTGGATTTTGTATATAAGGTACGTAGTAACGTGTTTGTTCTTTGCTTAAGATAGGCATATCTTTAATAAATTTTAATATAGAAAAACTTAAACCTTTGTTTGAATTGGATGTCTCTTACGCTATTTAAATCCGTATCTGGCCTAGATGGCAGATCGATATCCGGTTCGGGGAGTAGCACCTTGCTCGGATTAGGGGCACGGTAGATTAGGCGCTTAGGCCACCCCTGTCTTTTGATAAGACTTTCCTAAGTGGTACAGCGAGTAACTGATGGGGAAAACGGTATCGGCGTAACGTTTGCTTAAGCTTGGAATGAAATAATATGATTTAGTTCAAATGTTTATGGGAACAGTTGGACTAAGTGATGTTATGGACTAAGATAAGTGAAGTTGTGTAACGGCCGTTAACCCTAGATGAAGTTATTTTCTCTTTTATGGATATATCATCTAGGAGATATAAGTATCCAAACTGCTTATATCAACCCCCTGAGCGTCGTGATACGTTACTCAGGATCCCCTAGTATTACGGGCTACGCCGGAAGGTGGGGCTGCCTAGTGTGTATGAACAGTAGGGACCACTCAAGGAGGCGGACGTGATACTAGATCCTTGATGCCCAGAGTTTGAATACTCCCGTGTTGATTTGTTTACTTTAAAGAAAGATAATAACTTGTGATTGTCGCATTTACATTTAGTTAAGCTCGTGTGTCACTTCGTGTGTGATTGTGTTGCTGTGTACTGAGCTTCGGCTCGTTCTTGTTGTTGTTATTCTTTTTACAGGTTTTGTTATTGATAAAGATGATGTTGATGATGATGAGTTCTTGTTGATGTTGGTGATGCTTGACTCGGGTTTTGGCCATGTGATGATTCGGAGAGAATTTGTGGATGAGTGAAGTGAGTAGGAGCGTGGATGTAGTTAGTTATTTTATTTCTTTTTGTTTGGTATTAGTGAGAGCTGGATTTATGATTTAAACTTGTTATATTCTTTAAAGGGCATAGTAGAGCCCGTGTTCTGTAATTTAACTTTTGCAAAGTTTTGTTTGATCTAATAATTCTCCACTTGAGAAGAGTGGAAGATTTGAAATATCTATAAGTTTATAAATTGTTTTATAAAATCTATTTCTGCTGCTAAATCCAGTTGTTGCCAGAATCTAACTAAATGATTTCATAATCTAAAATCGAATAGCAATGTTCAACATAAACACCTTCTTTTAAGACAACCTTACGTATAATTCATAAGAGTTATACGTGGTTGGGGACTTGGTGTGCTTAATTTGAGAATTAAGCATGTCGGGTCTTTACATGAATTGTAGTGAATACTACAGTTGAGAAGTTGTTGGCATTTGATTTGTCTGCTTCACAACCTAGGCGCTAATATGTTCGGCCATGCTACTGCGAGGATGTGCTTAGATTTCATTTATTTCTGGGTTTTGTCATCATTGTTTATTATTTATTATCACGTAAAGTATCTTGTTTCTATGCTTCCTTACTATTTTTTGATCAAAATGCTTATGAAAGCATATTTAGTTTAGATATCTAGAGATTCTTTACGTTCTTTGTTTTTTGTCATTATATTTTTGTTGGCCTTACTATTCAATTGGGAAAAAAATCTAACTTATCTAGATGCTTTTATTCAATTAATTTCTTTTATTGGTGAAAATTTCTTAAAAATGTATGTGCTTTAATAGAGATATTTCATTGTTTATGTCATAGTACATAATCTATTTTATCAAATCGGAGAGACTTCCATCTCGATATACTTAACTAATTTCACTTTCTTGACGAGTGATTATATTTACGTAGATATGTAAAATATAATTTATTTGTTCTAAAAATTCAGATAAATAGTTAAGAGTTATTTTAATAACCTTTATTTTTCTTTTAACCATTGCAGCTGAAAAGAGAGATTCGATCCTGAAACCTCTCATTTGAGAGATTAGAAAGATGTCATTAGACTATAATATCACAGGCTATAACCATTCATTTCAACAATTCAAAACAATATAGTGTCTTCCACGTCCGCTATTAATTGTTGGTCAGAAAAGGTGGCAGGCAAGGCATGATGCTTGCAAACCAAAATATGAAGGGTATCACATTGATGCTGTGCGAGGGAATTCATCAGCCACCCAACCAAAACATGTGTAGAATCCTTGTATGATGGATGAGGAAACAGTTTGAGCAAGTTGGGAGAGAGGGTTATTGAGAAGGCATAACTTTTGGCAAGTGAAAGTTCCTAATGATGCTTCTTGGAGTTGGAGAAATAGAGAACTTCCACAATCCCATGATAGAATCGTCATGTTTATAATATTATCATAAAATTAACTATAAAAAATTCATATCGAAAAATATAAAAGATTTCGATCACGGTTGGGATAGATATGAACCATTCGATGAAGCAACAGGACAACAAGAGATGATAGAAAACTCGAATATCATTCCACATCCGGTAATGCGGCTTACTATGCTACTTGAGAGGAAAGCCTAATGAAATGATACAAAAGAATTGTAACAACTATAGAAGATAAAATTACATGCCATGCAAGATATGCTTTTAACCATTCAAGCATGGAAACAAAAATTTCTGACATCGAAGGTGTTACAACCTGAACTCGCAAAAGCAGTCCGGCAATGCCGAGCCAATTCCATTAGCAAAATCATCTCTATGAACCTTCCAGAGAGCTTCCGTCAATTCTTGCCCCCTCAAGCCCTCGAAAGTATATTTTGCAAAAGCTCTTCTACTCAAGAAGAGAGTTTTATATAAGCCTTTGACAGCTCTCATTGCAGCTACCATCTTATCCATGTTCCCAAAGTACGTAGCCATGTATGAATCACTGTTTATTGATACGTAATAGTCCAAAGCGGCTTTAGTGTTTCCATGCATATTGGTGAAATCCTCACCACTAAGAAGTGAAGATTTCGTCACAACATTGGTGTAAATAGAAGTTAACCCTTCAATTTCCATCACGCCATCGCCAGCTGCCAAATATATATTCGTGTCCGTAGGGATACGGAGGGATTGAAGTATAAAGGCCGTCTCATTAGGTGTAAGAGGGCATTTACCCCGCTTCCTCCATATCTGAGCCAACTCACCAGTCCAAGGTTTTTTATCTCCACGTGCTGCATCAATGGCTTTCATTGAGGATGAAGAAAGTCCTGAATACTCGCACTGGCTGTAAGCAACCATATCAGGCTCAAATCTTAGGTGAAGCGAGAGAAACGGCTTTGGAATGGCCCCCAGAAGGTAAGAAGCTTTCATCTCCAATGACTTAGTCAAGCGTAATGCATTATAGCAGGCTTGACAGAGGGCAGCCTTCGCATATTCTGGATATCTATTCCATAAGGAATAGTTAAGCACCAGAAAATTAAGAAAACACAGCTACAACATACTAATTCAAACAAGAGTTTTTTTTTTTAAGGTTCATTTATTAAATGACCTAGGATCATCACAGAGAAGCAAGGTACAGTTCTTATTACATCAAGAAAATTAAAGGCAAACATGCACCATTTGAGTTTGAAAGAGCTGAATTTCTGTTAGTCTGCAGTTTAAATTTAAGATTCATCAGCATAACTTTTAGTAATTTTATAATAGGAGAAATGATTCCATAACTGGATGCACCTTCCTTATCATATGCAGAAAAAAGAAATTATAGCATGTGCAAACTTTAAGTACCTGTCCCGTCTTTGGCTCATTGCTGGTGTTACTGAAATATAACGATGTTCCAATAAGGATGGAAGAACACTTTCAACATAATCAAATTGCCCTTTACGTTTGCTGCAATCTACTCTGAAAGGCTCTTTTGATCCAATTTCTTCTGGTAACTCTTTGACAACTTCAATAAAGCCATTCATTTGTTGAATGAAGTAGTCCACATCAAATACATCTTCAAAACCACTGGGACGATGGAAAATAGGTCAGATAAACAAGCATGCTTATAGTGGTTTCATTACAAGGAACGTCTAAATTACCTCGACTCATTCCAATATGCAGCTACTTCAAACTTAGGCAAAACAAGAGTAGCATTCAACAACCGAGCAACCCCAACCCCATCACATAACTGCAAGAAGTAATAATGCGACACATATTACAGAGAATTCCATTAAAGAGACCCAAGAAACAACTTGCGCATTTCTGAGAAAGACATCAAAAGATTTGTAACCGTCTTCAACAGTTTGTTCAAAAAACCAAAAGCATCACAAAGCACGCACATCTCTTCTCATCTGATTGAGTCCACCATAGCAATCAATACGAATATATCCATTGCTCTTTTCCGGTAGAGCTGCAGCAATTCAACAAAAAACCAATGCAATTGTCTGCAATGAAAGTCAATTAAATGAACTCAGAATATCAAAATCATCGACTTCTCCTCTTTGTTTCTAATCCAGATTAAATGAAGTTCATCGCCTTTCCTAAATATCAACCAGGTCAACCTTCTCCACCAGTAAATTTCCACTATGAACGTAGAGTAAATACCTAACAAGCAACAACTGGAAATGACATACTAGAGACAAGGAAATTCGATCCAGCTATTAACTAGAATTATAATTCTCCATCCACGCCAAGCACACGCCCACAATTAATTAGACAGGCTAATACTTTATGCTAGACAAACACATCAACATAATTACATCCCAAGCCACACAACTTCAACTAAATCGTCCTAAAAACATCAATCACTCTCCTAAAGTATTCAAATTTCCACTAAACTAGCATATTTTACAACAATATCATGACGATACGATACGAACACGAATAGCCGAACAAAGCCAACTAACCATTTAAGTGTCCTTGAAGCCACCATTTGCAAGGTCTCCACTCAACTAACCTCTTTACACTCCATATATCAACCTCCACCCTGCAAATTCATCAAATTAAATGTTAAAGACTACCCCTTTAACCCAAAAAACAAGAAGATTTATCATAAAAATTTTAACTTTTTAGCATCAAACAAGAGATTAAGCTCCGAAAACTGAAACCTATTTTCCAAATCCAATGTAGAGAGAGAAAGAGAGGCAACGTACGGTGGAGAGAATGAGGAGAGAGAGAGCTTGGAGCGAGGAGAGAGGAAGGTGAGGAACAGGAGGAGAGAGAGTGTGAAGACTATGGCGAGGAATATCGGTTTCACTGATACTGACGTGATCTGATTCATTTGAAGGAGGAGTTTGTGGATTGGTTTAGGGTTAGGGCTATTTTGGCGTAGAAATTGATTCAAGAAGAACGGAGATTGGAGGCTGGGCGAGCATCTGTTCTGTATTTATATATTATTAATATCTGTTTATGATAACCAGTTTATTTAAAAAATAATAAAAATAAAAAATTTGAAATGTTCTGAAAACAACAACCTAAAAATTGAAGGTACTTGATAGAAATTTTTTTTTTTTTCTTTTTTCAATTGAACGATTGAAATCTTTTCCAGTAGTTGTGACTTGTTAGAGAGGTAATTCAAAATTATTATTAAAATAGAAAGTTCAATTATGAGAAAAATTATAGCAAAGAGGATCATAGTTTACGGATAAATTAAATAGTATATTATGTGGTTTAAAATTGGATTAATATTATATAGAGCGAAATAACTTATTACTAGGAGATTATGGTACCGTCCTGGGTGTACGAAAAAAAAAAGTAAAGATAAATAGAATTTTATTAGAGTGTATAGAGAGAAGAAGTAGCATGACGTGGATGGTGAAGATGAGGAAAAGAGTGTGTGTAGGAGTATATAAAAAAAATTGATTTAACATTTTTTGACACAAATAATAACCATGATTTTCAAGATTCACTAATGTTAATAGATTAGGATGCTTGGATAATCTGTTTTTTATTTGTATCTATATCTATATCGAAATGATATGTATAAATATATTTAATTTATATTTATATTTTATCTATATTTAATATATTTAATCTTTTTATATAAGTTTTTAATATTAGAATAAAATCTTTATCCATTCCACTTTATAATATATTAATTTCGGTTTTATCAATTCATTTTTCACTGTGATAGATAATCCCAATCTGTAGCTAATGATGTGACGTGAAATTAAGGAAAAAAAAAAATAAAGAAAACTTGATGAGTTAGTTAGCATTGATTGATGGTTTGATTTTTATATATTTAAATTTATTTTATCTGTAAGATCTGTTTATGAATAAAAATATTATTTTATTTACTTGTGATTCACATTTGTATTTATCTATATCTAACATGTATAATCTATATATAAAAAAAATATTTATTTTTCATCTATATCTATTTTTTACAAAAAGCAAATCGAAACAACCATTCACTCTAAATCTTCGTTGCAGTCAACGCTGTTGTTTCTCGATTCGACTTCATCGCACTTGGTTGTTTTATTGTCAGCCACTATAAAATTAGTATCTAAAGTTATTTTACATGAGCTTTTAAATTAATTTTTTGCCCCATTTAAGTTCTATTTAACAAATATTTGCAATGAAAAATAAATATAATAATTTATTAGAATAAAATTTCAGATGATTATGGATACATCCTCAAATTTATCAGAGTTTATTAAATATATTACTCGTTATTTCACTATGGCATAAAATAATTTTTAAATTACATTTTATTTAATTTTTTTAACCATAATTCACGGTCATATATAGACCAAATCAATTTTATACTATATAGTAATTATAAGAAAAAAAAAATTATTAATAAACATTAAAAAAAATATTTGCACAAATAATAACTTCAACGTCTTCTAAAATACTAAATATTTATTAATTAATTAATTTAATACATTTTTAATATAAAATTACCGTAATCCAAGTACACTTTCCTGAATCACCAAATGCGTTTAAACCATATAAAAAACCAAGCCAAACGGGAATTTTATGTTTCCAAGAAAATTCTTGTTCCAAACCATACAGTAGTGGAGTCCAAAGCTGTATAAATCCTGTAATTCAGTTTTTTTTTTTTTTTTTTTTTTTGGCCGGTTGTAATTCAGTTTGATTTTGCAAGAAAAACTGAATCAGATTAATGGATTATAACTGGCCTAGAACTTTTTGCCAGACAGCTAATAATGTGTAATTGTAGTCATCCAAGACCTCCGGATCCTAAATACCACCCAATCAACAGCCACACCATGATGTTTAAAGCTTAAGACCAGTAGAAAAAAGGGCAAGATGGACACAGGCTAGTGCTTAAATGGGAATTAAGGAAGAAACCAAAAACACAAGACAGTGGATCAAATAGGAAAAATGGTATTACTAATTGAATAAACCCTAGGTAACAAAGCAACACTTTAAATGACAGACTGCTTGTTACATTAACTACAAAGGTTGTGAAAGGAAAAAAAAATCAAAGCTACAAGTTCTTCCGTCAAAACTCAGCCTAGCTGCATGATCACAACGACAGTTCACAATATCTTCAAACTAAGAACAACACCAGCAATTCATTCATTCATTCATTCACCGTTCAAAGCCACACATAGTAGAGAACCACATATAAGAAAACCGACAGCAAGTTTTCAGCTTTGCTCCTCTGCATCTGCAACCTCCCTCTCTTCTGCAGCGGCAGCCATCAATTCATCGAAATTTGCTGTCTTCCCCAGTACTATTTCAATCTGAAAGACAAGTTAGCAGAGAATGAAATCCTCATAAAGTAATCAGTTAAAAAGGTTCGACAATGCTGTCAAACAAATTCATTCGTTAAAAAGACCAAACATAAACAAAGCAACTAGCCGGTCAAAAGCCCCTTTGTGTAAACAAAAAAGAAATGTACCAGTCACACCCTCTCTGTACCCCCAATATTTCAAGAGTTCCAGATTCAAAACCACAAAGCACATATAGACATGCCTTTTCCTTTATACATTTATTCTTGGGAATAAGCACTCATTTGAAAATGTTAATTGTATGATAAACACTTTCAGGGAACCAAATAAGCTGAGGATATTGCCTTCAATTGGCACAAACTGGCAGCTAACTCCATATCCACACAAAAGATGGAAAAACTATGTTTGGCTAATAATCCCTCGTTCATGAGTCCAAGTTCTAGTAGACCAACATTGATGGAGTGACTCTTTCAATAATTAGATTCAATATGCAAAATATCATTGGCAACTTTAGTACTCTAAAGGGCATCTCCACATTTATTGAGACCAAAGATACATGTCTACTAGTGATAATGAGGCCACATAAATGGTTGCATAAAATGGCAAATCCATCTATGGTCAGAAAAAATATATATTTAAGACTAAATACCCAAAGAATATATTTAAGCTCACCTTGGCCTTCTGAACAGGTCTTCCTCTTGAGTCATCTTTAATATCAACAGTAGATGTCATGATTTCTGCATTAAGGGTCAGAATCATTAAACTAAAGCAGCAATGATATCTTTCCGACACATGTTACTGCAGGAGAATATATCTTACTCTTCTCAACAGCCAAGCCATTGTTCTTCAGAATTTCTGCAACTGTAACCACTGTAGCTATGGCTGCATAAACATTAAGATATAGTTATCAGAAAATGTCCGAAAAACATAATATATACTAATTTACTATAGTATTCGAGGGTCTATTTGGATAGACTGTTCTACATCTATATCTGATCTGCATTTTTATCTTATCTATATCTGATCTATAAAGTTTATTTATAAGTAAAAATATCTTTTATTCACTTATATCTGCTTTTGATAAATAATCTGATTGAAATAGATGCTAAACTGACACCAAACCAACGAACCAAACAGACCCTTAAGTTCCAATGGTCAAAGCTACTTTACAGAAACAATGCAGTAACAGTCATCGGAGGAAGGCTAACTATTATCCCAAAAAACAAAGGATTGGTATCTCTAAACTTGCTAATGGCATCGTACTCATCTACGATAGAACCTAAGTATCTATGACCAAAAGACAAACGATTTACAATTATGGAGAGCCAAGGCATAATCCACTACAAATAAAGATCACTTTTCAAAATAGCACCATTCCTCAATACCCTTCAATAGACACTAAGTTTCAAACACATTCAAATGAATGTAAAAACTCATTTCATTACGTTAACTCAACTGGCAATGTACAGAGGAAAAAAAGAGAAGATCACCATCATCAGTACATCCACCCAATAGAAGAAAACAGGCTTGAATCACTTATTATACAAAGCTAATAATGATCAACTATGATTAGGCAAAAAGGATTAGTACCCATTCCCAAAGCAGAAAGCTCGACCTCATTGTGCTGCTGCATGTACCTCTGCAGAACCATCAAACCTATGTAAGTAACATATATATATATATATATATGAAGCTAACTAGAACAAAGTTCAAGCAACAACAGAAGCTTCTTCATCAACATATAAACATAGAACTGTAAGCAAAGAGCACATATCACAGATAGAAATAATGTACTCTTTGCTTACAGTTCAATGTATGTACAGGACCCTTAATAAGTCTATTCCTAATTTCAAAATGCATCTCAGATTAAAAGTTAGCAAATGATGAAGGGATATCATGAGAACAGCAAATGGTGATAATGCCAATCCAGGCCGGTAATTGCAAGTAAGAAAAGGGGCTACAAGGATTAGCACTATTTGATAATGATCACATCAATACACCAACCCAAAGAAAAACCACATATCAATAAAGAGATTATATTTTCATCCAAATGAAACATTTCACTTTGGGTCAATTGAATTTCCTGTGCCAGTAACCCTTAAGTTACATGGCAATCAGCTTAAACATGGATCATATGCATCAAAATAGTCTAAAATTAAGCCACTCTGCAGCTCAGGACTCTTTTCTCCTGCAATCAAGGTAGTGTTACTTTATAGATTGAAACAGAATACTTGTAATTGGCAACTGTTCGTCGTTAGACAAAAAGGCCCAAGAGTTACGCCGATACCCATATCCTCCCTTCATTAAAGAGGAAAAAGAAAAAGTTCCATGACAAACCCCTTAAAGTGATCAATTTAGAAGATTTTCCCTTCAAGAGAAAAATCCTATGTGGAACTGTCACAAGAGGACCAGACCACGTGTGGCCCGACACCTGGCATGCTATCTAGCAACTAGGTCCATGACATTCCCATTACAAACCATCTGCCTCCAAGTCTTCACATTCCTCTCCACACACAAGTACCACCCATTCCCCCCCACCCAAAACACACATTGCCTCTCAAATCCAATCATATTACCCCACGTCACTTAACAACATAAATACATACATATATCTATTGGGTAACTCCTAATACATAAGAAATAATCAAGCTCCAAATTTTTCATAACCGAAGCAAAATTCATTAACCCAAACTACTATCAAACAACACTAATTACACATTAAAACCAACCAAGACATCAAATAAACCAAATGGGTACTCCAAAAAACCGAACTTTTTCACAAAGACATTAATGGATATTACACAAAACACTTGGAAAGCAAAGAAAGAAAGCTAAAGAAAGTACCTTGGCGAGATTGACGTAGAAGAACAGGGGCTTTTTGGTGTTTGAGACCTGAATCCTGTTCTTTTTGTGTGAATCGATGATATTAATGTTGTTAACTCCTTCTGTAATCTCTTCCATTGCGGTTTGGTTGTTTGATTTGGGAGTTACTGAGTGCAGGAATTTGAAGACAAAAGCTTTTCAAAAACCCTAACCCTAATTTCCTGAGCCCCCTTTTGATTCGCCGAGAGTGCTGCCGATTGGGGGTTGTTGTTTTATATGTGGGAGGTGAGCGACGATACGTCGTGCGTCGTTTTGTTGAAGATTGATCGTAGAGGCAAGGCCCATCCAGAGTAATTTGGGTTGGGCTTTTGTTAGGAAATTAATGTTACAATTGAAATTTACATATTTTTAATCCATGGAAAATTAAATATTCGATATTTTTAATGATTATTTTATTATTTTTTTCCTTTTACAAAAGGTGTATTTGACAAAATTTTATGATATAATTTTATTTCTTAAGACTAGTCAGCAACACATTTACAATATGGTACGCATACCAAATTAATATTTATAAATTATAATTGCTTGAGTTGTATGTTATCATTGTTGTTAAAAATTTGCAAGTTAGATATTAGAATTTTATGAAATTATTCTAATTAAAATTGATGAAAGGTCATTTAAATGTAAATTGTTGATGAAAGATAAATTTAGCTTTTATGATTCTATCTGTTTCATACGGCTGCACTAATTTTACATAGTTTGATCCTGCAGATTCCACAACCATTTTATGGTATAGATGATGTAGATTAGTTATAGTTATACAACAAACTCTACGATCAAAATGGAGGGAACATAACTAGGTTTTTACATCATGTGATAAATCTTGTAAATTATATGTCTAATTGGTTGATTTATTTTTCATTCAGTTGAGATGCATATTAGATATCAAACAAACCAAGTAAAAGTAGAAAAATAAATATAATGGTAGGTCTAACAAATCTATTGATAAAAAAAAAAAAAAAAAATAGATTAAGAGCTCCTCAAGACTAGTTTTGTGGGCTCATTCACTTCTAGCCAAATCCAAGAAACTCTATCACTATGGCACTAAGTCTAACAAGATCTAAATGCATAAGTGACGCATCTCAAATAAATATATAATAAAGGCACGTAAAAGAGTACAAAAGCTTTTACTCTAAAAATTTATTCTATTTTGTCTCTCACGCTAATAGTCTTGTAATATAGTAGTATTATTATTGGTTTTTCAAGTAAGATGTATTAAATTCGATTATTTCATTCCTTGTTATTGGCCAACCAAAAAGAAAATAAGTTTTCTCTTTCACGTTTTGTGGGCTATTTTTTTTCCCCCAATTACTTATTACAATTCTTAGGTCCCAATAGGCCAATACCAGTTCAATATAATAGTTATAACTATGGTTCTTAGTTTTAGCTAAATTGATTAACACTTTTCCTTTCGTTCCTCCATTTATCATGTATGAACACACAGCAATAATATCAACTATTGATTTGAAATAAAAACCCCGGATTCCATAAAAATAGATAAACCAGAGAATAAAGAAGCATACCGTTAAAATTGTGAATACAGAGAAAGCTAGATCTCATTAATTGCCAAAAGAGAGAGAATGAAGAATTGGTCAGGATAGATCTTGGATTCAGACACTACGGTTCGAAGATGCAAATTGTCTTGGACCGGGCTTAATAATTAGGCCCTAACTTTTGGTCCGGTCGTTTTGTTCTCATCCCATGTGATGAACTGTATCAAGAACTTCTATCATTCTATCGCCTACCATTAATATAATAAATAAATTGATAATAAAAATGATTAGTATAAAAAAAATTAAAGATTATTTTATAATAGATTTGAACTATTTAATGATGCGATGAGATCGACTCCGATATGATTACAACGTTACATATAATTTTTCTGCAGTCTACTTTTCATGCTTTGCATTATATGTATCCTAATCTTTTTCCAATAAAAATGATTTTGTACTTTCAACTTAAAAGTTACAACCAATATAGTGTAAATTCTATTCCTATTCGTTCGGTTCTGTGACGTTCCATTGTGTGCTAATAAGGACTTATGCTGGGAAAATAACAATTTAAAGTTCCCAATATCCTTAGGAATTAAAATTCCTCATATTTTGGGCGATGGTCCATTATGGTAAATTTTCCAAGTTGGGCATTAAAAGTTTAGGAAGGATATCATATTTAATACTTGAATTTTGTCAATTTATACAATTAACTACCTAAAATCCAAAAACGTCAATATGTAACCTAAACTTTATCCATTTTTACAATTAAATATTTTAACTTTGACAACTTTTATTATAAACTACTTGAATTTTATTCATTTTTATAAATAACTACCTTATATTTTTTAAATTTTAAATAATTAATCACGAATTAACTGAGTTCATAAGGGCATTCACCCAAAAGTTTATTATGATTATTTTAATAATTCTACGAAAGAATGGTTCATTTTCATTGATAACAATTGGCCATAGAGCACAGAAAAAATTACGAAAGAATTAACATATTAGTTTAAAATCATCCAAGATGAGCAATATGTGCCATAGATATTGCGGAAGGAACAAGTTGGCATAAGCAGTAGACATCGGGTTTACTAATTACGCGATCATTTATGTACAACTCTAATTACGCCATTAATCCATCACAGTTTGAGTTCTCCTAAAAAAACTATTATGATGTTTAATTAATGATAATTAAAAATTAATAAATAAAAATCATATTACAGCTAAAGAAACTCCCATTGTCTCATCAATGAAAAATTCATTAAATTATCTAATTATCTAACTAGGTAATATATGGAGTATTTCCGTGGTATGATTATAATTAAATATAAATCTAAACCGTTAAATAATCGACCAAACCTATTAAAAATATTACGGAACCATAAAATCTTCCTTTAACTCTATTTTATTCATTAGTAATAATAATTCATTACAGCTTTATTTATTTAGCAAAATAAATGTAAATGAGCTGTAAACTATATAAAAGCTACTATTATTTATTTGGAATTAACTCTTTGGGCTAAGTGACAGGGATTAAAGAGTCAGTTCTATTAGGATGATTAAGGGAGTTTTGGTATGGTGAGCTTATAATATGGCATATTGGTCCAACCTTTCTTATTATGACTCATGCACTTAAAGGAACTCAAGCCGTTGATTGTCAACATGATCCCATGGATGACATTGATGGCCACGTCATATAAGTACCTCAAGTCTCTCCTTATTCGAATAATAAGAAATTGGAGAGAAACAATAAGGTATTCCTAAATTTATGTCTCAAGACAGCAAACATTTGTTGATCACTGTTGCTGGGTTTAATGCTTAATAGCTCTTCCATCTATCATAAGTGCATTTGAGACAACTAAAAATGTCTACTTCTCCTCCCTATTCTATTTCTCTCCTAATCATTATTGACATGTTATTATGTGTCACTCCCAGCAAGCAACATGTAACGCAATACTCACACAACATGGATATGACTACTTCACTCAAATCTATACATCTACCATGAACAAAGCTTAGAACCTTTTGGTTATATTAGGAATACTACCGATGCATTTGCATTATTATATATGGGAAATTTTCTCTTCCATGATGTTCCTTTTTTACTATCCCCACATCATAGTAATTGGATGGTCTACACATAAATAGCTTTAGTTTCAAATGAGATGTGACATTGAAATTTAGACTTTTATACCTACCAGGATGGAACATTAATAGTCACCCACTTAAGCAACATGGAGGTATTGTTTTAATTTAAACCACTAGTAATATACACCATGGTGAATAAGTATCAGTCATTTTATTTTAAAAACCACCTGCTATCTCTTCCATATATTAAAATATGATTAATAATTAATTACTACGTGTACATACACATAGTATGTATTGTCTATCTAATATTTTTCTCCTAGGCACTTAAGATGGAACTTAGCTATTTCAACTTTGTAAAGACACTATTTAAGCAACTCTATTTCTTTTCCCAAGTTTTCTTCTTCTTCTTCTTCTTCTTTTTTTTTTTTTTTTTTGTCCTTTCAACCTTGAAGACAATATCAATTTTTAAACAAAGACAGATATGTTACGATTACAAGATACTACAAGGCATAGTATTTAAGCAAAATGAAGAAAAAATAACTATATAATTATATCGCGTCATCAATCAATTGTAATGAATCTAAGTTTGTAATAAATTGCAGTTGTGGTAGCCAAGAAGATACATTTAGAAATTAAGTCTTATAACATGAGCCACGTGTGTAAATGAAACACTAAATAAGTAGTCAAAATGAGAAAAGAGATTAGTAAATTCTTACTCTAATAATTAGACAACATCTTCTTTGACACTTTTGTTGGAGTGTAGTTAACAAACAGAAGGTAGACATCATCAAAGGTTAGCTCCAAGAGAGGAACAAACCCGACCCATCACTACTGGGTCCTATACTAGGAACTGACGTGGCTATAAATGGTCCAAACCACCAAGTGACTTGTCAGTTCAGGTGGGTTTGAGGCATGATTCTAGTGGGTTAAGAACTGTCTGGCCTTAAACCGACACATGGCCTACTGAATCAATGGGTCCAAAACAATTCTTGAGTCAAAATTAAAGAAAAAAATTAAAACCTGCTACCAAAACATTTAAAATACACTACAAAAAGATAAAAGGAAAGGAGCCATTTTCTAGGCCATTTACCAATTTCAAAGTGTCTATTTTGTTTACATGGGAGTTGGCAAACATTAGTATACTAAAAAGAAGTGGACAAATTTTGTCCCACATGCACACATAGGTGAGTTGGCAAAGATTGAAAAAATGAACACATATGCCCAGACACACACATTGAATGACTGGACAAATGAAAGAGAGAGGGATTAGGGGAGGGGGCGCTAGGGATATAAGGAAAGGCAAATGAAAAAAATTATGTAGAGTTTGTGTATCATAAAGGCTACCATTTTGAACATTGATTGAATAGTGAATATTGATTAAATAGTGAATACTACGCTCCCATATGCAAGTAATTAGAAAATGGAAAAGAAAAGAAAAATAGAAAAGCAAAATTAAGAGGCTGCACAAGATTTGACAATGCATAGTTGAATAGCTAAGCCCCTAGAAAATTTCAATATTTCATTATTGGTTTGACATGATATCATTCCACATTATTCATTGCAGTGAATCTGTTAGCAATCATGTTTACTCTTTTAGAAAATTTCAAACACTAACGGCTCGTTCACTTGTCGTATGAAATAAGGGAGGAATAGAATTCTAATTCAACAAGAATATAATAAGGCTGTAATGGTTATTACAATGTTCACTTGGTATAAAAAAATAAAACCAGTAATTATTAGAATAAAAGGTAAAATATTTGTAATACACATTGTCTTTATTGCATGAAGATAATAATTTCATGGGTGATATTTTCAAGTTAGAGATATTTACGATAAAGTTAAAAAAAAATATTGAATGGTAATTCATGGGTATAGGGACATGATTGTTGTTTATTATTTTACATAATAATAATTCATTATGAATTGTCATTCTCCTCAAATAAATACGGCAATAGCAGCTTTATGTAGAACAATAAAGGATGAATAGTCATTCATGTTAAGTGAATGAGCTGTAAATTATAAAATTTTGCTATAAAATGGTGTGGTGTTTTTTTGACACTTGCACACAATTTGTAACGCAATTCAGATCTGTAGTTTCTCTAGCCTTTCTTTCTTCTTTTGTATTATGTCCTTATTTTTATTTGATATCAGTCTATATTTTGTGGTGAAAATTTAAACAAGTGGGAAAAGGCTGGAAAATTTCAACAATCGTGGAGTCGTAAATTCAATTATGGAAGATTATAGTATCCTTTTTTGCAATCAAGTTTTGGGGAGTAATGGTAATCAAATTCTAGCAACTCCAATATCAATTATTGCAGTGGAACAAGCTTTTTCTACAAATGGAGCTGTTATAATATATCCATTTTGTAGAGAAAGCTTATTCTACTACAATAGTTGATATTAGAGCTACTAGAATTTGTTTGGCAATAAAATATTAGAGGTGCTAGAATTAGATCGGTATTGATCTCCAAATCCATTAAAAGTAATATATGGGTGTTACAATAGAGGTAAGGTATAATATCCTCCTCTAATCAAAAGTATTGTTGAAATAAAAGAAAAAATTACTATTATACAAGTTTCTTATATTTCATCAAAATATACATTGTGCGTCAATTTTTTTTTCATATTTATATGCAAATCTATATGTATGTATTATTCTTACAAATTTACGTAGTTGGTTCCGTTTTTTTTTCCTAAGCTTTTAAAAATGGTCGGTTTACGATGCCAATAGAACTAGAACTGGATGCATGAAAACTGCCAATTCCAAGAACTGAGAATCGATTCAGCCTTTATGAGTTTCAGTTCCAATTCCACCAAAATTGGAATCACGAGTAGTGAATCAGGTTTGATTATAGAATTGACCTAAACCATGACAACATCTAATAGAAGGTCATACACGTGCAACCCCCTCTAAAAGCTACCTAGTTATAAAACAAATTGTACCTAGATGATAAATAATGGAGTCAAGACTCAATCCATACTTAAACACTTTGAAATTTTGGATTACTATCAAGTTTAGAATTTTAAATTTGAGCTCAATTTAAGGTATCATTCAATAATATTATGCTTAACTCACTTAAACTCATCTTATCTAAAAAATATCATATATTTTCTTCTAAACTCAACTCAAGATTAATTTAAATGTGAACATAATTCAATTTGAATTGGGTTGACAAACTCATCAATCCAAATATAATGAAATTGGATATTTGATAAATGTTTTGAGGTTGAACCTTAAGCTTAACTTAATTGCGCAACAACACACTCTTACATGTTACCTTAATTGTGGGTAAGCATCAATTATTTTAAAGGTAATTGTTGCATTTGATACTTGAATTTTACCTGTTTTTATGATTGACCACGTAAAGCTTAGAAATGTTAATTTCTATTTTTTGTAATTAATCATCTGAAATTTGCTAAATTTTGTATTTAACTACCTTGACTTTATTTATTTTTGCAATAAACTACCTAATTTATATACTATAAATCAACATTAAAAGTGCAGAGGTTTTTAGGTGATTAATTATATAAATTGACAAATTTAAATACTAAAATCTAATATTTACCCCTGTTAATTGATAGTTTCTAAATAAACTACTATTCATATTTTATACCTATTACTTACATTAAAATTTTATTAAAACCTATAAATTACATGTAATTTTAAGCGAATTATCCAATAAAATCTATTTCTATCAAACGTATAGTAATATATAGCTGGAGTCTATTAGTCCATTTACCGCCTATCACTTTCTTTAAAAAGAATAGTGCTATAAACTCGTTAGTCACAGTCAAGCTTAGGTTAATCCCTCTATATTTTTAGCATATTCTTACATTTAATAATTTGATACTTTCCAGTGACAACGTTGTATTCGCCCACAGATTGAAAGACCTGTAAACCGATTAATAAAATTTGAAATCTTATCTTTACCATCCTTTTTTTAACTACTTGGATGGTTTGTATAATCGAGTACACTTACAGTCCGTTCGCTTTACATAAATAACTATTTATGCCTTTATCGTCAATATAAAGCTAATATTACGATAATCATTTGAAAAAAATGATAATTTATAATGAATTGCTATTAGCTAAAATAATTAATAGCAATCCATGTCTCTAACCAATGATTTTATTCAATGATCTATTTTTTAACTTTAACATAAATATCATATTTTTAAATAATACCTATACAATTATTCTCTCTCTATAATAAATACAACGAGCATTATAGATATTTTATCTTTTACTCTAATAATTACTTGTTTTACTTTTTACACTAAGTGAACAATCATTACAACTCTATTACATTCTTTTTGAATTTGAATTTCATTCCCCTCTTATTTCATTCAGGGAAGTGAACGAGCTTAGTTTTTTCTATCTTTAAAATTAAGTTTTTATTTTGATAAAAAAAAAAAGTTTAAGCACTTATACCTTAGTTTTAAAATTATATTCTTTTTTTTTTTAATTCTGAAGTTTAAGATAAAGAGTCAAATGTATGTAAAATAAATCTACAAAATATACTTACAATTTGTAAATATATATAAGTATATATGATTCTATGATCCCATTATATTTTTCCACGAGGTATATTTTGTTGGTTATATAGTGGTTTGAATCCATATGCATCAAACCGTGATTACTAATTGTATTACTAAAATAGTTAATATATTATTTATTATATTTATATAAATAATATTAATTGAACGGTCGTTAATGTGACCTAAAATTACGTGTATCATTTTTTTTCAGTTTGTCCTAATCAAGCTCTACCTGTCACACAAAATACTATGAAGCACATGGAAAGTCATTGTCGTCCTGCCTGTCTCAAGCGTTAACATTTGGTGGGACAACTTGCAATTTTAGGGTGCGCTTGTTTGGTCCTTTTTCTATCAGCGACATGTTTTATTATGTTTTAAATAAATATTTATCTATAAATATAGATAAATAAATATTTTTATTTATAAACTTATTAAACAAATTAAATATATAAATAAAATATAAATATAAATAAGTTTATAAAATATAGATAGAGATGTATATTCTTTACGATTGATTTTGACATATATAGAATAGCCTACTTGATTACTGAGTACAATGCTTGATTTGGGAATTATATTTAATGATATTTACGAAAGCCTTGCTGTCGTTTTCACCACATGATTGCAAACGTCAGAGATATTTAAATATGTTTGGGCGATGAAAGACGACTATGACAAGTGCGTAGAGTATTTATTGAAAAGTTAAAAAGAATTTCTGTATTTTTTATATATTACTTTTTTGTTAACAGTATAATTAATATTAGCAAATATCAAAAGTTTTTTCTAATATTTCGGCAAAAAACAACAGAAAAAAATCGTATAAACCCTTCATTTGTGTTCTGAACACATTTTATACTATGCAATAAAAATAAAAAAGCAATTTCGTTATGTAATTGCCATACATGGCAACAAGAGTTGATTAATCTTATACCATTTAGGATCGAATCCAATTATTAATTTTTTCATGAGAAATTTTACTATTTTATCTTTAATTTTACGGGATCAATTTTATCAACTATTTAATAATTTACATCATACCTATCAAATTATTAAAATAATTAATATTTAGATTTATATTTATTTTAATGGTTAGATAATCGATTATCGATTGAATAATGGTTAGATAATCGATTAGATTATTCAATCGATAGGATAAAGAAAGCTCCATTTCTTCACATCAGTAAACTTACAACTTACTTATTCATTAATATTAAATTATTAAGTGAATCTCTTGATTTGATATAAAAAAAAAAATGAAACATATAGCACTTCACTCCCTCTTTCTCTCCTCTCCTCCATTGTGCTTTTTAAGGAAAGTAATGGTGTTTTCTGCCATTTTTTATTTATTATATTTGTTATAAAAAATCAGATTTTTCCTATTTTTGTACATGCAATTAATATATTTAATCAAAAATGAAATATTTATTGTATCATTATTTTAATAGTATAATATTTATTACTATAGCTGGTCGGCAATTAAAGAAAGCAAGCAATATAAAAGTCAAATTGTGGCCCAATTAGATGGAGGGGGAAACAAGCGTCAAACAAGTTAAGCTTAACAGGTAAAATTGAATTCAATCGAGATTAAACTAAAATTCAACTGGTCCAATCTTAAAAGAGATTCGATTCAACCAAGTTAAATCATCTGGATCAACCCAGATTGATAATATAGAAAAAAATTGACTTGACTTATTTTTAGGTAATATCAATATATAAATTAATCTATAATTATGATCAGGGACTTAATGTAGCAAACAACAAATAAAACATTTTAGAAATTAAATAATGAATAGTTATTTTTATATTTCTTGGTGTGTTCATTTGTACTGACGGGTATCAACATAGAAAAGGTGATTCAAAATATCTTAGAAAACATTCAAATGAGCTGTCCACAGTTCATCTCTTTGTGTGTTTAAAATAGAACCATACAGTAAATTTAGACTCTTTTTTTTTCGATTTTAAACCTGAATTTCAAAGTTGGCAAACATTCATTCTTAGAATAATACAATGTAAACAATGAGATAATACCTTTGATAGGCAAAAACTCGATCAATACAAGTTTATAGTTTATGTTTTAGGTGTAAAATTGATAAAAAATACAAAAAATTCGAGATGATTTTCATGTTTTCGTCGGAGTCATAGAATCAAATTTGAATGTAGAGCAATTTCTGCATTTTTTTCTCATTAGTATAATAAACTTTTTTTCATTTCACTAGAAGAAAATTGGGCCCTCCAAGCGTAAATTTTTATTGCAAAAACCATCGTCGCTGATTTTATTTATAAAAATATAATTTATTTTACTCATTTTTTTATAGCATAATTTTTATTTCTAAAAATGAGTTTTCTTGTAGTGTTTGTTGAGGCTTAGAAGGAGGTCAAGATAGGACTGTAGATGAGTTAACTATCTATAAATACTCAACTAGTCAAATTAAATTCCATATCTACTCAAGCTTTAGAGTTGATCACGAACTCAATCTACTTGGGTAGTTACTCAAATCAATTTTGACTTTATAATGTTGGAAAGCTTGATTGATCTCAGGATGAGTATATATAATAATTGAGTTCAAGTTAAATTTAAACATTTTAATATCATTGTAATTATAAGAAAAAAAAAATAGATACATCAAGTTTAAATAAATTCAGTAGAGTTAAGTTTAAATTTGTTGATTACTATTTTAATGTTGAGTTCAAGCTCAAAACTCTAAAATCAAACTTTTAAATTTAGAGTTGATGCCAATCTTATTAGCATTGTATTGTCTCAATTTTGACTCGGACAATCCTAATTAATAGCCCAAACTCTTAATTACAATCTTCTATTATTTTAATACTGGGTTGTTTAGCTAAACCAACATCCTTCTTAAGGTAATTTTATAATAATAATTTTATTTAAATTTCACCTAACCTCCTACTAAAAATTGTTGTAAGCATTTAAAAAGTCTCTGTCAAGGTTTCTTTCCAGAAATAATATCAACAGCTCCTGAAGCCGTCAGCAAACCATGCATGGTCTAATATTAGGTTAAAAAGAAGACCATGCATTAATTAATATCCTCCGTGATTAACATCGAATATTTTATATATTCGGAGACTTTGGACGTTCCAACTTGGAGGCATACAATATGAATCAGCGCTTTCAATTTTGGAAATTCTATAATCAGTTGCTAATTTTGATAAGATTGGTTCGACCGATTATTTAACAGCTTAGATTATACTTTATTGTGATTATATCATTAAAATAGATAATCGGTATTGAACGTGAATGGTGACAAATGTTGCGGTCATACTCTTCGATGCATGGAGCTTTTTATGGAATTCTTTCGATTGCCTTTCCACACCACGATGGCTCTTTCATGATATAGTGTCGATTGGTTTTCAAATTCGTCGAAAGGTCAAAATATGTCTTAATCACATTATGCATACGAATCCTCAAGTAGACACAAATCTCACAGCAAAATCTTCGAGAGTGAAAAAAACATGTTTAGGCCTTCCAAAAAAACTAATTACCAATATAAATTTGGTTTAAAAATAATTATCAAAATTCTTTCAAAAATTGTGTTTAATAATCAGGATATTAGTATTTAACACGTAAATCATGTTTAAGAAACGCCATTTAATGTTTCTATACCATACCTATATTGCGAGAATCAAACAGGATATATAACTTTACATAAAATTGCGTCATTAAATCGCGATATAAGACACGACAAATGCAATCGAGTTTCTTAGGTGGAAGGATGACAAGTGATGACGGCCCTTCTCCACCCACCAATCACAATATCGACCAACTTTATAAAAATGGAAAGAGCCAGTGAGCCAGTGATAAATTCTTCTTCAAGCATTAAAAGATTCTTTTATTTTTTATTACAACTTTTACCCTTTGTTTATATTGCGATTGCTTTTCGCGACATACATATCGCGTTTAGTAAACGCGATGTTGCTACTGTAATTACATAATTATTTTCAAAATGATCTTAAATCAATAATTAATTTTAATTATTGCCGTAAACAATAAATTATTTCTAATCTTCGATCTTCTTGTTTGCCTTGATCACCATTTGTCGTATTCCTCAGCGTATTTTATACGCAAGAATAGTTGTTTTCTTATTAGAGTCTAGACGAGCAATGTTGGCTCTGCGTCTAAGCTACATATAGCAACGGTTTGATGATTATTCAATATAAAATATCCAAGTATTGTGGATATCTACGTATCCTTTCGTAGGTTGATGAACCTTAGGAACAAATCCAAACCTAAATCAATTTCAATCGACATCTAAATTTCCAACTCAAATTCTAAATGGAGCTTGTTCAGAAAGATTAGTTAGCATTTTAATTTAAATATAGAAGAGTTCGTACCAATCCGATTAGTCATCTTTGTTTGTACAGATATATAGCCATTCATTAATGATCTAGCAATTTGCAATTCGAGCATAATTTTATTGAACATAAACTGTATTCAACATGAAAAACTCAAAATTTAAATTTTTTGAGCTCGATTTTTATTCTTAGACTTAACAAGTTCAACTTTGGTCAGTTTAAAAACACAACTCCATCACTTAGATCTCCAACTCGATCACGGATTAGGTACGGTCCATCGAGATTACGTCCGCAAAGTAACAAATTTTGAAATAAAAAATATATGGCTGACAATAGACGAGACAAAAGTACACCACCCGCCACCCTTTGCTGCACGCGGTCTCTTCCCGAAGATGTTGTCTTTGTTTTTCCTAGGGAATGCTTATGCGAGTACGGCTTTCCTTGTAGGATGAAAGTCATCTTGCATCTTGAAGATAAGCACAAAAACTAAAGCAAGTTGAGGATTGGACTTTTGTACCACATCGTGCGATTTCACGATTGCTTGCTTGTTTTGTGGTCTTCTTTGTCTTAGTTGTGATGTATCAATTAACGGAATTTGATATTTTAATAAAAGCGACATTTATATGCATATCTCCTATTCTATTCATGACTTAATTTGATGGGTAAATTTCGACGGATAGTGTAAATTATTTTTGAAGAAAATTGTATTGAAGGGAATCGGGATAACTTAAAAGAGGAAATCAATGTTTTAATTTTTTCTTTTTTTTTTTTTCTAATAAGATAAATTTTATTTACTATGAAAATATTTTTCAATCAAACTCATCATGTAAAAAAAATCCATAGATAAAGAGTTGATAATATCAAAGCCTAATGGAATAAACCATTGTATCCCTCAAAAGTTGAATTGTTCCACCTAGAAGATATATAGCCATGTGAACAAGACTCATCCTACTAGCAAGTAAAAAACGTTTCTATAGAAATGACATATTCTCACATAAGGGATGTCAATAAAAAGGAAAGAAAAGTATCAATGCATAAAATTGAAATTAAAATAAAATCGCTTATTAAAGAAGCTTTTATGGCTTTAAGATGGTCAGGAAGGATAAATAATCGCAGAGGTTTTTTTTTTTTTTTGGACCATATAGAGGGTCTGTTTGGATCGTCTGTTTTTCATCTGTATTTATATCATTTTCAAAATGATATGTGTCAATATATCCGACTTACATTTATATACTATCTATATTTAATCTAATTTTCTTTTAATGAGAATTGCCAAGTTTTTTTTCATCGGTATTTAATTTTTTATAAATAATTTGTTAGGAAAGCCAACAAACATGCAAATTCAAAGAGAGATGTTTTTATTATAATCAAAATTATATAAAGTAGTACAAATAAAAAACTCATTATTGGGGTATGGTAATACTGTTTCAAATATGTTGCCAATTGGTATGCTAGTATAAATAAACATACCACGTATATTTATCTTATAATGTGTGATAAGTTGATAACAATATACGAAAAAATCTTTATTTGTATTTTTTTATAACATCTAATCTTGATTTTTTTAATCATTTAAAACATTCATCTCCTAACTTATCTATAAATGTTGATTCATCCGATGTGATTTGCCCTTTACTTTCATGTGTAACAAAAGAATGTAGATTGTCAAATGGTGCAAATTAATGGTAAATTTCACTTGTATTTTATGGTAGATTCTATATGTATTTGGTTTGTATTCCATTTTGAACTTAAGTACAAACATACTTTTTATTTACATATATCATGTGTTGTATTATTTTTCTCTAATTTACAACCTAATATTTTGTAATTAAAAAGGCAAGGATCAAAGACCCTGCAGGCCTGTAGTAATATACTAGCAGTTCAATCACAAGTAGACATCTCTTGGATCAAGTTTGAATCAAGACCCAACTCCAACCAGTTATAGTGGCTCTAACCATAGACTCGCCTCAGTCAGACCCACCAAGTGGATCGTTGTGGTCCAAGGGTTGAATGGGTCACATATTAAAATAAATAAATAGAAAATAATTAAAAAAATTAATGTAACATTAAAAAAGGACTGGTCAGACATGCCTTAGACCCAACAAGTCCATCAGTTAGACCTACCGCAGGACCCAACGGGTTCATGGGTTAGACCTGTCCCGTCTCCTCCACATGGCAGTTATGGGTCCATATAATTTGGGCTTGGAATTTATGGATAGGATCCACGAGTCAAATCCAAATTGTCCCAGTGAGATGTCTAATCATCACATAATACATTTGATTTTTTTCTCCCATAAAAATTAAAGTTTGAATATAGTTTTTCTTTTTTTTTTCAATGACAAAATCAAAATCACCATTGGTGGAAACAAATAATAATTAAAAAAAATCATCATCATCTTCCTTTCCTCCTTCAATAAAAGATTCAATATGTAATATACACACCGTGGTATATACAACTTACAAGTGGTAGGTAACTATCAATCATATTTTAACACCTAAAAGAAATATTTGATAGTTTTCAAAATAACTACTATCTATAATTTATGAATATAATTATATGTTAAAAATTGATTGATACTTATTTGCCACTTACATATATTACACATGATGTATATTATTTATTCGAACCTTCCTCAACCACTCCAATAAGGTCGGTTTCTCTTATTATGGCATTAAATATTTAATATTGTGATTGAGACATGCATTAGACACCTTACTTCCATACTAAATCACTAATGTTAGCAGCGAAAAAGCAGTATAAGAATCGTGATTTATTCATATCTTCACTAGCCCCATTTGTAAACATTTGAAAAGACTCTAGAGTACTCCATAATTTTGTTGTTAAAGTGTTCATCTTGCTAATTTTCTTGCAAAATTTATCATAAGATTCATCTTCTTCTTTTATCTCTTATAACTTCTTTAACAGAAGCTTACTTCTTTGATACCATAAAAAATTGAACCATCGGTATTGAGTTTCACCGTAGCCATCCTTTTTTTCCTGAGCATCCATATTAATGATTGTTTAGTGATAGCAAAGAGAAATTTAAGCTTTCTATTATGAGCCCAAAATTCATAAGCTTGACATCAAATTGCTACACAGAATTATTAATTATATTCCTCTTTCTCTAAGATTAGCTTTAGTTCGTAAGCGATTTGACAAACTCACCGTAGGAAGGGTAATTTTTGGTGGAAAAATTTGACGTCCACGTCCATCTTTATTTTCTAGTTCTAGGATGTGAATGTTTTTTTCAGTAGGTCATGTATTATTTGTAATTTTGGAAGTGTCATGTCATGTCGGATTTCGATGCAATTAGCAATATCCGTCTAATTTGTTCCACCGACATGTCGAAAAATTTCACAGGAAGTTCATGTGGTTTAGAAATAAGTTTAATTGATAACGTAATATTTTCAATAATTCGTTTAAGATGATAATATTCGAGAAAGTAGATCAATTAAAATTTATTATTGACATGTATTATAATGTGATAATTAACTTATTTTTCTAGATGCTATCATTTTAAATAAACCACTTGAAATATTATAATTTTAAATAAACATATCCTCAAACGTTGTGATCTTTTGAAGTAATTTATCTTTCTTCATCCCTTTTCTACTCAGAAATTTATTAATTTCTAGCCTAAGGCTTGAAGCATTTCTATTTATAAGCAGCGAAGGACCTAGGGGGGCCAAGAGGGCCCCGACCCCTCGAGAATTTTTTTTGTAAAGTGATAATTATAATAAAGGAAAATGGTTATGACAATAAAATAAACATTACGTAAGCTATATAATTATAATGTCCTGGCAACGCAGCACTAAATGGTTTATATGAATTTTTGTTAATAATTTAATGGCCAAAAAAATTAATAACTTATTACAAAAAAAATGCTATCGAGATAGTTTTTTGTATTATATATTACTAATAATTTATTAGATATTATTAATTTTTATGGATCAAGTCAACAAAGGCTAAGGGACTTTAATCCCCCTTTTTTGTTTTTTTTTCAGTTTTGGGTTAGCTAGAATTTTTAGAAATTTATTGGGTTTCCTTATTGAAACAATATAATTTTTAAATTTTTCATAATGAAATATCTCATACATTATAAAAATAATTTTTTTACAAACACTTTATTAAACTAATTTTCTAAATGTTTACAAGACATCCTATAACTTTTATTACATGTACAATGTATTTTATAATATTTCATATCTTATTTTTTACATTCCCAATGAGAGCAATGTTATAGGTTTGAAATTAGAAAACCCATCATGGCTTGATAATCATACAACATAGAGATGTAAATGGGGATAAATCCTTTGGATATTTTGATTTGGTGAAGGATTTTTATTCTTCAATCATTTTTCCTTCGGTAAAAGAAATGTTATATAAATATACATAATTATCATGAACTTTCTTATACAAGTGATAGATCTTTTCTTATCACATCCAATAAAATAAACTTTCCATATAGTATTTTAGTGAATTTCTAAACCTCCATGAAAAATAATATTTTATGTAACAAGAAATTTAGTAATTATTTTTCATGCATTTTATTTTGTCTTTTTGAACTTATAATATGTAATATAATTAAGAAAATTAAATGGATTCATAATATGATTAAATTCAACATGGAGTTAAAGAAGAAGAATTGGCCCCTCTAGTATTACGATTCTGCGTCCGTTCCTGTTCATAAGGCTTTTGATCATCTTTCTAAGAGGTTCGGACCATCCTCGTACGGCCATACCTACATTACGACATTGATTTTTTTTTTTTTTTTTTTTTTGGGAGAACTCGATATTTTACTGCTGTGAGAGATGAGGAAAATGGAGCTTCATTCCACCCCCAATAATACTTTGTTCAAGAGATACGTGTGTCCCAGGATGAATCATTAGAGTAGCCGCTAATACTTAGTGTACCAAGATAAATCATTAATACATATTCTTTAGATGATATGACTTAAGTTTGTTATTTTATTCATATATTTTAGAATAGGTGATATCTCCAAAAAAATAAATGGGTAAATCATATTAGAAAGTCACAACATTTAGGATAAATTTATTTAAGACTATAATGTTTAGAAAAAATGAGTCAACTAAGATTATTATTAATACGTGTTAATTGGAGAAAAATTTAATTAAAAATTAGAAGATCTATGACATTATGACACGTGTTAATTGTGATCTCAATTGACTAATTTCTCTAAATGTTATGACATCAAATGAACCATTTAAAACGTTGTAACCTCAAATATACTTATTCATAAATATTATGACTTTTATCCAAAATCAAATAAAATTATTATAGACTATCTTAGTTAAATTCATCATATATGTAAGTAGGGATATAATTAAGGATGACAATGTAAGTAACATGAGATTAATGGGGATTGGGAAGGAGGAACATGGCAATACAATTAAGTCTGCAGATTGATGTGACAGTTGGAAAAATTTGAATGTTTTGAACTTTGTAGCTATTGCCTCTTGATACGGAAAAAGAGTAATTTAAATTCATGCAACACCAATCTTTGGATATGGATTTAATCTCTAAACTTTGAAATCTGATAATTGATTCTTTATCATGAAAAGTGAAGAGTTATGTGTTATCTGTAATGATTGACAATCCATAATCATCATGATATCATTTTAATGATCAATGGATAACATAAACAAAGTTTTGTAAGATTATTTATGAACTTTTAAAAGCCAAGCGAATAGCTTTTGAAGCAATTTGTAAGTTTAAGAAGTTGCTGTAACATAGATTAGATTGGCTAGTGGCTAGTCTTAGCATGTTTTGTTCCCAATTCACTGGTCTGAAAACCGCTTCAATTTCTAAAATAAGAACTCAATTATTTAGATATTGTCACCAACACCAACTCAAATAATTAATTCAAACTCTCACTGGACTCAACTTATATCAATATATTTATATTTTAGTCAAGGAAGTTCATTGTATATCTTGGTTTGATTTGGTTCGTACTGCACCAAAAAAACAAACTAATCGTTCCTACCATAATTCACTATTCACCATGCACATACATTATTGCAATTTGTACTTAATACAATTCAATGCATGATATTAAGTGAAAAAAAAATAAAGAAAAGAAAGGGCAAAAAAAAAAAAAAAAAAAAAAGCAAGTAGCTGCATGCAAGTATATAAAAATTATGAAGAACTATGAATAATAATTCCCTCGACGTAAGCTCAATTGCCATTCAAACTTATTATACGAATTCTCTACTAGATCATTTACATTGTTGAGGAGAAGAAGGCTGCATGCAAATAGAATATTATGGTCTGTTGGTGTGATGATAATGGGCTACATTGTTGGCATGTAAAATTCAAAGGGATGCCACTTCTTTGCTTGAAGTGAAAAACTTCGATTTGAGTAACTTAGTTCAGTTCGATATAGTCAAACCACTAATTAGAATTTGAACCCTTTTTAAAATTAAATTGCAAATCAAATAAAAAAAACTTCAATTTATAGTTTAATCCCATTCCATTCCATTCGTTTGAATTAACCCTCATACTCTTAGTCTCCATAGAATACAAATTAAGATGTTCCACATCAGCATAGACTTACACAAACTCGACAATGTAGAAAATTTTTGCAGTCATGGGATGGTATGTACAAATTACAATAAAACAAATTTCTTAGATTAGCTTTAATGTTGGTTGCTTGGTGTGAGTAATAGGGATTAAGGAATTCATATTAGGGTTTTTCACCATTAAATTTAAGTACTTAGTAAAATTGAGATTCTTCATGCTAATTTTTTTAAGGTGATTTGTGTATAATTTTTATTATGTGGATCTCTTAAATAATATAAATAAAAAAAACTTAAATCACTTTTTTTTTTTACCCATGGAAATAGACATCGTCACGGTCCGGTTCGGGTCTGGAACCGGACCCGAACCGCCGGTTCCCGGTTCCAAAAGTGGTGGAACCGGAACCAGACCCATGGGAGCCGGTCCGGTTCCCGGTTCTTAGGAACCGCCGGTTCTCACGGTTCGGTTCCGGTTCTAGAGGAACCGGGAACCATGAAAAAAATAAAAAATCAATTAAATAATTTACTTAATTTAACTAAGAAAAAATACAAAATAAATTTTTAACTTGAAATAACATTGAGCCTAACAATAATTGTTCATGGTATTAGTTAAAAGAAATTTTATAATTATGTATTTATTTATATACAATCACTTGCACTTTTTTAGTTGTTATATTAGCAATGTGACACTATAAAATATTCAAAGATATAAATAATTCTCAATAACAAAAATGAATCATACATTGTTAAGAAAGAAAGTCTACTTTGATTAGAAGTCTACATAAATTTAACAATATATGATTTCAAATGTAATTATTACTTATGTTGTTAATAATAACACATTAAATATTGTGAATAGGAAATAAATTTTTTATTATTTATGCAAAATAGTTTTAAATATTTATTTTATAATTACAATTTTTTATAATTTTTTTTCTTTTTTTCTTACTTGTTTTTTATAATTTCTATGGTGTAGAACCGCCGGTTCTGCCGGTTCTTGAATTGACGGTTCCAAAACCGCTAGGTCATACGGTTTTTAGGGATGGAACCGTAAGGACCCGTCAGAACCGACGGGTCCTTTATCGGTTCAGACCCGCCATTGCCGGGCCGATTCCCGGTTCAGGAACCGCCGGTGACGGGTCAGATCGGTTCCTGGTTCGGAACCGACCAATGATGATGTCTACATCGAAATGTATGGTTTTCATGATGGAAAAAAAAAAACACGGATCTTTCTAGTGGCTATGCACGTGTTGCCCGAAGAGACGTCTTGCTTTCATCGTGGAACACAACGTAAAAATCACCATCGCTTCTTTGCATAACGATTCACCGCCCACTCGTCATATATTTTCTTAGGTTGCACAAAACAAATTTTTAAACTATTATAGTATATCTTTCCATTTTGCATTTTATGACATTATTGTCATATTCAACTAGAGCCCATATATGTTCGTTTTCCAATATGGATTTTCCTGTGAAAATGATTTGTATTTCTTATTAGGTAGAGTCCAATTTTAAATTGATAAACTGTCTTATGGTATTAATGAAAAAATTCTATAATTTCATCATTCTTTCAATTGTATTTGATTTATTATTTAATGGGTCAAATTTATATCAAATCGTGATTGTACTTTTAAGATACCTAATGTATCGATTATTATAATTATTTTAATTGTTATATGATTAATTGAATAATTCGATAACAAGACTGTAGAAATTCCAAAAATTATAAATACAATTTTTAAACTATTCAATGTCAATAGATCTTTTTACAACTTTAGGCCCTGAAAAATCACTAAATCCCATAACTTCTAGGTTCTAAACATGATTTAGGATTTATTTATATATTTCAAAAAAACTAAGGGAAGGTGAAGTTATAATTTAAAAGTTTCAAAAGTTTATTCTTATTTTGCAACTGGTTTAGGAAAGTAATATTTACAATTATAACACAATCATGTGCTTAAACCATCTACTACAGAGCCTAGAGTTAATTCAAATCCGAATTCAAGAATACCCATTCAAATGGACAAAGTGGTCCTTCCGGCTATTGGCATTTTGGATGGGAAGCACAAGCACCCGACTGGCCAATCCTATGTAAGACCCACCCGACTGACGAAGCTTTTTCCATGCTACTAGTGCAGGATGAATGTTGGCTATCCGTTTTGGTATTTCAATTATGTCCACATCAATTATAATTTGACATATAAGTAAATTAAAAATTTAATATTATTTTTCATTAAAACAATCACATGTTTAGTTATAATTAGCTGAAACAACAATAAGACAGCACGATTAGGGCTAGAGGCATCCTATTTCTAGTGTTATGCTTGTCTTTTTTATTTTTATTTTTATCAAGTTTCCTTCGATTTATAACTTTATTTCAATTAATATATAGGACTTTAAATAGATTATTTAGGGTTTTATTTTGGGCAGCCTTTATCATTTGTGTTCTCTCTCAAAATTCAAAAACTTGCGAGTTGCCAATCTCTCTTCAGCCTATTTAGAATCGTGATAATATTGTGTTCTACTTTCCATATCCATCCGACTTTAAGACTAATTTGTTTGATTGTAGACCATCATCACTTACATCATTTACGTCTGTATCTATTTATTTTTGCATTTTAAACACAAATCCAAAAATATAAACCACAAGGTTGTTCCACCTTGCCGAACGACTTGGGCTCAAGTTTTTGAACCTCTCCACATCACATTATCCCCGAAGTTGTTTCTTGTGCATAGAATCAGCTATCCATTTAATTTAAAAATTACAAAGTATACTTATATTAATCAAATGATCTGTAAAAAAGAATTAAAGTTTTTTTAATAATTTTTATAGGGTACTACTACATATATTTGCATTTGATATTTTTAATCTATTTTTATGAATTAATTTAAATATTCCTCTCCTCTCTCCCTCCCCCGCATCCCCCCTCCCCTCCTTGGTACCTTCCCCTTTTAATCTATACGGTGTAAAAGGAAGGGGAAAAAAAGGTAAATATAATCCCTAATTTAGAGCTGACGATTTTTAAAATTTTAATTCGAGCATGAATATGACTAGAGAAGCACCACTCTTGACACGACATATATGATGAAGATACAGATTAAGAAGATTGTAGTATAAACTAATTCTTTTTCTTTCTTTCTGTTTTTTTTTTTTTAAACCTTAGTCAGTTTATGTATACTTATGGTCTATGAACCTGAATTTATAATATAATAAGATACCAATACAGCTCCCCAATACAAATTATCATCTCTGCCCTAGACTTATGAGGTTTTAGTAATTATAGTATGGCTTGCCCAATTTCATTGTTGCATAAAATGTAAGTAAATTACAAAGTATGAGTGTATGACCATAAACACATAGACATACCGATAATATGAACAATATTGTATGTTTGATTCGTTGGTTTGACATCAGTTTGACATTTATTTATTGTTTGTTTCAATTAAATTATTTGTTAAAAATAGATACAGATGAAAAGTAAATACTTTTACTCATAAACATACCATATAAATGCAGGTCATACACAAATAAGATACAAATAAAAAACAAATGATCCAAACTGACTTGCTATCATCTGAGTTTTGAATGTTGTTTCAATTTCACGTCGTTTCTTCTAAGCAAGCATGCAACATAAATAGATTCTTAATAATGCTAACGTTTTAGGTTACAAATTTATGCAAAAGATCGATTGATGTGATATTTAACAATTTTAAATTTAGGTTTAAAATTAAAAAAGAGGGGCAAGGTTTAAATACCGATTTTAATATTATTTTATGAAAATACAAAACATTATATGTTAAGGTTCATAAAGAAAGAAGTATAGAAAGGTAAGTTATATTAAAATATGGAATCTTAGTATATATTTTTAGATAATCTTTACTCATTGATTCAAATGTTTTAGTTAGACCAGTTGTTACAATACAAATATATAAACGAAGCAAAAGGTATCTGAAGATGTATAATAATAACTACTAGTATTATCACTATAATTTTAGTATTATAATAAAAGGAAAATTCTATGATTCAATTATTAATTTTGGTATAACCGATTCCATGGACTCAAACCATATCTAACTATGATGGAATCATTAAAATAATTAATATTTCAAATGTTATATTTATTTTAACGATTAGATAATTAAAAGAACGGTCTAATAAATATCAGCATTGAAATTTTTTATTTTTAAATTTACTTTTAAATATCATTGATTTTTGTATCATGGGCTGCCATATAAAACCAATATATATATATATATTTTTTAATACAAGTCGGTGCATTGCTTTCAATCAGTATGAAATTCGGAAGTACCTGGGCATATAAATATCTTCTGAATGGAATTTAATTTGGTAGGAATATAATATCATGTTTAGTATCTAAATTTTTTTTTATGTTTTTAATTTTACATCTAAATTTTAAGTTTTTAAATTATATATCTATTTACGAATGACCTCATAACTTAATAGTATTTCTCCGTCTCCTCTTGTGAGAGATTGTAATTAAAAAAAAAAAATTTATGCACCTAATTGGCTCATGTTATCATCCTTGTTACTGCATCCAGCCAATGATATAGCAGTAGGTGTTATATTTGGAACTAAAATTGTGTCTCCATTTCAACCAGACTTAAGCCACACCAGATCTGACGTTTAATTAGCCATAGTGACAGTTTTCAAACTTATAATAATACTTGACTATTAAATGGTAGTTATTACTGGCGCATTCCAAAGCCAAAAACAGAAGGGGCAACTGGAGCCTAACCCTAGATTTGAATTTCACTACTCTATAAGCAGATTTGCAAGAATAAAATTAAAGCAAGAGCAATCACCATCCACTCCTCAAAAAAGATATTTAGATTTTAGTCTAAAAAACACACACAAAAAACTTTAGGCGCTTCATTTATTTTATATAAACTTAACCCAACAATAAGACTTATGGATGTTTGCTAGAAAAATTATTTTTTAATCCAAGAAACAGTCCTAGGATATCCTTATCCTATGATGCCAAGATAAACGACATCAATTGGCTTTCAATTGGACTCCTCTCTCGGATTTCAACTAAGGTTTTGACTTTTGCATTGCTTAAATAGTTTCCTGTCATCTACAGATGAAATATAATTATTTACAAATAGTAAGATTCTCCTATGAGTCATTATGACACAAAGGTCTCCATAACACAAAATAGTTGTTCGTTACTTATTTTTGTAAGTTTTAATATTGTGGAAGTACAACTGATGACACAATTAAGTTCAAATGTTGCACATTCCATCTTATTATTGAATGACTAGGATGATGACATCATTCTGATAGAGAAAAAGGTGGTAATACTATTAAGTAGAGTTTTAATTGAGTGTATTATTTGACAATTAAAAAGTTTAAATGTATTTTGTTGACGCAACAAGTCCAAAAAAAAAAAAAAAAGAGTTAGGTTTAAAATTGAAAAAAAGTAACAAAGTTCAAATTGTAAATGTGCTATTGTCCCATATTTATATGCTATCCATATAAAAGCTACCGTAAATAGAGTAATTGTGATTTTTTTTAATTTTATGATTATAATAACAAAGCTACTAAAGATCAATATAATGCATGGAATTGAATCGTAGAATACAAGGAATTGAGCTTAGTAACTCAAGGATAAGGACCAAGACTATATGCTACTAGACTACATGATCATTGATAAGTATTTGTGATTTGACTGGTCTGTTCTAGTTTATTTCAATTGGATTTTGGTGGAACACCCCTTCAACCTTCCTTCACAATTAATCCAAGGACACAATTAATCAAGATACTCCAACTTGGTTCCTTAGCTAAATTTTTTGGATCATGTCGAATCGTTATTAATTTTTTTTAAGTCAAAAAATGCACCAACTTACTAGAAAAACAAGTCAAGGATAAAAAAGAAAAAAAGAAAAAGAAAATGTTATTACATTCAAATTTTAAAAGGGTAGGTAATCTATCACTCGATATATAAAATGTAAATTACATATTAATATTTTCGTCGACCATATTGAATTTTTAATATGGATCACGGGCATCTCAAGCCTAGCTTAACCCATCAATTGCATGAGCTAACCCATCATATTAATGCCCATCTTATAACAATAGAGCCCAAAGCCTCATTAAGGCGCCCTTCACCTTGACTCGGATTACTAAGTGACCCCTGTAGCATCCAAACAACACTCAACTTAGTATCACTCAATATAATCTCTTTACTTGGGCTAAGCACAAGTGAATGTGGATTAGTGGGCTCACCCTACATCTATTATAGCCATTGCCAATAGCCCACCTGCTTATGATCTCACGACACATTTAACTGCCGGGATCCGCTTACTATAAATATCTCCTCCTACTCTACGAGCAATAATGTCGCATGGCCCTCTCTCTCTCATATCCATTAATTACTCCCACATCAACATGCTTGCTAACTTAGGCATCTGATCGGTTATGTTAGGTTCAACCCTAGCATACCACTAACCATGTTTTGTTTTGTAGGCTTATTATGCACATGAGTCCAGTCCAATGATTCTTTCTTTAGTTTTTACGATATTAGAGCTAGTAATAAACCCTAATCCAACATAAATTCGAGCCTTGTAATCCTAGACCCTTTTTCATTCTCAAACTAACCTCATTTGAAGTAAGTCTCAAAACTTTAGAAAAAACACATCAATTATTTGTTTTTCCCCCTTTAGATATTTAATAGATGTTAATGGTCCATTCTTCACCATGAGCCCATCGAAGCCGAGCCGTTCGTTTCACTGAGCTGAGTCAACCACCAACTATGATCTAATCTCAATAGTGACCTGACTACAATGCTCAGTCAGCCTTGACATGCTCATCACTTGGCACTAGTGGCTAAAGGTCGTCATGATTTCGATAGGTTTTGGACCCGAACAAGAATAGTCGGTTTACAATTCCATTTTTCGTGGAACCGAAACCAGAATCTACAGGGTCGAGGCGATTCACAATTCCGATTCCAATTCCACGTGAATCGGGAACTGCATAATTTTTTTTTTAAAAAATTTTCCTGTACTTAAAAGTTTCAATTATTTCATCATTTTTCTAGATATAAATTGACAATTATGTTAACGAATCCAAATTTTTTTCCATTTTTTTTCAATTTACAAATATATTTTTTAACTTAGAAGTTCCATTTATTTCATAATTGCTGTAAATATATATACACAACGATTTGAATGATCACAAATCATTTTCATTCCAAATTACAAATTTATTATTTCATTTAAAAATTCCAATTATTTCAATGAACCGCAATTTTATTTTTTACAATTGACAAATTTATTTTTTCAATTAGAAGTTCCACTTATTTGACAATTAATTTAAATATATCTGTATAATTATATCTATGAACCAGAATTATTTTTTTACAATTTATAAATGTATTTTTTTATTGTTGGCTGGGTTTTTTATTTTTTATTTTTTTATATTCAGGTAGATCCGGGTCGGAACTACCAATTTGCGATTCATATTCAACGGTTCCATGACCCCAAGTAACCGCCGGTTTTGCAAGGAGAATCGACGGGTCCTATAATGGTTCATAACCATCCCCTCAGTTCTGCTTATTGGGTCTAGAACCTATCAGGACAGTTCGGGGCGGGTAATGGTTCAAACCCGTCCCGTGATGACCTCTATTAGTGGCCCGATCGGGATAACTTCACACATGGGTTTATAAGCCTTCCCTATGATCACCACTAAGCCTACTATGAGTATAATTGCAAAGCCAACCAACCATTCGGCCACTCATCTACTCGCTGACTACAAGCACAACCCCTAGGTTAATCCTCTATAAATACTCACAACTATCTCCAGATTTAGGTAATGTTACACAAATCACTCTCACTTACTAGATCTATGGGTTTATTATGGCTATTAATAACTAAAGCATTGGAATGGCCACGCCAAGCATATGCTTAACGTACCACTAACATGTCTTTTTGTTTTGAAGACCCCCTGATTAACCATGATCTAAGCCTATCTCCACTAAGTCTAACGCTTAACGGATTCGAGTAAGCGACATTTAGTGCCATCTGTAGGAAGATTCAACCCTCAATGGGAGAATTCCTTAATTTTGTTCCTTAACAACCAAAAAATCTTATAATGAACGCTTCAAAAAGACAAAACCCCCTTTTTCACCATGCCACACCGTATTAAAAACAAGAAACCATCTTACAGTGACAGTATTAAAGGTGACTTGAATTCCACTTCAGGATTAACCGACCCCATGAGGAACAAGGGCTCCCAAGCAAGGCTCAGCATTCTCCTAACCTCTGACAAATCCTTTGAACATAATCGCCTTAGCCACTTGGAAGACATACTCCACTCGATAGTGGAACAAAATATTGAGATTATTAAATGCAATACAAACATTGAAAAACGCCTCAAGGAGCTGGAATTAGGATTGCAAGACTCTTAGACACATGCATGCAGTGACAAAACTCTGTTGCACTAGGCAAATACATACCATCCTTACGAAGCAACCAACATGATAGGATCACAATAGCATGTCACTCATGGTCCCAAAAAATCCCCCAATTGCACAAGCACCATCAAAAACCCAAGCTAAGAACCCCTCACCTATGGAACTCCCCATGTTTCGTGAGAAGCAATTTAAGGATATGACCCTTAATGAAATGGAAAGAGAGACCGAGAGAATGTTAGAATTCAATGAAAGAAAACAAAAGCATCAATATGCCTAAAACCACCTGAATAGCAATTAAGATGCCCTTAGCACAATCGATCATTGATGAATCATGTCTGCCAGCAATGAAAGTATTCACATTCAAGCTCTATGATGGGACCATATACCCTGAAGACCACCTCAAAAGATATATAGATCATATGTGAAATTTAATGATGCCATTTTCTGCAAAGTGTTCAAAGGAACACTAGAAAAGGCTACCAATAGTTGGTTTCACAAACTAGTTGATGGTTCCATAACATCCTTTGAAAGCCTTGCAACTGCATTTAGGACCCACTTTACAATGAGTAGGCCCCTAAAGAAAGAGACATCCTCCATGGTCTTAGTAAACCAAAAAAGAAAAAAAAAAAAAAAAAGATGAGCCCTTGAAGAACTACATTACTTGATTCAACTAAGCTATTATAGAAGTAGATGGTCTCAACTTCAACCTTGCAGTCTAGGCAGTCATCCATGGAGTTCAAAGAAATGAAACTCCCTTCAACTCTCTTCCCAAAAACAAGTCTAGGTCTTTAGAACAATTCCAAGAATGAGCTAGTAAATATATATGGCACGAAGACTTCATCGCCACCTAGAATGAGACAGAAAAATCACAAAAGGAACACTTGCAGGACTACAAATCCAAAAGGTTAGTCAAAGATTGGATAGCTCCTCCTGGAAAGAAGGATAAACAAGGATACTTAGGGAGAAGGCCCTAAGGGAAATGAAGACACTTTGAATCCAACTATCATCCTTTAAACAAACCCTCAAAAGATATATTCCTAGTAATTAGGAATTCTAGCATCCTACCCGAGCCAACACAGATGCGCAGCGACTCAGGCAAAAGGGACAAAAGCAAATATTGCAATTACTACCAAGACATGAGGCATAACACTAATTACTGCTATCAATTGAATATATCCCTGCAAGAGGCCCTCAAAAAGGGCTTTCTATGACAATACTTAGCTAACTTAAATAATGCTACTGAAAAACCCAACTAACAAAAAAGGAATGACAATGGCCATACACGAACAATCTCTCTTGATTCTCTAAAATGACAAAGAAAAGGAGGTAATGCTCCTGGCAAAGTGGGGAAAACTCAATATAACTTTTGAATTCATTGATAATGACTTGGATGACATCAAGATACCACATCAAGATGATTTAGTAAAAGCGAGGGTGGTAGGATATTGATGTGATGAAAGTCCTAGTCGACATAGGAAGTAGGGTGAACCACATTGATTAAAAAAATAACAAAAATTTTAGTTTGGTTTGGTTCGATTCAGTTCGGTGCGATTTGATTGGTATCTTGACGTCATCTAGGTTGGTGTCAATAAATTCACAAAAAAGCATTGATGATTTATGCTTCTACATCAATTGTCATGTTCATGTGAATTTTTTCTAATATTAAATTTCAATAGCTGAGAAAAAAAGGTCAAGATAATGACCATGATTAAAAAAGTCCTAAAAAAATATCCTTGATATTGTCCAATTAATGATTTATATATAGGAATATTATAAAATTAATAATAAAATTGAAGTATTTTATAAATATTAATTTTTAAAATAAAATTTATTATAAAGCTAATGATTTATCTTTATGCAAATTTCTAGTAGCAATTATTTGAGCTTTGAGAAGTATTGTTGGATTATTTTTTTCATAATAATTCGAACCATATACCAAACCATTTTTTAGGTTCAAAAAATTAGCAAACTAAACTGTATAGTTAGGTTCAATTTCATAAAAATAACCAAACCATACTTTTTGGTTAGGTTTGATTCGGGGAGCAAACCGGACTAAAATCATACCATGCCCACCCCAAATACGAAGTAGTGCAGATATCATTTTCGAACACACCTTTGATGGGCTCCAAGACGACAATATCTAAAAGAAGCCTAAGCCATACAAGCGCGATATCGTCAAATTCAATAACCAACCAATTAAAGTTAGAGGAATCATCGCCTTACCGATGAAGTTGGGTCACGATAAACACAAAGCCCAAAATAAGGTTGAATTCCTCTTAATGGACTATTAGTCGCCCTACAATATGATAATAGGATGATCGAAACTCTTCGTATTCCGCATGGTACCCTTCTTGACTTACCTAAAAGCGAAATTCCCTACTTCGACCATCGTCGACATATGTAAAGGGGATCAGGACCTATCTAGGAGATTGTATGTCCGAGCTCTAGCAAGAGATGAAGCACATCAAATAGACTCGTTCCCTAACTACCCGATCACAAGAAAACAAACAAAGACAAAGAAGGGGACGAATCGACCCAAAAAAAAAGGAGAATAAATTTTGCTAAGCCTTGATCCCTCCATGGTCACCAAGATTGGCTCTGCATTGCCAACGAACATCAAGAAGGAACTAGTTTAGTTCTTCCATCACAACTGTGACATATTCGCATGGATGCCTGCTAACATGCCCTGTATAAATTTAGAGGTTATCACCCACAAGCTCAGATCAACCCAAAAAACAAAACCAATGCAATAAAAATGATGCCATTTTGATGTTGTTCATTAAGTTGCCATAGAAGAGGGGGTCTAGAAACTCCTCAAAGTTAGATTCATCCAGGAGGAGAAATCACCACATTAAGATTTGATACACATCCATGTTTTGCCCCCAAACAAATGGATCGGTAGAAGGAGTAAACCACACCATAGCTGAGAGCCTCGGAACAATGGTCGATCGAGACCATGTTGGCTGGGCAAATTGGCTAATATACCTTGAGGATATGGACCACACACTGGACATCCATTGGCAAAACACCATATGGATTAACGTTTGGCTTGAAAGTTGTACTTCTAGTTGAATTGGAAATCCCAACCTAAAGAACCTAAGGGTTCCACCAATAAGTTAACTAAATATCATTAAAAGCCAATTTAGACACCATAGAAGAGATCTAAGACCATGCCGAACAAAGGCTTATGGCCCACCAACTCGGGGCTGCATAATATTAAGACAAAAAAGTCGGACATAAGGAATTCAATCCTGATAACTCCGTGTGTTGGAGGCGGCAAACATAGGTGCGAGAGAAGGCTAAGGGACCTTGGCCCCCATTTGAGAAGACCTTGTATGAGTCACTGAAAACCTTAACAAGGGTACATACCATCTGGAAGACCTTGACGAATAACCAATCCTAAAAACATAGAATGCAGATAGCCTAAGGAAGTACTTTATTTAAGAATGTGTCTTTACGTAATTTTCTTATGACTTTGGTAATCGCATTTGTTTTTAGAAATGTCAAACTTCAAATTTAACTCTTGAAGATATGGTCACTTACTAAGCTGATAACAAGAATAAACCAACCACCTTGTTCACGCTCAAGACCCATGTCTTAAGTTCAATTAACTCCCTAGTGCGGCTCCAGCCTTAGGGACTTACTGACTGGACTACTTGCACTCAGCGCTTGTGTTCTAAACTATCCTAACTCCCTAACGAGACTCTGGTCCCAGGGATTAACCAACTAGGCTGCTTACGCTCAACACATGCATCTTAAATTCTACTAACTTTCTAGTGAGGCTCCACCCTAGGGCTCCACCGACTAGGTTGCTTATATTTATCACTGACATGCTAAATTCAATTAACTTCTTAGCGAAGCTCCAACTCCAAGAACCTACCAACCAGGCTGCTTAAGCTTAGCATCTGTGTCTTAAATTCTCCTAACTCCCTAGCGAGGCTCTAACCCTAAAGATCGACCGTTCGGGCCATTAGCGCATAACACCTACATTTTAAATCCTCCTAACTCCTTAGTGTGGCTTTGACCCTACAGACTTACCGACTAGGTTGCTTACGCTCAGCACTCGCATCTTAAATGGGAGTAATACCTAAAGCAAACTCATACAACGACTCCCCATCAATAGGCATAGGAACATTCTAAGCTGCCTGCTCGCCTTAATGAACAACTTCCTCAAACTTCTCTTCCTCACCTTCATCGTCATCCTCCGTAACCACTGCTCCATCTGGGAGATAAGAACATAAATTTATCTAAGGAACTATGCTGCAAGAGCAATGCTCATGATATATTGGATGACTTCATCGATCGTCCCCATTCGATCTTTAACTTTCGTTCTACCCAAGCCTCACTGTCGAAATAATCATCAAGGATGGAACTTTGCTAGCCAACACCAAGGGCAGCAACTTTGGCTTCAAGTGCCCTAACATGCTCTCATAACTCGTCATGCTCTCTCTGGGCCTTATCCAGATCTTCATAAGATTTCTCTAAGTCAAGCTTGACTTTGGTAGGTAAAGCCTGAAACTCATTTTCTCTATAGCATTAGTTATGTTTCACGGTAATCAAAAGTCGAGTGACTCTCTGCTAATTCCCTTCAGCTATCCTCCAATAACTACTAAAGCCAATCATACTCGGCCTAAAGCTCTTAGTTGTCTCTATGGAACCCCTCCCTCTCATCATCTAAAAAACATATTCCATTCCAAGTGGCCAGTTCACGACTTTGAAGCTCAGACCACAACTCTTTAACTTCCCTTTTGGCAACTAGTTTCTTCTCTTTATAGTGGTTGGCATGTTGATCTCTCACACGTAACCTCTGTTTAAGAATGCCATAGTCAACCTTCAATCGGCAATAAAGGGCGCAGTGGCTAACACTAGCATTATAGTAGAACCGAATCATGGTAGGAGCTGGACCTATCTCCTTTAGATGCATGTCTTGGTTAGAAAGCTCAGAACTCAACTAGTCAATCTCCTATTGAAAAACCCCACCACAAGATTAAGGTTGCAAACGAACCAAGTAACCTACAAGCTACCCAAACTCGGCTTGTTTCAAGCCCAGCTCTACTTGGCTTTTTAGCTACGAGCTGAGCCTAAACTTATCCTTAGGCTCACAAGCCAACTCGCGAACAGGCTCGTTAATGGCTCATTTAATATTTAAATATATAATATTTATATTATATTATAATATATATTAATATAGTATTTTATATAATTATTTATATTAATTTAATATTATAAATATAATTATCCTATATATAATATTGTATATAAACATAAAACATGTATAGTTATTATATTAATAATAATTTATTAGTATATATTTATATAAGGAAAAATTAGCAAAAATCTCATATGAGTGCATTACTGAAAAATGAAGACACTAGATTGCAAAATATATAAAGCTTAAACATTTACGATTGCCACGAACACAAGCCAACTCCTATTTTTGTTTTTTTTTTTCTCTTTTTAATTGACACAATAAAGTATTATATTTTACCTTTACATACCAAAAGGAATAATATAATATTATATAAAAAGTAAAGTATGAAGGGAGTGATGAATTAGACATGTTGCTTAAATTTTAAGAAACAGCAGGAAAAGAAGGAAAAAAAAAAAAAAAACCAAAAGCCCAAGAAAGAGTGGTACACAAAAGTCAAAACACAACTTATCAGTTCATCTCATCGCACAGGCACAGTAACCAAAGCTTCGCAATTTTTAATCTCCCTCTTTCAACCCTAATTTCCTCCTTTCATTTTTCAATCATTTCTTCACAAATTCCACGGCAAGGTAGTCTCCGCTTCTGTATCCATCTTCCACTGTGATGAATACAGATTCTAATTTCTAAGAAAGAGACAAGTTCGTTGTTTTTTTTAATTTCTCTTCTCGATTTTAATGTTCTCATACGATTCCGAAAACTGATAAAGAACGTAGATAATCTAATACTAAATTTCTTGTAAAAGATGGTATTAATAAGGAAAAGAGAAACCTTTGTCCGTGGTTGTCTCAAAATTTCAAGATTTCAAAAGAGGATATTTACGCGCCTACTTGGTAATATTAAAGGTAAACTACCATACTTCTGCTTTATTATGAATGTAAGTATTTTGGACATGCAACACTCACATTCTTTATCATTATACAATAAACCTCAACCCCAAGCATAAAGCAATGTGCAACTATTATGGGGTGCAATTTTCAATTATGCAGGATGGTAGTACCTTATTCTTTTCAAAACACTTAGATTTTTGTGATAAGTAGAGTAAAGACAAATAATATTAAAGCATGCAAAGCTAAAATAGCTCACTAGTAGCCTCGGTTATGTGTAGCCCTAACAACAAAGTTTAACTTCCTATTTTAATTTCATTGTAAAAATGTCTAAAATTATGTAAAGGATGTTTATGTTTCAATGGAAGCACGTGATTGATATTGCTTTATAGTAATATTTATAATTTCAATTAATGTGTGTGAATCTAATATGTTTTCTTTTAATTTCCAGTGTCTCGTTAGATCATTTTTCATTTTCTTTACCATCTTTAGAGATCTCAAAAAATATAAGTGAAGCTAAAGGGGTTGACAATAACAGTTTGGAGTTGGAGGAGAATAAAGACAATAGAGAAGATGTAGACGATGAGGAACCTTTTCACAAGAAGAAACGAAAGAGGACATCTAAAGTTTAGTTCGAATTCAACGAAACGCAACTTCTAGATGGCTTTTTAAAGGCTAAATGTACTCATTGTAATACGCGGTTGTCGATGAAATATGATACAACTACTCATTTCACTCGGCACTTGAAATTGTGGTAAAAGAATGGGACACTTGACAGGCAAACAAAACCTTACATTCTAACCTATTGAAGAAAATGGTGCCTCTGCTTTAGTGGCATTCAAATATGATCAAGCAAAAATGAGAGAATTTATTGCAACTTTTGTTCTAATACACAAGCATCCATTCAATATAGTAGAGCAAGAAACAATCAATATGATGATGAACACTTCCCTATCTTTTTTTTACAAAGATTTCTCATGCAACGGTTAAGAATGATTGTTGTGCACTTTATGAAAGAGAGGAACAACTTGAAGCTAACATAAAAGGAAGTGAATAAAATTACATTGAATATAGATCTATGGAAGTTAGGACAAATTATTTCCTACATGGTACTTACTGGACATTTTGTGGATGAAAGTTGGAACTTGCAAAAAAGGGTGCTTAACTTTTTCATTTGCCTCCTCTGCATTATGGCTATGGCATTGCTACTTCCATTTTTCAGTGTTTGAATAGTTGGGGCATTAAAGACAAGGTGTATTCTATAGTTGTTCATAATGCAACAAATGATGATGTTGCAATTAGGACATTGACTCAAGTTTTGAAAGGAAAAACAAATTGTTTCTTGGTAGCAAGCTATCACATGTTCACTATTGTGCATACATATTGAATCTCTATGTCTAAGATGGTTTGCTTTAGATTAAATATCATTGAAGATGTTCATGAAAACATCAAGTATGTTAACGGGTTAGAAGCCAGACCAAAAGCTTTTGCTCATATTGTAAAACATTTGTGTATGATTAAACAGAAGCTTATAATTGATTGCCCAGCATGTTGAAATTCAAATTACGATATGCTAGTAGCTGCAATAAAACTAAAGGATGTATTCCTAAGATTTATGGAGGTTGAGATAGGTTATCATTCTATGCCTACTGGAGATGATTAGAAAAAGCAATAGAGATTTGCAAATTTTTACAAGTTTTCAATTCAGCCACCGAAGTCATTACAGGAAGTGGTTATCTGACTTCAAATCTGTATCTTAAGGAGATTTTTCAAGTGAAGCGTTTGTTGATTTCTAAGGAGAATAATGAAAGAGACTATGTTTAAGTGATGGTTCGAAGAATGAAAGAAAAATTTGATAAGTATTGGAGTAAATGTAATTTGTTGTTGGCAATTGCAACTGTTTTAGATCCAAGATTTTAAGATGCAATTTGTGCAATTTAGCTACTCTTTGATTTATTTAGATCAAGAAGTAAAAGATAAAATTGAAAAGGTGCAAGATTCTTGGAAAGAAATGTTTGAGTTATACTTAGAGAATTTAAGAGAGCACATCTAAACAAGTACTCATGAACTTAGATCATCAAGAGAATTTTTGTGCAATGTGGAGAATGATGATTCTGAAAATTTAAGTAGGCAAATGTATTACGACTTTATGATGTCTATTCAAACTACTTAGCCAACAAAGAGTGAGTTAGACATTTACCTTGAAGAAAAAATTACCATTGTTGATATTGTAAGGACCCAACTTAACCTACGTATAAAAATCTTCTAGCCACTTATAATACCTTAGGTATTACACACACAAGCCTCCTTAAATGATTTGTTTATATTGAATGTTGCTAGCCAATTTTAAATTATGAAATCGTTTAGATAGATTTTGGAGACAACTGGATTTGTGACAGTAAAACAACTTTATAAAATATTTCTAGCTTCCACTCATACAATAGTGGATCAACTTTTATAAAACAAAAACCATATCGTTGGGTATCTCATATAGTTTCATGATGGTACAACAAAGTTTCAAAACTTATAACAAAACATGGGCTCTATAACTAGCCTTTTTTCAAGAAATATAATTTCAAAAGATAAATCCATCTCTTATTACTAAAATGAAACAAAATAAAATCCACGGTCCTAACTCACTTCACTCTTCAACAAATTCTCCTCGAGTCGTCCCATACACCCGAATCAAACATCATAAAAAACACCATGATCGTCCACATCATCTTCATGGAATCATCAACACCATGATCGATCAATAGTTGGAAAGAAACAAGAATGAGTCGAAGCCTAGAGCAATAGTAATACAAGCACACACAACTTAATTTAATGCAATGCATCAACAATAGTTTATTATCTTTAATTAAAGTGAAAGAAATCAGCATTGGAGCACTTATACTTCAAAACAAGTCTCTAGGAATTTAAGGATTATGAGTAACCGCAACTGCTCAAGGGGTTGATATAAGCAACCCGAACACATGTATCTCCTATATCTAACCGAAAAAGAGAAATAACCTCATCTAGGGTTCACAGCTGTTACACAGCTTTAATTATCTCAATCTATAACATCATTTAGTTCAATTGGTCCTATAAACGTGAACTAAATCATGTTACTTCACCCCATGCCTAAGAAAACATTATAATGATACTATTTGCCCTATCTTTTAATCGCCGAGCCACTTATCAATCACCATTGCATCATTGTATTTCTCATTGCATCATGACATAGAGGTGGCCTAAGCGCTTAACTATTGTGCCCGACTTTGGGCAAGGTTGTCGCTCTCCAGACCAGATTAAACGACACAAGCAAAAATAACACTCATTAATTAGGTCGTCTTTAAGTTTTAGTTCATTTAGGAATGCCTATCCTAATAGATAATGTCACGTCCTAATGGATACCCTAAATGTGGCAGTCTGTTATACACTATATTAAAACCTAGAAATGACTATCTTAGTCATACAAAGACTTCTATATCATGCACAAGGTATACATCATAACCAAGGGAACGTATCGGAGTAGTGCAATTTACATTGATAATAATTAAGTAACGAGACAAAATAAATATTTATCATTAAACATAAATATGGTCAATTACAATTCTTAGGGGCATATCACCGCTTAACTCTTCAAATCTACATACATGCATCTCCTAATGATCTCCAAAATATCAACATATCATATACTGCTCAAGAAAAACTTCCCAATAATGTAAATTCATCCTATGCTCCACTTCTTCCATAAAAGATCAAGAATCCACCAATGATTTCTTTAATATCTCTATCCTCAAAAGGAGCCGCAAGTATACCTGTTTCAATAAAAGTCTATAGGGGTGCAAGCTTACAACGTATTTAGTGAGATATTCCTTTTATTCATACCGTATTTCAATCAAGTTTATTAATTTTCACTTATATGCTATGCAACAACCACATGTTACAAACAATCACATATGGGTATCCAGAAACCATACACAGAATGGATTTACGCCCTCCATATCGAGGGTTAAGGAAATGAGAGTTGAATGTCTACGTGATCTTTATTGCTAGTCCTCAAGCACTTTACTCATAGCGATCGATTGGTGTAGCTTATCCTTGGGATTTATCTTCGACATGCCTTAGTTCCCTAAGAATGAGCATAGTTACGAGCATTTACGAATGAGTTTAGCCTCGGACCCATCCGATTCTTCGCATAGAAGTAGCAGTCTTCGACATGTGACTTGACAAATGCAATATGTGCCCATTTAGTTTATATTAAAGCCAAGTAAAATTAAGGTACACTTAATGGCGATCAAGTAAATATCATACACATAAGTAACATGTAATATTGGCAAAATAATTAAACAATCACTTGAGCATCCCTTGTCACACATTAATAAAAGCACATAAATAAGTACCCATAACCCTATACATGTTCATTTTATCTTATACTTATAAATCTAATGCAACTATCTACAAGTACAAAGTAGGTAACAAAATCATGAGGAAAACTCACTTGTCCATTGGAGCAACTCTTAGTCATAATAATACTCTAGAAATGGCACGTAAAACTCCTCATTACCTAAACAAAGGAAACATCCGGAATGAATATTTCATAGAGGTTCTACTAAATTTTTTTACTCTATTTATTGTATTCGCATCATTTTTCTCGATTACGGAAATTTCAACTTAAAATTATCATAATTTGCTTGTTTTAACTCGGAATTTCACGTATTAATAGTCGTTTTTAACCTACTCGAAAAGACCTATCTAGTTATAAGATTTTTTTTAACATTTAAAGCCATTAAGGTATCGGGAAAGGATGATATATATTCATTCTACAATTCCTAGTCTTTAATTCTTTCATTTTCTAATGTTTTACTTTACTTAAATACTTTATAGCAAACATATAAATATTTCAACCTTTGAAAATTATTTAGTATTAACAATAACTCATATTATATGCATGATTCTAGTGTTGTCATCTTAAAAGTAAAATTTTGTAAACAATCTTTGTGAAATGTTGAGTTTTATGAAAATACATCCCGCGACTTGTGATTAAATTCGACATTTTGTAAACATGTGACTCAACAACAAAAACCATAGTTTAATATATATATTTTGAAATCTCAAGGTCTTATATTTGTTCGAAAATTTTATTTGACAATTTATTTTATAAGACATAATTTTACTTATTTATGACATAAAACTCTAAATGTATTTCCTCTTGAAATTTTCCTAAGTTAGGTTCTTGAATAAAATTTTAAATTTTTAGATTAAAGAAAATCATGATTTTATATTTATTTTGCATTCATGAATATTTCATTTTCATATTAAATTTCTATTAACTAATTATTTTCCAAGACATGAATATTTATGTCGTTACAAAGAAAAATCATTATAAGTTGTATCATCTTTAAAATGTTATAAGTTTTAGCATATAAGAAAAAATTAAGTGAATAGGTTATTCTAAATTTTTTATTCTCATAATAACTCTTTCTCAATTAGTAATTTTTCAATACATGGATCTTTAGGGGGTTGTTGGAAGAAATCAAGATTTTTAGTTTGTTACAAGTAGGTTTCTAATTATTATAACTATTATTTATATTTCCTTAACTTCTTAAAAATGAATTTACTTCTTAAAACTGATTTCTTAAATTGTATACCAATTTTATTTCTAAGTGGATTGTAAGTAATGAGTTGATTTTTAAGTTTGTCTTAAAAAAATTTGTTTTATTCATAGTGTTCATCAAAACATTGGCGTATGTCTTATAACTAAGTTTTTAAGAAAAACTTGCATAATAAGGGATTATCAACATTAGAAATTTATGATAAATTTATTTTAATATTTTAGAAAGAGTATAGTTGAACGGTGTTAAAAATCATTTCTCTTGAGAGAAAACAATTCATATTGTCATTTTCAAAATTTTATTTAGACAAAAACATCATCATATGGCCATGCATGAATATAAACTTAATAGTTATATTACGAGATAAATTATAAACTCATGTAGAATAATAGAAAATCAAATGAGCAAAAATAAAAACAAAAATATAGAAGTCTTAGCTTGTTATCAAGACTTTTCAAAACTTAGAAATGGACAAGTTCTATGAAAAAAAAAACAAAATCAAAGAAAATCATAGAACTCTTAGATTTATGTCAAGGCTTTCTGAGACTTAGAGATGGACAAGTCCCCTAAAAAAAATAAGAATAGCAAGAAATAATTATAGGAGACTTAGAATTTAACAAGGCTCCTTGAGACTTGAATATAGCTAGTCTTATAAATAAAGTAAAGCAAATAAATAAGAAAATATGGAAGTGTTTGGTTGATTTTCAAGGCTTCCCAGGACATAGATTATGAACAAGTCTCCTTTTTTTTGGTTGATTTAGAACAAGTTTAAGACTAAAAGGTTGACTAGGCTTATTTATTTGTATAAAATAAATACTAAGCAATAAAAACAATAATAAGATGTTAGATTAGTAAGCTTTAGGCTCTAAAAACATATATACATACTTATAAATAATAGCATATAGGAAGTCAAGTCAGAATTTTTGACAACATATTATGATCATGGATATAGAGATAAAAAATGATATGAACAACATGTTGTTTCTACATTTCGATTCCTTAGCATATGCTCATAGGGGGTTTTGGAAACCAAACACACATATTGTTCATGTTATGTTAACATGAACTTATGAAGTAGGTTTAGTGTTTTACCTAAAATGGAGGGTGGTAATTAGATGAAGAAAATTTGCGAAGAAAAAGAGGAGAGGGGAGAGAAATATGATTGAAAATCAATTCTAGTAATAAAACGTAAGTAAAGTGTAAGAAAAGTTATGTAAAAAGTAATATTAGAAATGTAAATTGTAAGATATAGGTGTGTAAGTTGTAAGAATATGTAATAAAAAAAAAGTAGAGATAGAGGAATAGTAATGAATAATAGTAAATAGTAATAGAATAGTAGACAAGACAAATAAATTACCGGTTAGTAATAAAAATATTCATAAACGAACTATATCTGATATTTTTAGATATTGAAAAATTTGGTAACAAATAATTTATGATTCTTTATTTCATTATGAGTCTAGCTATATTGTAGAAATATTTTCACCATTTTGTGTGTCGGGAACCTGATTTTAAAAACTGATGCGTTCAGGTCCAAAATGAGTGAATTTTTTATGAATCTGATCTTTTCAGGTTGTAAGATACTATTCTAAACTATAATCTATAATTAACTCATTTTTATTGTTATAGGGTTTCGAGCGCGGGATTGTCGTATCTAAACACCTAGATCTTAGGGTAAACCTAGATTGACTCTTAGAGATCCGATTTCAATTCTAGGTTTAAGGTTTAATCGAAAGATTATATAACCTAGGGTTTACATTTATACAATGTATTTGGTCCATAATTTTAGTTTATATTATTTTTTATAAATCACTTATTATTTTAGGATTCTCGGGATTATCTAATCGAGTCTAGAATTTCTTGTGTTATATGTTGGCTTGGTTTAACTTTTGGTATTGATTTTATTTTTATTTTTTTACTTTAAGATTCATCGAAGGGTCTAGGGTTTTATAATTTTGTCATTAATTGTTATCCAATGATGTTATCTCGGTTTGCGTGTTAAAAAGCTGTTTTCATTTAACTGGTCGAATTTTGACTTGAAAAAACTATTTTGTATTATTTAGTTATTGAACATTACTTGGACATATTCTCTCGATTTACGTGTTAGAGATTACATTGTTTAGCATCGGGTTTTTGAGTCGAATGATTATTGAATTTTCATTTTATTTTTAACAGTGCTCTTTTTCTTAAGGTTATGAAATTTCTTATTTGATCTTGTTTAGAGTTTCTAGAGTTCATTTTTAACTTGAGTCAATTTTAGGGTCTCAGTTTTGACATTTAGCTCTAGAATTATTTTATGATAATTTTGAAAAATTCAAAGGCTTACAGACAATAAGCACAACACTACATACCTTTCATATTTGAAATTTAAACAGAGATAGAGGGTATATCAGAATCCATTTCAGAAGATAAATTAGCTATCCATATATCCGTTCATGAGATATATTCATATAAGTAATTTAATTAATTATCCATTTACATCAAACTTTTCTTAAAACCCTATTTGATTATATACTAAGTAAGAACCCCGCAATGGCTATGAATATTGCCCTATCAAGATACGGATAGCTCTCTATTATTTGTCAAATTATTTATTTTGTCTTTTTATAGTCATTAAATATAAAAACATCATCAAAGCATTCATATTAAAAAACACTCATATTTTCTAACAAAAAAACAAACATACATTTGAAATAACATATTCCCCATGTTATTTATGGTATATCATAACATATTAATCTAAACTAATCATAAGTTATTAAGTCTAGATTAACTTAATCCTAGCTAAATTGATTAAACTTAATTATTTAATTCAATTACTAAATCAAGTTGATTAAACTTAATCAATCTAATTCATTTTAGCTCATTAATGTCGTTTAGCCAAGTTGAACTTAAGATTATTAACTAAGCTCATTATATATGTAAGTTCTGTATTTAATCCAATTATTTATTAAATCTATAAATTCACTTAACTCCTATTTAATTACATAAATAAACTAATATAACACATTAACTATCGTTTATCTATTTTATTTTATTTTAATTCTATTTTATTCAAATTTTTATGAAGAGCACGACTAGTGCACGGGTCGTGTTTCACCCCATATACATAAAACAAGAAGAAACACGATCAGATACATTGCATCATGTTTCCTTTGTTCTTGATCACGCTTTAGAGATCAGAGAGAAGCACGGCATGATACATTAGGTAGTGTTTTAGTTATGCTTCTCTTTGAATAGAAACATTTGAGAAACACGACATGATAAAAATGAGTCACGCTTTGTCTATATTTCATCAAAAACTAAGCACATATAAGTCAGAGAGAAACACAGTGAGATACATTGGATCGTGTTCTTGCTATGTTTCACTTCACATATTACATACATGAGAAACAAAAAGGAACACGATGAGGTAGATGAGGCCGTGTTCTAGTCGTGTTTCGTAACAAAAGAGAAACACGACGCGATAGGGAGTTGTGCTTTTAGCCATGCTGTCCTAAAAATTTCTTTTAAAACAAATCAGAATGAAGCACGGTTGAATAGGTCAAGCCATGATCCATCGATGTTTCTTCTTTGTTGTATTAAATTCAAAAGTTTTCAAGTAAAAACAATGAGCACGACTTGATACAACTTCAAATGTTTTCCCCATGCTCTATGCTCTGTTTTACATTTCCAAAACTTCACTTATTTTACTACTTGATTTACATCATTTTTCAATATCTAACCTCTTGTAATTAACATATAAGCTTAGAATCATCATTTCTAACACACACACACACACACATGTTTTTACTTCATATTTCATCTTAATCCTAGTTCTGACATGTATAATCTTAGTTAGGTTTTAACCTGTAGCTTCTTATATGTCAAGATTACATTTTTCATCTTAATTCCTACTTATAAATAATCTCTATCCATCAAATACAACATATACAACAATCAAATACAATAAAAACAACAACTTACTTGTTTAGCCATTTTCTAAGTTACTTGACCTTCACTTCTTGTTGTTGAAGCTCCTTTTAACTTAATTTCCAACTCCTATCTTCTTTTCTAACCTTGATTTCTCTTTTGATTCTTATTGAAACTGAGATTTGTGATGGATTTTGAGAGATAGAAAAGAGTAAAGAATAGAAAGACAAGGGAGAAAGAAAGAAACAAAGAAAACGAAAAGGGAAAAGAAAAGGAAAGGGAAAACAAAGGAAAGAAAAATGAAAAGGAAAAGATAATTATAATTTAGGATATTTTAGGGTAAGGGTATTAAGCTTAAACCTTTTAAATCAATATTTTTAGTTCTGAAAGGATAATTTCAGAATTTATAAGTTAGAAAATAAGAACTTAAAATAAAAACTTAATTTAAGAGCTTAATCTGGATCAAATTGATATTGAATTTGAACTTGGCTTAAGAATTGATATTTTTAGATAGGCATATGATTTCAAAATTGATGGGGATTAAGGATGTGAACTTTTTGGCTAAAGTTTAGGGATTTAGGAATCCTCTGAACATTTAAATAACATGTTTAGGGATTTAGGAATTCGAAATATCAAATTTTAAATTAAATCTATTTACCAATTAATTACATTACTTTATCTAATCATAATTCATTGTCCCTTTTACTTACATTATTTAAAATATCTAATTCCAATTTCTAACTTAAGTGAAAGTTTTGGGATATTTCAAATATGAATCATCACTTTAGTGTGTTAAACCAAAGGAAATAAAATCAGTTGAAACATAATGTTTTGTAAAAATTGGCTCAGGATATTCTTGTCGATCTCGTTTCAATAATTGCATCGGAGGCTACTTTTAGTGTCGGAGGTCGTATTATTGATCCTTATCATACTTCATTGTCTTTAGACACCATTCAAGTTTTGGTTCGTTGAGGAGATTGGATGTGCAAGCTTCATAATAGCAAGAAAAAGCTTAGAAAAGTAAGTGTCAAATCATGTATTATTATTTCTTCCATGGTTGATTGAAATTATATACACTTCTTTTTTTAATATCCTTTAATTATAATTTTGATTTTTGTATATAGTTGGACAGGTATACAATGATGGAGATTCATTTAGAGGAGTATCTGAAGAAAGGTAAGTGATCTCAATTTATAAATGAATAGCATATGCCCTTTATGGGTTATAAAGTTCTAATTATTTAGTGCTTATAGCATTGCTGATTATATGCTCTAGAACCTTATGCAAGCTTTGCTATTTGAAAACTTGATGTTGTCCTTATCCAAAGGAGTAAGGAGATTTGATTCTTTTCATAAATTTTATCTGGCTTTTTCATGGCATAATTTCTTGACCATTCATACTTGATAGTCTTTCAATGTTATGTTGGGATTGATCAAACAGTTAAATTTGCCTTTTCTACTTATCTTAAAAGTATATATATATGAGCTACATAATAAAGGAGACTGCTATTATATAACCCTTTGTTGGCTTGTCTAGTTTCTCTACCATCCAAAGTTCATGGTGAATTTTTTGGGATAAAGAGTTTGGTGTTTACCATTATGATGGCATGATAGCGCACTCTGGAGTTTGTTGTTGGGCTTTTTGTTTTCCTTAAATTCAAAATAAATTTTGCTATAAGAAACTTTAAAATCGAGACTAATGTCTTAGGAAATCAAACTTTAGTGGTGTGTTCATTTATTTATATATTCCTATTTTGTTGAAAGCAATATTATGTTTTTGGATTGTCTACTTTGGAAAAATAATATCTTGATAGAATGCTTCATTCAAGTGATAGTAGCTACTTAAGAGCATATGCTTTTTGTTGAATGATGAAAGGCGTTATAGATCAAACAATTTGATTTTGGTGATGATCTCATTTGGGTTGAAGGGATGGCATCTGCAATTTACGTTTACTTTGAAGATAACTCCTCTGATGTGATTTTAATCTAGCTACTAGCAGGTTGCTAATTTGTAGAGAAGGAAGAATTCTTGGAAGATGACTAGGCTAATTTTGTTATGTTCATAGTTGGCTGCTAATTTTATAGAGAAGGAAGAATCCTTAGAAGATGACTAGGCTGATATTGTTTTTGTTTATTATTGGTTAAAGTAGGCACTATGCATGCTTTTTTCCTTTTCTGTTTCTATTTCTTTGTAAATAAATTTGGTTTTTATATGCACGCAACCTTTTATCATTATCCCATTAATTAGTACTTTAATTCTTAGACTTTTTTTAATTAAATTATGTGAAAAATAAAAAAGATGACAACAGGAAACTTGGATTTATTCCCCACAATAAATAAGCTTCTAAATGAGCATGAGCTCGAGCTTAAGCTCATTTAGTAACATGAGCTTGAACTCAAGCTCATTCAGGTTCGTTTATCTTAACGAGCCAATGAGTTGAGCTCAAGCTCGCACATTCTTAACAAGTTGGAGCTCGGGCTTGCCCTTTAGGTTTAGTTAAGAAGCCCGATTCGGCTCGAGTTTGTTAATTTTTAAACGAGTCAGACCCAAACTTGCAAAAGCTTATCTCGACTTAACCTGTTTAAAACCCCCCACACAATATGATCTCTACAACACTCTCTGCTATTCTCTGTAAGCAATGACAGAGGTGAGTGAATGGTAGAATGAAAAATAATAAGCAGAAGTTTGCAGATACTTATATAAGCAAGCCTTAACTAGTTATCGCATTTAGTTGGCACACCCAAGGAGAACAAGCAATGGCCTTCATATAATAGTTTAACCCAACTAGTTGGCCTATAATGAGAGGGTTGGAGGAAGGGTGACAATCGTCCTAGAGGTCCCCTTACCCTTAACTGGCATGGGAATGTACTCTTCGTGCTGACTAGAGTCTACCTCAACCAGATCATCCTTATGACAACCAGTGCTAAGGGGATTCATATCTCCAGTAGCCATATCGATATCCCTTGAATCTTCTCCACCAATAAATGGATATCTACTACTTGTGAGAGGAATGATGTGAACTCTACCATCTTCTTGATGAGGCCTTTTAGAAGGAGTTTGAGGCAACCTAGGCCCTCCTTCCTCAACACTTCCTCTCTTAGTGCTCGAAGACCCTACAAGCACTTTAACTTTTTAAGCCGTTGATTCCTCAATGGCCGAATGATTACCTTGCGCATCTTACCTTCAACATTCCAATGAAGGAATCTTCTTCCAACCCTTACTTTTGGATGGTTTGGGATAAAAAAAATAGACCGATATCCTTGGATGTCCCTTTCATAATGTCACTTACAAAAATGAAAAGTACACCAATGACAAAAAGAAATAAGGCAACGATGAGCAAACCCACGGTTCTATTTTCCCTGAGTAACACTCCTCAACAAACAATAACGATAGATGCCTATAAACCTTGCTCGAGTTATACCTTAAGCATCATTCTCTCTTTCTTTGAAGTAGGCTTGTGGTATAAAACAAGCCCACTCGACATAAAATTTCATAACCTCTTTGGCATTAAGGTGGCCAACACCCACTAAACCACTCCATTCCTTAAAAGATTTAAGTTTAACCAAAGTCTCCTGATCATTGGCAAGTAACATGGGTTGAGGAAAATTTTAGGGTAGATTCACTCAATGGGTCCTAAAGGGAACCTCTCTCTCCATCTCCATGATAATAAACTTGCCTTCTAGTCTTGCACACTGGACTCCAACTTGATAAGGAAAGGCATCTCCCTTCTCTGTTGCAGTTGCACCCATTCATTATTAGGGGACTTGATCATAAAACAATATTGAAGCAACTATAGAGAAGGCTTGCCACAATGCTTGATACATAAAGCCTCAAAGGCAATCAGTAAGCTCTAAGAATTTAGCATCAATCGAGCTAGACTCCAATTAAAGTGGTTCAATATGTCCTCCTGAAAATGTTTAATGGAAAGCATAAGCCAAAATCTAAACACTTAGTATAAACACAAAACCTAGAATAATAAAACCAAGGAGAGTAATGGTGTACTCATTGGGAGCTTTGGCAAAATGATGATCCTGCACCATATGAAGATTGTCTCCATTAACTTCACTATGAAAATCTTTAGGCTTGGTACTAGAATCCAAATCAGAAGGGGAATAAAAAACATGCCTAAGATCGCCCTTGTCTTCTCTTGTTACCAAATAAAAATCCTTAAGGTAAGACTCCGTTACTGCAAATAAATGACCGCTATCATAGAGGAGTAGAATAATCATTAACTGAAAAAGGTCATACTCTCTCACTATTTTCTACACAAATTTGGGTAATAAAGGCTAACTGCATTTTTGAAGGAATGAGGGAAGCTACTTGATGAAGACACAATTGCACCAAACTCACTATGACAAATTCAAGTACCTGAAGGGATGATCACTCGAAATAGAGCCAAGAAGCTTTAAGAAGAGTTCCAAGGATTTTTGCAGAAGTTTATTAAAGATTACTCAAAGTTTGCCAATATTGATTTAGAATATGGAAATGAAGACGTTAACTACTATTTTTGTAACTTAGAAGGAGAATGCAATGTAACAAGAGGAATGAGACCGAGACCGAGACCGAGGCCGGCCTAAAAGCCGCTAGCTTTATATTAAAAATTCACGAGCCTTCGATTCAACTCAGCTAGCCTAAAAATCTATACATGTAGCTTTCTTTCATGCAATTCTAGGACCTGTATGTCGTCTCATGTGCCACTAACCTTCCTCAATACACCACCGACATTTAGCTATACGTAGTCAGCAGTAATGCCAAAAATCAAAATTTTTAAAGCCGCTCATAAGGCCGCCAATATAGCTATAAAGGTCGCCAACGTAGATGTTTTGGTTGCCAGCCTTTTTTAAGCGAAAAATATGTCTTGTTTTTGTCTTTTGGAATTCCTTTGTAGTATTTACATATAGTCCTTTGTATTTGGATGAAAAACAGATTACTTTTGATTTGAAATCAATTGAAAGAAATTCTTCTCTTGGATTCTCTTGGGAGCTAATGATATCTTCAAGAATTTTATTCTTGTTGAGTTCTTTGTTATACCAAGGTTCTTTGTCAATATTTCTTACAGGTCAAGATTTCCATATCAAGGTACTTATGATTACTTATCCAACAAATCAAGGTCATTCCATCAATTTATATCAAGGTTCATGAAATTTTAGATCTACTTCTGGATATTTCATTGGGTCAAGGTCCACTTTGATTCTTAGAGTCCAGAAAAGTTGCAAATCCGTGCCTAACATGCATCACTACCTTAGGGATTTCACTATTAGTAGCCCTACTGATGATATGAAACAAATTGCAACTCTTACTAGCCATTTGAAGAAGACCTACATATGATTGTTTGAAAAGCAAAAAGACAAAGGAATTTTGAAAATGGGAGAAAAAGTGCAGAAGAATATGACCATTGCCCCAAGGGGATATTTATAAGTCCCAATGGAAACCTCGAAAGAAGATGTAACGATGAAGAAAATAAAACGAAATCATCCCTAGCCATTGGATGTACCTATTCGCTAAACCAACGGCTCAGATTAAGAAGCGTAAGGTGATGTTGTCTAGCAAAGTACGAAATAATAACTTCTACGACTCATGATCCACAAGTTATTTCCACGCACTAAGTTTTCCTATTAAGATACGAAAAGTTAGCATATGAAAAGATGATTTAATCAAATTGAGCATAAGGTTAAGAACGGATGCCCAACTTACAATAAAGTGGCCATTTTGCCTTCTTGACTCAATCGATCCTTATTGTTAGCTTACTCCCCATGCCTGCATAATGGAAGTAGGGGGACAACTGTTGATGGTCCATTCTTGACCATGTGATTGTTCGAGCTAAGCCCTTTATTTCATTGATCTTAGCCGACAAACTCCACCCAGGCCCTCTAACCGCTAAATATAATATACCCTCAACACCGATCTCACTAAAATGCTTAGTCAGCCTTGATATGCTCATCACTTGGCACCATTGGCTTAGTTGAGATTACTTCGCATATGATGGGTTTGTGACTCTTTCTCATGATCACCACCGAGCCTATTACGAGTATAACTGCTAAAACAACTAATTATTTGACCACTCACCCACTCGCCCACTATGAGCATAACCACTAAGTCAATCCTCTATAAATACTCACAGTCATCTTTAAATTTAGGTAGTGTCACACAAAATTACTCTCACTTACTAGATCTATAGGCTTATCAAGACTATTACCAACTTAAGTATCGGAATGATCACGTCGGACTTATGATCAACGCATCACTAACGTGCCTTTTGTTTTACAGACCCTCCCATTAACTGTGATCTAAGGCCATCTCCAATAAGTTTAGCCCCTGCTGGATCCAAGTGAGTAACAATAAAGTATTTCAAGGCATGCATTAATAGAGAGAAAAAAAATTATCCGTATTAATATCTAATAAGTCGAGCATAATTGATGAGTAGTAATAATGGTATTTTTTTTGTCATTACAATGAGGTGATAGGGAATTGAACATTGTACCTTTCACTCGAAAAATTAGGAAAAGCGCAACTAGGCTGGAAAGCCATTGGTAATAATAATGATATTTTAAAAAGTTGAAAAAAGATTAATTTATTTTTATGAAAATTACCTGCAATACTCAGACATTATTATTTACATGCAACTATAATTTATCTATATATAACAAAATATTAGGACGATTAAAAAGAATTCTCCAACATATATGTATATATATATATATATATCCAAATTTAAATGTTCTAATAAATGATTTGATTGAACCCAATATAGGCTATTGCATAGCTTCCACTTCAAAAATACAAATGAGAATTTGTACACTTCTCCAATGGAAATTTTCTATTTTCAAATGTGATTTTAAATATCATTAATGTCCGTATCATGGGCTGCCATATAAAACCAATATATATATATATATATATATATTTTAACTATAAGTCCATGCATTACTTTTATACCATGTTTGGTATGCATGAATGAACCTGTAATGAAAATGTGATTCCGAGTTCTATTCACATTCCCGTGTTTGGTTATATTTTTTAAAGGCGAAATCACAATAGCTGGAAATCAACAATTCTCGTGATTCCATTCCACGCTAATAAATACTTACTATTAAATTACTTTTTTATCCTCTTATTTATTTATTATTCACATTAATTATTAGAGTTTTTTTGGCAAATAACATGTTCATCCCATTCCATTTCATTTTATGATCTATCCAAATAGATATATTATTCTGCCTCTCATTCCATTTTATTCATTTCCTCCTATTCGAATTCATTCTATTCCAAATGATTCTCGCATACCAAATGTAACTTCATATGAAATTTTAAACTACCTAAGCATATAAATATCTTTTGAAAGTCGTTCATCCAAGAAGTTTCTGGTTCCAATGACCCACCCAGTTGTAATTCCAAAGGAAAAAAATAAAAAAAACCTAATTGGCTTATGTCCTTTATTTTATATGTTATCATCCTTGTTAGTACATCCAGCCAATGATATGGCAGTTGGTGTTATCTTTGGAACTTAAATTGAGTCTCCATTTCATCCAAACTCAAGACACATCAGATCTGACGTTTAAGTAGCCATAGTGACGATGTTCAAACTTTTAATAATATTTGACTATTAAATGGTAGCCATCACTGCCGCATTCCCAAGGCTAGAACAGAAGGGTTAAGCCTAATCCTAGATTTGAATTTCACGGGCATATAAACCGATTTGCAAGGATAAAGTTAGAGCAAGAGTAATCCACTCCTCAAAAACAATATTTATTCTAAAAAAACACACACAAATCCTTGGGCGCTTTATTTGATGTATATAAACATAACCCAACACTGTTAAAAATAAATAAATAACATAACATAACATAAACCAACAATAAGCGTTATCGATGTTTGCTAGAAAAATATTTTTTCATCCAAGAAATACTCCTAGGATATCCTTATCATATGATCTCAAGTTAAATGACATCGATCCCATAAGATTGGTTTCAATTGGAATCCTCTCTTGTATTTCAAATAAGGTTTTGATTTTTGCACTGTGTAAAAATATTTTTGTAAAAATATTTCATCTATAGATTAAATATTTACAAATAATAAGATTCTTTTATAGTGTGCAAATGGGTTTTGACCTACAGATTGGTCCATTTTTAAAACGGATTTGGATCAATTTTTTTAAACTAGTCCACCTGGATGAAAGAAATAAAATAAAAATTGTAGGATAAATAATTATTAATGTTGCACTGTTACTAGGGCTTTTATGATTGAGCTTATACTCATGTGATAATTGTAATAACGAATGATAAATTGATGTATATCTATCATAATATTTATTTAAGTATATATTTATTGTTTTAAATGAAATATAATACATAATAAATTATTTTGAAAAACTTATTCTTATATTTAAATAATTAAAATAATAATAAATTGATCATTAATATATACAAAACCCTATAAAATTTAGTATTTTTTTATCATCGACATCTCGTTCAATTAGCATTAATAGATTAAATGAGTCAACTTGGCCAATTTAATCCATAAAGATATACAAGTATGATAAATGGGTTACGAAACGGGTTGGCCTATTTAACCCATAGGCTGGTTAGGTTAGGATTAAGAAATTTTTAGACCCTTTTTATCTAGTTAGCCTGCAGGCCAAAATAGATCAGACCAAATTAGCATGTTTAACCCTCTGCACATCTCTAGCCGAAGATGGAGAGTCATTATGTAACTAAAGTCTACATAACACAAATAATTGTTCCTCTCTTATTTTTGTAAGTTTTAATATTGTGGAAGTACAATTCATGACACAAGTTAGTTCAAATATTACACATGCCATCTTATTATTGAGTGACTCAAATGATGATATCATTTGGATTGAGAAAAAAAGTAGTAATACTATTAAGCAAAGTTTTATTTAAGTGTATTATTTGACAATTAAAAAGTTTAAATGTGTATTCCCGCTGCAACATCCCCCCAGCCCAACAAAAATAAAATAAAATAATACAGAAAAGGTTAGCTTTAAAATTTATAAAAAAATGACAAAGTTCAAACAGTAAACATGCTATAGTCCCCGTATCCTTATGCTATCCATATAAAAGCTAGTGTAGATAGACTAATGGTGATTTGTTCTGTCTAATTTAGTTCAATTCAATTAGACTTTGATCGAACACCCTTTAACCTCCTTCAATATAAATATGAAGGAGACGATCTAACTACTCCAACTTGATTCATTGGCTAAATTTTTGGGATCAAGGTGATCCATTGTTTTTTAGCCAAAAAATGCACCCAAAAAAAAAAAAAAATACAAGTCTAGGATAAAGAAAGAAAAGAACAAAAAGTGAAACTTATGACTTTCAAAGTTTAAAAGGGTAGGTAATGTTATCACTTGATATATATAAAATATAAATTATTTTTAATATTTTTGGAGAAAATACAAAAAACACCCTTTAAACTTTAGGGATAACGCAGATTTACCCCATAAACTTTAGAAATATGACTTTCAACCCTAGAACTATATACAATTAACAAATAAGTCCAGCCCATCTTTTTTCTGTCCTTGTTGTACATGTCCATACAAATTTCGTACAAAATCTGTATAGAAAAGTATACCTAGAATAGTAATTTTTGGGTACTTTTTTGACAGAAAAGTATCAAATGGACTTATTTACTAAATATTTAAAATTATGGAGGTCAAAAGTCATGTTTTTAAAGTTCAATGGATTAATCTGCATCACTTCTAACGTTTAAGACGTGTTTTTGCATTTTACCCAATATTTTTATTGACATTGTTGATGGTCTAATATGGATCACGAGCCTCTTAAGCTTAGTTCAACCCATTAGTTGCATGGGCCAACCCATCGGATTAATGCCCTTCTCATAACAATAGAGCTTGAAGCCTCACTAGGGTGCACTTCACCTTAACTTGGATTACTGACTGGCACCCGACCCATTGTTACTCAATACAATCTCTTCACTCGGGCTAGGCACAAGTGAACATAGATTAATGGGCCCACCCCACGTCAAGTTTAGCCATCACCAATAGCCCACTTACCGATGATCTTATGACACATTCAATCGCTAGAGACCCACCTACTATAATATCTCCTTCTAGTCCATGACAATTCTAATGTTGCTTAGACTCTCTTTCATGTCCATTAATTACCTCAACATTGACATGCTTACTAACTTAAACATATAAGTGGCCATGCTGGACCCAATCCCAGCATACCACTAATCGTGTTTTGTTTTGCAGATCAATTTAGCACACGAGTCCAATCTAATAATTCCCTCTCTAGCTTCTATCAGATTAGAACTAGCAGCAAACCCTATTCAACATAGATTCGAGCCTCTTAATCTTGGATCCTTTTTGGTTCTCACATGAATCTCATTTGTAGTCGATCAGAGAACCCAAGAGAAAAGCATATCAATTTATTATGTGATATTTATCTTTGATATACCATCATGGTTATTTAATTCGTAAATTGAAAAAAAAATAGAAATGAAATACTAATATAGCTATAATATTTATCGAACGAGACATATAATATGATTAAGAGTATAAATGGGTTGAATTTAGTTGTCGGATACTTAAGATAGGCTTGAAAATTTTCTAAATCCAAATTCAGCAATAATAGAGTTAAGTTTGAATTATTTAAGTAATTTATCTAATCAAATTAGAACTACTTTATGATGTTTGACTTCATTAAGTTATATTGCAGGCCTAATCGAGCTAGATTAAGCATAAATTTTAAAAAACATAAAGTAAATTTTGAATAGTGATATTAGTTTAACTAGAAGAAAAATGTTAATTGAGTTTAAATTGTAGCATACTATTCCAAGTTTAATTTGAACACAAAATTGTAAACTTATTAGCACTACACCATATGGAGGTGCTCTACTAAAAGTTTTTTTATTTTTCTCATTAATTGTGGGTACCTCGTAATAGTGACTTCCTATAACTCCTTGATTAAGGCCATCATCACTTGGGAAGATTTTATAGGCCCGTCATTAATTTTGATGGGATCGATTCCTTCAATTATCCAACGGTTCACACCATATCCAACCGTGATCAGACCACTAAAATAGTTAATATACCAATTATTATATTTATTTTAACTGTTAGATAGTTAAATGAATAGTCCCGTTTTATTATTGATTCTTTGCATTTTATGTCCAAATTAGATTAGCTTGTTTAACCCCCTACACATCTCTAGCCGAAGATGGAGAGTCATTATGTAACTAAGGTCTACATAACACAAATAATTGTTCCTCTCTTATTTTTGTAAGTTTTAAAACAAATAAAGTACAACCAATTACTAACAAAACTACTTGTGAAATAATTGAAGCATTCTTACACCAAAAAGTGAAATGTCTTGGCCAATCTAATCTTTTCAATGCTGATTATGCATTGTACAGGAAAAGGACAAGATAAATAAAAATGGTCAAAATAATCCCTTTACTTATAACTTGCCTTATGATTTACGTGTAGTTGAATTCAGTTTTTTAAGAGTAAGTAAAGAACTTTCTCTTTGGAGATCGAAAGGTATAGGCTTTGGCTTAATGTAACAAGCATATCTTATTTTTGGGCTGAACCCATATGTCAAATGGAAAAAAAAATTAAAATAAATATACTGCAATCTACCAAGCTTTCTTTTACAAAGAAGGATAAAAACCACAAATATCTAAATTTGAGCTCGAGCTCATGATGAGGATAGGTTTTTCAATAAAAAAGTATTATTGCTAGTAAAGTAATATTGATTTACAAAATTCAATTAGAACCTAATTAAAATTTTCTCATGCAATATCCATTTATAAGAAAGGCTTCAATTAGCATTATATACTTCGTTCCTTTTATAAGAGGAAATTGACTCTCCATTCAATAAGAATATAATAGAGTTGTTATAGTTGTTACAATATTCACTTGGTCTAGAAAATAAAATAAAACAAATAATTATTGAAGTAAAAATATAATGGCTTTGTCTTTATTAAGGAAAGAGGATAATTTAGGTGATATTTTCAAGACAGATATATTTATAACAAAATTGAAAAATAAACTATTGAATTACTATTCATGAGTACGAGGACATAAATTGTTATACATTATTTTTATTTCTCTCAATCCTTTCACTTGACATAAATAGTTATTCATTGCTTTTCCTTTAACATAAAGCTCATATTACGGTATTTACTCTTCAACCCATGAATTGCAATTTAATGGTTTATTTTTCAACTTTGTCATAAATATCCTTATCTTTAAAATAATACATATATAATTACTTTCTCTTTGTTTTAGAACCTATTACATTCCTTCAAATGGGAATTTCATTCTTCTCTTATTTCATTCAACCAACTGAATGGACACACCATAATAATAATTTTTGTAAAACAAAATGAAAATGAATAGTTAATTATGTCGGATAAATGATTGTACGTATAATATGTATATGATGAGTATCTACTAATAGTTTTTTATCGCATGGGAATTATTTTAGAAATAACCCACTGCGCTATTTTCCCTCCTATTGTGCTCCTCAACACATTGAATTCTAAATTGCCAAAACTCCCCCAGTAAAACCTCCATTTAATTTGTTTCCCTTTTTTTGACTAAAACAAATCCTTTTTGTCCTCTTGAGGTCCTTATCATGATTAAGCAAAATGGTGATCCGAGTCAGCACTAACCTACGTGTCACCAAACCACAACTTGCGTGACACTTGTCCTACATGCCAAGGCTTATTTATACCACCACTCATAGCATCCTGAAATCTCGTACAGCTCCAACATCCTTCCTTCCTGGTTTTGTACTTTGTCAGAGGAAAAAGAGGAAAAAAAAAAAAAAGCACAGTAGAAAATTTTCCTAGGAAAAATGAGAGAAAACTTGCAGAATCCTTTGCATCTGACATCGTTGAACCACATTTCTCATGTTTGTAAATCCGTGGAAGAGTCCATTAATTTTTATCAGAATGTTCTCGGATTCTTTCCCATAAGACGACCCGGATCATTCGATTTCGATGGCGCATGGTATGATTATAGTTATTCTTAAATTTTAGCATGATGATATTTTGTATTTTGATTTCATCGTACCACCTTATATAATTTATGCACACGCATCGTGGTTGTATCTGTTTATGCTAGGCTTTTTGGGTACGGAATTGGAATCCATCTGCTGCAATCCGAAGATCCAGAAAACATGTCTAAGAAAGCTGAAATTAATCCCAAGGATGATCACATCTCTTTTCAGGTGAGCTTTCTGAAGTCGGAATTTGTTGTTATTTTGATATTTTTAATGGAACAAACTTAGATTTTAGCGATTCTTCAATTTTAACGTCGGATTAAATTTTATCGTAATTTAAAATCTATAAATTTTAATGGTGAAATCGGGGACGTCTACGGTTCCATCTATTACATCATCTGGCGGTCCAATCCATTAGATTTAGTATTTAAGTAAATGATGGATTGGACGGTTCGGTTGATAAGATCGTAGACTAACCCCGTGATGCTAATTATGACTTCAGTGTTGTTAGTGGTGAAAGATGACAGGTGGAAGGAAGAGTAATCCCAGTGTGGACCGGTCTGTGTAGACCGAATCAGGGGGAAGCCACGGGTACCATGTACAGTTACCCTTATTTTCGTATTCGATTTATAGACCGGGTCTATAGTAGAATTTTTCGTGAAGAAGGTTGCTGTGGTTGATTTATTCCTGGCGTTTGATTTTGATGGAATAAGGCATCTAAAGCAATTAAATTTTTTCTGAAACAAAATTAATTTCTTTTCACATGATGAAACATAAACATTATATCAATTTTATTTTCCGATGATTTTACAAAATTTATCATAAAATTACAAGAGCTGCAACAAAGCAAAGTAGAATGGATTTTCTGTTTTTTATATTGCAACTTATTATTATTTTTTTTTATCCCTGTCTTCTGATATGATATGATATATAAACATATTTCCTAGATTCTACTTTTATATTCGATTAATTGGTTTTCATGAGTGATAAATTTAACTAGGATGCCTGAATGGCAATATACTTGACCCGAATTTGATTCGATTGTAGTTTGTATTCGATTAATTGGTTTCCATGAGTGATTAAGTCTAATTAGACAACCTATTTTTAGGCATAGCAGTATACTTGACCCGAATTCAATTAGATTGTAGTTGTATATTGAATTAATTGGTTTTCAATTTGATCGGACTGTAATCAAGCCACACACTAATCCTTGATTAGAAACATGAATTTCAATTTAATCTAAACCTGACTTCTTCGTATTTGCTTCATATATGTTCATCTCACTCCAATTTCATCTGAAGTAACATGCTTATTTCGTATATATGCAGTGTGAGAGCATGGACACAGTAGAGAAGAAGCTGAAGGAGATGGAGATCGCATACGTAAGGTCTATGGTAGAGGAAGGAGGAATCCATGTGGATCAATTGTTCTTTCACGATCCAGATGGTTTCATGATCGAGATATGCAACTGCGATAAGCTCCCCGTGGTCCCGTTAGCCGGCGAGATGGCTCGATCGTGCTCTCGCGTTAATCTCCAGATGCTGCAAGCCCAGCAGCAGATCAAGCAGGTTGTGCAGCAGTAGGGATGATTGCACTTCTTCTTGGCGAGCCATCCGCGTGGCGCCTCCGACGATGACGAAGAAGAAGAGGTAGAGGTAGAGTTTGAAACGTCGGTGATGGTTTCGTAGGTTTTTATGGTTTTATGAGTCTTTTGTCTGTCTTTGTCTTTGTCTTTGTCTTTGTCTTTGCATTTGTCTGTAGATTTTAGCTTTTGGGTCATTTTGTGATTGTAATAAGGCTTTTGGGGAAATTGCTAATTGATACTCGGGAGTGTCAATTTGTTCCCATATCAAGGATTATTAATTATAGTTTAAATGTTTGTATAAACATTGAGCGAATTTATTTAGAAAGTTAGATCTAATCTGCTTCATATTTGCACGGAGTTCACTTCAAACTCTAGATTATTCATATATAATCGTTCAAGTGTAAAGAATGGCAATTATTTACGGCAATTGAAAGCAATAAAATGGTTTGGGTTTGAATAATTATTGTTAAATTGAATTCAAGTAAAATTGAGTCGATAAGTGTTTTAATTTGCATTCCTATTTTTTTTTGGAGAAACCATATGAATCCATCTAAAAATGGTATCTTTAGCTTAAATGTGTGGTTAACTAACATGAGATATATTTTAATCTTAATGTTAATAATACTATATAGTAGTTCTAGCAGGAATATGATATTTATTTATTGAAAAGATTAATTATATATTATAACTTAAAATTTAATATTTAAGAGTGTAAGTATATGGTTGATGAGTTCATAATTTTAATACATAATAATACCTAATAATCGTTATCTTAATAAAATATCATAGCATTTATTTAGTTCGTTTTTTTTATTATTTTAATATCTAAATTTTATTATTTTTAAGTAAATTATTCATGAAGAAATAAACATAAATATTTTTATTTATAAATAAATTAAACAAATAAAATATAAATATATAATATAAATCAAATCTAAATAAGATATTTATCCTTATACACAATCACGAAGTTTCATCTTATATACTATGTACATGTCTTATCATGTGATGTGACGCTCTCCTAGTCCAAGTAGGACACTTATGCTGTGCTTGGCTGGGTCGAAACCAGCCAAACAAGTATGGATGAAATAAGTGAAAGTCCAACAAGTAAAACGTTGCAACAAATGGTCCGATGAGATTCGGAGAATTCCATTGCCTAAAAGGTGAAAATACTCTCGAATTTCACTTCTCTTTAGGTAGTTCGCCGTTTCACCAAAGAAAACGGGAATTTTGGTATTCAAATTTTGAATAGGTTAATTTAATATGTAATATTTTATGTGTATTTTTATTTTTATATAAAAGAAGTAGATAATACTAGAAGTATTAATAAAATTTCAATGATATAGTGTCTTTTCTACTTTTGCAAACATATTAAATAGTATTAAAAAGGTAATAAAAATAATTAAAAAATTAATTAAGTATTAAATTAACTATTTATAGGTTTTAGGTTGTAAATTATTTTTTTTTAAGTTGATATATCAAATTTAATATCTTCAATATGTATCAATTGATAGTCCTTCATGAACTAGCTTAAGATACAAAGTTTATATGGTCCCATAGACGGAACCATACTATTATTAATTTAATCATTAAAACAAATATAGTAAATAGGATATTAATTATATAGCTATTTAAATTATTTATTTGACCACCATTAAAAATGATGTGAGCTATTGAATTATGATGGAATTGATCTTATTAAAATTAATAGTAAAATCATAAAATTTTTCCTGAAGAGAATCAAGGTGGTCTCTAGAAATAGAAAATAAGTTATGTAAAGTAACGAGAAAATGACTGGTGACCGTAAAGTTATCATATCCTAAGATTACTCTGGAATATAGGCGAAGTAACAAGAAAAATGACCAACATCCTTGGAGCAAAAAATAGAAAATGAATGAAGTACGGGTGACAGACTTTTGTTTAACAAGACCATCTGTTTGCTCGTTTAACAGGTTTGGCATGAAATTATAAATAAGTTCCACGTACCCTGGATTAGTGAGCAATTTGTCGACCATAATCATCATAACAATTTCATATTTGAATATAATTGAGTTCACATGAAGTACGTTTAGTGGAATAACATCACATCGTGCCTGTTGTTACTTGTTAGGTGGACCTGAGATCTTCTATTTTCAGCAAAACGACTCATTTCCCCTTCGACCTCTGTACAGGTCCGGTAACACCGAATTGGAGGAAAAAACAAATCAAAATCTTAGAAGACTACAACTTCCAGCTTAATGATATCGACTATAGACTTATCTCAAAACTTAGATTCTTCAAGTACCATTGTTTAGTTCGAAAGATAGACAATTAGATGAGCTTACCGGCAATTTATTCTATTACTTTTAGGTGGACCCTTTGGCCTTTTACGACAAGACATATGTTAATTTGATTAAAAGGTACTAGTTAGGGGTATTTTTTTATATAAAATATCTTTTTCTTTTTTACAAGAATAACCATTTTTTCAGTAAAATAAAAGAATGAAAATTTTTTATTTATTTCACATTATATGGAATAGACATTCTTTTGATAAAATTTTTACAAACTAAGCAAATAAATAGATATTCCATGATAATAAAATTAGAATATTGATTCTATTCTATTGAACCAAATATATTGTTAATGAATCATTATTATATTGCTATTATTAATTAGGTCTAGAAGTTGTTGTTTAATGAAGGGTAAGTGTTACATATCATATTGAATTTTGATAAAATATACAATTAGATACTTTAAGTTTTAAAATTGATTAATTTAGTATATGGAGAATTTTTCATGTTCACTAGCTAATGTTACAAAGCAATTATTAGCAAGTATGAAAAGTTATTTTAGATACTAAATTGATCAATTTTAAAATTCATATACTAAATTAATCAATTTTATATATTAGATACCTAATATTATCAAAGTTTAAGTATCGTTTGCAATATCAACCCTAATTTTAATAACTTAGGGTGTTACTGGACTTGCGTTGTTAAATCCAAATTAACTTTTTGTGAAAACCATCACATATAAAACCCCAGATCGTTCATATTTAATCATTAAGAATTAAACAATAGATAAGCAGAAGCATACCTGAATCTATAGCAATCAATAATTTTATAGTCTTGCGGTTGGCCTTCTAGATCAATATGTTTTTCTTGAGAGATCCCTTTTGTTTTCTCTCCGTATTCTCTGATGATGGGATTCATAAGAGACTAGAAAATTTATATGTGTGACTTAGGGACCATAACAACTATTTATAGAGATAACTTCATGTTATCTTTTAGTATTTCTATTTTAGCCCATCATAAAAATAGAAATTACCCATAAGGTCTCTACATATAAAAGAGTTATACCCTATTAGATATATTAAAGCCCAAATACCTAAATCCTATTGATCACTTTTAATCAAGCTTAACTTAATACGACAGCTCGTAACATATAATTATTTCACATATAAGGGCAACGTTGGATTAAGGATCCAATAATCTCCCACTTGGACTATATGTAACCTTATAATTATGTTTTGCCAAAACAACCATATGAGCTCAAATTTGCTGTCATGACCAAAATGTATGCTCTAATACCACTTGTTAAATCCAAATTAATCTTTTGTGAAATCCATCACATATAAAACCCTAGATCGTTCATGTTTAATTATTAAGAATTAAACAATAGATAAGCAGAAGCGTGCATGAATTCATAACAATCAATAATTTTAGTCTTGCGGTTGGCCTTCTAGATCAACATGTTTTTCTTGAGAGATCCTTTTTGTTTTCTCTCCGTATTCTCTAATGATGGGGTTCAGAAGAGACTGGAAAATTTATATGTGTGACCTAGGCACCATAACCACTATTTATAGAGATAACTTCATATTATCTTTTGGTATTTCTATTTTAACCCATGATAAAAATAGAAATTATCTATAAAGCCCCTACACATAAAAGGGTCATACCCTATTAGATACATTAAAGCCTAAATACCTAAATCCTATTGATCACTTTTAATTGAACTTAAATTAATATGATAGCCCGTAACACATAATTATTTCACATATAAAGCCAATGTTGGATTAAGGATCAATGGGCGTATGAAAATATAATGGTGGGAAGTGGAGTTAAATCAATTTTGCAAATGTTCCGTGCTGTCTGACAGGCAACTCTTTGACTTGCACAGATCTGCTATTTAGACTTCTTCAATAAGCCATCCCAACAGAAAAAAAAAAAAAAAAAAAAAAAAAAAAATTAATAATAATAATAATAATAATAATGATTCAACGGTATTATCATACCATATGTCCGGATAAACAACGGGGTAAGTATCAACAAAGGGAGATAATAGCACATAATTTTCATAAAACTATTCATATATCATAATCTTATTATTCCCTAAAACCACCAATCAATTTAATTAGCATATTAATACTACTTAAGCCTTCCTCCGTCCGCCTGGCTCCCCAATTTTTTAAGACCCCACTGTTGCCATATGGCCATTCTAATGGGGGCAATTCGTGACAAAATATAAACCGATTTCATGGCTGAACGTACCATATTCTGAACGAAAATTTAATGTTAAAATGACAACTCTGTCAAATAAAGGAAATAAGTTTTGCTATGATTTATGTTTTCAACATGTTGGGTTGGGTAACCATTCTCATGGGCTATCATTGTGCTTGTGTCTGGGTGCCTCCCTATAGGCCTCTGGATGGCCCAATTTAAAATTGTTAAGATGGAAAGAGCCATCTGGATGACTGTCCAAAGCCACCGAATTAGCTCCGTGCTCACATCTATTCCCCTGTTTAGCACAAGGCACTAGGATGGCTGGAATGTATGATGTTGCGCACTGAATGTTGCTAATTAAATTTGTGTTCTTGCACCAATGGCATTGTAGATGGTTTCTCGAGCGAGAGGTTACAAATTCGAATCTTATTTTCCATTATAATTGTTAAAATAAAAAAGTGTTCTTGCGACCTTATTGCATAATAATTTAGAGTGACTAATTTATATGTTATTTGGTTATACCATAATCAACTAAAAAACACTGAAGGTGCATGTAAAACTTGACATGCATTGTTTGGACTCTTGCATCTACTAAGGCCATTATTAATATACTGTCATGGGAAAATTTTCGTTTCAACTTTCATTATTTTGATTGATGGAATTGGAATTTAGCCTGTAATATCTTGGAACTTCTATCGTGTATAACTTATGGGATACAATATATCCATAAAACCTATGTATTTTTCTATTACATTTTTACAGTATTAAATTTCTAAGCTGAATTTTTGACAATCTCAACTTATTAATTTTTTCATTTCTTTCGCAACCTCTCTCACATAAAACCCACTGCATGTTTAGAAATGAGTCAAGGGACACCTAAAATAGAAACATACAAAGGAGACAAAAGAAGGGTGAAAGAAATGAAATAAGAAATATTTTAGGATTTCTTATGGATGATGCCTTTGAGTTCTAATTTATATATTAATTTATTTCTTCTTTGTCTTCCTTTTTCTATAGCATACCGCAACCCTCGTTACCAACCTAAAATCTCTGCTTGGGCAGAATATTTCATAATACAAAATAAAACATTGTTACCCACTTACCTATTATAGGTTTTGATGGTAACAAGATATTCTAATTATTTTGTAGCTGGCTAACTCATCCTGTCTAGGGGTGTTCATGGACTGGTTAACCGGTCCATGGCTTTATTTTTTGAACCTAATCGTAATTATCGTTTTTAAATATTCCGATCCTTAACCGGTCCATTATAAACAGTTAACCGCCTTAACGGTTAACCGTTTTATTCGGTTAATTTATTCGGTTTTCTGTTTTTAACCATTTAACGTAATGGTTTCAACAAATCAATCAAATTGATAATTTCAAAAAACCTTTTTTAGCCTTTATCATAAAGTTTTTCTTTAAACTATTATATATATTACTAGAGCTAAAAAAAAGAAAATGAAATTAAGGAAAAGGGGAAAAATGAACCTTTGAATGTATCATTATCAATAAAATCAAACTAAATCAATTACCAAATTAACTCCATTAATCATAAGATAATAGTATTTTAATCGAAATTCAAGGAATAAACATAGGTAAACTATATGTATATGAAAATCATATATATATATAAAAAAATTATTTATATATGTAAATTATATATATAATATATTTATAAATACTGAAAACGGTTAACGGTTAACCATTAACCATCGGTTTTTTGAGGTTACAAACCGAAACCGAAACCGAAAATCGAAAAAAATAAAACCGTAACCCTAAACCGAAACCAATGGACCGGTTAACCATATTTTCGGATTGGTTTTCCGGTTTCGGTTCGGTTTCTCGGTTTCATCGGTTTTTTTGTACACCCCTAATCCTGTCATTTGCCCCAAAAGCATGTCCTCACTGAACCATGTTTTCAGTACGAATCTTTCAATCAGAAAATTAAAACCTTTCTTTTCAGCATGGAAAACACCAATAACAGTATTCGAATTTGCCTCTCTTATCTTACAAGCAAGTTATATTGAGTAAAAATATTATTTCATTTATATTTGTATTTTAACAAACACCATTTGAAAACGATATAGATAAGATGTCAAAATGGTCAATTAGAACCGAAATCAAAATTAATGAATAAAACTGATTGTATTTGTATGTTGAAACAACTTCCATACGTTTTGATATACAAAGAAATGAAAAGGTGATATACACGCTTATATGGGGAAATTATATAATACAAGGAAAAAAATTAAATAATTTTTTCATTCATACCAAAAATATAGCTCAGTTCCTCAATACAATATGAAAAAAATATTATTACACACTTCTTTCCAGCATATTTTTGTAATTCTCCAATGATTCAAGCCTCTGCAAGACAAGCTGCTGCCGAAACTTCTTAATAAATGCTTCTGCACTTTCGTTTATATCTTCAGATGGCGTCCTTTCCAGTACCTTATTAGCCCTAGCTGGGGGAACTGGATTATTACTTCTTTCAATCTGATGAAACTTGGGAATATCACCCTTCTTTAAGAATGATGTATTGGCATTATTAGATGCAGCAGATGTGCCCTTTTCGCGGTTTTTATGTTCGTCGAAACCGGTTGGTGAATTTAGGTATGGAGGTGGTGGGGGTGGTGGAAGGGGCATGGACAAGGAGACCATGGAGGTGGTGGTGTTATCATTCTTCTTCATGGTTCTCTTGTGGTTTTCTCTTGGAGAAATTGAGTGATGTTAATTTGATGACTTTTGTGAATGTGGATGCACATATTTATAGGACCAGCGGGGCAAGCGGGATGCGACTTGGTCTATAATCAATAAAGTCGGAAGTTTCCTAATTTTTTAATTTGGATAAGCATGCTAGAATATTTTATTTTCTTTACTTTCTGCGACTAAAATTCTAAGGTTATAATTTACTATAGCACTAATAGTTAGGTTTTTATTCTTGGTATTTAAAACATGTGCAAAAATAAATAAATAAGACCTAAAGCAAATTGTATATACATCTCTTAAACCATTGATTAGATATAGGGTCTGTTTGTTTTGGCTTTTCTCCGGCAGATACAGACACTTTTTCAAACTTTTTGCTAACAAATTATTTATCAAGAAATAGATATAGATAAAAAAAAGTTGACAGTTCTCATCAAAAAATCAAATAGAACAAATATAGATAAAATTTAGATGCAAATCGGATATATTTACACATATCATTTTAAAAAAGATACAGATACAAATGAAAAACAGACAATCCAAACAGATTGATAATTTGACTCCTAAACTCTCTAAAGATGACTACCTTCTTTTTTACTTCTAAAATTGTACATATATATGCTCAAATTATCGTAAATACCATTACTATTTATAATCCTTTTAACTACAGTTTTCATTTTAATCAAAGGTTATGGAGAAATAAAATAATTCCCTAGAATTCTAGGGGTCTACTCATACATAATTAATGGTTTTAGAATTTGTATTTATTTGCAATTATCATATTTTTCTTTAGTTTATTATTCAACGCATCAACAATATGTAAATATTCTTATTAACAGTCAGATCATACTAGTGAGTGATGTAGGAAGTATTAATGACAAATTATTGGCAAACATTGACTCCCATTTTCTTCTTTAGTTATTCATCATTGTCATCCATGTTTCATCATTCTTTAATACTTAAATCAATTATTGTCCAGAAATTGCCAGGGAAGATTTATCCCTTGTTAAAGCAAGTTTCCCTAAATATCTTGACTCCTTTCCATGTAAACCTTGACCCTAAAATATATATATATATATATATATATATAATACATAAGAATATAGCATTGTATAAGATGGTATAACCCTCTTAATTGAAGTTTTATGAATTATTATTTTATAGAAGAAAAAAATCGATAATTAATGACATCTACTTCAAGGGCATATGAAATATAGTCTTGAAAACGATGTTTAATCTTAAACAACAAAAAATTCTTGCTCTATTTACTTAGGATTAAATGTCTTTTTGTTGATCCAATGACTTTATATATCCACACTGTACAAAAATATTGGTGCTAACTATGATTTGATGGAGTCTAGGTGAATCGGATCCGAATGGGAAATTCTCATTTCCGAGACCAACGTATAGGTGTTTAATTCCGAGAAGTTGAAGATAGCCAATTAAGGATTATATTACTAAATGACAATACTAGGATGTTAGGTTTTTACGTTTTTTGTTGACTTTGAATTCCAAGGGAGGAATGAGCTTAATAAAACTATATCTTATACACCCACACGTAATTAGACAATTCAAAGCAAGGCTAACGGCGTGCCGGGGTCGGCCACAATGTCCCATTTCAGATGCCATATTTGGCGAAGTCAAGGAAACGAGCTTTTATTTATCACGTATACTCAAATGATGCTTTTTTTTTTAAAGATGAAACAAATTCACATGGAAAGATGCTTCTTGGAAGACAAGAGTAGAAGCTTCTGGGAAAGCAATTTTTCACTTGTACGCAAGATGTCGAGTTTGTAACTATTAATAAGATTCGTAATCACGGCATGCATGAGGGGAAAAAAAATCCCAACTATAATAATTTAACGTATTTATTATATAACTTAAATTCATATGACATTTATATCATATTTGTTATATATAAGAAACTTTGTTGAAGGAACTTATGGACGGTCCATTTAATCATCAAACTGTTAAAATGAATGTAATAATTAGAATATTAATTATTTTAGTGATTCAATAACGATTGGGCTTGGTGTAAGTTGTTAGATAGTAACGGGACTAGTCCCATCAAAATTAATTATGGAACCTTTATTACAAGTAGTTTGGGAGCTTCCACATTCCCATAAATGGCACCGACCCACTATTAATCTAATGGTTAAAATAAATATAATAAATGAAATATTAACTATTTTAGTAATTTGATAACGATTAGGTATGTTGTGAGCCGTTGGATGGTAATAGAACCGATCCCATCAAAATTAATAGCAAGATCAAAGAATTTTCCAACTAGTTTGCTTGTAAAAACTTGGCAACTCTGTTCGATTCCTAAACTAGTCATAAAAAAAGAAAGAAAGTGACAAAAATCCTTATGTGGTCGTTGTAATTTAGTGGCATGAATGTAAGTTAATTTACATAATTACATGATATTATAATTTTATAATATCATTTCGGTTGTTTGAACTTCATCATTTTTCACATATTGAATTTGGTACTTGAACATCGCTGAAAAATTAAATTACATACCTGAACTTTCAAAAGTTCAATTTCAATACTAAAATGAACTTTTCGAGACCATTTTTAGTATCTTGATTAATTCCATCAAAATCGTTCGTTGAAATGACATTTGTGTGCAATAAGAAACTGACACATGCAATTTCACTAACAAAAATCTCAAATAAACTAACCATGGTTAGAACTAGGAGACGGGAAAACCAAATAGTGGAACTCATGTGATTTACTAAATCACATGGTTTGAGGAAAGACAAAAAGCATCACAACAAAAAATTAAAAGCTCAAGCTTGAGAGCGACAGTGACAATGAATAGTGAAACCCTAAGTAAGTAATCAAGTGATTTTTGCTTAAATCAAAGTAAATTTATTGCTCTAATCACAGTTACAGTCCACCTTCACACTAAAGAATCAAAATCCCCAACTTCCACTTTGTTTTGTCCAAGATGAACAAAACCCTAACTCAACCTCGTTGAATGGTGATACTGTAGAGCACATGATCTTCTCTCACTAACCCAAGAGCATTTTTCCATCCCTACAAGAAGCAACAATAGTTTATATCCCATAGTGAGATTTCGGCTAGATAACACAACACGATTGATAGCTGTCCCATTGAATTATTGGTCAAAGAAGGAAGACTACATCAAGAATGACATTTGGCGCTACAAATCCATGTGAAAGGTAACTTTCTAGACCATTTTTAAAGTTTCTTTTTCCTTTTCTCTTTCCATTTCAACACCGTGCACTTTGCTAAGCTGGCATGTACATATATATGTCTCTACTACTCCTTCGGAAACCATAGCTAGTTGTCATATGTCAGTTGTCTTTACAAATGTGATACGGTACACATGTACTTATTGAATGAGTTTATGGCATATAGGATGTTTAGTGTTGTACAAACTTTAGGATTTGTGTATGTTCACTGAACATGTAAATGGGGCTTTGCAATGATATGCTGATGATCCTTGTTGCAATGGCTTAGATTGTTTATAGATACCATTCTACTAATGTCCTCTCATTCGTACAAGATTAGATTATGTACCGATTGGAATTGTCGTAATCTTTATATGCTGATTTGAAATAACGTAGTATTTACCATTGCTTACTTCACTACTTAGCATGTATTCTTATTGCATACCTCATATGTACGATTAAAGTGATCATCTTTTTTTATTTTATATGCAAGGTAAACCTTCTTATACATATGGGAGGTGGTTTTCAGGGATAAGGTGCTATTAAGTAGTACTTAGGTGGTGAGCAAATTTGTTGGACTGTTCATCCAGACCACTTAAGCTAGGATGCACTCCTCTGTTTCCTTGGTAACTTTCATTTTGTGAACATAAAAAAGATATCTTTTTAGTTCTAAGGAAGACACTAGCGGATGGACTTTTATGCTTGCCTTTGTGTAACAATGTTGCATACAACGATGTTGTTGCTATACTAAGAGGTAGTGGTAGCAATCATCTATACATAGAGCACATGCTTGTTCGGATTCACAAGGAAGGTGTTGAAACTAAAGGTCTTGAACATTTTAATTTAGAATCTAAAGAGGAGGAAGTGGAGATAATTGAAGTTAATTGTTTATTTGATGACGGTGATGAAGAAGTATTGGCTATTAGGAGAAAGAAGGAATCTTTCTTAGCTAATAAAAGATCTTATCCAATTGAAGGATTCCAAATTGATGTAGACTATGTGTTTGAAGGTTTGAAAACTTATCTACACGATGCAAACAAGGGTTGCGGTATGATTAGTGGAGCTGGGTCCTCTAGATACGATGATGAGAACCCATTCTCAAAGGATGAGGGTAGTTTATTTACAAGTTCTAACGGTGAGGAAGATGACCCAAGTGGTGTGATACCACATAGACGTGTCAAGACCAAATATCACTATGATCCAGACACACCAGCACTACATGTTTGTGTTGGCGTGGTGTTCCTTAGTAGGCATCCGTTCAAGGATGCCATGAACTAATCAATACATGACAGACGTGCATTAAGGTTAACTTCACCCTCTAAAGGCAATCAAATACATCAAAATTCCAATCCATATGGCTATGAGCATATACTTGTATAATAAGCTAAACTTTTCGCGTCTACTATTCTACAACTCTTTGTCTTTGATTTTTTTCCATTGAAAAAAATCTAATGCCTCCTTATTCTTGTTTAGCAGAATCCTTTGCAAGACGTAGTTTTCATGCCTTAACCTTTACAATTCATCCATGAAATCTTCAACCATTAACTAAACATGTTCTCGCTATACCATGCGTCTTGATTAAAATCAAGGCATCCTATTTGCATGTCGTTCCTACCATGTGCCTAGCAAAAAAAAAAAAAAAATCACAATCATCACCTTGTGAAACATCAAGAATGAGTTAGATCAAGATGACTATTTTTTGCAAGCATGATTAACAATGATCATTTTGGCCTACATTCTTTTCAAGAGCATCAACAATACAAAAATACAGAATATTACCTTTTCAATCAAACAAGGGATGACTCTATTGACAATGTACCTTATTGAATCTAGGGCATTCGAAGAATCAGCAGCGTTGGTTAGTTAAGTGTCCTTGCAATAGTGAATCTTACCCTTATTCCATAATACCACATTGCACCATCTACAATAGTGTTAGGTAATAGGGACGTTAAGGATGTTGAGTAATTCCATGATCTACCCATTAATCGGATGATTCACTTTGCCTCTTATGCGTTGGCTTTGTCTCCCCTTTCCTTTTTCCTTCGAACGACTCCATTGTAGCTATTTCGTCCACTGAATGTTTCCTTCGTCACTTGCGGTTTTTAGGTAGAGATCAATGGACTTTAAGCATACTATGAGATTTTGATTTTTTGTTTGTGTTGTGACAAAAATTGGGGTTTTTAGGGAGAGAACGATGAAGAAATCGGGTGATGGCTACGGTTGTTTTGATGTTCTATTTGTGTTGTTAGATAAATTAGGGTTTGTTTAAAAAAAAAAAAAAAGCCCTTTTTCCTGTCTAAACCATGGTTAGGTGGCATGGTTAGCTTATTTTGGAATTTTTTAAAGTAAAATTACACATGCCAGTTTCGTATTAGATGAAAAGGTCACGTCTACAAATGGTCTTAATGAAGTTAACTAAGATATTAAAAATGACCTCGAAAAGTTCATTTATATACTGAAATTGAACTTTTGAAAGTTCAGGTACCTTATTTAACTTTTTGGTAAAGTTCAGGTATCAAATTCGACATTAACCCATTTAATTACCTTTATCCATAGAATCAAATTGTTGCTTTTCCTAAATTTTGATAATTGAAGAATGCCTTATTTCTTCATCATATCTTAGCCTTCCTATCTAACATGATTTCTGAGAGTATAATTTCTCTCTCTTGACCTTTTAATTTGTGATAGAATGATTATGAACAGTATATATTCTTCTTTTAGTTTTCACTTACATATATAAAAGGCAGAGAAAAGACACCGTTAATAGATGTCTTCCATCAAGACTATCTCGTTATGAAAAGTCGTATATTAAGCCACAATTTCTTACAATGAATACTAGTATCCTTGTTGTAATTGTGCCCACAATTTATTAGGATGGATCGATGAATATTGTTAATAAAATGCAAGTATTTATTATTATATATATATATATATATACTTTCTTGCTCATATATATATATTTATGATAAACAAATATAAATAATTAAAGAATGTTTAAAAGAATAATGAAGTATATTTTCTACAAGAAAATTGACCTTTAGAAACAAGATTTATGCAACAAAAAGTTGGTAAAAGAAATTATATGTCTACAAATAGAATCGGCAACAATAATTTTTGTGATAGAAATTTACATTTAGAGATAGAAATTTTGTTTCCAAAGTTTAGTGTTTTTTGTAGTGATTATCGACAAGAATTCCGTTGATCCTATTATCTAAAATTGTCTTTGGTTAAATAATTATTTAGAGAGGACATAGATATATAAACCAACATGTTGCACAAGTTAGGCTAAAGTAGTTATAGCTCAACTCTCTCTCTCTCTCTCTCTTGATATATATATATATTAATTTTATTTGGGATTTCGGATTCACTATAGAACCTTTCAACAGAGTTTTCCGAATTCAGTAGGTGGGGCTATTGAATTTAAATATGAATAGTGGGAGCTAATTATAAAAGAACAAACCTCCAGAAGCGTGAGACCTATGTGAGGAACCCAGGACTGAGAGTTTATAGTTCTTGAAAGTAGTGCAAATGGAAGATATTTATGAGTATTAATAATATAAGGCAAATATTTATTATATATGTATATATTTTTACTTTTATATATATTATACAATAAAGTCACATACATAGTTAGAGAATGTTCGAAATAACAATGAGGCATATTATCAATGAAATTTCATAACATCATATTATTTAAATTGTCCTTAGTTATATAAATGAGTAGAGGGGACATAGATATGTAAACCAACACATTGTATTACTTAGGTTGTTCTCACTAGACCAAGTAAAAAAATATTCAAATTCATACAAGTAGGCGTCCAAAGTTAAGTAGATACATTAGACACGATATACTAATAAACAACATGAATAATCTCTAAACTTAAGACTTTTATATATCCTATATACGAAATGTTGGCCTTTAATACTGTTAAGTCTTAATATAGATTGTAAATAATATAGTTATTCGGTGCAATTTGTGATATAGAGAGGATAGTGAAGTCATGATAGAATTCATCACTCTATTGAATTGGAGAGATAACATCTATAGAGCCTCTTGGTTGGGATAATAATGATTCATGCAATGGTTCAATCAGGATATTTATGATGAAAAGATATAATTATGCAAACATTAATTTATACCGGTTTATGGTTTACAGCCTTTATATCACATTGGTGGCTAATAATTGTCGGTTAATGGTTACCTTGGTCTATTTTGAGATAGGTGTTGCCTTTGTGTATAAAAACCTAAAGGTCGCACACAGTAACATGATTATAGGAAAGGAATATTGACTAGAGATATTAATAGATATCAACATTATGCTAATAATTATTTTACGATTAAAATTAATTTAATTCTAAAATAATATAATTAGTGGTTAAATGCAACATATCTTTTGGTTTCCTTTTTTAGTTATAAAAAAGTCAACTAATGAGACTGTGTGTGTGTGAGTGTTTTGGTGATGAGACTTTTGCTTCTATGGGAACTTTTATATAATTTAAGTTATCTAGTAGTATAAGGATTGGATATCTCTAGTTTTTGTTTGTGAACACTATTGGATGGATTACATTTGAAGTCCTTATGGTGAATAAAATTTCGTGGAGACACAATCAGTCTTGAGTCTCACTTGATCTACATCATCAAGAGAAGACGGTATTATTATTATTATTATTATTATTATTATTATTATTATTATTATTATGAGAAAATGTATTTTTCTTATAATCTTATGTGTTATATTTTTATTTTACATGTCACAAAAAGTTTAGTGTGGATTTTGTAGAAAATTTCATACTCTATTGTGTTTCTTTTGATTTACAAAATCCAACACTCCTGCGATGTTCAATTTCCCACTCTTTAATGTTGTAATGTAAAAATTTTGCTAATAGAGATTGTACAAAAATCATATGTTTTATATTATGTGTGGAGTATAATGCTATAGGTTCTAAATAGTTTCAGATGAAAAATTATCATGTCAATATTTATGTTTGTCCACTTGTCCTATTTAATGATATTAACTATTTCTTGATATTATAATAAAGGAGAAAATACATATAATTCTCATCAATTTCAATTTTAATATGAATGTACTCTTAAAATTTTAAAAGTTGTTTATAACTTCCTAATATTTTATTGGCAAATATAGATTATAAATAAGCCCTAAATTTCAACTTTGATATGGAAATAACCCATCAAACTTATGAAAGGATATTTTAATACCCTTTTGACCTTCACGTGTTTTTTCATGAACTTTATGTTCTTTATATTGTCATTTTACCAAAATATAAATGATATTTAAAATTGTTAAAATTTCGATGAATTTATGAACAAACTTTAGAGACTATTTACAATTTTTCTATAATAAAAGTATATTGCTCAAACATTGCTTTAGTGCGAAAGGGATAGTATTTATTTGGGTTAATGTTACGAATAGTACATGAATTTTGGCAAAAATGTGATTAGGCATAGAAATTTTGAAATCAATCAGTTTAGTACCTGAAAGAACTTTTCATCTACACCAATAATATCTCTGTTAAATTAGCTAACATTGTCATCTTATGTGATGTTTTTAACTACTATAACATGGGTATTGTTAGAGTACACAAAAAAGTCTATTAAGTACTAAATCAATCAATTTTAAAGCTCAAGTACCAAGTTGCTTATTTTGCCAATGTTAAAGTACTATTCATAATATTACCCTATTTATTTTTGTGACAGTATGTATGGATTGTTTAAACAACTTACATTCTCTTAAGGTTACATAAACAACCTAAAACTTCATATTTCAAGTTTTCTAGGATTAATATCTTTCTAGTTGCTCTAAAAACATTATGAGATTCTTTAGAAGAAATATAGGATTAGCTCATGATGACAGTATGTCGTGGAATGGTTGTCGGCTTATGGGGTGAAATCATTACGCTTAAAGCTTATTAACTTCACTAAAGACAATAAGGTTGAAGTGTAATGGTTATTGTTAAGGAATTAAATAGAGATGCAAATATGCAATAGAGTTATTGTTTATTTATTTTTATGGTATTTTGGGGAAAAAAATCAAGTCTGGTAATTAATTAAATTTTATAAATTTAAGGTAACTAATAACTATTCAATTAAATATTGTAACAACTTTTCATAAAAAATCAGGCTGTGATTATATCAAAGTGAATAGCTAGTAAATTTGCAAAATGGTAAAATTGAAAAGCTTTAAGATTATGCCATTGAGGCATAATGATCTGTATACATGTCTATTTTTTTTTCTTTTTTTTTTTGGACCAAAAACTGAAGGAGAGAAAGGGGAAAAGAAAAACCCATGTCAAAACATCTAACACGAGTGTTCAACATGAAACCTTCATCCTCCAGACTTTAAAGAATATTCAATGTCTTATTTCATACATTTCCTTATGAGACTAGTAAAAATTTAGATTTATGCAGAAAAGTAATCCAAAATTATTAAATATACCTATTATATTGATTCTTATTATCATTTCAGATAGTCTACGTACTATATAAAACTTTCCAAATTCACTATCTTACTCTCAAACCTAAACGTTGGATCTGACTAGGACCTTTCATGAATCATAGTTCATGCATGTATTCTGCCCCATACAAGGATAGGATTCGTGATGCTTTGGGGAATGCCATTCAATGACAAGGTGTAACAACCTGTCACGCATATGAATGACCTAAATTGCAGATTTGGCAACTTTAGGCCTTTGTCTAACTTCTGGAATAGGAATCTCCGATTATTATAATCCTCATATAGGCAATTCCGTAATTCCCTTACTGTTTTTTTGGATGGTGCTCTTGGATTATCTTTGTAAGCAAATTATTCGAATTATGACCACGGTTATTGAGGATAAACCGTAATATATGGATAAATAATTTATAAAGAAGGGCAAAAGTGTTATTTAATAGATTATAAGAGGGTTTTAAGTTCCACTCAAATATAAAGTTATTTGTTTTGTCAAATGACAGATATATAATAAAATATGAAAATTCGTAGTTGAAAGTTGGCTAAGTATACTACTGGCCTAGAATGCTACAATGCCGACATATGTTCTATGGCTTCGGCAGTGTTGGAGCCAGTGTTGAATTTGAAAAACCATACCAAAGTATTGTAGGCTACCAGCTTAAGTATGTACGCTGCTAGCTTTGGTATATACGTCATCGGCGTATATGCCAGCCTACATGTAAAGAAATTTGACCTCAGAGTAAATAGCCGCCAGCTTTGGCATTTACACTACTGGTCTTTGGTTTACATCGTCGGCGTATGTTCATAAACTACCAGCATATCCTGTTCGAGAGATGAGGGGTTTCCATGAATTTCTTTATATCATATCTTTATGTTACCTTCTCAAAAACACTCATTGCCCTAGAAAATCCTCTCTGTATGTGATCTTAGCATCCAAGAAGATTCAGAAGTCTAAATCAAGATAATTGAAGCTCTGTCTTTTCTTTAAGATTTATAGGATCTGTTAAATTCCTTAGGGTTTCTGTTGGTTTTGAAGGAGAAATTGAAGAAAACCTTACTTTGCTTGGTGATTTGGATTTTTGGTGATCAAGAAGGATTAAGAATCAATTTTAGGTAAGTTTATATGTTCATAACCTTTATGATTACATAGAAATGATTTTCTGTTGATTTTTTGGTCTGATTGGTATTGAATGGAACTCTAGGGTTTGAAAGGGTTGTTAAGCATATTTGTTCTTTTAGAGAATTTTGGTGTTTTGTCAAGGAGAAAGGTGTGGAATTATTTTTCTATTGAGATTGAGGATTTAAGTGATGTTTGAATTAGGTTTGTTTTATGGAAGATATGTATTAAAATATTTTCTATTTTGTGATCAGGGTTTTGGTGAATTAGAGTTCATGTTCCTAGAAAATTATTTAGGTACAACCTTACTTTATTTGTTGTATATGCTTCTAGGTTCAGAATTGATAATCTGACCTGATTCTATTTGGTTTTTAATTAAATTTGCTTACTGCTTGTGTTTGGCTACTGTTAGTAAAGACTAGGCAAACTGTGATACTAACACTGGTGTCTGGATGATCTATGTGTGTCGTTGTCTCTAGTGGAGTTGCACACAGAAATTATTCCAATAGTTTAGGAGTTGTGAGATGACGACACTGGGTATGTGGGGAGTACCCCATACCAATATATGTATATACATTATTTATTATATATACTATGTGTTTTATGGAGTCATGAGTAACATCAGTTTTAGAACTGGAGTGCAAATGATTCTAGACTGTACTGTTTGCTGGCTATTAAAAAGATAATAACCTGTGTTTGATGCATTAGAATAGGTTGTATGTGATTATGTATGATGTGTGCTCATGCTCTTGTATTTGTGGCTTGGCTTACTAGGTAATATTTGCTCATTCTCTTATTCTTTTTAGGAACAGGTGAAGATACGAGTGCGTTTGATTTGTCTGGATATGACATTTGTATAGATTATCGGGAAGATGTTAGTGGACTTGATTATCCTGCTGACTCCTAGGCATGCTTGGGATTAAAGATAGCTTTTTAAAGACCATATAAACCTTTATATGTTTCTTTTATGGATTTTGGAAGTTTTATAAATTTTTATTTCTGATGGTTTAAACTTTTAGTTATGTTGGCTTTGGTTTATACCAACTATATTGTTAAAGATTTTTATACGATGTTTAAAAACACATACCCTTTTATATGTTAGTATTGGAGATATAAGCTATTGTATTATTTAAGGACATGTAGCGGATTGTAATGCCATTAGGTTATGGTGTTACATAAACTTTATCATAATGTATTAACATTTATGCATTAATGTTGTGAGTGGTTCAAAAAATAACATTTTACAAAATGAGATGAACAACGTATCCATTAAAAAAAAAACAAGGGAAATTAATAAAAAAAACTATTCAAACATTGAAACTTTAAATAAACCTTGTGAAACGTTGATACGTTGTTTGCTTACACTATGAAACTTTGATTTCTTTTTTAACAACTCAAAACGCTAATACCTGTGAATAAAGTTATCCTAAATATAATACCTTTAGATGTAATACAACCCTATTATCAATCTTATGTCAATGAAAATAATATGGTGATGGAGTTATGTATAAGCTATGTTGCTATATAAGCTCTTAAAGTTTGGAATCGAATATATCCTTTAACATTAGTAAAAATTCCTTATAAAACGAGTAAAAAAAAAGGGGTGAGTGTCACCCCCTACAGTGAGACTCACTGCTATTGGACATTCTAAGTCGAGTTTCGCCTTTAAAATAGAAAGTATATATACCCCATACCCCCCATGATCTTTCGCGCTCAATCCTTCCTCTCATTAGGTCTCTCACTCTCAAATCTATCTCGTCTTTATGGCGGTTTTTTTTTTCCCGATAAAAATCTAAGTATTTATTTTATTGTTTTATTTGTTATTATTGCAAATATTTCAGTAAAAGATAAAGTTTCAAGATGTGTGCACCTAGGTTAGTAATTTATTGTTAATATTTTAAAAATTATTTTATTATATATAGTTTTATGAAATATTATTATATACCTTAAATATATGATATATTTACATATTCATATAATTATGTTAGTTAATAGTTCAATAAATTATTTAGTTAGGTATTAGTAAATGATATATGTTATATGTATAAATATATACATTGCGATAGTATTAGTTCTTATAATTTGGATATGATATTTTTTTATATGTATATGTGTGTATATATCCTATAAAACTTACATGTGTAGGAAACTTAAACTTACAAAAAAAAAAAAAAACTTAAATTTAATATGAAATGCTAGTATATATGTTAAATGTCCTCAATGGTTTATTACATGACATGCTTGTAGAGTCATAAATTAGAAAACGTAATTGGGTAGGAAATACCTAAAAATAACTAATAGAATGGGGATGTCAATCTCTAAATTTTAGGATAAGATATCTAAATGAACTTGGCATATGACGTGCAATTTAAGAATGAAGAAATAGAAATGAGGTTAGTGGATTTTTTCAAGTAGCGGTTAAGCACAATATAGTTATTAAAATCATGATTTTACCCACACGATTCTAGGAGTTTTTGACTTTAGGAGGTCCTTCCGAGTTAACTTATTGGTAGAATCATTTTTCGCTAGAATCTTATGATTTTCAACCGAGTTTGCATGTAAACTTAGTAGAATCTTACGATTTTAACAAAATTTATCGATTATACCTATTCGAGTCAAATACGCTAAAATATAAAAAAATATAACTGTGTGTTTACAAGCCCATCAACTATTATGAATTAGGATGATGTATCTTTCTTATTATCGTTTCTATTTAGTTTCCACACACTCTCTCTATCTTTTCCCTCTATCCCCCAAAAACTCCTGTTCTACATTTATAGAATTCATTCAAGTCAAGTTATAGCTATAAAGTTTTAAAAAAAATTATTTATTTCAATTATATAATTAAGCATTTAATAAGTTAAAATTTTTTATTCTCTTTCAATTTAGCACTTATTTCAAACAAAATACTAGAAAATAAATTAATTTTGACTCTATTCGTTCTTTTTTATATATGTTATATTATAGATTAAGAGTTATTATGAAAAAAGAATTTAATTTCTTTATTTATTTTTTTAATATTCATTATGTATTCTATGTTTTCTACGTTTTAATTTTACGTTTCGATTCTACTGACCCTCTGATGATTCTACATACAAAGTCAGATGGACTAATAAGATGCTCGTGTAAGGACTGCTAAAATGTGTCATAACACTCTATTCATATTGTCGAGTACCACTTCATGTTGAGAGGAATGGCTTGGCCGTACTCATATTGGGTTTATATTTCACATTAGCAATTTAACCCAACCACAATTACTTTACTTCTATTTTTTCTTTTTCTATTTTTTATTTTATTTATTGTTCTAAGTCGTCTATTGTTCACCTTATCTTTAAGATGGAAATTTCAAATTTTCTTTAAAACATGTTGAGAAATGATGGGGTATCTACTCCATGATAGCAAACGAAATAAACGATGTTTGATATAACATAAAATCTAACACTTCAAAATACGGATATCGAATTGAATTTTCATGCAAAGTGGATTTCCTTTATTTATAAATATTATTACTCAATCATATTTATAACACAAAAATAAAAAATCTATCATCCACTTTTTTTTTCCTCTTATTATAATGACAACTATTATAGAAAGAAGTAATAAATCTCCATTGTGCTTATTGAAAAAGGGTTAATACCATAAAATACTTATCTATCTGCTCTTTAAATATGATCGATTTTGTATCTAATTCAACTTTTCATGCTTGCTTTTATACCTTTATCAACTATTTTAAACAGTTGGATATTTTGACCAATCAACTAGTGACACGTGTCAACTCAATCTAAAAAGAAAAAGAGAAGAAAAACACCTTCCTTAATATATGTAGAAATAATTAAAAATAAAAAAAAAAATTAGAAATTTAAAGAGAGAGGTAACAAGAAAAAAAGAAATGGAAGAAAAGAAGAAAAAAAATTGAATTAATCTCTCTCTATAACTTCATTGAAGAACACTGCTAGAGTTTGCTCTCTATACTTCAGTCTCTCTTTAAGATTCCATTGAAGAATTTTACTAAAGCTTTCTCTCCCATTAACCCATCACCTCACCTAGATGCTCTACTTGAGTAATCATTGCAACCTCGCCCTTTAACCTATACGAGACACTAACCACAATAATTATAAACCAAATGTCTAACAACCTAACTTGCTAAACCCAGAAATTCCACCACATCCATCCATAAAATAAAATAACACACATAAATTAAACCTATAGTAGTAGTTGACGACTCACTAGTCAAACCTTACATAACTAAACCAAACCATTATAATCTCCAAACTCACACATATTGCTAGTTCGAAACTTATCAATTGAGTCAACTAAGCACTAGGTTCCACACTGTAATGATTATCGCATTTTTGCCGTACGGCACAAAACCAATAAACTTGAATCATATTGAACTCATCTCGACTCTCTACAAGTTTAAAATTGTCATCAACCTCAAACATCAAGTCAAATGCCACTCCTATAGTCATCACGCATGGACTCAAACTCAATTTGAGCCTAAATTTTCGAATTAGTATTGCTTGTTGTCTATTGTAGGAGAAGAAGACGTGACCCTTTGCGAAGAAGATGAACCCTCATGCTCCACTTGATCAACCCATATCCGACTGGAGCCTATTTATTAGAAAGTCAAAAAAATAAAAAGATAAGTTTTTATTATTGATTTATTTTTTCTTTTGCAAGTTATAGTTGATTACCGATTCACATTTTTTATTATTTTTTAGATCTTTTTTCTTGTTTATTCTTTCTTTTCTTTTTTTATTATTTTTGCACATATTCAGATTTTTTTTTTTTGAAAGTTTAGGTAAGTTTTATAACATTATCCCTATTAAAAAATCAACACTGATACTAGTAAATGTTAAGCTCTTAGTCATATTGTGACTCATTATATACCTGAGCATTGGGCTGGTTCACAAGCTAGGTCAAGATCCAGTCAGCCAATGTTTAGATCGAGTGGGTTCCAGTCTAATTCGTCAATTCATAGATTATGACATGCCGAGTTGGTATACAGGTCATGACCAATACGAACACGTTAGATCCACCTTGTACCAGGCCATCTTGACTGATCCAACCCAACCCGTGCTAAGTTTAATTAATTAGACTAATTTGGTAACCCTGACACACATGCACAACCAGTTTAATTCGGGCATGAAAACGGTACAGCTTCAATTCAACGGGTACAGCGCCAAATTGCCATGGCCTCGGTCCGGTCCGGTCGATCGGCGATACCAAAAATTAAAAGACCGAAACGTTCTCCCTTGTACCGTTAACTCGACAGCTATGGAGTCGCTCCACAAGCTCTCATTCCGTCTCCTCCCACTTTCTTTCTCCCCAAAACCCTTTAAACCCCAAAACCTCCATTTTCTCCAAGCACCCAAAGCCCCATTTATAAAACCCGAGCCGACCCGGAAACACTTCAGCTCATCTTCTTCTTCTTCTTCCTCTTCCGGAATTGTAAGAGCAGGATGGCTTCTGGGTCTTGGAGGGGACAACAAGAAGAAAATGACGACCTTGCCGGATATAGTGAAGGCCGGTGACCCGGTTCTTCACGAGCGGGCGCTGGAGGTCGACCCGGGTGAAATCGGGTCGGAGCGGATCCAGAAGATAATTGACGATATGGTTATGGTTATGAGGAATGCTCCTGGTGTTGGCCTTGCTGCTCCTCAGATTGGAATCCCCTTAAGGGTCTGCTTTTTGAAAACTTATACTCCATGTTTTTGGAATTTCCCAAGATGACTTTATCCACATCCTAGTATTTCTAGTGATATTTTTACTTGTTACTCAGTGGCTCTCATTTTCCTACCTGAACTTTACCTGTGTTTACAACATATCAATTTTCATTTATTGGACAAGGCAAGGGAGTTGATTGCATATAAGGCAAATTGTAAATATGCATAAAGTTCAATAGTATATTGATGCTTAAACTTCGGCAGTTAATTGCAACAATAGATAAAGTTTAGGCAATAAGTGCCCATACTCTATTTTGCTATTATTTAGGTATATTATTTGGAGTGATAAATGGTTTTTGTGTATGGAATGTGTGTTACTGAGGAATGCGGCTGGTGCTCCTTTTTCATGTTTGTGTTATAATGATCAAGGGTGTATATGACAATATATATAAATATAATAATCTAAACCATATCTATATAACTTCAACATGGTAGCAGAGTCAGATTATTAGTTAGTTTGCTAGCTTATTGAGGCTATAAGTGAGCTCGAAAATTAGTCAAATTCAGCTTGATTTCTACTTAGATTTGATTGGACTACAATAAAATATGTGATCAAAGCATACAAGTAGCTTGTTGAGCTGAGTGCAAAAAAGATTGTGAAATTTGGTTCAACAAGCTTAAACAGCTTGATTTCAAGTTAAAATTTAATGCTTAATTGGAAGTGAACTAGTTTTAGGCCAAGTCAAGCTCTCTTATATTTTTTTATTCAGAGTGAGACATCTTTTCCAGGAAAAAAAGGAGTGAGCTTAGCCAAGCTTAAGCTTGTTAAGGATCAATTTAGGTTGAGCTTGTGGGCGCTAAAAATTGAGCTTGATCAAGATCAAGCTTTTATGGTTTTTTGGAGTTGAAGTAATTTGTGAGTTCAGCACTATACCATCATCCCAGGACTTCATGTTGACTATACTTTTGATGATTCTGAGCAACAAAAAATTTTGAAAAATGCATGTACGGCCAAAGCAAGTTGACTTTTGGCCAAGCGACAAATTTTTCTAGCAGTTTATTAGTCTAGCTTATACTAAGATTCTTGGATTCCATTCCTGTCTGTTCAGCTACCAAACTAGCATAGTAAAAGCTTGCAACGACCAGTGATTAAATTTTGTAGGGCAGTTCATGTGGTCGAAGTCTATTTCAACTGCTTTGCTTATCATGACCTTTTTTGCTTTTACATGTTTTAAATTTCTTTGATCATTCTAAAATTCCTTGGGACCCTTTTAGCAAAATGGCAACAAATTGGAATATATAAAACTTCTTGTTTTGCTGGAAATTTACTGCTCAATTGACAAGTTGATGGATAGGATCAAAATTAAAATCCATTGGCTTTGCTTCAACTACTGTATTTAGTTGTTAACAGCCAGATATGGGATCATAGGTGTTTGAATATTGCTGTGTTGAAGTCCTCATCCTCAATTCTACAAGAATTTGAGTATCTAGGTTACATCTTAGCTCATCTTGTTTATAATGGTCCAATTTTTAATCATTATGCTCTGGTGCTTCTGTCATGATTAAAATTTGCCATTTTGCCATCCGCCTTATTGACTGTTACTAACATCCTTGAAAAGTAGGCAAGTTAGAAGACTAACATGGACAAATATAGCTGTAGACACTAAAATGCAAAACAATACAACTAATGTTATGGAATCCAAACTTATTGAATGAAATCCAAACTGATTGACCAATGTATACTTACATCCTATGGATAAACAACCCAACATCAATAAAACATCTAATTATTCTATATATGCATAAATTTACATTGTTGTCATACACATAGTTGTACATACCACATGGTCATGCTTTTGTAGCTAAACAATACTATGAATATTTAAATTAACGAAAAAAACACCATGACTATTTAAAACATTAGATGTTTGTGTTAGGTGCTTAAGAAAGGGCGGGAGGTGTTGGAATTATGCCGGTCAGTGTTGCCACCAAAATCTCCTTTTGATGCATGTGGTTTTGCTAAATTGTCTTATTTACTTTGCAGATTATAGTTTTGGAAGATACTAAGGAGTACATTAGTTATGCCCCCAAGGAAGAGACTAAAGCACAAGATAGACGGCCTTTTGATCTACGGTATGATTCACATTCCATATGTTGAGGAAAACAAATTCTTTACATGGAAGATGTATATTATTTCGAGTAATAATCTCGTTTTGCCTTTGAAATTTACTAGCTCACCTTAAGCAGGTAATCTTGAACCCTGTACTCAAAAAGAAGAGCAACCGCACTGCTTTTTTCTTTGAAGGATGTCTAAGGTGTGCTGCTGAACTTCATTATTTAGTTTTGATTTATCAACCTGGACCAAGTATGCATAACATAGTAAATTAAAAGCGTATACATCAAATGGGATTTTGTGCTAGATCATCACATTTCTTTGATAATTACTTCAGGAAGGCATATTTTGATTAAACATCAAGTGATGATAATTCTAGTGCATTGCCTTTGAATGGTGGTTTCTAGCTATGTAGAAGCATTCTTTATGTGGCAAAAATTACTAACAATTTAAATCTTACTCCTCCTTCCTTTTGATGTTATGTTCTTAGGGACTAATGGATTGGAAATCAGGGGGATAACTTTATCGACAATTCTTTTGACATAATGAATAATTGGTTGATGATAATGTGATAAGTTTGTGCAAAATGTAACATATTCAGCAACAAAGGTTGATTTTAATATTTTCCATTACTGTTTCCAGCATTGATGGATATAGAGCTATGGTGGAGCGATATCTAGATGTGGAGGTTTCAGGTTTAGGTCGAGATGGAAATCCTATCAAAGTGGAGGCTTCTGGTTGGCAAGCTCGGATTTTTCAGCATGAATGTGACCATCTAGATGGAACTCTCTATGTTGACAAGATGGTGCCAAGAACTTTTAGAATTGTTGATAACTTGGATTTGCCTCTAGCTGATGGGTGTCCCAAGCTTGGTGTACGTAAATCCTAACATGGTATGTCTCTGGTACCCATCCACCAAAAGAAAAAAGGTTAGAAATTCAACACTGTGTTGTTTATGCTCCATCTTATTGCAGGCTTTTAGCTGGTTCTATTTGACTGGTGAAGTCGTACATTCTTGGGTGTTTTTGATGCAAGGAAAATATTTTTGGGACCTTTTTGTCATTTATTTGTTTAATACTATCTCAATAATCTTAAGAGGTTGTGGTTACTGGTAGCTTTTAGTGGCAAGCGATGGGAGAGGCAAAATGGCAACCAATGGCTAGCGGTGGCTATTAACAATTTAGGGATGTATGAAAATAAATAAGCTAAGTTGCTGTAAGTTTAGGCAAATTTTTAATATGACTTATGAAATTATATTATGTATCTTTTAGTAGATATTACGAAAAAAATCATTATATTTTTGTTTTTGAAGCTAATATAGATATTTTTTACAAAATATTTTTTGATTTTACAAATTAATGTTCCTAAGCTTGTATGAATGATTGATTTCGTAAGAGGAACATACAGGCCATATATTGAATAATTTACTTTTCTTATAGTTTATTTTTGTATACGGGATTGGAGGTTTCCATCTCAACTCCTTAACCGAATAGATCCTACAGCTAAATACTATCGGGACAAAAAGGGACCCTAGTCTTACGTCAGAGTCACATGATACTTTCAGAATCTAGAAGTCAAATTGATGACCTGCTATCACTGATCCATCCTATTTGCATACCACAAAAGGAAATAACAATATCCACAAACAAAAGGAAACATTGGCCATTGCCAATTTTTTAAGCAGAGAAAAAGGTTTGTCCTCCCATTAGTTATCAAAAGCTATCATCATAGCTAGTGGCCTTTCCTGCATGGATAATGTTGATCCCAACTTAAGAAAGCAAAGTCCTTTGATTCATCCCCTAGTTTTGTATCTTCATGCCACTTTCTATCCAATGATCTTCTGTATCATAGATAATGTCACAGCATCAGGTTTAGCAGCATTTGAGCTCCTGAATTCGTACAAGTATTCTCCTCAGAGTTGTGCTATCCGACTGCAGTGATCTGATCTCCTTCGATTTTTCTAACTGAGTTCAGTCTCAATGATCATTACATCACAATTTTCAGGGTCTACTTCTTCCTCAGGGTCTTCCTCAGCTGCCTTAAGTTCACATTTTGTGTCTCTCTATTGTTATAATCTTGAAGAAGGCCCATCTTCTGAACCTAACATCCAAGCATCCCAGTCCTTTACTACTGTGCCCATCCCAAGCTTAATTTGTGCCTCTACTGCGATTCAACAGCTGCAACTTGTAAATTCTTCAACATATACTCAATTCAGTATCTCGCTCTCCAAACCTTACCTTGCTTACTCATAGGTTCCCAATCAACATTCCCGGGTATTATGGTTTCCAATTATTGTGCCACGAACTCAAAATCAAGACTCAGATCAATCACTCCTCTATTTTAAGTGAATTCTTCCAATAAGGCATTCACCAGATACTCGTCAAACCTAGGCCCCCCTTATCCTCTCTCAGACCGTTCAACATCATCTTCCAGTGCCACAATAGTCTTGATGCTCATCACCCCATGATCTCTCCCACATCCTAGTGTATCATAGCACAGCAAAGTTCTTGCATAATTCTTCCATCCAAGCGAAAAGATCAACCTAAAAAACAACTAAATTTCAACCCTTAGAATCAAATTTTACAGGTAGACCTGAAGTGAGTCATACGTACATGTACTGATGTGATTGTAGTATCTTTGAATTACAGCCTTGCTTCTACCCACTCTCACTTATGGGGTAATCCGCTTAGTCAATTTGTCTGGTTCTCAGACTCTTGAGATAATTGCAATAATGTTTGACAACCACAAATCTATGGCTATAAGACATTCTGAAAAAAGTCCGCAAAATGTAAGAAGTTTAATGATCATTTGCTGTCACAAGGCATGCAGGATTTTTTGGTGCAGTTTTATTGGAGAGTGTATTCTTGTTCATGTGCAAAGTCTGGTCATTTTCAAAGGCCAGATAGTAAAATCTTCAACAAATGTTGTCTTTGTTTCTCCGACTCTTTTCTCCTACATATCCCATGTCAGATTCTTTCAAAGCAAGGAAAAGTGGACTTGAAGGCTCTAACAGGGATTTGGCAAGTAAAGTGAAAAGCAGAAGCACCAGGGTTTTCATTGTTAATGGCTGTTTATAACTGTTATTCATGTCCTTCTTCCTGCTGATACGGCGGCAAAGCTGATTTACGAGCTTTTCACAGATATGCTCTGCTTGTGGTTTCATTGACAATTTTCGAGGATTTGCATTGTTGAAATTGAGGATCATCCAGTCCATCTCATTTTTACCTCAGCTGCAGTGGATATTTTAAGTTTCTTACTGCTTGGTTTGTTCTTTCAGAAGTTAATGATAGGTTATATTTTTCTTAATTTTTACCTTACCGAGTTCCATAATTCCATCACTTTTCTGTCTTTATTCTACATTTTTTTGGTATCCTTTGAAATAGTGTGTTTATTAAGAAAAAGATACCAAAAAGATGAATTTTTACTCTATAATTTATTCATTTTTATAAAAGTAACCATTAAAATTTCCTATTATAAAGCATCAAGTGTATTTTTTTTTTCAAATCTTATTTTTTAAAATTACATGAATTCACTTTTGATTTCTCTTACTCCAATTATCACCTTCATCATAATTATAAGATAAAATGTCGATAAAAAATAGTTTTATTAAATGTTATATATTAATAAGATATAGATAAAATATAGATTAAAAAAGAAAAAAAATCCTATAGGATCAATGGCAATATAAAGATTTATGTCAACGATCCATCTTGTTTGAGTAGGGTTTTTTGAGTTGTTGGTGCATAGGCCAATATTCTGTACACAGGATATAATGATATGGTTTTACTAATGATTACTTCTCGAACTTTCGATAAGAATTGTATAGTAAGTTTAATCACCTTTTATGTATCAAGTATCAACCCTACCAATCATGATATGGAAATATATGTATATATGTTCTTAAAAAATTTACAAAACAAGCATAGGTACTGCATTTACTAGAATACATGAAATTGGTAGAATTGCGCAAAATCAATAAAATCATAAATGTATAAAATCATATACCTAAATTTATAATTCGACTTAAAGTCTGTATCTAATCAATTTTATAACTATTCAACTAAGAAAAAATATATAAAATTATAAATTTGTAGAAACATATATTTAAACTTGCGATTTTGACAACTATTACATACGATTATGAATAAGTTCTTAAGGAGCTCACTACTGAAAGTGGCGGTTCTATCAAATGCAATGGCAATATATATCATAAATGTGGATCTCACTTGATCTGAGAACGAATGAGCAGCAGTCTAATTTTGAAGATGAGAAGCTCTGCGTGTCTTCTTGTCCCTAGACTGATGTATGTCACCCAAGATGGGAAGAGGTTACCTTGGTTTATACTAAGAATGAGGATTTACGTAAAAATATATGAAAATATTTGCTGTAGTAGTGTTAGGGTTCTTGCCTAAGACTTTGGATTAGATGGTGCGGTGACGAGGTTAAAAATTTTTATGGCCTCCGTAATTTTTCTATTTGACATTATGAAATAATTATCATTTTGGAGGCAATGTGTTGTCTCAGCATCGGGCATCTAATTACCAATAAAGGTAATCAAATATAATTCGTTGTTGTATTTGCAAGCTTATTGGGACATTTTAGGACTTATTTATGGGATTTTTATCTTTATTGGATATGTATTAGTAACTTATTAGTATCAATTCAGTATCTGTTTGATTTGGTCAGTTTATGAGTAAAATTATCAATTTTTTATTATTATATCTATGTTGGTTCGGTATCGGTTCGGTTTGAAAATGATATTAGAATGATGTCAAATCAGTGTTAATCTATTTCAGTAGATGATAATCCATTTAGACATATAATGTGTCCCAATTACATATTGCCAAGACTACTTAGTGGATGAAAAAGTTGCATCCCCATAGAAGGTGTGGAATAGGTTTAAATAGGGTTTAAATGTTTTAAATAGTTAAAAAAGAAAAATTAATATTTTAAAAAGTTAGTCAAATAAGAAATTGCTAATTGACATTGTTAATGAAAGGCCGACGTGACATGTTATGCAAAACGTGGTGTTAATTAAATAAAACAATAGGTCCCACACTAAGCATATTAAACCGGAGTATAAAAGGGGGGAAAAAAACCCCTAGAGCCTTTCGATTGCTATCCATGCCTCTCTCTCATATAAGAACTCTCTCTCTCTCTCTCTCTTTGTGTCTCTGGTTTTCCTCAACTTTGTCTCGTCTTTTAACTCAAGAATCCTAAATGTACTGATATTTGTTTCTATGATTTGCAGGTGAAATTAGCATGCAACTTGAGACTACTTCAAGTAAGTCTCCAACTCCACAAGACTATTTCTTCTTAATGGTAGGGGTAAATACATTTTCTGCTTTGATCTTTATTTATAGTTCCTCTCAACAATTTCCTTAGCACTACACAAACACCTAGGTCTGTTAGTACAGATGTAATGTTGTTGTACTATTTGAGAAAACAACTATTTTGTAAACAAAATATCTTTCTGTACAGCTAAGTTAAGGAATACAATTATCTTGGTATATAGTCTTTGTACCAATGTGGTAGCTTCTGAACTCTAGACTTGTCCTTTGTAACAGATGGCTTCCCTTTTGAAATGGAACCTTGTCCTCAAGGTTAAAGTCTGTGTATGTCTGAGTAAAAGAGTCTCAATCTTCCCAAATAGTTTCTTCGGGTGGTGATCCATGCCATTGTACCAAAACTTTTTGGATGGGTTTACCATACCGAAACACTGTTCTAAAATCCACCAAAACAAGTAACGTCAACAATGGTTTGTTATCAATCACCCCTGGAGGTAACTCCAAAGAGGGTATAGAAGCACCATAGGCTTTCTTCAGTAAGGATACATGGAAAAACATCATGTATTCAAGCTCCTTCTGGTAACTTGAGCTTGTAAGCACAAGATCTTTTTTTGAGAACTTCAAGGAAACCGAAGCCTGGCAATGTGGTTGTAATTTTGCAAACACTAATTTGCCTAGAGAGAATGCTAGGTCAGATCTATGCTGATCAGCACAAAATTTCATTCTTGTTTGAGCTTTGGTGAGATTAGCACGTAGTCTAGCAATAAATCATCTCATGCTATCAATTCTTTGTTAACCACATCCAATCTAGAAGCATGACATAAATAAGAAATCAAAGTAAGAGTGGGTCATCCATAAACCAACTCAAAAGGAGTATAACCGGAGCCTTCATTATAGCAGGTATTATAAGTAAATTCCACCTAAGGGAAACATGAAACCCACTTGGTTGGACAATCCATAGTATAACTTCTCAAATACTGTTGCAATGTTCGATTCATGACCTCAGTTTGACCATCACTTTGAGGATGGTAAGTTGTATTAGAATTCAATTGTGTACCACTGTAGGTAAATAAATCTCGCCAAAATTGACTCATGAAAACACTATCTTGATCCGAAACAACAGACCAACGAAACCTATGCAACTTAATAACCATGTAAACAAACAAATAAGCAACCTTAGAAGCTGTGTAGTGAGTGCCTAAAGCTCCTAAATGACAATATTTAGTGAGTTGATCAACTACTACTAAAAAAACAGTATAGCCTTGGGATTTAGGAAGAGAAGTCACAAAATCAATGCTTATATCCTCTTAAACATGCTTGGTATAGGTAAAGGATGTAATAATCCAACTGAGTTGTGGGTAGAATACTTAATTTGCTCGCATGTTTGACAGTTCTTGACATAGTCTTCTACTGAGCACGCATCCCTTCCAAAAAAAAAAATTGAGGCAAGCATTTTATAGGTCTTCAAACATCCAAAATGCCCTGAGCAAGAGGAATCATGATATTTTGATAAAATTTAAGGAATAAGAGAAGATTGAGGCGCCAAAAACAGGCGATTATCGGAATATATTAATCCATTCTTCATTGTCAAAGGATGCTTGAGTGATTTCCCTTGTTGTAAGGCAGATATAATCTCCTGAAATGCAGGTAAGGTAGTGTATTCAGTCTTCAATAGGTCCATAATCTGAAAATTGGTAGACGTCCATGCTAAATGAGTTGCATCATCTGAAAATTGGCTTGATAAAGCATCGACCACCCTATTATCTACTCCAGCCTTATAAAAGATAGTATAGTCATAGCTCATCAGTTTAGAAAGATACTTTTGTTACTTAGTTGTTCGAATCACTTGAGATAAAATTTCCTTTAAATTGTGACGATCAGTTGTTATAATAAAATGCATACTTAACAAATATTGCCTCCATTTCCTAACTGCTTCCACTATAGCATAGAGTTCGCACACATATGCTGAGGCTTTTCATAAGTGAGCTAGCATTTTCTTGCTAAAAAATGCAATAAGACGATCATGTTGCAGTAACACAACCCCAATTCCCACTCCTGAAGCATGGTTTTCACTATGAATGTTTCTTGAAAATTTAGCAAAGCCAAAATAAAGGCTGGAATCAAAACTGATTTAAGGGTTTCAGAAGCCCGATAAGCCTCAGGATACCAAAGAAAAGAATCATTTTGAAGAAGATCAGTTAAGGAACTAGCCAAAGTGGCATGGCCCTCAATAAATCGAAGGTAGTATCCTGAAAGCCCTAAAAAAACTCTCAATTGTTTCACTATCCCTGAAGTTAGCTAATTGCTAACAGCAACAACCTTTGCTGGTTCTGGATGTACTCCTTTAAGCGAAACATTGTGGCCCAAACACTCAATAGTAACAACTCCAAAACTACACTTAGACTGTTTAAGATAAAATGTATTGGCCAATAAAACTTGAAGCACTTGTTCTAGATAGCTGGCATGATCCGATTCAGTCTTGCTATATACTTATATGTCATAAAGAAAACAATGACAAACTTGCAAAGAAATGGTTGAAAAATCTTATTCATAATACTCTGAAATGTGGCTAGGGTGTTGCTTAAACCGAAAAGCATTGCCAAAAATTCGTAATACCCTTCATGTGTCTGAAATTTGTCTTTTCAATATCCCTGGAATGAATACGAATTTGGTGACATTCCACTCTGAGATTCAACTTTGAAAATATAGAAGCCCCATACAATTCATCAAGAAGCTCATCAATAGTGGGAATAGGAAATTGGTCATTAATACTAACTTGATTTAAGTCCCTATAGTCAATGCAAAATTGCTAAGACCCATCTTTCTTTTTTACTAATAACACAGGGGATGAATACGGGCTAGTACTATGTTAAATCACACCTTGTTGAAGCATCTCATTCATTTACTTCTCAATCTCAGATTTCTGAAAATGTAGGTATCGATAAGCTTTCAAATTTATGGGTCCTTTCCCATCTTCGATATGGATCTAGTGTTGGATTTGATGAGTGGGGGCAATGATGAAGGTGCTTCAAACACTTGAGAAAAATGCCCAATAAAGCCTGTAAAGCTTTGTTGGTGGTGGTAATCTCTGATGTGTTAACAACCTCCTGAGCAAAAAACCGAAAACAAGAGGCTATAGCATCTACTTGTAATAAATGATGAAAATGATGATGAGAAATCTGAGTTAAACCCTCTTTAGTCCCATTCAACTAGACCAAAACTCCTTACTTATAGAACTGCATAATTAGGAGATTGTAATCAATAGTAATAGGCATTAATTCCCTCAGCCGTTGAACACCCAATACTAGATCAGCTCCTTGTAAAGGCAACAATCATCATCATTGGTCATCAAAAGTAAAAATTTTGCCTTACATTTGTGATTTCTGCTATACTTCTCATCATAATTAACAAAGAGTCATTGTTCCCTTCGAGCACTCATTTCTATTGGAGGCAAGTGTCGAATAGGAAGTAATGATTTAGTTGAGTTGACGGGTGAACTTATCTGAGTAGTACCTATGGATGAAAAGGCTGACTTAGAAAATTGTAGACTATTAGTGTGGGAAGGAATAGGTTCAAACAAGTTCGAAGCTTTGTTATAAGATTGTGTTTCCTGAAACTTGGATTCACACGTCCTAGCCAACCAAATAGCATGAGTGATATTGGTCAGTCTAGCAATAAGAACTTCTCTTCGAATATGATGTTTGAGACTAGAAACAAAACAACTCATAAGAAAACTATCGAGTAAACCACAATCCAAGTTGATAATTTTTCAAATTCGGATTGATAATCATCAACGGATCCATTTTGAGTCAACTTTGCTAAAGTGCCCTGAGCATCATCAAACTCAAACGGCCCAAAACAAGACTGCAAAGACTTCAAAAATAGGGCCATGTACTAATTTGCTTATTCTAATCCATCCATTGAAAACCATTTCAAAGCCTCACCTTCTCAGGTAAAAAGAAGCAATAGTCAAGCGATAATCATCAAGTATATTATGAAATTGAAAAAGATTCTGAATTTTAAATATCCATCCCAATGGATCAACACCATCAAATTTTGGAATTTCTCATTCCTTTGACCAAATCATCAAGAACAGTAAGATCCGAAGATGATGAACTATGAGGAGAAGGATCAAGATGACGATCAGAAGTAGTCTGATTCGGATCTACTTTATCAACTTACATTATAGTGTATGTACAGAATTCTGAATAGAAGTCATGTTATCTTGTAATTGAGTAGTGGTTTATAATTGTTCTTGAAATTGTATCAGGATGGACTTAACGGATTCAACAATGGAGTAAACAAAAGATTGCAACTTGGCAATCTCTTCCTGTGATCGAGTAGCTATAGACGAGAGCACTAAATAATACAATAAGCCCCACACTAAGGATATTGAATGGAAGTATAAAATGGAAAAAAAAAAAAAAAGAAACCCTAGATACTTCCAATTGCTATCCAGGCCTCTCTTTCACATAAAAACTCTCTCTCTCTCTCTCTCTCTCTCTACCTTCAGGTTTTCTCTCAACTTTGTCTCATCTTTTAGCTCAAGAACACTAAATGTACTGATGTTGTTTCTGTGATTTGCAGGTGAAATTAGCATGCAACTTGAGGCTACTTCGAGTAAGTCTCCAACTCCACAAGATTGTTTCTTCTTAATAGCAAGGGTAAATACCCTTATCTACTTTGATCTTTATTTATAGTTCCTTTCAACAATTTCCTTAGCATAGACTCCTGGGTCTATTACTATAGATGTAATGTTATTGTACTATTTGATAAAACAATTATTTTGTAAACAAAATGTCTATTTGTACAGCGAAGCTAAGGAATACAATTATCTTAGTACATCGTCTTTGTACCAATGTGGTAGTTTCCAAACTCTAGACTTATCCTTTGCAAAATTAAATTAATAAAGAATAGATTAAAATCTATAAATATAAAATGCTGAAGAAAAATTATAAAAAGGAAAATTTTGCAAAAGTGACAAAAAAATTTAACATAGGAAAATTAAAAAAATTAAAAGAAAAAAAACGATCCTACTACCCTAAGGCAAAGGTAGCCAAATCTAGGGATGCAACTAGACGGGCCATTATAGCATTCCCGACTTGTCCAGTCTGCTAAAAACCCTATAGGGTTTTAGGGTCAAGTTTAATATGTAGTAAAAATCCTATAGGGTATTGTGGTCGAGTTTGAATCTTATAAGATACTCGATAAATACTTGATCCGGTACCAAAATTTAAAAAAACTATGAAAACTTTCCTAAAAAGCAAAGCCCAATACGCCTTAGCTTCTCTCTCTACTCTCTCATCCATTCCATTTAGACATACCACACAACATATGCTAAAGTGTAAAAAACCTAGCCTCTCTCGTGTCCCGTCACGCCTCCTTTGCCCTCACATAGTCCCTTTGCTTCTAGCTCTCTCTCTTTCTCTCTCTCTGTCAGTTGCTTACATTGTGAAACTTCTCTTCATCAAGCTTCTCTCTAACTTAATTTTTTTGGGACCTTTTTTCTCGGGATTTTTTTCTTGCATTTGTTGAGATTTTTGAGGTTTTTAGGAGATTCAAGAATGTTAGGATGATTGGTTAATTTAGTCACTTAAAGAGGTCCTACTTTACTTTTCATGCTACTACTATTTTGCTTAAAAATGGTGGGGATTGGGATTGGTTTATCAATCTTAGTGCTTTTGATTATCTTCTTGATCAACTATTCTCAATAGTCCTTGCGATTGTTAAGCTATTTAATTCTAAAACTTGCATCTGGTTTTTATTTTATTTTTGTTTCCAATTTTTTATTCTCTTCTAGAAATAAAATGGTATTGGTGGCGACACAAGAAAGATAAGGTTGTGTTGTTTCTCGTGTAACTTTCAGTATATCCTAATAAAAACACGACATATGACACAGTTGTGTCCCAAGCTATGTTATTTTACTTTCCTTTTTATGCTCCTTTGTGCACTTTGGTCAAGTTAAAATGACATGCTTAGATAACATGATTGTGTCTAAAGCAAACCCTATAAGGTTAAAGGGCAAGTTCCAAGTTTTAAAGTAAACCCTCCAAGGTGGATTTGGATATAGTATAAAAACCCTATAGGATTACAAGGTCAGGTTCGGTAAACCTCATAGGATCGTGGGTCTAGTTATAGGTTTATATGATCTGTTCGAAACCCAATCCGATTGCATCTTGGCCAGATCAACCACAAAGTTGCAGGTAGATTACGACCTACTAAATTTTCTAGGTCGTTTTACCTACCATAGGTGAGGTAGTGTTACCATCCCAATATTTTTTTTTTCACGAAAAAAAATGTTCTACATTTCTTATAATTTTTTATTTTTTTATATTGGATGAATGCCACACTTCGTACCTAATGTTTATCAAATTTTGTAAATTAAATACCTAAAGTTTTATTTGATTTATTTATCTTTTATTGTCATTAATGCTTAAAGTTGAAAAGTGTCAATTTAGTAGTTGAATTTTATCAATTTACAATTTAGTACCTAAACTTTATCAAAGTTTAAAGAAAACAACTTGAGTTCTTAGGTATCGTGTCAACAAATGATGATTAACAAGAACCGTATCGAGCTTCCTTAAGATTGGCTTTGTGTTGTTTGTTGGACCAAGAAAAAGATCACCAACATATTTAACGTCTTCCAACTCAATAGAATCCAAGAAGCTATAAAAATCCTCCATGGCAATTGTTAAATGAGTGTTTCTACCTTGTTTTCAAGCCATCAAAAGCCAAGGTCTATTAACCAAGACCACAAAGATCTCGTATTTTCATTATTGGCTCCATACACAGAGAAATCAACAAAGGAAGAGTTCTTCCTCATATTTATCATCAAGTAATGTATAAACTGTGCTTTCTTAACATCAACACAAATGTCTTAGACTCTTGGGTCCTAAGCCAATTGGATATGTTTTCTTGCCAAAGAATTAACTAATAAAAGACCATCTTTGACCAATCATTAGACATGTTTACCTTTGTTTCAAATATATCAATAAAAGAAATACAATGTTCAATTGTTCATCACATTTCCTTCTAACATCATATACTTTTATAGGGTTGCTTAGCCCTCTTACATTCCATACGACTCATTTTCTAATTTAATCCAAACCCAATCCTTGGATTCAGATTGTATCACATGGAAAAGGTTAGGGAACCCAAGAGGAGATGGATCCAAACCCAAATAGGAATGGGAGATTGTCCGATCTAAGAACTTTCTTGCTTCTTATGTGTTGAGGACAACTAAAGCCAAGATTGCTTGATCTAACATATATTAATAGCCTTAGTTGCTATAAAGGAGGAGGAAGAGTAGAATTGCCTAGCCTATCATGAAAGGAAAGTTTCGTTAGAGTAAAAATGTAACCTTTTTTCCATCTACAAAGGCTGTTATAAGGTTTAAACACCAATCTCCTTATGGGATTGAGTTAGGTTCATTTTTTTTTCCTCACATTGTTGTAGTAAATAGTAATAGGTAAGAGAGGAAAAGAGAGAGGAAAAAAACTCCTCCTTTTTAAGAATTGAGAAATGCTTTAATACTTTTCTTCCACTCCTTGGTCAAGAAACTAGTCTCCTATCAAGATAGAGTTGGGTAGATTTTTTCCTCTCAAAATCATTGTAGTCAATAGTAATTGGCAAATAAAAAAAATAGGAAGTGAGTTAGACAAAAAAAAAAAAAGAAACTTGGACAAAATGAATTGAAGTGACTTAGACAAATTTAAACTTCTTTTTCAACACTGAAAAATCCTCCAATACTTTTCTTCTTCTCCTTACTCAAGAAATCTTAGCCGGCATTTCTATTGTTGCTACCAGTCTCCCACTACTCTATCCCTCTCTCTTAAAAGTTTTCCATTAATGAACAATGGAAATCCATTGGAAAATCAAAACCATGCATATCAGATGAAATGGTTGTTACCATCTACTCCAATAGGGAATCATTGGTTTAAGTTTAACTAAATAACTAAGTAAAATAGATAGAGTTTTCTCTTCGTGTCAAGTCAATAGATCCTCTCTCTCTTCCCCTCCCCCAATAATAGGATGTGGAATTGAAAAAATCCAATGGGGGTAAGTGAGAGCACATGGTGTAAACTTTTGCATATAAGCACATACCATAACAAACCACTTTTTTATTTACTTTATAAATATAATACAATCTCATGTTATATCATATATATATATTGTTAAATAAAAATCCTCATTTTTTTTTACTATTTCAACCATCACTAATTCACTGTAGTCCACTACCATGTTTACATCAATAGATCTGGTAAATATGAAGAGATCATGTTATTGGAATATTGGATTAGGAAAATTCTATGATCTAGTCATACTTTATATTATGAGAGGACCCGTATTGTTGGCTATTTAATAGTTTATATTCATACTCAATTGTGATTATATTATTAAAATATTTAACATATCACTTATTAGATATATTTTAATTGCTGGATGATTAACCCAATGGTCTCATTAACGGTACCGTAGAAGTTAACATTGGACTATCAATAGGATTTTTTTTTTTTTATTTTAGTTTTATCTTTTTGTTTATTTTAGGTAGAACAGTTTGATTTTTGAAGGGTATTAGTTTAATTGATTGGATTTTTATACTCTTTAACCCTTTGTTTATCCCTTTGTTTATGAGTGATTTTGTATGGATTGATTGTACTAATATAATATTTTAATATTTAATGAAATTTATCTTTACTAATATTGCCTCCTTATGGCTCCAAGCAATTCTCTTTCCGTTTACATGTATTGATTTTTCGGTTTCTCTTAAACCTTAAGAATAATGTAATCATAAATACTATTCGATGAAGTGAAGCTCTTAAATACAAATTTATAATTTGGATAAACCGTAATTATAACATCTATGTTTGTTTTATGTATGTTTAGTTTCAGTATAATTTTTAATAGGCCATTTACACTTGCAACTCAATCTTTAAAAATGTGTTGTCAAACCTCTAAATAATTAAATTTTCCTTGATAAAAAAAAAATATATATTATATATATATATAAACAAAATTCATTTGAGAAACATATGAATACTTTCTTTTGGCCAAATTTAAGCAAAACATTTAAAACTATAAAAAACAAAAACAAAAGTTCTTACTTTTTTATGGTTTTATGTAACTTTTAATTTTAGCTTTTATGTGTTATTTTGATAAACAGAAATAGTCAAGGGAGGATTGAAAGCACACTTTTGAAGAAACGGAAATATGAATGCTCACTTTCAAAGATAATAGAGCCAAATAACTTTTCTATTTAGCCAACTTCTATTACAACTATGGATAATCACTATAAGAAAATTAACTTTTAAAGACAGAAATTTTTGATAAAAAACTAACAAAATAGCTTATATCTTAGCATATAAAATCAGCAATAATGATTTTTGCAATGAAAATTTATGTTTAAAAATAAAAGTTTTATCTATTAAACTCAGTTTTATTATAGTAAATTGAATTTAACTTATAGTTGGAAGAGCGATATCAATACTAAAACACAATTATTAAAGCAAAGCGGTGTATTACAATATTTGCTATTGATGATCATTGAATTATTTAGCATCATTGAGGTGCTGCGTGCACTGAATTTTTTGTATGCAAGCGGAAAAGGTGAAATAAGTGATATTGCTATTGGATTCTCTTCACATGAAAGGTCCAAAAAAGCATATATAGGGGCTACATAGCTTGCAAACGAGGGATGTGAAAGTGAAGTGACCCAAGATGTCATCTTAAGGTCTGGTCGGAGTTGGATGAGGATGCAATGGATGTCACAAAAAACATGAAAACATTAGGATATGGTGCGTGTGTGGTGGTCCATCTTCAATTGTCCTATGTGATTCCATCACGTTAGCTCATTGATTGATCCTTGTCGCGATAAAATTAAAGTTCCTTTTTTTTGGTTTCTCAAAAGTGTGAAAGCATGAATATGTAGAAGGGCTTGACACCATAAAAAGATTGTGGGCTGCATGTATTAGTGGGTGGGTAGTGATTATCTATAGGAGAATCATCTGATTGTTGACTTCTTAATTAGTTTATTGATTAGTAAAAATATAATGTGTTAGCACTAATAAGACTATATAGTCTTATTGGTTTAAGCAATATTTATTCATAAGAACAAGAACAATGTAAGAATGTTAATTTTATTATGCATATCATAAAATTTTAAAAGTTTAGTATATTTATATCCAATCTCAATGTGTATAACTATGGCAATAACTAGAGATAAAGTCAAATTCAAATTCAACTATACAAGCTTAAGCAACCAGATTGAGCTTGGAATTATATGAGCCTAATTCACTAAGCATTCATTAAGAAATTGGTTTTATGCTTTTAAAGTTATGTTTTTACACAATTTCAACATGACCAAATAAAACTTATATTAATTTCAATCACAAATAAGGAAAGAAGGAAGGAAATGACATACTTTTGACTTTTCAATGCTAGCACAATCTTTATGGTGTTAAGTTAGAAGGTTATCACCCTAACTCTAATCCATTACTTTCATGCACACCCAACGTTCATATTATTCTAAACTTGTACCCTCGCTCTTTATTTGAATAGCTTTCCATTATACAAGCCTATAAGTAGTAATTCTACATAAGAATTGATTTTTTTTCCTATAAAATTCACTCATTAAAATAAAAAAAAATAAACTAATGACAATTCTATTATAATCCTATTTCTATCTCAATAATAATTATTATATTACAACATTATTTAGCAAAGCAAATGAATCGTTGATTTCTCTCTAATCCTAAACCAACTTCACCTTAGTATATAATCCGTCTATTATTTCCCATTCTTGATCGGTACCTTTTTTAAGTAAAAAAATCTTGTAGGCGATATCTCTGTCTATTGTCTCTCAATTTATATCATGGTAACTGAAGTCATTTTATCTTTTATTCTTTAGCAAACTAAAGCAAGCAATTTGGCTATAATTAGGTGGGTGTTGTATTTAAGTTTTTAATCTATGCATAGTTTTAACCTTCAAGTGTTAGCAGTTTATAGCTTATACATATTATGATAATGTATAATTGTTGCAATTTTCTTTTTTTTTTTTATAATTAATATAGCTATTTATAGGAAGCACTTTGATTTAACCAACAAATTAGATTTGAAGCAATAGATTAACAAGGGTCATAAAGGAATCACTTTAAATACACGTCCATTCAATTTGACACTCAAATTCAATCAAACAAACCAATGAACACTCCTATGAGCTTTGCTAGGGTTGGAGTCCAAGAAGGTAAACATTATAGAAGTCAAACTTGATTCACTAAACTGTATTTGAATTGTTTAAATTTTAATTTTAAGCTTAAAGTCCATTTTAACTAGCTTATTATCAAATTTAACTCAAGTATATGTTGAATCAAATTCATATAATTCACAAATAAGTTGGAGACATTTATTCCAACAGTTAAAGCAGTCTTGTGTTGGCTTTGGCAAGTGATTTTGTAGGTACCCTATTGGTAATTTTATTTCATGGACTAGGGAATTTGATTAGCATAAGTTCCTTCTTTAAATTCTATATAAAGGAACTAGCAAAGGAAAAAAATTGAAGAAAAAAGAAAACGCTATAGGGTTTGCTCAATAGGTACTTATAATGGGGATCTTTTAGTCATTCCAATTACTTTTCATATGTATTTTTTTTTTCTTTTCTTTTTAGCCGATTACACAAACAATCTTGATAAAATACCGTCGATAACCCATTTTTACCCCCTTTAAAAAATATAAAAATAATAAAAATTCAAAAATGTCAAAAAGCTTGGAAAAGGTAGAAAAATACAATAAAAAATAAAATTTTATTAAAAATTTAAATATATTAGCTATGTTAAACTTTAACAAAAAGAATATAAAAAATAGAAAATCCCATCTTTTTAGTAGATAGGTTTTTTTAATTAATTAAAATAAAATAAAAAATTAAAAAGATGAAAATATAACGAAAATTTCATTTTGGGCTTGTTATAAGTTCTATGTTGGTCTTATAGCGCTCTAGGCTTGTTTGAAAATCAATTTGGACCATGGACCTATTGCAATTTTGGCCGCTTGGTTTTGATAGTTCAAATGTAATTTAAGTGGGCATATAACCAACAAACACAAACTAGCTCAATTGGTGAAGGTTTGCACAAGCAAGGGGAATGGCCAGGGTTTGATCCTAAGGAGTGTAGATTTTCCCTCATTTTCTTTTATTGTTATTATATATAAAAAAAATAGAAGTGTGCGGCACACCTCTCGCCAAGCCACCATTATTGACCTTTAGGAGTTCCTTTTTCGCTAGGGGAAATCAAAGGTCAACCCTAGGACATTTACCCATCTTTAATCCAACCTTCAATGTTCTTTGAAAACAAAATTATTTTAAAAATTTATAATCCCCAACCCTCCGAGTTTTGTAATGACCGTCTTTATCCCCTTCACCTTCTTCCTCTCCTCTTTTTAACCCGGAAACCTTTGATCTTTCTAGGAGATAGACGAAGGACTCAACCTCCTCTCGAAATCCCCCATCTCCTCTCCTTAACCTAGAGGATCGCTCTCTCTAGGTTTCAGAACTCAACTCTCTCTGGCTTATCTCTCTCCCTTCGAGCTCTTCACTTCTCTTCCTCTACCCTTAACTAGTAGAAACCACCGCTAGTCATTAACCAACATCATGCTACCTTCCAACTACTGGAAACTACCACTAGTCAGCCTAGTATCTTCGCGTTACCACTACGGTGAATGGCAAATAACCTCCCATCCACCTTATCCAGCCACCTCGATGAAACCCCTACCCACCATCCCAGCCAAAACTCCACCATGCTACCTCAACCATCTTATCCACAACCACGATCACCCGATCCAACACACTAGCTACCACCAATATCTTGCGGAGAAGACTTCATATATTCAAAATTCAATTTTCAACATTCACTTCCTACTGTAAATAGGTCTCAAAAGATATCTTCTATTGTGGATTGCTCCAAAAAGATCGGATATAATCTTTTGTACCTTATCTCTTCATCAGATTTTGAAAATCTGATCGTTACTGGATACTCTTAAACTTTATCTTCTCAACTAGTTCTTGATATATCTCCGATATCTCGTCCAAGTATATCCCTGTTTTGGACTTTTGAAAGAATTGGATAAGTTCCATGTTGATTCAGATAGGGTCCTGTAATATTTTTCATTTGAAAATATTTTGAAAATTAAAACTACTCTTCAAAATGTTGTTGTATATTGTTGGATACAATTTCCATAAAAATCTCAGATAATATTGATCCCTATCTTGAATTCGAAAAATTTGAATGATTCTTGAAGCTTTTATATGTTGTTCTAATTCTGATATGATTCAGTCCTTAACAGAAAGAAGATCCCTTAAAAATAGATGTCATGATTTATAAAATAACTTCTTCGGATAAAAATAAAATCCTCTTTGGACATTAACCAACTTTAGTGGAACATATGACTATATTACCCAAATATACTCATTTTTCTAGAGCTAGGTCTTCAAAATATTGATTCAACCTGATTTGATATGAATTTGATCAAAACTTGAATTATCTACAGTAAACTCGAATAGAACTGCATTGCTTTCAATAAATGCAGAAACCTTCTGGCCTTTTGTTATAACTTTTGTACTTAAAACAATCACCTGTTATAACTTCTAGATAAGCTTTAAAGTATTCTTTCCTCATAAAAATACTTTTGTATGTTGCTCTTAGTTTAGAAGAACTTAAAAATTCAGTTCATACAATTTAATTTGCCATCCATCTTGAAACACGTAAGGTTCTGTAAAAGAAGCTGTGATAGACTTATTTCATTTAATGAAATCTGCACAAATAAATAATAATTAGTTTGCTTCTATTTTGTTATCATCAAAACATTCAATTAGAGAATAACACATCTCAGACCCAAATAACCATCATAACCCAAACCACAAACAAAAACCAAACACCACCAGCCCATGGCTACCCAATAACCTCGAAACACCCATGGCCATCTTCATTACCCCACCTTCACCTTCGTAAACAACCCAAAGACCGCCTCTAGTTGCAGCTTCCCCATCCACATCCATGAACCTACTCACCAATCACCATCACCTCCTCCTTAACCACCATCGAATCCCATCCACACAATTCCATTGCAACCACTAGGCGAACCAAACCCTTAATCCTTTAAAGACACTAACCACTACTTTGCCTAAAACAAAGAGAGAAAGGCATTTATTTTTGCATTTGTTTTGTTTTCGCAGGTACCCAAGATCATTACGCGTGTCGATCTAAACTCGACTCGTTCGAGTGACCTGCAACACATTTGATATCCAACCATCAAGGTGTAGACACAATTTATCTAGGCGAAACCTGAATTTTTTTTCCTTTCTATGATCTTCCTGCTATTACTTTAATTAGTTTATTTATTAGTTAGTCGTTATTCATTATTCATTTTTCTATGAGAAGATATCATATGTACATGTAAAAACCCAAAAATAGTCAACAAGAATTGAGAGAGAGAGAAGAAAAGAAAAAGGAAAAAAAGAGATATGTGTGTGTGTGATTATATTGATCTGCATACTATAATTCCGATGATATTACGAATAATAGGATGTTTAGGTAATTAAGTAAATAAAATTTTAAACTATAGATTTTTAGTATGTCTTTTAAAGTTAAATCATGAAAATTAGAATATATATATACACACACATATATATATATAGGTATAGGATTATTAGCTTCTTAGATCACTCTTTTAATAACATATGCTATCCTTGAAATATATCATTTTGCGACTTTTTGATAAATCATTTTAGTACGATCATCCATTTTTTTGGATACCTTGCAAATATTACATCTTTTTTATCAAAAACTCAAAAATGGAAATTTTTCAAAATCTTCCAAAAAAAAAATATTTATCCCTTTGCTTTTTTCCCATATATGGGGTACATTAATATAAAAATCATTTTTGCTAGTCTATACAATAATAACACTTAATTATTTTCTAAAAATGCCAAAAACAAAATAAATGGGGTTTTTCCAAAATCAGTATATCTTCTAGGAGTTTTAAAAAATAAAAACACAAAAATTAGATCTCCTTAGGAATTTTCAAAATCCAAAACCAAATTGGTTAATTACTTTAACTTGGCAGTTCTTCACAACTAAAACACACAAACAAACTAAAAATTTTACAAAAATCAAAACGAACTACATAGACCTGATTCCGGCTAGCAGATACAGAGACACTTATGGGGTGATCACAATAATGAAAGACTCTTAAATATTTTTCAAATCAAAAACAAAAAAAAAAATATTTTTTTTTTTTTTTGTAAATGTATAAATCCCTTTTTCCAAAAAAATACTAAAAATTTAAAATTTAAAAAATCCAAAATTAACCACTTTTTTGCCCATATATTCAAAATTTCTAAAGCTTATAAAAAGCCTTAGTAACCATTTAGGTGTTAAAATAGCAACTCCTAAATATATCAATTTTTTGTTTTTCATGCGAATTGAAAACCAAACCACCAATTTGGTTTCTAGTTCACTCTTTTTCTAGCTTTAGCTAGTGGCAACTCCAATCAAACAAATTTTCAAAAATCGGGCTTTTGTAAAAACCTTACTAGTTCCTTGTCGAGTGTTCCATGTCAAATAAACTAGGTTTGATACTGATCGAGACCTTTAAGAGAATAGAAGCAAAATTCAAGCTTGAAAAATACATCCATAGAAAGATAACTCATTAAAAATAACGTGCAAAATTGATGGACTAATATTAAATAAGGTTTTTCATATATATGAAGTTTTTATAACCACTCTTAGCAATTCGATTATGTCAAATTTAGAAATGAACCGAAATAAATAAATAGATAAATAAAATTTAAAAAATAACAAAGTTATAAATAATAAAAAATGAGGTTAAAAGCATCTTTTTATATCTTTATGTCCTTATAAAGACAAGATCATTTAGACCAACATATCTTATTTTTTTCTACTCCTGATAGTTACGTTTTCTCTCTTTCTTTAAACAATCTACCATCAACATAATTTTTTCCTCTTTTCTTATGATTCTTCTCTCCCAATAATTATCTCTCTCTCTCTCTCTCTCTCTCTCTCTCTGATCTTCAAAACTAGCCTTTCATCTTGAAGAATCCTTTAACGAAATTGGCAATAAGTGGTTTCCTTTCCTTACTTATGTTTTTCAATATAGGAAAGAGTGCAAAAGTTGAATTCTAGGAAGTTCGAGGTTGTAGCTATTATAATCGTGAAGGAACGATTGGTTTTTAGGGGAATTGTGAACAAAAGTGATAAGCATCATTATATTTTGGGATTTTCATGTAATACATGTAGTCTTGTTTTGAAGGAGCACTTTTGATGTTTAGAAAAGGTTCTTTCAATTATTGATCAAAATGAGAGCATTTCAATCAATGATTACAATGTTTGGATGAATTTTGGTTGATAGGAGCAAGCATATGATATAAAGGATCGATGTTAGTTTGTAGAAACAAAGCAAACTTACAAATGTGATGTTTTTAGGTCAACACAATGAGTTAGTGCATAGGTCGTGTTTAGCTTCTATGACCCACACAATCCCTTGCATGAGCTTGTGGATATGTCATTTTTAGCTTCTATGATCCACACAAGCTCAACATGAGCTTGTGTATAGGTCGTTTCAAAACACAGCCTTCAACATGAGCTAGTGTATAACTCATGCACGAGCGAGTGCATAAGTCGTGTACAGTGTAACTTTCTTCAAACTCGAAATTCTGGTCTAAAACTCATGAAACATATTCAAATCCTTTCTCTGAGGTTCCCTTACACTTTAAAACCTTGAAACCAAAATAAACTGAATTAAATACATTTCATGTCAAATAACCAAAAAATGATCATAAATTAGTTTATATAGAAATATATAAAATCATTATGCAATAAGTAAACTTAAAGGATGCAAAATGATCTTAGTTACCAATTTAATTATATCTTATATTGTGTTCTAAAAATTTTATAGACAATGTTCTAGGTATTTGTATACTTTATTTATTGCTTGTGCTTGTTTATGATAAAATCATAGCCTAACTAGTTAACTATTAGACTATAAAGATTATTCATTGCTTGTGTGTGGTTGTCGTGTTAAGAGAGGAATACTTGTACTATTATTATAGTAACTCGATGATCTTGGTATAGTGTTATCTAAGTAAAGTTACAATTGGAAATTATCTAGGTAAGCATAGGCAGCTCCAGTGTTGTGGTTATTAGGGGTATTCGCTAAATATGAATATATATATATATATATATTTACATGTGAATCAGGATATTGAATTATTTCTTTAATATTTGTTGGACTAAACTATACAAATAATTATTTTATTGCTTGTTGCATCTATAGCATGTGAGTTTGTTATTGACTATTCATGTGCATGAGAGTATCGGTACCTCATATTAGGCTCTAACTCATTCCTTATCTAATTCCAAGTACAAGAGATTGAATAATTATGTTTTGTTGGTTGTGAACCAAAGAATCACATCGGTTTCTATGATAAAATTTCTAAAGATTATAAACAAGTAGATGTGATTTACTTTAAATAGATTAAGTTGTGGTCTACTCAAAAGCTTGTATCTATTTTGTAATAAAAATTAGTGGATTCAATGGTGAAATATTGAGGATTATGATAACTATTAATTATCTTAGTCTTAACATGTTTGTTCTCTTTAGTTGGGGAGAGAGAGAGAGAGATAATATTATATCTACTTGCTGTCATTAATTTTGACAGAATCAATCTCGTCATTATATCTAACCGTGATCAAATCAAAAAAATAGTCAATCTTTCATTTACTATATTATTTTAACGGTAAGATTAATGACGAACTTAAAATCTCTACTACTATTTACAGTGCCCCAATACATAACGACGTATAATAATTGATCATTCCAGTAAAAGATGTATTATTTTAAGATATTAATCAAATCCATGGGTTTGTTGAGGATTTCATGGCCCCATCCGGATTTATAGAATCCAACGGAAGTGACTAAGGTTTGGTCAGGATTTCTTTCCCCTAGTTTTGAGTTTTGATCCACCAAAAACCATTGTGAAACAATTTACACACGCGCGTGTACGTATAAGTATTAATTATATTTAAGTATATATATTTTAAGTTTACCCATCATTATCAATATTTATTAATATAATATAATATTTAAAAACTATTCTGTTGAAATATATAATTTATTAACATTAATAAATCTCCGTTTCCTATTGCGGTTCATGCTATCTTTTATGAATGAGACGTAGTCGGTAATTATTTGTCCAGAATGAGCTTATAATAAAAATTTTGAGAAAAGTCTGAATATAAATTATTATCAATTCAAAAGAAGTTATTGCAGGGACCAAAAAAAAAAAAAAAACCGATGTTGTTGCAGTATAAACTGAAATAAATTTGATCGCATTAACAAGTACCCGGAGAAACGCTTTATAATTTTTCAAATTTAAACGCGTTTTGGAAAGAATAAGCATGGGGAAATTAGAACTTTTTTTTATTAATATTTAACATCTTAATAGAGGTATCATATGTACATTGATATTTTACAATAGTAATTTTTTTTTTTTTTTTAGAATCTTTTACCAATATCTGAGACACATCTATATTACAGTTTTATACCATTTTTTTTTTCAATAATATCTTTTATACACCAAAAATTTCTCTTTTAAGGCCTTAAATTTTTCAACTTTGAGTAAGCCTATAAAGAAGTCGAACCATTTGCAAGTTATTTGAATTTCACTAGTCAAAGTTTGGCTTTACTTAAAACTCAATTATAAATGAACCAAGCTTAAAATAAAATGGATTTATATAAAGAGTTAAAGTATTATATGTATAATTTAAAAAACAATATATATAAGTTAAATTTCTATCTATTTATTCTTTATGTTTAGCCAATGTTATTAGTCTAGCCAGGTCTTGAATATGCTCAAAAGTCAATAATTAATAAATAAATTTGGATTAAACCAATGATAGAATCAAAGTTAAAATTACTGAGTAAACCTGGATTAAAGCAATAGTTGAATCGAGGTTGAAACTGAATTATTTTTAAGGCCAGATCCTGTTCAACATAACTAAGGCGGTTGGATCAATCCGAACTTAGCGGGAATGGATTTACATTTAACATGAATTCACATTGTTTGTGAAATTCAGATATTTGGGGTTTGTTTTTTTATCTGTATATATATATTTTTTAAAATAATACGTATAAATATATTCAATTTATATTTATATTTAATTTATATTTGATCTATTTGATTTTTTAATGAAATTGCTAATATTTTTTTATCTATATCTAATTCTTTATAAATAATTTATTAAAAAAATTTTAAAACAATATCTATATTTATAATGTACCGACAAACAAACAGATACTTAGTTCAGCTAGAATTTAATTTATTAGTGACTGGAGTTTAAACTCCAAAAAAAAAAAGAGCGATTAATGATCCTTTAGATGAGCCAAAGACTGTTGTTTGAGGCCTTATTCGGAATATCCTAAACATACCTACGGCCTGTCACTCTCAATCCGCAAAGGCAAAGGGTGGCGCAGCGCAGCCATGACAAGTTAAGCAAAGGACATATAGACTAGAGTAGATCGCAGCCACAGGTGTGTGTGTCAGTAGTGTGTCAGTGATTTCCTAAGCATCTTACCTGTTTAGCATTTAACATCAACTATTGCAATAACTTTCACGTCCGTATTGATACCCCAAAATACAATGTTGTACTTGTTTCAGAAATCAGATTTACGACCATAGGAAGCCGAAGAACATCTCTTTAGAAAAGCCAAAAGCTTATTACGATAATACCCAAAAGAAAAAAAAAAAAAAAAGGAAAAATCCGATTATCCAACTTCCTAAAACTTTGATAAAGTTGTTAGGATTTGAAAATTTCAAATTTCTATCTTCGTAACTTTCGTACATCAAAAAACCTGATCCGTTTTTTATGTGTGTTTATCCATTGATGTTTTAAACAATAATTTCCAGTTAAATAGCAAAAATTAAAATATATATATAAAAATACATTGCATCTTTTAAAAGTAAGTATATAGATCTCAAACAATGTTGAATCACTGTAAGTTGTAGGATTTTAAAAATTTTAAAGATAATAAAAATTACAGTTTGAAAATTTAATAGGTTTAACCACATCTAATTAATAATTTAGCCAATCAAAGCGAAATTGTTCAAATTTAATTTCTACCAGTTAGAACTATACTTAATTCAAGAGAAAAAATAAAAATCAGATGAATAAAACACAAGATTTAAAAAAAAAAAAAAAGAGAGAGAGAGAGAGTTAAACATCCATCCTGTTCTTAAACTCAAAGATTCCTAAAATTTACTTCATTAAATTACATACCATATACTATATATAACAAATATATATATTGCAATATTTGAGTAACCTAATAATATAGCATACACCAAGATCAAACTGAATATTCTAATTTCTTCACTAACTCAAAGACCATAATCCCGAATATTCACATTCGTATCACCTTCAATCACACGCTCTCGTATGAAATAAAATAAAACATATGCTCTAAATTTCACTTGTATTATTTTTTATACGAGAGCAAGTCACTAGAGTGATATCTACATGATACCATTGAGATCGGGAAACTTTATCCGCACAGCTACCTAGATCTACCACTGCGCTTACCGTTACTGAACCTATTAGGACGGCTCTTCTTTTGTTTCCCAAACGCCCCGCAAAACCCACAAGCAGAAATTCTAGGAGACGGTGGCTCTATCGCCGGCGACACCTTCCCTGTCCGGTACCCTCTTCCTCCACCGCCGCCGCTAGATCGGCTTCTCTCGAAAAACACCGCCGCCGCCACCGCCACCTTCGTTAGATGACTGAACAGCTGCAACAGCAGCACTACTGTCTTTGGTGTTATTATCATTCGCTTCCTTTTCCTTCTTGTTGTCTCGTGTTTTGTCTTCTGGGTTGTCTTGTTCAAGGCTGTCTGGTGGTTTTTGGTCGTTGTTTAATTCTCCTAGAAGGATCTTGTCGTCCCAAACAAGTCCTGAAGAGCCCTGTCTCCTGAATGAAACTGCAGATCTCTGTAAACCAGCCATGTTGCTGCTGCTGCTGCTTTTTTGATGTTGGTTTTTCAGTCTCTCTTTCTCTCTCTAGATATTTCTAGGGATGTTTCTGTTGTGTGGGGGACAGTTTCTTTTGGTAGGTTTTGGGGACTGGGGAGTGTCTGGAGTGTTGAATTTTGGTTATATATAAGAGATGCTTGTAAAAATATAAACAAATAAATATAGGGAGCTAGGTAGGGAATGCTACGACTCCATACAATCCTAAACTATTTATCAACGCGGACAATTGATGGACCCAACGAACTTCCATACCATAAGCGTATGCTTTACTACTTCCAAGAGTTTGTAAATCATCTCGAATTATTATTAAAACACTACTTCGTTTGGATAATGAAGACGTCAAAAATGGGTAAAATATTAACTATTATAAATGATAAAATATAATATAATAATAAATTATTTATATATTCCTAAAAAATAATAAATTATTTCAAAAAAAAGGTTATAAGATTAATTTAAATTTTTTTCCTTACTTATTTTCTTATTCTCTCCATTTTGGAAATGATAAATAAAATTGTGAGATATACGAAAAATATTGGAAAAATGCTGTAGAATGGCATGTGTTTATGTGGTTTTTACGAAATAGAGTCTCGATTTATAAAACATGCATTTAGGGACTTGTATTCTTTTATTTCATGCATTTAGTGAACAGAATTTGAGATGACACTTCAAAATAAAATATATAATAAATAATTTATATACTTCTAAGGCTTTGTTTGATATGATGCAATGAATTAGGAAAGAAGGATCGTAGAATGGAGGAAAGTGGAAGGAATGATTATTGGGGGAATTTATGTTTTGGATAATACAGGGATGAAATGGATGGAGTTTAATTATTATAAAACACAATATACGATAAATGCTAAATTACTTATACGCTCTTAAAAATATAAAATAATTTCAAAAAGAAGTGTATAAGATTAATTTAAAAAAAAATTGCTCTTTCCTTCCTAATTCTATCCATTTTGAAAGGGGATAAAAAAGTGGTGAAACCTAGGGAAAATGTTATATTCATTTTCCCTTCTCAAAACAAACAAGGAATAAAACTCAATCCTCTCTCATTTCCTCTCCTCCCTAATCATTCTCTCCCAATTCCTCATGCTAAACAAAGCCTAAAGGCTTGAACCGGAGGTTAAATCAGTAAATTGAATCATACCATGCACTTCTATATTTATTACAATGTATGATTAACTCATTTAACATGTTATTATGAGTCTTTTATATTTAACATGCAATAGTTGGATCCGATCCAACAATAATTGATAGTGGATTAATAGCCTTATACCATCAATCACAACAAAACATCTTTAATAGAACTAGTAAACAGTTATCCCAATTCAGATAATGTATCAGTGGGGACAACATCAAAACAATGTTATAAAGATATCAAATATCCATCCTAGAAATTCTATGGTTCCATCATTAATTTTAATGGACCGGTTTCATCACTATTCAACGGCTTACATCATACCAACAGTAATCCTAAAAATAGTTAATATCTTATTTACTATATTTATTTTAACGGTTAAATTGTTGGCAGAACGATCCCATCGACGGGATCTTAGAAGCTGTTATCCATCTATCATAAACATAGTTAATAAATTATTATGCCTTTAACTAATTTTGGATTTCCCATCAACTACTAATAGATATACGTATATGTATGTGTGGGTGTTTGTATATATATATATATATATATATCAAAGTCATTACTAAAATCTCTCCAAAAGTGATTAATTGGTGTAAAAACGAGAGGATTAATTTCTCTTATGGTACTTGAACGTTTTTTATTTAACAAAATTATACTTAAACAAAATTTTTGCTCACAAAAATACCCAAACATCTTAAATCTTGCATCTATAATACTTTTGACCAAAATTTAGCCAAAACTCTAGTATTTGGCTAATGTGGATAATTATTACTCTTTAAAAAATAATTTCTCTTTCTTAATAGGCTATTTTTATTTTTTTGTACTTTACTCTCTCTCTCTCTCTCTTTTCTGCATTGACCTTGCGCATGTCTTCTTCTTTGTGGAATCGGTCACCATTGATGAAGAGTACAAGCTCGATCAAATTTCTTCACTTGCCTCTTTAAATTACAGCTGTTAAAGCATTAAACATGTTAATTACTCTTAGATTTAAGTCATTTAAAACCCAATTAAAATTTGAATTTAAAAATCCTAACTAAAAATTCCTCACTAAAAAATCTCTCTCTCTACTTTCTCTTCCCCTTGCCTTTTTCCAACCAAGAACAACCACCACAAACGCCCCAACACCACTTCAAGACCTACTAAACACAATTGCACCACCACCCACGAATGCCCCACAATCCAGCCAAAAACCACCACTTTAGACCCATGGACAACCCCCATAACCAAACTCAATGCTAAAACCTATCTCCACCACCCATATTAATACCAAACCAATCTCTACCACTTTCAACCAACAACTCCACATCCACCCAGCAACACCACCGAACCCTTAGAAGTACCACACCAAACTAGCAAACCTACACTTTGAAAAACCACCGCAAACCATTGCTTCAGCAACCTATAGATATCAAAGTATGAATTATATAGTATCTTTGTTGAGGAAAAACCTTATTGAGGAAGTAGAAAAATGCCTTATTTTCCATGACCACTTGTAGCAGAGCTTCAAAGGATGATGCTCTTGCTTCTCTTCATGGACAAAATAAACTGGTAAGATTGAGAGTATGGTTTTGTAATTGTTGAAGTGTTTACAATTTCGGGTGGAGGACTTGAACTTTTTGCATTTTTGTATTGATATTTTTTTCAAAGTTGATTATCTTGAATATTTTTGTGTACTGGGACGATTTTTTGTTGAAATTTTAATAACGATGAACTTTTTTGTCAGTCATGTTATTTTTTATATTAAGGAGCTAAATTTAATTATTCGTCTCAACAATCGACACTGGTGCTATATGGTTTTATTTTTTGAATTCGTGAGATTTTAGGTTTTATTTTTTCTTAGGTTTTCGGTAGGATTTTGAATTTTTATTTTGGTTTTTTGTTTTTATTTTTTTTACGGAGATTTGAAGAAGAAGAAGATGATGATGATGATGATGATGATGATGATGATGATGATGATAGTAGAGAGAGATTAAAGTAAAAAAAAAGTGAAAAAATAAATAAATAAAGAGCCAAGTAGGGAGAGAAATTATATTTTTAAGGATAATAGTTGTCCACATCTAGAGTTTTGGCCGGATTCTGGTCAAAAGTACCATGGATGCAAATTTTAAAAAGTTTGGGTATTTTTTTGAGTAAAAATTTTATTTAGATACAATTTGTTAAATTGAAAAAATTAGGTACCACGAGAAAAATTAACCTAAGAGAACATAAAAAGTTGATTTTGTATCGTATTCTAATAAAATTTTCTGCTGCAACATGTTGCAACTTTGAAAGGGAGGTGTAGATGTAGGGTCCTTACTAACAGTAGTCACGCACAAGTAGTGTGGATCTCATACCTGGCACGTGACTTTGAGTGCTACTAAGGAAATGACATTTGATAATGGGATGGCTTAGAGAGAATGACAAGGAAGGAAGAACGGGCAGTCTCAGTGTCTCAAATGCACAAGTGACAAGTAAGGGAGCTTGAGTAGACCCCGCACGTCAACCTGACAGTTCTTGAGCAATTGGAGTAGAAATAACTTGAGTTGCCTTATTTAATCTCTCTGAATAGAACCTCTTTAGAGACTATTGTTTGTCTTCTCTCTCCTGAAGTTGCAAATGAGGAGGAATGACTGAGTATTTATAGGCACTTATTGTGGATGACAACTGTCAGATCACCTTAGTGATTGACAGATGAGATAAGTAAGCTCAATCATGTTTATTCTAAATGAGCTCCTCATGGGTCAAGGCCAACAAATTAAATGTGGAGAACCGGTCTAGTGATCCATGTTCCAAGCCCACCAAGCCAAATCTCCTCAAACCATCCCAATATAATTGAGCCGAACTTTTCGAGCCCTGTCATCTAGCCTACGAGTCCAACCCAAATAAATAAATAATATTTTTATTTTTATTTTTAAAGTCCCATTACATTTTACCCCTTGACCAAAATTCTTAGACAAGTCCAAGTATTTTGGACATTGCTTGCATCTACGCACAGCTTGATCAATACTTGGCGCCTAATGCTGTCGAGTGCTCTTATAAGGTTAAAGACTTTATTTGTCATTGATGAATCGTTGAGTAAAAGTCAAACGCCAGGGTTGTAACTAACGTCATTGTACATTTAATTATATTGTAGTATGCAAGCTCGCAGCACCAGTCTAATTGCACACGTCGCTTTATATTCATCTAAATGATCTTGTCCCCTGATATTATATTTGGTCCTTCATTTCTTTCACATGTAAATGATTTGATGATTCCTTCTGCAAGTGTCCAGTCAATATATGCATCATAAATTTGCAATGACAATATCAAGCATACTTGTTGGATAGATTTTTTTTTTGTACATTTAATCCATATTTTAATATGAATGACATAGTGTAATCACATAAATAATAAATGCTTTTCCACTTCTCTATGAGAGCTGCTGCATATTAATCCTACACCAATAAATATTAACAATATCTCTTGAAATCCATCCAGAAACTTCAGACCTTTATCTTTGTAGATTTTATATGCGAATCATATGATAATGTAACTGCTCCACATTAAAAAAAAATTCATTATCACTTGCAACTGCCAATGTAGGAATGAAACGACCTAAATTCCAATATTGAATTCATATCGGCCAGTATTAAATTTGTAACTGCTAGCATTGAATTTGTAACCGCCAGTGTTGAATTTGTAACCGCCAGTATTGAATTTGTTACCGCCAATGTTGAATTTGTAACCGCTAATGTAGGAATTAGACGACTCAAATTCCTTCGATTTTTCTTATAAAAAGAGGGATATCTTGCATCCTTTGCAATTACTGTTGTAGTCATAAGGTATATCAGTAAGTAATATAAATGTATCCATGCATTTCTGTTGTAGCTGTAAGGCATAACAGTAAGTAACTTCTCTTTTCTAGGATCCATCTCTGAATCGTTCTCAATATAAGAGGATTTATATGGTTTTTTTCATGGTGTAATATCTAGCTGAGTATCAGCTTTTGCATAGTGGTATATAACAATTTGCTTCTAGTCAAAGAAGGGTTGTTCCTGAAGCCTGAAAGTATCCACAATATCAATAACCTTGACGGCCTGATCATCAACATTGTGAATCCAATAAGCGGTGACTTTCATTCTCAACCTGCACAAGGCTTAATATCTCGTGTGTATTCTAATAGTGAGTTCCATCTAGCACCGTGCTTACGCTTTTTTTTTAATATCATAATCTAATGATCCTTGCGCACTTTTTTTTTTTAACTTTACTGTCTTTACTTTGTAGATTACCGCCTCAATAACTAGCACAGTTTTTGCATACATTTCAACTTGAAGCAAATTCTATGATATAAGAGTGTCTTCCTGACGAACCCGACTCTTCCTTTCTATATATATATATACTACAATATAAACATGATTTCTATCAATATATCTTTTTCTTATTGTTCCACCCATTATGATCTTATCTTTTCCTTTGTAGGCATCATCTTAATCAAGGTTGATAGGAGTTTTTTATCCTTAAGTTATTAGAAGCAATGAAACTCGAAGTGCAAAAAACACCTAGTGAAAGTAATGAAACGTGATCAAGGCCAAAAGGTCGGAGATCTCAAACAGAATGAAGCTAAAGGCAAGCAAGTACCAAATGTCGAAGTTATCAAGCAACGGGACTTACTGGTGCATCAAGACGGCAATCCACCATAAATTCAACTTCGCGACGTTAGTGGGTGGACGATACTATTTCTGAAGACACATTCTGAGACAAAGCTTCTCGTCCCAAGTTGTGTGCAACTCCCTTTATTGATGGTGAATTCCAATTAATCAATCCCGAGCCGTGTGCCAATTCCAGGAGCACCATTAAGGGGGATTCAATGCTACGTTTCAAGAATGAGCGAAAGGAGCTACCACTTTCCAGTACACACTTCACATTTCTCAAGGAACCGCCACCTGGATGGAGCAACTGGGTAGATTACATCACTGACCAGCTATAATACGTGAAGCTTTTGAAACAACCGAAGTCTATGGCGCCATCATTACCTCTGCTCATTGATGGCTTATCAGCACAAACAAGATGGAAGTATAGCGTGCCATCATCTCTTGCTGGAGTACCTAGACTCATATATTTATCACTGCATGGGGCAAATATCACCAAGTCTTGAAGATGTGGTCATGCTTTTGAACATGGAATGTTCTGGGCTAAGTAATGTTGCTGTAGTATGACTTCACGTGAAGAGTGCCACCTCGAAGCATCTTTACTAGCGGCTCTAAAGCTCACCCATGATGATAAGAAGAAATCATGTTTCTCTACCTGGATAACACATTCTTTTGAAGAGCGGAGAAAGAACATGCCTCAAGTACCAAAACCAGCTCATGGAAAAGAGTAGATATGTTCATATTATTGCCCTGAACTTGACTTCTCTACCTAACACATCTCTCTTTTAGTTATTTGATGTACAAGTACAAACTTGCAGCCTTTATTGCATTTTGGTTGTCACTTATCGTGTTCTTTGGTGGGCTAAAGAAGATGTAAGTCCTCGACTTTTTCCTTTAGCTGTATGCATCGCATAGAGTCAACGCTTCACACTAGCTCCCTTCTACATAGGGTCCTTATATTATCGCCTTGACCTGTACCACCAAGTTTATGTCCGATCCAAGGGTAGATATGTGAATGTGTCACATATGGACTTACTTTTCTTACAGCTATTTTTCTGTGAGTGATATCAGAACTACCTTGCATCACCAGCTATCAACAGGGACTCGAATCTCACTACTCCACGAGCGTAGCATGGATCGGAGTGGAGGTCAACCGACCACTTCTTCAGCTCATCGATGTTGAAAAGGAATTCACATTCCGCCTTTTGTAAAAGGTCTTGAAGGTTATAAAGATGGTGACAAGCTTTCTCCTCTAAGTTTTGAAGGCAAGGTCATCTTAGTCGACAATAGCAAAATGTTAGATGAAAGTCAAGCCAGGTTCATGCTTTGGTATATCCTTGGGAGCTTGCCATCCTTACTCAATGATGGAGATTTGAATAGATGCTTCCTGGAGCAGAGAGTCATGGTATATTCTCCACATAAGGTGGCACGCCAGTTTGGCTTTGCATAGAGTACCACGTTTTCTCAACATTGGGCAAGCTTCGATTCCTGCTACTAGTCATTGTCACCAAGCGACTTCAAGCATATTCATCCTATAGTGCGATAGCTATTCTTTCATTCTACGAAGCATTATGGAGTTGCCTCTGTTGGCTGGCTGACACCCTGGTCAACTTGTGTAGCCATCTTCCATGACTATGTCTTTACATTTGTAAATGATATGTTGCGAGCCCCACTCATATATTACATGAGTTTTATCTTAGACTACCAAGAAATGGGTACCACAAGTCAACTGACAATATGTGAGCAACTGAAGAGCCAATGTCAAGCAAATTAGAACCTTTTGTCGATGGGCCCTTTCAAAATCATAAGGTAATCGTCCACCACCTCAGCTAGTGGATTATAAGCCGATGAAGCATGCACTTATTAAGGAGGTAATAAATATTCTTGTGTAACTTGTTGTTACTCTTCGTTATTTTCTAACGCTTTCTTTATTTTCCTTTTTCAGGTTAATACAAATTCTCTTTTATGTTTGCATCACTCAAGTGGTACTGCTACGCCCATGGTAGTATCAGATGATGATGAATATAGCCTAGACAAGATTGATTACACCGTCTCCAAATCTTGTGGTGACGATGAAAATAATGCTGGCAACATTGAAGAGCTTAATTTGAAGATGATGAGCATACTCCTAATGAGGGAATCAAGAGTGCGTTTGATGTCAATGCACCTATTGAGCTCTATCTTCCCTCAGTTGCCATCGTGTCTTGTGGAGACATGATAGCAACTTCAGAAGACCTGTTGCATTAGAGGTGATGACTTCCTTTCATGGCTTTACCATACCATCTCATTTAATAGCACCTTTGGAGAGTCTTAATGCCATGAATAGGAAATTTTGGGCTAGCTCTCCTATGTTAGGGACCGAGATAGCTACTGCAATGATGAAAATGATTGGTGAAGCCATGTTATTGATGGAGGACGCTGGAGCTCCTTATTAACGATAGAGTTGAAGCAACTTGGCAAATTTGTTGAGGGGGCTCGTATGTTGCAATTCAAAATTGATAGCTTATGTCATGTTGCTGACAAGGCCAAGAGATTGTTAAGTTATAGGGATGCCAAGGGACATCATGAAAATTGGTGGTGAAGCTACAAGAAGTTCAAGACAAGGTTGCAGCAGCAAAGACTTTGATGAGACTGCTTTAGGAGATGATGACTTAGAGTTTGTAGTAGGCTTAGATTGCAAGCCTTAGTTCAGACATGATTGTTACTTTGTTTCTACTTTGAACAATGTGTTATCATTCTTGTTTACTTAAATGAATGGATTTGAATTTATTGTTGTCATTGATCTTTTCCTTCTATATGTATATACATGTGAATGTCAAATCTAGATTAAGCCATTACGAGCATGTGCTTGCACTTAGGAAGCGTTGCTTTCACTTAATAGCAACGATCACAATATAACAAAGGCTATATGATTCTTATGTCGCACATCGAAGTAGTACTCTCGCTTGCAAGCAACAACATTATCATGACTTAGAATAGTGAATCAATCGTGCTTTAAGAAGCGATAGTATTATGTTACATAGGCTTGTTTTGTTATCACGTACTTAGGTATGACACCATGCTGCCATGCGCCTAAGAGACAATGCTTCCGCCAATCAGCACTATAAGTAAAGCATGTTATCACGCTTAAGAGACAACGCTCTTACCAAGCAGCTGTGATGTTTAAGATATTATGATTGCAATGGACTATCATGAATATGAGGCTTACTTAGATTCAATGATCTAAGGGAACTCTTATAGCATTTTTTTTATGTATCAGAGTAAGGTTCTTCGCTTACCAGTGATAGTATTTAAATGATCCCTTTTAAGAAAGTACTCAATCGCGCTTTAAGCAGCAATCATGGCATTTATTGCCTGGGATCCAAATTTCTAGCTTTATTAGTCAATGGGGTGTTTCCCACTCCTTGACTGTCCAATATGAGTTACCAAGGAGGTTGTCTTTATAATGGCTTGTACTGTGCCTAAGAGCCAATACTCTTAACAGTCTGCAATACACAAGTTTAACATGTTGTCATGCCGTCACACACTTAGGCGATTATACTCTTACTAAGTAGCAGCAACGTATATGATTAATGCTCTATTCTTGCCATGTCTACTATCTTTGTGCGCTAAGAGACAGATCTCTAACTTTGCAACAACGAAAGAAAATTATAAAGTAACAAGAACAAGAGAAATCGTACTGAAAAGGCTTTGAGAATGCAAGCCGTAATTTTATTCATATAATGACGAAAATACATCAACCACAATTGCATACAAAGGCTCTTAATATATTAAAAATGATATGAAGGCTTCTTCAATCCCATAGACCTATAACATATCATTTTCCATCAGGCATAACATGGCTTTCAACTTTGTTAACTTGTTTTTTCTTCTTCAGTTCTTAGATCATGATGAGCAACACTTGTGGTACCCGTTGAGCATTGTGTGCGAGGAGTGGATTATTGGGTACATCATTACCTTCAATGACGAGTTCTCCATTATTGACTCGTTTATTGAATATCTTTTGAGTGTCTAACACTCTTTGATGGATGACCCACAATCCTGTGAAATCTATAGAACTTAGAATCATTCTTCTTGGCTACATTAAGGAGACGTTCGACCCTTGGGAGCTTGATGCTTTCATCTCTCGACCATTGGTCAAGCACAACATGAACCTTTCCCATAGGGTAAGGGAACGGAGCGTTGGTGGAGCGTTTGTTGGCTTATCATTCATTGGCTTCTTGTTGTTTCTAGAGTCTTCTCCTTATAGTGAACTAACATTTGCACCTCTCTTTCCAAACCTTCCACCTTCTCTACGTTGTCGATACAGAGTTGTTGGTCTTCGTGCATTCTCAATGAGAGCAACAAAGGAACACAGATTGAGATTTTTTAGGTAGACGTCATATTCAGTAAACATCCCTTAATGCAGATCTTTACTAGTTCTTTCTCATCACAGACATTTTGAATATCCAATGAGCATTCCCTGAAACACTCGATGTAGTCCATAAGATCTTCCTTCGGCTTCTGTCGTGTTCTTCCCATATCAGTTATGGTGACCCGCTCTTGAGTAGAGAAGAACTTTACCAAGAATAGCTTGCACATGGTTCCCCATGAATCAATTGGCCCCAAGAGAGATTGACATACTAATTGTATGCCTTCTCAGTTAGAGACTTAGAAAACTCTTTCAGCTTTAGATCATCCTCAAACCCGTAGACTTCTAATGTTTCAATAAATTTCAGCAAATGTTCTTTAGCACTACCTTTCTTGCCATCGAACAACATGAATTTAGGATAACGAAGTCCTTTGGGTAGGGCTTCGCAGCAATCTTGTGGTGGTTTGGAAGCTTTAAATCCAGTACTCCTGTAAAAGACTTAGCTTGAATCTCCTTCAAATAAATGTCCAAGTCTTCCTTTGCTATAAAGTATTCTCTTAGCACAGATACTGACAGTACAGCTGGTGCAGTTATGGCAGTTGGCATAGCTGGTGCAACTGGTGGAGTCAATGCAGTTGGTGCAACTGATGCCACTAGTATGATTGTGGAGTTGGTGCATGAGGAAGATTAGAATTAGGTGAGGGAACGATTTCACTCAGACCGGCACGAGAGTACACATGTGAGGATGATGACCCACCAAGTTGAGATCTTGTATTATCTGATTCAAAGGTTGGTTGTTGCTCAGCTACGACCTGTGGTGATGGGGTTTGTACATTTATCCTTGAGGCGTATTTGACTGAATGGTAGGAGTAGTGACAGGCTGGGATAAGGAGGAGGCGCTTTGCTGCGCAACTGAGATGAGGCCTGGTAAGGCTGCACCTTGGAGTGCATTAGCATTAGCAGCCATCCCTGGTATGAAACGGATAAGTGCATTCAAGAATTGGTTTGGAGCTCGAGTATTCTCTCGAATGGTTCGCATTGTCTCTACATTGCTTTCTTATATAGTACGTATGACTTGTGCATTGTCGACAATGATATCTTGCATGTCGGCAACAGAATTAGTGTTGACATTGGGTTAACATCTTCCAATGCTGGTATGTCTGGATCAACTTTATTGGGGTTAGGTTGCCAATGTCTTGATTTACATTGTTCCGTGTTACTTGGCTTTCTTCTTAGAGGTGCCACCACAACTGATGTCAAAATTCTTAATTCCCCAGTGGAGTCGCCAAAATGTAGATGTAGGGTTCTTGCTGACAATGGTCACGCACATGTCGTGTGGATCTTGCGCCTGGCACGTGACTTGGAGTGCTACTGAAAAAATGACACTTGATAACGGGATAGCTTGGAGAAAATGATAGGGGAGAAGGAACAGGCAGTCTTAGTGTCTCAAATGCACAAGTGACAGGTAAGGAAGCTTGAGTAGACATCATGCATCAACCTTACAGTTCTTAAGCAGTTGGAGTAGAAATAACTTAAGTTGCCTTATTTGATCTTTCTGAATAGAACCTTCTTTAGAGACTGTTGTTTGTCTTCTTCTCCAGAATTTGCAAAGGGGGAGGAATACTGAGTATTTATAGGCACTTGTTGTGGATGACGACCGTGGATCACCTTAGTGATTGACGAATGAGATAGGGTAAGGTCAATTCATGTTTATCCTAAATGAGCTCCTCATGATCTAAGGCCAACAGTCATCTCCTGTGAGTGCATGAGCCTGCTTGAGAAAGGTGGGATGCGGCAGACCTGTCCAACAATCCTTGTTCCAAGCCCACTAAGCCAATCTCCCCAAGCCATCCCAATATAATTGCATTGAACTCGTTAGGCCCTATCATCTAGCCCACGAGTCATGCCCAAATAAATAAATAATATTTTTATTTTTATTTTTAATGCCCCATTATAGGAGGAATCAAATCTAATTTTTCCTATTGTGAGTTCAATGTTCATGTGCCTATGTTGTATTAAGTTTTGCATTAAACAACATATTTCAAGCTTATATACGAGCAAGGCTAATATTTTTTAACCTTAGCTATATTTGGGTAATTTTTAAGAAGTATTGTTGTAAATTTATGCTATTAATTTAATGTAATCAAAAGATATTGAAGTGACACATCTTATGCTCTAAGTCTCATATGAAATGTAGCTTGTTAGGTAAACTGCAAATATATCCATAAAACTATGCATTAAACTTGATTAAATGCGTTGAACTCATAATATATATATACATCTCTTACTAATTTTTTGAAAATAAGTGTCTTATAAGTCATCATTAAAATCCTAATGGTACGTTCGGTATATCGGAATACACCATTATGAAATCATGATTATAGTTTTTGTTCTATTTTTCATATTTGAAAGCATTATTAGAAATCAAAATTGTTGATTCCTTGATTCTAAGGGGGAATTTAATTCCACTTTTACCTCGTATTATTAGTATTATTTTAGTTACCTTTTTATCTAAAACTATTATTTTATTTATTGTTAAATATTTGATAAATTATATTATATACTCATCCATTTCCATTATGTTATATTTTTATATCAAATATAAGAATGGATTTTCATTCCCTACTCATTCAATTCCATTGCATTGATTTTAATCTATTTCATTGAAGCAAAGTAGTTGGCTGCTTTACCATAACGACAATCTAAAGATGATTTATAGTTTTCAAAAGTTAAAGGAAAGTGAAAAGTTTGAGTTTATTACCGTATATTTGCAATGCTAAAAATAAAATATAAATACATTTAATCGTGGTCAATCATTCCTTTATTTAGGAATCTTTTGAACATCAACTCTTTGGGTCCATCAATAATATTGGGCCCATTTCCTTCACATGCACGATTGTAAAGCCACGGGGCCTTCCCGTAGCATGCATTATCAAATCATCATCAAGACATCAAATCCACCGTGACTTTTTCCTCACGTTGGCATGGCATCTTTAAATATATATATTTGTCAGCTAAATTCCATCTAAATCAACGAAATTTGATTTCCAGATCAAACGAGAAATCAAATGTCTTTTCCTGTCTATTCATTTTATATTTTTCTATTAGGAAATACTTCACTTGCTAAATTTTATAAAATAATATAATAAAATGATGTGTAATAGAATAATTAAATATTAATATTACAAATGATACCTGAGATTTAATATACACAATTAGGTATTTGAACTTTGAAATTAATCAATTTAATAATTAAAATAACTTTTCATGTATGCCAACGATAACTTCATGATATTGGTTAATCTACACAAAAAGTTTTATTAGGTATGAAAGCGATCAATTTCAAAATTCAAACATCTAATTACATATTTGTCAAAATTTAGGTATCATTCGCGATATTTACCTAATAATTAATGGTATGAAAAGTAATAAGTCTTGTGTTAACAATCTATCTTACATCATATGACTACAAGAAATTTCCATATTAATAACCTGTATAGGGCATATCCTATTATGCAATATCATGCAAAACATTAAATATATATATAACCTAGGTACAGATCCGTTTTATATTTTGCACTTGTTGCATTAGTACAGATTTGCATTATTGCACGCTTTCTTCTACAATGAAATAAAAGTGGAAAAATTTGTAATTTTTTTATTATAATTAAGGATATTTTTAAAAATAAAGATCACTTTCATGAAGAATCACTATTCCTCCAGAAAAAAGAATGAATAGATATTTACAATTATTATATGTTATATAATATAGAAATTTTTTATGAAAAAAAATTCTTACAAACCAAATAAATAATAAATAATTGTGCTGCAGTAATAAAGAAAGAATTCCAATCACATTAGGATAAACTAACTAACAGGTTAGTGCTATATTCATCGAATATGGAAAGGAACCTAAATGATCGTCAATCATCACAAAAAGTCATGAAATAAATACTACAAGAAAATTGGATATAAAGATAAAATTTTTATTTTAAGCATAGAGTTCTATTTAAAAAATCATTATTGTTGATTATTTTTGTAACAACATAATTTGTTTTATTAATTTTTATTATAAAATTTTTATCTTTAAAAGTCAATTTTCTTGCTGTGCAAATAGCTTAAATTTTAATAAAATTTAAAAAAATGAAAAGCGGGAAAAATGGTTTTGGACACCATGCCTGGGTCCAAAAGCCAACCTAGAGTGAGCCCTTTTTCATGCATGTGATTAGTATTTGTCAACACCGGATCGGCGTTTGGGCGCACGATAAAGTCTATTCCAACTTCAATGCAATTAGGAAGCAATTATTGATCATATAATGTTGCTAATCTTTCCAACTTGCTACATGAAATTTCGTTGTGTTTTCATTTTTGAAAATTATGAAATTTATCGTGTAAACTTTACACTAATTTAATTTAGCATTCAGATTTTGAAATAGTCATTTTAATATCTTATCAATATTTTTTGTGATTATTTTTATTAACTTGCTAGTACCATTTATTTTGTTTTTTGATATGAAAGAATCAACATATTAGTGCTAGACCTAGACGGCGTTAAAAGAAGTAGTAGAAATTCAATACTTTACTATTTCTTTTAAGTCGACAAACAGAATAAACAATAGTAAAAATTGGTTTTTATAAAAAGTTTTATTGGATATTAAATTGATAATTTTAAAGTTTATGTATCAAATTGGATTTTATGCATAGTTCAGATATCAAATTTGATATTTATCTTTCTTTATTTAGCCATCGTGGAGGATGAACATTGAGTTTTTGCACCATCAAATGTAGAAAATTACAAAAATTTATATTTATGGTAAGCAAATGTTTTGATGGAATAAGATGGAGGGGACAATGGAAGAAAGGTTCCAATAATACTAATACGTCATGTGGATCGATTAGTGGTATAAATATAGTTAAAAATACGACAAATAAATAATTCTATAAAAGTTATATAATTTTACCACTGTTCTTTTAAAATATATTCATACTTCTCAGTTAATTACCTGAAGATTCCAAGCATTGTATTAAAGAATTTTTTTTGTTGGGACAGTGGGTAGAACAATAATTAATTGCGGTTAGTACATTTGATGATTGAATAAAATACAAGCTATGGATGAAATGACTCCATTTGATGTGCCCAATAGGTGTAGGAATTTAATTCCCACCTTAAAACCCTAAGGATTTTGACAAGTTGGCAAATGAGGAACCTGACATACGCAAGCCAATTATTTATTATTACTCCTAGAATTGGGGTTTAAGTAAGAGTTTAAATAACAATGTGAATGTAAGAAAAATAAAGGCCAATTATCACCGTCCGGATACAAAGGACGTGATCTGTCCCTAAGATCATGCAAGGCTCGTATCTTATGCTACCTAACCATATATATATATATATATATATATATTCCTTTAAATTACAAGAAGAGTTCAAAACAATTCCAAAATAACAATTGTAAATATATATTTGATTATAAAGGCATTGAGCCTAAATTTTTATTTGGATTTAACTCTATGAACTAATATTACAGGACTGAAAGGGTTATGCAGCTTAATTTGAATGATCAATGGAGGTTTGACAGCAGGCTTGGAGTAGGGTCCATTAGAATTGGCCTACCTAATTATAACTTTTTTTCTTTTCAAATTAGCTCACATACTACAAATAAAGGTCTTAATAGGTCTAGGTTCACAGGGAGACCATTTTCATAAGAGACCCATCTTAGTCATTGGTTGTCTGTCTCATCTAAAATGATATCAACAACTAGATTCACTATAAATATCACTAGTATCCACCTCATTAGGATAAGTGAAATATGAGGCAAACGTCATCGTGCTTCCCATATTTCCATTTTAGTGAATCAATCGCTTGATTTACTCAAAAACACACACAATATTCGTGGTATTTCGTGAGGTTGATGCTTTCTAGCTCCATCACCTATCACATGTGTATTAGAGTCTATCGAGATGTCTACTGCTCTTCTCTACATAATTTTAACCTGTTCATCCTCGTACATGTTGTTTTTCCAGGGATCACATGTAGCGCGACAGTCATGCGACATATACGTGATCATTTCATTCCAATCTTTACCCATACAGCTACTCTATAGTAAACATAAACAATTAAATCCACATACAACTTAATTTATTACTAAATGCAGCAAGAATGTAACCATCATGCTTGTAATAGTTAACAAACTGAGCTTAAACGACTCATAAGTTTAAAAGATAAAAGTAAAATTGAAGCTAAATTTTACAAAATCAATAAACATATAAAAGATAAGTGGATAATGCATAGAGATTAAGTTATATATGTATATATACTATTTAAATTTTAGATTTTGTTTTAATTAAATTTTATACAAATATCTAATATATAATGTATAATACACTAATATAAAACTAACATTTAAAGACAAAATTTTGCGACAAAAATTTCTATCTCTAAGGAAATGAATTATTGGTAGATTTGTGATGGATTCGTGGTGACATAAATTATGAACAATTTTACGAATTTTATATGCTTTTACGATGAAATTTGTGACAAATTTTTTTGGGTTGCAAATTTGTCTCTAATTTGAGCGGGAAATATAATATTTTAGAGCCATTTTTATCTTTTTAAATTGAAAAAAATCATTTTTGGTACCTGAATTTTGATAAAGTGAATAACTAAATACCTTAATTTTTTAAATCCCAATTTCATATATAATTAAACTTTTCATACCCCTTTTTACTACTCCATCTCATTTATTGTTTCTTGAAGTAGTTGACACGTGTTAGACAACGACTATGTGGGTAGTGTTTAAGGACACGAAAAGTTTAAAATATAGTTTTAATTATAAATATTGAATATGATATATAATAAATGTGTAATATATAATATGGACTTACATTATGTTTGTAAATTAATTTTATATATAGTATATCCATAAAATATGTATAACCATATGTCATTTATAACTAATACTATATATTTTATTTATAACATATTTATTAATATATTATAAAGTATAAATAATCACTTGTACTTAAATATGTTTATTATAAACATTTATATATTTCATTAGTTATTTTTCATATATATTATATATTTTTTACGAATAAATTTTTACATAAAAAATTATAGCATACAACTTGATAAAATAATATATAAAAATATATAATATGTTATGTATAAATAATATCATGATATACTGTTAAAAATTAAAGTAGACTTCAATAATAAAATATGTAAAATAAAATGATTATTATGAAATGTAAACTTAGTATATATAAAAAATGTGTAAATATTATATTTTATTTTAATAAGTATTAATAAAAATATATCTTTATAGTATTCATATGTTTTTATTATATATGTTTATTATATTTTTGTAGTCAAATGTCATTAAATATATAAATTATATATATATCTTAATTTATATTTACATACTATATACTATTTAAAATATAAAACATATTTGCTAGGAAAATATTTATACTACATAAAAATATAGTATATTTAAATAATAAATTATATAATATTAAGTAATTAGTTTAAAATGTAAAGGTAGTATACTAAATATAATATTAAATGGATATTATACATTATTTTAATAAATGTTGATGAAAAAATCGATTTTAATATTATTTATAGTATATTTATTATATATTTCTAACAAAATATATATTTATAAGGTTTACATAATGTCTTAAGTGTAATAACAATAGATATAAAAAAGATATATATTACTTAAACAAGTATAATTTACTAATTTTAATATAAAATAATAAAATAACTAGTGTAAAGCAATAATTATAATATAATCACAAATATATATAAATTTATATATAATATTATTTATTATACATACTATATAATATTTTTTAAGAATAATATCATATTTGGCATAAAAATTATAATATATTACTTAAAATTATTATATATTAATAAAATATATAATTTAAAATAACTTTTATAGAATGTAAATTTAGTATATATAAACTATTTATATATTTAATAAAATATTAATGAAAAATCCTTTATAAATAGGTGAAGCGAAATTATAAAATAAAAATTAGTAAATTAAGTTAGTTATTAATTATAAAAGATATGTAAAATATTTTATGGTTATGATATTGTAAATTGTAATATTTCTTAAATAAACTGTAATGGAACTTTATTCGTGAAGATATGAATTGATTCACCTATTTAGTGCATGTCAAAACTTAAATATTAAGTGTGCTTAGTATATAGCATTTCGGGATGGTTAAACTTGTATCAAGGGTGAACCTAAGTATAGAGGTAAATGAGATTTTTTAATAATTTATCTTAAATCAGAGACAGATTTGCAATAGAATAATTTTATTTATTATTTTTTAAACAAGTATTTAATAATAACTAATTGTAAATCAAAAACAAATCTGCAAGAGAAATTCCATTGCGAACATCTTTCTAAAAGAATTAACAACAATGATTTTAAAGATAAAATTTTATGATGAAAATTATGTCTCTAAAAGTCTTTTAAGATATATTTTTCACTTTTAAAGACAGAAATTTTTGTCTTTAAAACCAAAGTTTCTTATAGTGATATGTATAATTCACAAGTTCAGCTAAGGCTACTCATGAGCTTAAACAAGCCTATTTATAAGCCGCTTACAAATTTAGATACAAGCTTGAGCTCAGCTTGTTTAGATAACGAGTTTTATTTTAGACTTGAGCTTGACTCATATGTTAAACGAGCTACCTTAAGCCAAGAGTTGATGTTAAAGTGAGTTAAGTTTGAGTAACGTGTGATTAACATGGCTCGTTTGCCACCTTATATCCAATGTTATAATTCATTGGTGGCATTTGTCTAAATATCTTGACCTATATCGACCATGGTAATGCTTCATCGGTAACCCATCTATTTAGGGGTTTGTATATTTTATCATATTTTAGCATTCTGGCATCATATTTTTGTCATTTTTCAAACAGATGTTTGTAAAAAAAATATTTTTTGATAAAAACTTACAATCTTACTCATAAACAAACTAAGCAAATACGATATAAATATAATACAAATAAGTTATGGACATAGATAAGATACATATACGATACATACAAAATTAGACAATCAAAACAGACCCTATATTAGTTACCAGCCTTAGCACCTAAACTATCAGCCAGGGTGCTAAAACACCCATTTTATGACTATCTATCTGGATTATTACTAATCATGGTACATGCATAAACAACAATAATATTAAATGATACAAGGCTAGAAAATTCACTTACTATACCCACTCGGCTACTGCAAACAACTAATAACCATGCAAATTATTCCTACACTTGCATGTCCATAACTCTAGCAGGTTGTGTAAACCCCTAGATTTTACAACAGTTTTAAAGTAAGTTCTAGAACAAGATTTGGAATTGGAACCCTACGAGTCAAACTAAGTCAACCTTTAGATCATAGATACCCTAGATCATATCAGATCAGACAGCCTTTAGAACCCTAAAATATAAAATAAAACTAAAAATGAGATAAACTCAAATTATGAATCGTAAAAATAGTATAAACCCTGAAAAAGACCAGACTTTCCAAAAAACCTATCGTTTTCGAACTTTTAAGGATCAGTTTCCATATTCGACCGCCAACATGCAAAACAAGATAACATTTTTCGACAATCAATTCATACTAGAAAATAATAAGATATCCATAAAATATCAGTTAAAATTTTTTTGGGATATAAAAATATTAGTAATAACTTATATACGTGTATTTTATCTCTATTGATAATTTATATGATATTATACTGTTACTATTTATTACTATTTGCTTATACTTGTAGCTATTCAATGCTACCATTTTGTCCCTATATTTTCATGCATATTCCTTATAAACAATAACGTATAACCTACAATTTACATACTTTTCATATACCTACTCAAATATGTCAAATCTACTTTTCGTTTTCATTTTTTTCTTCTTTTTTCTTCCTTCTTTAAGAAGATCATGCCAACATCCCTTCCCCCCTCACCCCTACCCAAACAACTGCACCCATTCTTTTTCTTTTCAAGTTATTATTTTTTTTAAATTAAATCATCTAATTATCTTTATGAATGCCTATTACACTTCCTCCATTTAATACTTTACAAACTACATCATGTTAGAAATAACAATACACAGGGGATACTTTGGGGGGAATGAGGTGGTGGTGAATTAAGTATTACTAATTTTTCAGTTTTATCAAACCAGATTAATCAACTAAGATAAGACAAGAGTTAACTTAAACAAACAAATATAGCAGAATAAACTAATTAAAACTAATTAACAAATAAGCAGAGATAAAGAAGCACAGAGAGAGAGAGAGAGAAGCAACACAAGGATTTAATGTGGAGTTCAGCCCACTGTCTACTCTTCGAGGTGCAAATGCCTCAAAGAGGACTTTTACCACTATATTGATTATTCCAAAATCAATACACCTCTTAGACGAGGAATTACAAAAAAGCCTATCACAATAGGACTTTTACAATTGCCTTTTATAAAGGACTTCCACTTGATAAATCAAGTATTATGCTAGTAACACATGACCAGACTTCTCTTTACCTTCCACGAAAGAATTCCCGCCTAATTGTAATTGGAACGATGCTGGTAACTCCAGACCAGACTTCAAATGCCTCCCACTAAGGACTTTTCTTTGCCTTCCACGAAGGACTTCTCACCTAATCGCAATTAGGATGATGTTGGTAACTCTAGACCAGGCTTCAAATGCCTCCCACTGAGGACTTCTCTTTGCCTTCCATGAAGGACTTCACTTTGCCTCTATGAGGACTTTTCTCAATGTCTCACACGAGGATTTCTTTTACAAATGCCTCCTTTAAGGATTTTTACAAATAGCTCCTATATGAGCAGATTTATAAACTGAAAAGCTCTTAAGGAAATATACAAATTTCCTTTACAATGAAACTCCTACTTGAGTAGATTTACAACAGAAGATACATTTAGAAATTTTACAAATTCATTTTACAAACTGAGCTCCTTAAAAGAACAGATAATCAACTTTTGTAAAACAGTGCTAAAAAAACTATCGTTTGGAGTGTATTAGTAAATTTTGAAACAGAGCACTAATTATTCTCTTAAAAAATTTACAAATTAACGAAAACAAAAACATAAGTAAAAAAAAAAACTTTACAAAAGTTGTTTTCGTTTTTACTGTGCATTCAAAAATTATAGTATATCCCTCTCTCAAAGAGAAGAGAAAAATTCTATTTATAACTCTTGATAAGAAATTTGCCCGTTATAAAAAAGTTTCTGACAACCCATACTTGTGTTTAATGTAAAAGTTCAAATGCATTGAAGAGTATTAAATGTGTCTGACACGTGCATTAAATATATTCCAATAGCTCTTTTCTTTTTGAAATGCTGAGAGCAAACTTTCTGAAGTCGACGCTCACCCACAATGAGAATAATCATTACACAATTAATTATTTAAATATCCTTAATTGTTTAAATACTTAAAATATTTATATATATATGCTTCGTACTTGTTCTGCTGTTGTTTATGTTTTAATAGAACAAAAGTTGAAGAAAAGTCAAGACAAAACTATTAAGCCTAGTAGAAGAGAGGTGGATGCACTATTCATAAGATAAAGATAAAAGACTAAGTTTTTGGCAAAACTTGTAAAGTTGAGTGTTGAGGTTTTAGGCAAAACTATGTAGTCAAGAGTTGGAGTTTTTGGCAAAATCGTAAAATCAAGGGCTGGAGTTTTGGCTAAAATTTATAAAGTCAAAGGCTGAAGTTTAGGCCCCGACAACAGACCTCGACTTCAGAAAGTTTGCCCTCGGCATTTTAAAAAGAAAAGAGCTGTTTGAATGCATTTAATGCATGTATCAGACAAATTTAATGTTCTTTCAATGCATTTGAACTTTTACATTAAACACAAGTATGGGTTGTCATAAACTTTTTTATAACGGGCAAATTTCTTATCAAGAGCTATAAATAGAATTTTTCTCTTCTCTTTGAAAGAGAGGGATATACTATAATTTTTGAACGCACTGTAAAAACGAAAACAACGTTATGTAAAGTTTTTTTTTTTACTTATGTTTTTATTCTCGTTCTCGTTAATTTGTAATTTTTTTAAGAGAACAATTAGTGCTCTGTTTCGAAATTTGCTGATACACTCCAAACGAGAGTTTTTTAGGACTGTTTTACAAAAGTTGATTATCTGCTTATTTAAGGAGCTCAGTTTGTAAATGAATTTGTAAAATTCCTAAAATATCTTCTGTAGTAAATCTACTTAAGTAGGAGCATTTCATTGTAAAGGAAATTTGTATATTTCCTTAAGAGCTTTTTAGTTTATAAATCTGCTCGTATATGAGCTATTTGTAAAAAATCCTTAAATGAGGCATTTGTAAAAGGAGTCCTCGTGTGAGGCATTAAGAAAAGTCCTCATAGAGGCAAAGTGAAGTTCTTCATGGAAGACAAAGTGAAGTTCTTCGTGGAAGACAAAGAGAAGTCCTCGGTGGGAGACATTAGAAGTATGGTCTAGAGCTATCAGCATCGTCCTAATTACGATTAGGCGGGAAGTCCTTCGTGGAATAATTTATAAACTTAATCCCCCCCCCCCCCCCCCCCCCCCCCCCCCAAAAAAAAAAAGAAGTATTCCTTGTATATTATTATTTCTAGCAATTGGTATCAGAGCTTGGTCTCTTGTGGTTGATTGCTTAAATGCAAAAGATAAAAGATCATGGCTTCTAATACACTAGGATTCTTGGAGGGTCAGGCTATAAATAGGCTACGCTTCTTAGTGGGTGTAATTACCCTTATTGGAAGTGTAGAATAAATATATTTTTGAAAGCTCAACATAAATTAATATGGAGAATAGTTGAAAAAGGACCTTTTACAATTGAAAATAAAATGAAGATCAATATTCAGAAGATGACTGGAAAAAAACTAGATTATAATGAAGCTACCATGAATATTCTTCATTGTGGATTGAATGAAAGTGATTTCAATAGAGTTTGTACTTGTAAATCTGCTAAAGAAATCTAGGATGAACTTGAAGTAACTTATGAGGGAACTTCAAGGATAAAAGACACTAAGATAAGCTTATTGGTTGGTCAATTCGAAAATTTTAAGACGTTGCCTGGTGAAACAATTGATCGAATGAATGATAGATTCATTAATATCATTAATCCTTTGAGTGTTTTGGGTAAGAGCTTTACTAATATTGAAATAAATTCAAAATTGCTCAGATCATTGCCAAAGGAATGGGAAGCAAAATGGACAGCAATAGAGGAAGCCAAGGATCTTAGCACACTGACAAAAGAAGAGCTTCTTGGTGTACTCAAGACTCATGAACTCATCAAGAATCAAAGTGAAGAATCCCAAAAGAAGCTATTGCTCTGAAGGCAATCAACGATGATTCTGATAAAGAGGAGATAAACGAGGATGTTGTATTGTTTGCAAAGAATTTCAACAAATTCATGAATACTGGTAGCTCCTCAAAGTTTAGAAAGAAAAGGAAGGATGTTGTGTGTTATAAGTGCTAGAAACCAGGACACATCCAACCAAACTGCCCTCTCCTCAAGAAAGCACAAAAAGGATCCAAGAGGGAAGCACTTATTGCTACTTGCAGTGATGAAGAGTCGTCAAATTCTGATGAAGAAGAGTTATACTTCATGGCAATCCACGATGAGGTAAACAATTTTTTAACTTCCCGCTCTAATGATGAATTGCTTGACATGTATAAAAAGGTTTGTAAAAAGCTTAAAAAATCTGAAGAAGATAATAAACAACTTAAAAATCTGATACAAAGTGCTTTAGTTAGATTAGAAGAGTTTCAAAATGAAATTAATGAGCTTAAAAACTGAAAATGAAGAAAAAGACGAAATAATAACAGCTCTAGGTTCTGAAAAAGATAGCTTGCATGAAAATCTTGGGAGCATGAATCTGAAAATTAATGAAATTAGAAATAAAAATAGGAAACAAAAATAAATAAGTTTCTAGTTGAATAGAATGATAAATTAAAAATTGAAAATGATCTTTTAGATTTAGAAATTAAAACTATAAAAGATGATAATAAACCTGCATCTACTAGCAACAACATCAATAACAATGAACTTTTAAAAGAGCTAGATGAGCTAAAAATAGAAAATATGAATTTGAAATCTAGCTTAGATTATTCGAAAGCTATCATAGCTAAATTCGCACAAGGAGAGAAAAATTTAAATACTCTCCTTGCTGAGCAAAAATCTGATCCTAACAAATATGGAATTAGCTATGATAAGCATAGGAATTATAAATCTCATAAGACTCGGTTCATAAAAGCCACTTGTGGCACTTGTAATTATTGTGATAGGTCTGGCCATATTGCACACAAGTATGCAATAAGGAAGGCTTTGCTCTTGGGTCATAAAAGCAAATATGTTTGGGTGGCTAAGAAAGAAGTTTTATCTATTTCTAACCCAAGAGGATCTAAATAGAAATGGGTACCAAAGAAATACTAATTTTCTTTGCAGGGATACTCCAGTGGCAGCAACAAATCGTACTTGAATAGTGGGTGCTCTAGGCATATGATCGGAGTTGCTTCCAAATTTTCAAAGCTAGACTTGATGGATCAAGGGAGTGTTACCTTTGGAGATGATAGAAAATCAACTGTTTTGAGTAAATGTAGCATTATTCTTAATAAAGATCTTGTTATTAATAATGTGCTGTTAGTAGATAATCTAAAACATAATCTACTTGGTATAAGTCAACTTTATGATAATGGTTTTAAAGTAATATTTTATGCCAAGAGATGTAATATAGAAAGAATTGATAATAACCAGGTATGCTTTGAAGGATATACTTAAAAATATTTACAAAATTAATTTAGATGATTTTAAATCATCAAGTCAAACATGTCTATATTCTCAAAATGACAATAGTTAGTTATGGCATAGAAAATTAGGACATGCTAACATGAAATTAATTTCAAAACGTGCAAAGAAAAATCCTGTCAAAGGTTTACCAAGTTTAAATTTTCAAAATGACAAGATTTGACAATCATGTCAACAAGGAAAGCAAACTAAGACTTCTTTTAAGTCTAAGGATGAAGTTTCCTCTTCTAAGCCATTGCAACTGTTACATATGGATCTTTTTGGTCCTACTCAAACTTTGAGTTTAGGAGAAAAAAGATACACTTTAGTTATTATTGATGACTTCTCTAGATTTTCATGGACTTTCTTTCTTGCCTCTAAAGACGAAACCAATAATTCTTTTTTAGATTTTGCAAGAAAGTCCAAAATGAAAAAAGGTCTTAATATAGCGTCAATAAGAAGTGATCATGGAGGAGAGTTTGAAAGTCTTGAAATGAGTGATTTTTGTGAAAAATATGGTATTGAACACACTTTTTCAACACCTCGAACCCCACAACAGAATGGTGTAGCCGAAAAAAAGAATAGAACTTTAATAGAAATAATATAACTTCAATAGAAGTGACTAAAATCGTGTTGTGTGAAAATAATTTGCCAAAATATTTTTGAGCCGAAGCTATCAATACCACCTGTTGTATTTCAAACAGAATTTTTATTAGACCAATCATAAAGAAAACCCCCTATGAGATACGGAAAATAAAAAACCAAACATTTCTTATTTCCATCCTTTTGACATAAAGTGTTATATCTTAATAAATGAAAAAGAATATCTAGGAAAATTTGATACTAAATCTGATATAGAAATCTTTTTAGGATATTCTTCATCTAGTAAAGCGTATAAAGTATATAACAAAATAACTTTTGTTGTAGAAGAATCTATACATGTTGTTTTTTATGATTGTTTGACTCCTATAAATGTTAATAATGATGTTGATGATGTTTGTGATAGAATAAATGATCTTTCATGTTTTGATGTTGAAAATTCTAGTACTATTTTTGTTGTTGAAAAATCTGCTGTTGTTTTTTTGATGTGCATGGGCATGTTAGTAATCTACCAAAGGAATGGAAATATGCTAGTTCACATCCAAAAGACTTAATAATAAGTGAACCTTCAAATAGGATACAAACAATATCATCTCTTAGAAACACAACCAATCTAGTTTTTCTATCAAAACTTGAACCTAAAACCTTAGAAAAAGCTTTAGAGATGAGTTTTGGATTCAAGCCATGCAAGAAGAACTAAACCAATCATCACTAGAAGTGAGATTTGAAATCTTGTTACAAGGCCTGAAAATAAAACTGTCATAGGAATAAAATAGGTTTTTAGAAACAAAATGGATGAATCTAGAATAGTAACTTGAACAAAGCTAGGTTAGTTGTTAAAGGCTATACATAAGAAGAGGGGATAGATTTTGATGAGACTTTTGCCCCGATTGCAAGATTAAAATCTATAAGAATACTTTTGGCATATGCTGCTCACAAAAATTTTATCATTTATCAAATGGATGTCAAAAGTGCTTTTCTAAATGGTTTCATAAAAGAAGATGTCTATGTCGAGCAACCACCGGGTTTTGAAAATAATGAATTTCTCAATCATGTTTTTAAATTGAACAAAGATTTTATGATCTCAAGCAAGCTCCTAGAGCTTGGTATGAAAGACTTAGTAGCTTTTTGATAAATAATGGATTTTCAAGAGGAAAAATTGATACAACTCTTTTTATCAAAAATCACAATTCTGATAAATTATTCGTACAGATTTATGTAGATGATATTATGTTTGGTGCTACTAATTCTTCACTTATAAAAGTTTTTGTTGAGTCCATGCAAATAGAATTTGAAATGAGTATGATGGAAGAACTCACTTATTTTCATGGGTTACAAATTAAGCAATCAAAATGTGGAACCTTTATTAATCAATCTAAATACACTAAAGATTTGTTAAAGGTTTAAAATGGATAGTTGTAAGTCTAAACCTACACCTATTAGCACTAGTGTAAAACTAGACAAAGATGAAAAAGGTAAAAACTTTTATAAAAAAATGTATAGATGCATGATAGGTAGTTTGTTATATTTAACAGCTTCTAGACCTGATATCATGTTTTCTATATGTGTATGTGCATGATTTCAAACTTGCCCAAAAGAATCTCACTTGGGTGCAGTTAAACGCATCTTCAAGTACCTTGTGGGTACTATTGAAATTGGCTTATGGTATCCCAAATATACTTCTTTTGAACTTGTTGGGTACTCTGATGCTGACTTTGCTGGTAACAAAGTAGATCGGAAAAGCACAAGTGGCACATGCCATTTCTTGGTAATTCTTTAATATCTTGGCACTCAAAGAAGCAAAATTCTGTTGCATTATTAACTGTTGAAGCTGAATATATAGTTGCTGGCAGTTGTTGTGCATAAATTTTATAGATGAAACAAACTTTATTAGGTTTTGGTTTAAAATTTGAAAGTGTACCAATTCGGTATGATAATACAAGTGCTATAAATTTGACTAAAAATCCCATTCAACACTCAAGAACCAAGCATATTGAAATTATACATCATTTTCATTCGTGATCATGTTCTAAACAAGGACATTTGCTTAGAATTTGTTGATACAAACCATCAGCTTGTTGATATTTTACTAAACCCTTTAGTGAAGAACGGTTTTGCACTTTCAAAGGAGAATTGGGCATGTTAAAGATTGATGAGTAAAAATATTTTTAAACTAGGAACTTCCTTGAAAATCTGATCTTAAGTCTCTTAGCTGATAAATGTTGTAAACTTTAGACTAAAATTTGCACTTGTATTCATGTTTATGTTTGTATTTGCATGTCAATGTTTGTCTTCTGTAATTTTCTGTTGTTATGAATTCGTTTATATCATTTTATACTTTGTTTTTTAAATTTTTTATTTTAAAAAAAAGAGAGAAGCAAAGTTTGTTTCAAAAAGGAGGAGAAATGTTTTTTTTTTTTAAGTGCTTTTGATAGGGGGAGAAAATTGATTTTGTTTTAGTTAATTTTTTTTTTAACAAAGTCAATGTTTTTCTTTTCTTTATTTTTTTTATGGGAAAGGGGGAGAAGCATTTGCACAATTAAGAATTATTTTAGAATTGATTGTGCATATTTATTCTCATAAAAAAGGAAGAGATTGTTGAACTTTATGTTCACAAATGATTCATGAGAATAATCATTACACAATTAATTATTTAAATATCCTTAATTGTTTAAATACTTAAAATATTTATATATATAGATATACTTTATATTTGTTCTGCTATTGTTTAAGTTTTAACAGAACAAAAGTTGAAGAAAGTCAAGACAAAGCTATCGAGCCCAGTAGAAGAAAGGTAGAGGCACTATTTATCAGACAGAGACAAAAACTTAGTTTTGGACAAAACTATGAAGTCAAGAGCTGAAGTTTTAGGCAAAATCGTAAAGTCAAGGGCTGGAGTTTTGGGGAAAATTTATAAAGTTAAGTGCTAAAGTTTAGGTCTCGACCTCAGACCTCTACTTTATAAATTTTGCCCAAAACTCCAGCCCTTGATTTTACGATTTTGCCCAAAACTCCAGCTCTTGACTTCGTAGTTTTACCTAAGACTTCAACACTTCACTTTACAAGTTTTGCAAAAACTTAGTCTTTTGTCTTTATTTGATGAATAGTGCCTCAACCTTTCTTCTACTGGGCTTGATAGCTTTGGCTTGACTTTTCTTCAACTTTGTTCTGTTAAAACTTAAACAACAGCAAAACAAATACAAAGCATATATATATAAATATTTTAAGTATTTAAACAATTAAGGATATTTAAATAATTAATTATGTAATGATTATTCTCATCAAAATCATTTGTGAACATAAATTTCAACACATCAAATACTGTCTAAATTTCCTAATTTCTCCCCTCCTTTCCTCCTTCAACAACTGCAAACCCTCCCCCTCTACTGGCCCCCTCTCTAAAACACGCGCGCGTATACACATGCACACATTTCCTTGTATTTTATTTAGGTAAATATTTACCTCATGCCTCCTTAGTTAATATTAAGTGTTGTTATCTATGTTTCATGTATTATTCATGAATAAAATCTCCCTAAAATGCATAAAAGCTAAAATGATAATGCAAAAAAAAAAAAATAAAAAATTGAAACTCATATCTTATTTATATTATGATCATGTTGATATTATGTTTATGTTGAAATATTATTGTCATCTAATCTGACTATCTATATTTATAAATATGATTATATACACCTATAAGAGCATACGACTCACTAACTTAACATTTATTTGATGCTCTTATTATATCATTTGAGACTTGTCCTTAATCCAATAAAAAATAAAAGGAGACTTGTCCATAATCTAAGTCCTGGAAATGCGTTTTTCAAAAATTCTAATGCTTTCATTATATTATTTGCTTTTATTTACATGGTGATTGGAATAATTCAAATTTTGGGAAGTCTTATCATAATTCTAAGACTTCCATTTTTATTTTATTTTGCTCTTAATTATTTTGCTATTTAAGAAGACTTGCCAATTCCTAAGTCTGGAGGAGCCTTGATCATAAGCTAAGGCTTCTATGTATTAAATTTCCCATCTTTATATTCTTTATCATTTTGTTCTTATCTCTATAAATTATAAGTTTGAAATATTGTTTTTATGTTCATATACATGGATTTTCATAGTGATGTTGTTATATTAAAATAAAGTTTTGAACCATTTTAGATTAATAATTCCTTGTTATGCAAAATGATGCTTTAAAACATATTTTTAAGATGTAAAGAAAAGTTTTGTGCCAACGAGGATAAATTTAAAATAAGATCATCCTCTTAAAATTTTTCATAAATGATTAGTTATAAACATGATTTTAGAAGGCTCATAACTTGAAAATCTTTTTCCTAAAAATCATAAGTTTATAATGGTTGTTTTAGTAACACTTCAATCTAATTTTTCCATAAACTTAGAAAATTTGGTTTTTTTCCAAAAGCTAGTCTTAATAGCAATTCCTCTTAAACGATATCACTAAGATCATGCATGTATTTTGAACTACTTATATTATTTAGAAGTTATATTTTGGGTATAAGAATGATACATATTAATTTAGAGAGTTTATAAGATGTAAAAATGGCAAATTGTAGCAAAAATCAAATCTGGAGCAAACTGGGATCAATCTGTACAGTGTTAGTTTGAACTCAAAACAACCCCAAATAAAAAATATATATTATAAATGGATAGATAATCTGAATTGCGTAAAAATCAACTACTTATACATGAAATTTCGAGTTAAAATGAGCAAGCTATAGCCATTCTAAGTTCAGAATTCCGCAATCAGAAAAGTGATGCAAATTTAAATTTGATAAGTTGGAAACTTAAGTAGAACCTTTATGAAATACTCATTCTGGGTATTTCTGTTTTTTAGGTAATGAAGTTAACAATGCTCCGTTTTTGCAACATTATATTGATTAGAAAATCACAAAATGGTTGAATGAGTTTCCTTACGTATTTCATATTCTAGTTGTGATTGAAAATTAGTGCGCTAAAAGTTAAGGAAAAGATATAAATGGATTTCCATGTGGGTTATATTGGGATTATGATGTGCTTTATCAATCATGATTAAGAAATATTAAGTATATTGAAATTCACGTTGTTTAATTAAAGTGCTTGATTATGAGATCATGTGGCTTGTGTGTTATAAATGTGTTGATCACCTTTAACTGGAGACTAACTTATTGGCAATAATTATTAAATAGATCATGCATTGCATAAAGACGAGCACATTTCATCTTCACTACTTCTCCTACACGTGGGACCAGAAAGGTAGGGTACCTAGCTCTAGCATGAGAAACTACAATGTTCAGGGAATACGGTCACATGAAGGAACCATGCTGGATCAATTGCTTTGGCTAAGAAACTCGAGGACTAAGTATTGGTGGTCGATCGGGACCTAATAAATTTAAAGCATTTCCTAACCCCCAACATGGAGGGCGTGAAATCCATTCTACTTATGATGTCCAGTAGATTGTACGTATGTGTGAATCATATGTTTGATGCATTTCATATGCTTGATTAAGTAAAACTCGTTTGTTCATTTATGGGTACATTATCGTAAGGTTTCTTACTAAGCATATGTAACTTACCTCCAAATAGATTTTTTATGCAATGTTACATCTAAGCAAATTCTAGGGACCCGTTGGAAGAGCTAGGCACGATGAGACTTTGAGAGCTTTTGAAGAAAATATATTTTTGGATTTTGGTGATAGTTTCCCTATGAAATCTCTTACTATCTTAAATGTATACGGAAGCCCTTTTAGCTGTAAGACAATTTATAATTTTACCAGGGGAATGCCCCTTAGAAGTGTAAGACCTTATATTTTGATGTATTTATGATGGTAACTTCTTGCATGTTCTATCACTATCATCTTAAATTACGTAACTTCACTGGCATTTTCTCTTTGTGTAAGTACGCCTTGTACCAATACTGAGGCTTCCAAGTGACTAAGATAGTCATTCTCAAGTTTTAATATTGTGTATGGCGGACTGCCACGTTTTGGATACTCTATAGGGAGTGACAGCTTATAATCTTGTCTCTTCCAATAAGTCAAATAACTCGACATAATTCAATTGATTTATGTAAATCCTTTTTGAATTTCTTTAATTCACTTTAATTAAGTTTTGGTTTAATCTAGAGTTTTACATGTGTTTTATGAATTAAAATGAAGCTAAGAAATAGGTTAAAAATATGTTAATAATGAAATTAAGATGAAAAAATGGGAAGTGTTTGACTTAAAAAAAACTAAGATGCAACTGAGCGGGTCATTATAGGATATCTAACCCATCTGATTTGTTAAAATACTCCATAGGATTTTATGCTTGGGTTTGGACATTCGCTTAAAACCTTATATGGGTTTTGAATTAGGTTTTCGATATAATATAAAATCTAATAAAGAACACGTGCCAACACATAAATCCTCTCGTTACCTTGCTACTAAATATTTACTTCGACTTATTTCTCTATTGCCTTGTGAAATTTTATGAATACGAAAAAATTTTATGATATTCAATTTTATGTAGATATTATTTTTTGACATGTATAGTTGTGTTGTTGTAATAATACTCATACTTGTAGTATAAAGTGCAAAAGGGAAAAAACTAAAATAGGCAACAATGTTGTTTAACAGGACACTATAGAGTCAGGTTTAGGTAGATCCAAAGCTTTAAAGGGGCAGATTTGGACGTAATGAAAAAAAAAAAAAAAAACCTTATAGCGTCTAGAGTTAAGTTTTGTTAACACTATAGAAAACATGAACAAGTTTGGTTTTATATGACTTGCCTTGTTTGCATCCTTATGAAAGATTAAGTTGCCAACACTCAACAAGGTGGGTGAAAACCATATTTGTATGACTATGTTTATGAAATGCTAATCATATCATGAATGTGGTCCAACACTTCAAGTTAGGAAAAAAAAGAAGATTTGATTCATTTTGAACTTTTTTTAATCCATCCTTGTACCCAATACTCAGTACCTAATTAAAACTTTTTTGTGTCCATTTCAATAGCTCGTTTAATGATGTTAACGGTCCATTAATAACGTAGCCCAAGCCTACCCACTGACCAAACAATAAACCCACACTAACCTATATTTTATTCATGGCCTTTTGTTCTTCAATTATAATATGCTATGAGTTTATCTTATATACAAGATCATTTTCCAAGAAGTTTTCCATGTGGGACAAGAAAACAACGAGTTTCTTCATTTGGTCATTTGAAAAATTATCTTTTAATATGTGCAATGAACACACCATGTAATCAAAGGAGCACATTGGCCTTAAAGCGCATGAAATTTGCGCTCTTTTCATCCCAGAGCTTGAAATGCCATGAAAGCAGATGAAATCCAGCACATGAACTTATTCCTTCCCTATTTATTCATCAACCAACCATTAAACAACTTATTCCTTCCTTTAAAAGTACAACTATCAACTAACCACCTATGAAGCAGGTTTCGTTGCCTCCTCTCCTTGGCAGTAGAAAAACTGTTCATTTCCTAAACATTTCCATTGGCTTCTACATTAATAGAATTAACAAGTTCAGAAATTTAAAGATAGGTCTTAGACTACATGATAATTAAACGGCATCATCATCCCACACACTTAACCAAGCCTTTGCCAGTTTGAGCATTTCTTGATGCATCCTCCTCTTCGGCTCTTCTTCCTCGTCCCTGCTATTTGCACGATCTCCCTGTGTTTATTTACAATGTTAGGCACAAACATAGGATTATCATCAAACTTTTCAAATTATTCTAAGGCCTCTCTTTAATTGGATTCGATAATACATTCCTGAACTCTCTCTACCATCATTAGTCGGTGAAGTGGAAAAGTAAATTAGCCATCATCTCAGTTCCTGCCAAGCTACTCACACATGTCCCTATATTTGTTGGCCACTAACTATATCCTTAATGATTACAATTTTGGCATGCACTAGTCTTTTCATATTATGAAGTAGTTCAATTAGTAACTTATCAATGGCAATCAAGTTGCTGACAAATGTATGTTGTTCAAATCACAAACAAGTCTCTTTCAAGCTACTTTATTTTCTTAAATTATGTCATACTACTTTCATTGAACAGTTATAGATTCAAAGGACTTACAACAACGAAGCAAAGCCCTTGATAAACTCACTAATCATGTTGAAGATCGCTAAGCTAACTCCACTCGTGTTCAAGAGTCTATGGCTTCTATTGTTGCTTTAGCAAATGTGGATAGGAATGCTATGAGGATGAGGAGAAGGAATTGGTTGTTGTTAAGAATTAACGAAAAATAGGTACCATCCCCTTGTACATAAAAGACACTCTGTTTTCAAAAGGAAAAACATACATGAAGGGTTGCTCGTTGGTTTCCACGATGAATGGTTTGCAGTGTTTTGGGTTTGTGGATTATGATAGAGATGGCTAGAAAAAGAGTGACTAGAGAGGAAAGTGGTGAGGAAGGAAGAAGATGAAGTTCAGATCCTCCCCATAAGATGATGTGTTATGTTGAAGAGGGGTTTGGAATAAAGTTGGCTCCTTTTGATGTCTAGTTTTTGGTGGTGCGAAGTGAAGGGTCTAGAATAAACTTCTCCCACATTGGAAAGCAACCACCAAGCATCTTTATATATAATGTAAGATTTAATGATCCAGTATTAAAGAAGTAATGTCTATAAAGAAAAAGCTATGGGTTTACCCTACCATAGTGGATTAGAGGGTGGGCTTAGGTTTAAAATTTATTTCAAATAATAAAATAATATTAATTACAATAAAATATAAAAAATTATAATGAAAATATAAATAGAAAATAATAATTCACCATGTGAGAAAAATATAAGATAAAACGTGACACGTTTCACGTTATGATTGGTACTGAAAGATGGCCACAAAAAGTTTAATTTGATATTGAAATTGAACTTTTGATAGTTCGAGTATCAAATTCGACATTAACCCTTCTTCTTCTTATTATTATTATTTATGAAAGTGTTCCTTAAATTAGAATAACAGGATATAAATATGGTTTCAACACAATGAAAAAGAGGAACTAAACATGTTCATAAGAAAACAACAATCAAATAATATGTCCAATAAGAGGCTTCACTATACCTATTTTATTTATTCATATGGTAGCATCTCATATCCAAGGACATGAAACAATTCGAAAACATATAATTTTCTTGTTTTGAAACATAATCAACAATCCTAATATGGCAAATTGCAATATCTCCTTTGGACTTTGGACTAGCAATGGACACATCTCTTAAAGTCATGACATATATTTTTACTATTCAATGGGTCACTGAGCTTTAAAAGCATGCCCATCATTATATTGATGCTAAAATCTCCTGGTGCTTTGTCATAAAAATTATGAGTTTACATCATGGTGAAGGTTCTTACCGTAGTTTCAAAAAGTAATATGTATGCATGAATTGTTCGTAGCTGAATAGATTGAAAATAAAGAAATGTAATGCAATGGAACGAGTGGCACCATAGAGCTAAGCAAGGTCCACGTGTTTGTCTATTTTACTGTTTTAAAAACGGGTTATCGTTAAAAGACGAGACAATTCTATTCAACCCATTTAGCTCGTGTAAGTTATCCGATGATAAGTAGGGCTTGCTTGCTTACCAAATTGTAAACTTTCAAATTAATATATATAACATAATGGTGATAACTTATGATATGTTATAGGAAAGGATGAATTGATGCACACACCATATGCATATATATATATATATTGAATTAAACATAATATTATATCCAATAAATTATATTGAGAACTTCTTTTTTATTTATAAGTAATTAAAATAGTAATAAATTATTCGTTTATATATATTCTATAATATTTAAATGCTCCAACTTTCACATGGACCAACAAAATTTTACATAAAATTAGAAAATAAAAAAATTCACTTTAACTCATTTAACTCAGCGGGCCAAAACTGATCAGGCTAGGGCCAAGAAATTTTGGCATGTTTAACCTGCAAGCTAAAGTGAGCCAATTTGTTCGACCTTTATACTTAGTTCTAAGTAGCAAAATGATAAATACATTTCTCTATTTTGATACATCATGAAATGGAAGGAAATTGCCATGGATTTGTAAAAAATAATATCCCTGATAATAAATGTAGAAGGGGATTAAAATATAATTACAATAATAATCATTAACGAGTATAGAGTGTAATTACAATTTCATCTTCTCAAGCAGATTTTGAATTTCTTTTTAAAGTTAGGATGTTGATTTTTGAGCATTTTGGTTTTAAATACATATCCAAACATAGGTATGGCACCTAGAATGATAATTTTATTCTTGATTCATTATCGTATATCAAACATGATATAAATGTGTGTGTGTATCTTGTTGAATAGTTGTGAGAGATAAATTAATGTATTCAGAACTTAAGGAGGGTGTGGAAGTGTATAAGCAATCGTTTAGAGGCAAAATTATTATTATCCAACTTAATATTATAGCTCAAACTTTGTAAGCTATAGTAAAATAAACCCACAATGCACACGCACTTGTCTGCATTCGAAAATGTGCATATTTTGCACACACCATATTAAAATTGTAAGGACCCCACATGCCCCAAATTTAAATTCAGGCATGCCTAGTCCCTAACTACGTGTAATACCTTAAGCATTACACACATAGTTCTTTTAAAAGATATGTGTTATGTCATATATTGCTAGCCAATTTTATGTTTTAAAATCTTTTGGTTATATTTTAGAGACAACTGTATTTGTAACAGGAAAACAAACTTTATAAAAACATTCCTAACTTCTACTCATACGGGTAGATTAACTTTGAAAAGACAAAACTATATCATAACATCTCATTTACCTTTCTTAATGATAAAACAAAGTTTAAAGGCTTATAACAAAACATGGGCTTTACTAGGCCCTTAAAGAATAATACAAACTTTAAAAAGAAAATCCAGTTCTTAAGTAAATGAAAATAAAACTGAAATTCGGTGATCCTAACTCGTCTCACTCTTCAACAACTCTCCTTGAGTCATCCCATACTTGCAATTCAATCATCATCATCAACATCACCACCACTATCATCAAATCATCCTCATCACTTGGAAAGATAACAACAATGAGCCGAAGCCGAGTAGACAATAACACGAGAACACGTATGATGGCATAAGAGCTTAAACCAATGCAATGTGATAAACTATAAATTATTATTTTAAAATTAAAGTGAAACAGACAACACTAGAGCACTCACACTCCTAAACAATCTCTGGAAATCTAGTGGTCCTAGGTAATAGCAGTTGCTTAAGGGGTTGATATAAGCAACCCAGATATTTATATCTCTCATATCTAACCGAAAAAAGAGAAAATAGTTTCATATAGGATTCACAGCCGTTGCATATCTCTACTTATCTCATTCCATAATATAATACAGCTTAACTGGTCCCATAAATGTAAGTCATGCTATATCACATCCTTTCAAGCCTATGTAGACATTATTTTGATACTATTTGCATTATTGGCTACTCACCGAATCACTTATAAATTGTCATTGCATCATGGCATATCATTGTATCATGGTAAGGGGTGGCCTAAGTGCTTAACTATCATGCACGGCTTTGGACAGGATTGTCACTCCCCGAATCGGATTAAACGACACAAATATAAGCAACGGTCAATTATTAAAGCCATCTTTATGTTTTGGTTTGTTTTAAATGCCTATCATAACAAACAACACGCAAGTTATGACGTATCTTGTTTAATATCTAGATAATCAAAAGATAGTTTAGAAGAATTCTCAGAAGGTTTATCAAAAGATAAGCTTAGCGGCAAACAAGTATCAATTTCATAAAATTAAACTATATAAGCGATTAAATTAATTATCTATTACATTAAACTCATTTTAAAACCTATTTGATCAGACACTAAGTAGGAATCTCGCCATAGTTGTGAAGATCGCCCTACAAGATACGAACAGTTTTCCATTGTCTATCAAAGTATTTCTCTTCTCCTTGTTTATGATTCATTCATTATAGAAACATCATCATTTATTATTCCCTTTTTAGATACTTATTTCTAACAAGTAAACATTTGAACAACATATTCCTCATATTAATTATAGATGAACCTAATACATTAGTCTAAGCCAATTCTAAGTTATTAAACTTGTATTGACTTATTCTTAACAAAGTCGATTAGAACAATCATTTAATCTAGTTACTAAATTAAGTTGATAAACCTAATCAATCTAATTCATTTTAGGTCATTAAAGTTCATTAGGCCAAGTTGAACTTAGGTTGATTAACTAAGTTTGTTTCATACTTAACTTCTATGTTTAATATAATTACTTATCTCATTCCTAATTATATAAATTAACTAACATATCATATTAACGATAATTTATTTATTCTTACTTGAAAATTTATTTTAAATAACTAATTCTTGGTATAATTCCTGGTTACTAAGTTTTAATCTTAAAACGACAATAACTTACTCATTTAACTCCAATTAAATAGTCAATTTCTACTTACTTCGAATGCTCTATCCATTTCTAAGGTTATTTTAAGTATTTAAGGTCATTTAAGTCTTGGGATTCAGGAATCATAGCCACAACTCAGACCGTGACTTTCATCACGGGCATAATCACACCCGTGATTGTGTAAAAATCACAAATTCGAGCCTACTAAGGACTTGATCATGCTCGTGATTGGATAATTTTTCAAAATAGGGCTCCTTATGTTTTAAATCATGCCCATGATCGTAAGATTTTAAAATTTATAAACAACCTAAGGCTAGCAAGGGTTAGATCACACCCATGATTGATGAAAAGTTTTCAAAACAGAGCCACTGTGTCAACAATCACATCACGAGCAACCCGAGACTACTATGGCCTTTATCACACCCGTGATTGACTCCCTATCAACTATCACAAATTCTCCTATTTCTTTTCTTCAATTTTAACTACTTGCTTACTTGTTTCGTCTTCAAAACTCAGCCTACGATATCTTAATAACAGCATACAAGTTTAAGGCTACAACTTACAACATCCATGTATATGTTATTACTTCATATTTCATCAAATTAATTCATTAACTTCTTAGCTTCACACATGCATAAACAACTAGATTTTTTAGTTACATGCTAATATGCTTCTCATTTACTAATTTTATCACATGTCCACCTTGTATTTAGTATCAATTCATCATAAACATACATAAACAACAACTAAAGTAAAGAAAATAACAAAACTTATCTTTTTAGACAACTCAAACATCTTGATGCTCTTTACCATTACTTTTCCTAAACTCTTGAAGCTATTTGATGCATGATCTCCATCTTCTATCTTGTTTTTTATATTTAATTTCTTCCTTATTCTTTTTAAACTTGAGATTTTGAGAAAGAAAAGAGAAATGAAAAGAAGAAGAAGAGAGGAACAGGAGAACTGAAGGAGAAGGAAAAAGGGGTAAAAAAAAATGAAATAAAGGGTAAAGCTTAAAAATATCTTTAGGTGGGGGTATAATTTGAGAATCTTTTAATAGAAATTAATAACTTGATTTAGGAATGTAATTTAGAAGTTTAATTTATAAGAAATTGATATTTAAATTGAGTTTGTGTTTAAGAACTAGTATTTTTAATCAAGTAGATGAATTCAAAAGTATGAGGATTTTAGAAAATAAAACTTGAAGGGTTTAGGAGTTTACAAAAACATTTAAATTACATATTTGAAGGTTAAGGAGATTAAAATAGAAGTGAAGATATTAAATTGAATGATTAGGAAGAATTTAATACTTTGGTTCTTTGAAAAAGGATCATTGAAACAAATAAACAATTGGAAGGCATGTATAAAATCTCAAATTTTATTTTGATCTATTTACTTATCGAATTATATTAATCTATCTAATTTTACTCTATCATTTACTTATTTCATTTAATTAAACTATCTAAATCAATTTTCTAAACCAAGTTCAAATTCAAGTTTAGAATTAGCTACCAATAATACTATTCAATTAAGTCATTTCTAAATTAACTAGATAAAGATTTTTGGTGTTTCAAATATATATTCTCGTTGCACTTACAATGGATTGGACATCCACCACAAACATACAAGCACACACATATTTATTTCATGCTTGGATTTGGATTCAATAAAACTCAAAATACATTTAACTTAAAATTTTCATGAAGCATTTGATACATGCTTTAGTAGGCGTGTCGCACACGCTTCACCGTAGCTAATATAATCTAAATATGTAGGTTCTCACTCAAAAATGTGATTTACAATTTTTAAAGCTTAGATAAACATGCCACCTAGATGCCTATCTAATTGTGGTGCCAATGGTTTTCTTGCTCATAACCCAATCAATGCTATATATTTCAAGAGATAAAACTTCCAGACAAATCTTATATTGTAGTATTATCAACACATTGTGTGTTGCATCATTTTATCATTAAACATTTAGAAAATAAATTGTATATACATTCTCTTACATCCCTTTATATAGACTCATTGGTATCTTAGCTTATTGGTAGGGTGTTTTGGAGTTGGATCTAAAATAAGATGGATTTATAGACAATAATGACTTAGTGGACATTGGAGATTGTTCAGTACAGCTACTTCAACGATTAAGTTAGTCAAGTATTGAATATGGTAAATGAGTAAATTGATAGAGTGTAAACTAAATACTATTGCAAGGACCTGACTTACCCAACATAAAAAATTCAGGCAAGTCAAATCCCTCGGCCATGTATAATACTTTAAGTATTACATGCATAGGCCTCTTTAAAGGATATGTTTATGTTGAACATTGCTAACCAATTTTAAATTGTGAAATCGTTCAATTAGATTATAGAGACAGCATAATTTATAACAGGAAAACAACTTTATAAAAATATTTCTTACTTCCACTCATACAAAGTGGATCAACATTTTTTAAAACAAAGCTTTTGAAGCTTATTACAAACACGGGCTTCAAAACCAAGCCTTGAAAGAAATATACAGATTTTAAAAGATAAATCCAACTCCTTATACAAACAAAATAAAAAACAAATACAAATAATCCATTGGCTCTACTTCACTTCACTTCTCTCCTCAAACCTCCAAGATTGCCCATACAGAGCTAAACATGATGATGATGATCATCATCATCAAAACATCATCAATATCATCATCATGACCACATCTTTGCCATCCTCAAATCATCATCATCAATCAATCAACACCTGGAAAGAAGAAAAGACAGAGTTAAAGCTCAGTACGACAATAACACAAGCACAAGCGAGATGACACGCATGCTTAAACCGAAAGGCATGCATCGAATAATAAGTTATTATCTTTCTATTGAAGTAATACACATATCATGGAATCCCTCACACTCTGGAATAATCTCTAGAACCTAAGGGTTGTGAGTAACAACAACTGCTCAAGGAATTGATATAAGCAACTCAAATACCTATATTTTCTATATCCAACTGAAAAGGAAAATAGCCTCATTAAGTTTCACAGTTGTTACAAACACTCTGCCATCACGGCCAATAATGTAATAGGTCTCAACCAGTCCCATAAATGTGAGCCCTACTATATTACTTATGATATGAACCATGCTAACCCATGACGGGACTTGTTATCGTAAGTTGGAAAACAAATCTAAGGACGATCCAATAACCTGATGGAAACCACGACCCATTGCTTATATGGAAGCAAGAACCTTGGTATAAGTGAAGACTTCACGATTGGGGATAGAAAAGTGATTGATAAGTTGGGGTGAATGCTACGGAAATCCTGATAAGTTTAGAAAATTTCTTTCCAGAACTCAAAGAGAATCACTTTCAATTTTCATTCATCAAAGATCGTCTATGTTGTTACAAATTCTAGGTTTATATAGGCTTTAGATAGCCTCAAAACTAAGTTACAAAAAAAAAAATAGTAAAATTTAAAAAGACACATTAAGCTATTAGAGGTTGGCAGCCTAGAAACAAAGCTGGCGGCCTAAAAAAAAAAAACGAAACTCGAATACAGGGAAGGTCAATAGCGTAGAGCCAGTCTACAGCTTTCCAACATGTAATATGTTCTTTAATCAGCGCCATCTGATCTCCATCATTCCCTCATTTCTCGAAAAGATTCATCTTCTAATCTTCACCATCTTTGCATTCAATTGAAGTGGATCATCTTCTCTTAGATGCAATTTGGAACGTTGTTGTTGTGGAAATTTATTCTTACACATCTGTACCCAATTGCCATGTTTAAATGGAGTTTCCTTATGCCCTTTACTAGCTTGATTTGTATGTTGCTTGACCAATTTTGTCTTCTTTTCAAGTAAACACGCATGTTAAACAAAAGATAATGGAAGCAATTCTCTCAAATGAGGTTATTCATTTGGAATTTCCTAGGAAAACAAATCTTTGAATTTCTGTAATATTGAAACATCTACACTAGGCATAAAATAGTTAGTGGAAAAATAATCATCCTTAAACATAGGTACAAGTGATTGTTGTTCTACCTTCATGACACTTTGAATATAATTCTTTTCAATAATATCACCCACTAGTGTTTGTGTTTCACACTCTAATTCTTTTCTCTCATTGCTCATCAGTATATTTCTATCACTCGTTTTCTCACTATCGCTCTTTTCTTCACTCTCATTCTTTTCATCTTGCTCATTCTTTTATTGAGTACTCTTTTGTTTTTCTCTTTCTTGAAAGCCTTTGGATATCATCATCTAATCCTCACAAGCTTCCAATGGATTGAGGGATGCTAAATTCACACGTTTTTGTTTAGAACAAAAGAATAACGATTCTTGTTTTCATCATTCATGGCTTTCCTATCAAACTACCATGGTTGCTCCAAAAGAATACGACAAGTTTCCATTGGTACCACATCACACAATACTTTGTCTTGGTACTTTCCAATAGATAAAGAAATCATAACCTACTTAGTCACTTGAATTTCTTCACACTCTTTTGACAATTGCGATTTGTAAGCTGTTTTATGCTTCAAAGTTTCCAAATTCAAAATTTCCACAAACAAAGCGCTAGCAAAATTTGTGCAACATGCACTGTCAAGTCTCAAACTGCATGCCTCACATGACATTTAGTATAAAATTTAGGATCACATGATATCTCATCAACATCAACCTCAACAGATTTGGATCCACCCGTGTTTCACTCATCATTTTTTTTTTTACTTCTTCTTCTTCCTCTTTTTTTAAATCAAACCTTAGATCTAAAAACCACAAATTCACAACCCAACCAAGACACTAAACCCATGAATTCAATCCAATCCTAATAAGACAAATAAAAAAACCCATCCTTCCACAATTTCAATCAAATCCTAATTAGATAAATCAAAGATCAAATCTGTCTTCTTCTTTTTCTTTTTTCTTTTTTTTTAACAAAGACGCTAAAGGAATCAACAAGATAAGATAATTCCAAATTCGACAAAGAAAAATAATCAAAAGATATGAATGACTCAAGTTACATCTAATCGAACTAGATATGAATTCTTAGAAAACCTTCACTCTGATGCCAAACGATACAAACCATGCCAGCCTGTGACAAGACCCGATATCTAAATTGAAAAACAAATCCCAGATCATTCAAGATCAAACGGAAACTGTAACCCGTTGCTTATATTGAAGCAAGAACCTTGGTATGAGTAAAAACGTCACAATCGAAGATGAAAACCGATTGATAAGTCGAATGGAATACCACATGAAATCTCGATAAGTTCAAGACAAATTCTTTCTAGAACTGAAGAGACTAAACTCTTAATTTTCATTCATTGAAAACTATCTTTGCTGTTCCAAATGATAGGTTTATATAAGCGTTAGATAGCCTCGAAACTAAGCTATAAAATAAAGAAAACAATAAAATTTGAAAATATACACTAAACTATTAAAGGTAGGTGGCTTAGAAACAAAGCCGACGGCCTAAAAAGAACATGAAACTTGAATACAAGGAAGGTCGATGGTAAGGCTAGCAGTATAGAGCCAATGTATAACTTTCCAAAATGTAATCTGTTTCTTTAATCAACTCCATCAACTTCTCACTGATCAAGATCAATGTTACGTTGATACTATTTACCTTATCGGCTATCTGCTCAGCTACTTATGAATTGCCATTGTATCATGGTGAGGGGGTGGCTTAAGCGCCTAAACTACCGTGGTTAGCTCCATACAATGTTGTCACTTCTTGAACCAGATTCAATGACATAAATACAAGCAACACTCATTTTATTAAGCTGGGTTTAGGCTTTAGTTCATTTAAGATATATGCCTATCCTAAACAACCAACAGACACTTCACTGTGTGGATTTTATATTTGAAATCTAAACAGAGACAGAGGATAGGTCAGAGGCCATCTCAAATGACAAATCAGCTATCTGTGTCTGTAGATTCTAAACTCATGTAAAAATTTAAATTAATTATCCAATTATCTCAAACTTATTTTATAATCCTATTTGATCAGACACTATTAGGAATCCTGCCATTATTGCAAAGATTGTCCTGCCAAGATACGAACAGTTCTCCATTGTCTGTCAAATGATCTTTTTCCTATTTGTTTATAGTCATTTATTAAAAAAAATTATCAAAACATTCATTTAAAAAATACTCATCTTCTAAGTAAGCATACATTTGAAACAATATATTCCCATATTATCCTTGGTTTATTCTACATATTATTCTAAACCAATTCCAAGTTAAACCTATATTATCTTTAATCTTAGCCAAGTTGATTAAAGTTAATTAATTAATTCATTTTAACTCATTCAAGTCTATTCAATCAAGTCGAATTTAGGTTTACTAATTAAATTCATTTTATACTTAACTACATACATTTAATTAGTAAACATAGGTTTTCACTTGATTTGGATATGTTGTAGCTTGAAACAAATACAATTTAGTCCTTGATACTTTTATAACTTCAAAAAACTTAAAACATGAAAGCTATAGATCTCTTTTTAAGCTTTTTGTAGCATTTTGAACCACCTTAATCAGTTCAAATGAAATAGTTACGATCAAATTATAAAACAATGTCGCTGTAGGAGATTTTAGACCCGAGGCCAGTAAGGGCCATTGTACGCCTACCACCACAAAAATACCAACCAGAGGCCCGTAAGGGCTGTTGTACGCTCACACTACACATAAATCATCAAACCAGAGGCTTGTAAGGGCCATTGTACGCCCGTGATTGACAGATTACAGGGGGTTACGAACTCCTTTATTTTTCTTTTTCTATTTTATCAACTTATACACATTCTATATCAACCGAAACATCATAAAAGCAGCATACAATACTTACCTATAGTTATAACACTTTTTAACTATATTTCTACTACATATATCATCAAATAATTCCACGAATCATCTAACCTATTAATGAACAAACATATATCTAGGTTTGTTATACGAACTTATGTATCATAAATTTACAACTTTTACCGTAGTTCCTACTTATAAATAATTTCAATTCATCATGTATATATAAATACAACAATCAAAATAAAAGTAAAACGCTTTACTTATCTTTTTAGGCAACCCAAATTTCTTGATCTTCTTTCCTACCACTTCTCTTGAGTTGTTGAAGCTATTACATGCATGATCTCCATCTTCTACCTTGTTTTCTAACTTCATTTTATCTTTTGATTTCCTTGAAATTGAGATTTTGGATTAAATTCAAAAGAAGAAGAGAGAAAACGAGAATAAGAAAGGGTCAGAAAGAAAGAAATGAAAAGGGATAGAAAAGAAGAAGGAAAATGAAAGCAGGGGAAGTCAAAAGGAAAAAAGGGTAATTTTAAAGATATTTAAGGATAATAGTATTAGGTTTAGAATTTTTAGATCAATATATTTAGTTCTAAAAGTGTTTACAAAATAATTTTAGAATCCATAGGTTAGAAATTAAGAACTTAGTTTAGATTAAATTGATATTCAATTTGAGCTCGGCTTAATAACTGATATTTTTAGGCAAGCAAATGAATTCAATTTTATGAGGATTTAGAGATTGGAATTTAGACTAGAATTTAGTGATTTGAAATCATTAAACATTTAAACAACATGTTTAAGGGTTTAGGATTCAAAATCTCAAATTTCACCTTAAATCTATTACTGACTTAATTACATCAACTTGTTTAGTTATTTCCTATAAATCACTTGATTTATTTAATCTATCTAATCTCAATTTTTAACTTAGATGAAGGTCTGGGATATTTCAACTATTAACATATCCTTAATAATATTTTGAGAGAGTATGGTGTTAATTAATGATTACTCCAAATAGTTACTAGATCGTGGAAGTAATAACTAATCATGGAAGTTACCTGCTTAATATTCAACAGACTATTACGCTACTTTGAGACAATATAGAGGGTGTTTTGTTGTGGGCAATATTAACTTGCCAAATAGAGTTAACAGTTGAGTGGAGTTGACATCCTATTAGTTAACTGGTTTTATCATATAGAAGTGGGCAAGGAGTTGTACTACTGCCTTAAGTAATGCTAGATTAGGCTGGGTTTGAAGAGCCTTTAGTTTAAATCTACCAATCAACAATGCTCATCTCATAATTTTTGAATTGATGGATATTCCAAAAGTTAATTCTTATATCACGTTTGGTATACATGATTGATTTAGAATGGAATGGATTGAATTTGAATGAAATGAGTTTCGAAATGACAAATTTATTCCCATATTTGGAAGATTATATGGAATAGAATGACTAAAAAGTGTAATTATCAAAAATGTTCTCAGTAATAAATGCAAAATATACATACATGATATGATTAAAAAGTAATTAAACTACATATGATTAATAAAAATGGAATGGAATCACGATTCTGCCTTCTCAAAGTGGAATTGAATTCCTTTTAAAACTAGAATCGTCCATTCCAACCTAATTGGTGAAAGACGTTGCCTTTAAGATAGACAAAAGGCTTAGGCCCAGGGTTTGACCCCTATAAGCTGCAGCTTGGAGTCAACTCTGCCTAGGAGAATAATACTTGCTCGTGCTCGGTGTTGCTCGAGGGTGTACTGAGGACTAGTGTACTTGACATCACGACTGCTTGCCTAAGGTGGTTTGTGGACTTAGAAGTGCCCTCACGTTGAGGTGTGCCTGGGGTGGTACATGCATGATATATTTCTAAAAATGATTCTAAACATTAGGAAAGAGAATGAAAGCTGGAATCACAATTCAATTCCGGTCCATTTCTCAGTACCAAACGTGCTATTAGTTCCTCCTGGCTAAGTAGCCACTTAAAAAGTATAATAAAAGTAATTTTAATAAAATTTTTCTAATCCAAAAGCAAAACTATATAATAATATTTGTAAAATACATTTCAAAAAAGAAGAAGATTTAATATTTAAATTGTCTATTTCGCAAGTAAGAGCTTGGCTAAAGGTTCTCTCTTCATTTCGTTTCCAACGTCGCTTTAATCAAACCCTTCCCAAATTCCCATCCCATTCCCACTAAAAGCGCGCCGAATTTGGAATATCCAGAAACATTTTATTTTACCCGCCAAAACCTACCAAAATTCCAATTCAACATTTCCCTTCATTTTTCAATTCAAATTTCAACGTCCTCCATCGACCCACAAATCCTCCTCCACTTTCATCTCATACTTCTTCAAGTGGGTACTCTTCTGTTCCTTTTAATTCCTCGTACAACCCCCTGACTATAAAAAATTTCAAAACTTCATCATCGAACACACATAATTACACTTAAAGATCGAACCTTGCATGCATATATGAACTAATACTTCACTGGGTATGTACGATGGTTTGTTACTCTTCTTGCGTTCCAACTGTTTAATGAAATGCTTGAATGGTTTCTCTGTTGTTTTTCAGGCTTATATTGATTTAGCGGCAAAGTGGGTGTTTTTATTTATCTGGGCAGCTTGAAGTTATGTATGGGAGGAAAGCTTGTCAGCTGGTGAAAGAGTTTGCTAGTAGCGATAAAGGGCAAATCAAGCCTTTCAATGTAAGGTTTCCTTTTTTCCCCTAAATTGAGGCATTTTAGGTTAATTTTATGCCTCAAAATATGGATTTAATGAGTTAAATTGCAATGGCACCTTAAAATTATCAAAATTTTATGCTCTTTGCAATGTTCTTTAAGACCATTTTATCACCGGGTTTGATATTTTTCTTGACTGGTTTAATATTTTAGCAGTTAATAGTTAATAAAAGTCAAATTAGGCGATGGTTTGCCATAAATAAATAAATAAATAAAAATGTATGTATGTATGTAATAATTGCAACTGTATTTTACTACAAAAGATTGACTTGGTATTGTATGGGAGGAGAAATTTTTTACTCTTATTTTTGACGGATATAAGTGCATATTTTGGAATTTTGGGTTGTTGCTATAATTTGAAATAATTATTGGCTCACGTGAATAACCTTTTTGGAAATGAGTCATGAATAGCCTTTGATTTCAATTTGAATTATGCGATTAAGTTAAAATACTGTTAAGAGTGTCATGTCTATAAATGGTTTTTAAGAGAAATGTTCTATTTACTGAAAAGTTCTCTCTCTTGTTGGATTTGTGCTGTTCTCTTAGAGTATTAATATTAGAGCAATGGAAGTCTTGTGTTACACACATCAACCAGGAAGTCATTCCTTTTAAGCATGTTTATAAGGGTCAGAAGAGAAAAGGATGAGGCTGAATTAGTGTTGATGCTACAAGTGATGTTTGTGTGTTATTTTAATTATTTGATTATTGTTCTGATTTTTATGTTAGAGTAGCAGTTGTAATTGTAGGATGTCTGTGTGTGATATGTGCAGTATAATAAGCCAAGTGGCATATTAGGATGATGCGTCTAATATATGTGTCATGTTGTAATAGAAAGAGAAAATGGGGAAATAACTGTCATGTAACTACTTTATTGCAAAGTATTTAACAGAAAAAGAATAAAGAAGAAGGTAGATTTGTTTTCCCAAAATTATTCCTCTTATTGAATGAGATCGTTGGGCTCTAATGAGCACAAGCTAAAATCCCAAAATAGGTAGAAAAGGAAGAAATTCAAACCGATCTTGTAACAATTTGGTATTAGAGCCAGACATGGCGGAGGATATCAAACAATTACAGCAACAATTTCAAGCCTTCCTTCAGATGTATGAGTGAGATAGGGTGCAAGTGGAGGAGATGTCCCATCAACTGGCGTCTTTATCAAAGAATGTTGCAGATTAGAAAGGCAAGACACAGGAAGATGAAGCGTCCAGCAGTGGTGATGGGCATATAGAAGGTGGAAGGTGGATCATGAACAATGAGTGATAGTAAGAAAAATACATGGTTACCCAGGTTTACAAGATTGGATTTTCCTAAGTTTGATGGCACAATTGATCCGATTGGGTGGATGAATAGGTGCGATCACTACTTCAAACATCAGAATACGTCCGAAGAAGACAAGACGGAGTTGGTGGCCATTCATATGGAAGGAGAGGCACAATTATGGTTCATGAAGATAGATAAGGACAAACCCGACTTAAATGGGAAGAATTTAAGGAGTTATGCAATATTCAATTTGGGCCACTAATGCGAATGAATCCCTTGGGTGAGTTGGCCAAATTGAGACAAACTGGAACGGTTGAGGCCTATCGAAGTAAGTTGTTCAATTAGTAGCCCAGGAACCTTCTCTTTCCCGAGCAGGAGGTGAAATTATTTCTAAGTGGTTTGAAAGAGAATATTTCTTTGGATGTTGGGATACAAAATTCAAAGAATCTTACATAGGCGGTTAATTATGCCCGCGTTTTTGAGAGACGCAACTAGGCGTTGCGTGAAGAAATTGGAATTCCTAAGAAGTTTGGACTTGAGTTAGCGGATAAGAAAGTTCCTTTTGTTTGCAGATTAACCCAGGAAGAAATGGAAGAAAGGAGGTGTAAAGGATTATGTTATAATTGTGATGAACAGTTTACAGTTGGACATAAGTATAAGGAGTTGTTTTAGCTAGAATCCGAAGATGAATATAAACAACCAAAAGAGGAAACACGGCCACAAAATGTCGATGAGGAAATCAGAGTGATGTTACATGCTATGGTTGGTGTAGGTCAAGCATGCACCATGAAATTACAAGGAATTATTAGTGTACAGAAGGTGTTGGTGTTGGTGGATTCCGGGAGTACCCACAGCTTTATTGATACAAGTATCGTGGATAGCTTGGCCTTGTTAGTGACCAGAAAGGCATATAAGGATAGTGGTAGCCAATGGTGAACATATTTACAGTGATGGGATGTGCCAAAATGTATCCCTCGAGGTTGCTGGATATCAATTTCAGGTTAATCTATATACCATATTTGTTGGAGGAGTTGGCGTAGTACTTGGAATCAATTGGTTGATGACACTTGGGAACATCTTCTGCGCTATGCATATGCTGTTTCACATGAACAACTCGCTTGTCCTCCTGGAAGGTGTGTCAGATGGAAAGTCAGATTAGTTGTTGGCTGCCATCAATGTGATTGAGCAGCAGAAAGAGTTGCAAGTATTGTTGATGGAACATGATCATTTATTTCAACAGCCAATGGGATTACCCCCATCTAGGAAGTGCGACCACCATATCAAATTACAACTTGGTACTCCTGTGGTTGTGCAACACTATAGGTATCCATATCAGCAAAAGGATGAGATTGAAAGGCAACGTGAGGACATGTTGGATAAAGGAATTATTCGCCCCAGTCAATCTCCTTACTCATCACCAGCATTACTTGTTCTTAAGGCAGACAAGACATGGTGTTTTTGTGTGGATTATCGTGCTCTGAATGATCACAAAGTGAAGGATAAATTTCCCATTCTAGTTATTGAAGAGTTGTTGGAAGAATTGCATGGTGCTCATTATTTTTCAAAGTTAGATCTTTGTTCAGGGTACCATCAGGTTCGAATGCATGAGGATATAGAGAAAACTGCCTTTCGAAAACCATAGAAATTTTGAATTTCTAGTGATGCCGCCTTGATGAATGAAGTCTTCAAAGGCTTGTTGAGGAAATCTGTCTTAGTCTTCTTTGAGGACATTTTGATATATAGTAAGATGTAGGTTGAGCACATGCAACATCTTCATAAAGTGTTCGAAATACTTTAGGATTAGCAGCTGTTCCTCAAGAAATCCAAGTGCATATTTGCACAACAACAAGTATCTTATTTGGGACATCTTATATCTGAAATAGGAGTCCAAGCTGATCTTGAAAAGTTTGAGGCAATGATGAGTTGGCCTAAACCAATGTCCATCACTCTATTAAGAGGATTCTTGGGGTTAACGGGTTATTATCGTTGGTTTGTTAGATATCATGGCAAGATTGCATAGCCCTTGACTAACATGCTTCGCAAAAATAACTTCATTTGGACAGTAGAAGCAGAGGCAGCATTTAATAGATTGAAGAAGGCTATGTCAGCAACACTGATATTGACTTTGCCTAATTTTTTGTTGGAATTTATTATGGAATGTGATGCTTCAGGGAGAGGAGTTGGAGCTGTTTCAAAACAAGAAGGTAAACCAATTTCATTTTTCAGTAGGCCTTTCGCACATCAACATATGAAGTTGGCAGCTTATGAGAGGGAATTAATTGGGCTAGTCAAGCAGTATGCCATTGGCGATCTTATCTTTAAGGAAGAAAGTTCATTATAAGAACAGATCATTATAGCCTAAAATTCTTGTTAGAACAAAGGGTCACTACTTCTCAACTGCATTGGGTTAGCAAATTATTGGGATTCGATTTCACTATTGAATATAAAGTTGGACGTGAAAGCTTGGTGGCAGATGCTCTTTCACGACGAATGGAGGATCATGCAGATTTTTGCGCAATTTCTTCTCCTACTTTACATCTCTTTGATCTTATTAAAGATGAGATTATACGATCCTTTGTCTTGCAGAAGTTAAAAGTGGAGATCAAAAAGGGAGACAAGGGGACGAAGTGGACAGTGAAGGATGACCTGATTTTAATCAAACCGAGTGTACTTAGAGGGTCGATCTAGTTTCTGTTCCACAGTTATTGATGCTGTTCATTCCACTAATCACGAAGGATATCAAAAGACTTTATATAGGATATTTCGTGATATTTTTTTGGTAGGCAATGAAACAAGTTCAGAAGTCTTGTCCCGTTTGTCAAAAACACAAGGTGTACCACCTTTTACCAGCAGGGTTATTACAACCTCTCAATATTCCCTCTCAAACATGGTAAGCTATTTCAATGGATTTCATTAAGGCTACCGATTTCTCATGGGAAATCTTTATTATTGGTTGTGGTCGATCGGTTTTCCAAGTATACACATTTCATTCCCCTTAGACATCCCTATACTGTATCAGTGGCGAAAACTCTTCTTTGATAACATTGTAAAGCTACACGGTATACCCGAATCCATAGTAAGTGATAGGATGTTACTTTTACAAGTGCTTTTTGGAAAGAGATATTTCAACTATGTGGCACCTAATTGAATTTCTCTTCAGCATATCATCCTCAAGTGACAAACCGAAGTGGTTAACCGCACTATTGAAATGTACTTGAGATGTTTCACTAGCGACTAACCAAAGAAATGGTAGATTGGGTGGCTTGGCTGAATATTGTTATAATACTATTTTTCATACCGCTCTTAAGGCTACACCCTTTGAGATTGTGTATGGGAGCCCTTCCTAGACTCATCGATTACTATTTAGGCAAGGCTCGCTGGAAGCTGTTGAAAAAGAATTATCGGATAGAGATCTCATTGGAAAGATCTAAGACTCAAATTACTTCAAGCTTAAGAAAGGATGAAAGCTTAATATGGTAGGAAGCATCGAGAGGTTCATTTCCAAGAGGGAGATGGATACTTTTAAAATTGCAACCTTATCGACAATTGATAGTCGCACAAAGGCGCAGTTAGAAGCTTGCACTGAAATTCTTTGGACCTTTCTATTCAGTCCAAGATTGGTACCATTGCATATCAGTTACCTACCTTCAAACATGAAAATTCACCCCGTGTTTCATGTCTCTTTCTTAAAAAAGTTTGAGGGCAATGATACCTCTCGCCTATTATACCCATTATACAACAGGGCACGGTCATACCCTAGCCCCAAGCAATACTTGACATTTGCAAGACCCATTCTCAACTAGACGTACTCATCCATAGGCAAAATTACTCACCAGCAGATATTTCCTGGGAGTCGGCGTCGGACATTATTCAATAATATCTTAAGTTCATGCATGAGGTCATGTGCTTTCTTAAGGGGGGAGTAATGTTAAACACATCAACCAGGAAGTCGTTCCTTTTAAGCATGTTCGTTCCTTTTAAGCATGTTATAAGCGTCAGAAGAGAAAAGGATGAGGCTGAATTAGTGTTGATGCTACAAGTGATGTTTGTGTGTTATTTTAATTATTTGATTGTTGTTCTGATTTTTATGTTAGAGTAGCGGTTGTAATTGTAGGATGTCTGTGTGTGGTATGTGCAGGATAATAAGCCAAGTGGCATGTTACGATGATGTGTGTAATATATGTTTCATGTTGTAATAGAAAGAGAAAATAGGGAAATAACTGCCATGTAACTACCTTGTGCAAAGTATTTAACAGAAAAAGAATAAAGAAGAAGGCAGATTTGTTTTCCAAAAATTATTCCTATCATTGAATGAGATCGTTGGGTTGTCTCTATCGAGCTCAAGCTAAAATCCCAAAATAGGTAAAAAAGGAAGAAATTCCTGTAACATCTTGTGACTGGTGTTTGTGCTATGTTTTCTGTAAATGCTTTAGAATTCAAAATTCTAATCCTAACTTACATGTGAAGCAAGAATCCCACCTTATTTGTGAAACAAGAAAAAATAGAAAGAAAAACACGGAGAAACTTTGGCATGCAGGTAAGTTTATTATATATACTTGCTCAAGAGTCCACAATCTAGGTGGTTTGTATATTCGTACTTATTTAAGAGTCCCCACATTGTACTGATATATCCAAGTTTCTCCTTTGGTTTGTTTGTTATTTTGACCCCTTAAATCTTCTACACAATGTTTAAGTAGCTTATCTCATTGTGACAAAATGCAAGAATAGACAGGTGAGCAATTGCTTGGAACTTGATATACATGCAATGGTACTGCCATATTGATGTATCATAACACATGAGCATCACCTTCTGTTTTGGCATGTTTCCTTGCAGCTTCTGCTTGTTAGTGCTGGTAGCTGCTGACTAGCTCCTTAATCAACCCTGTAGTTACCTAGGAGAGACCTTTGCCGTCCATTCTTATGTGTAGGCATAAAATCCATCTCTCTTTGATCCCTCTGGTAATCCTATGCCCATCTTTGTGGACAGTTAGCAATCCATCATATTCTTCCCTTATCAGTCAACTTCCACCAACTTAATATCATGGAGTACCTTTCTGGTTTTCCCCACTGGTCATATGATTTTGACTCATCACATCTGTATGAGGTAACCGAAGTTTACAAAAAAAAAGAAAATTCTGAAGGCATTTGGTTTGAAATAACTTGAATGTGTTCCCTGTATTATATTTCTAGATGTATTTTTTCTTGTTCAATTTCTCAAAGTGTGTTACTTGACTTTCAGAGTTCATATTGGCATCATTTAGCTATTGTTTTTCTTCATAAGGTTGTTTTAATGGCCTTTCATTTGTTGTCCTCTTCTGGTTTAATCGATCAGCATGATGCAGTGGCCATTCTATATATTGATGATCTCATCATCTTTCTCAACACTGCTCAGTGGCCATTCTATATCTCATTATCTTCCCAATGCTGTTTTCTTTCAATATAAGATAATTTTTTATCGTGTTGTTTCAGGATGATTTGTTTAACCAAGTAATTAAAGAGTGCGAAGCACATCACCTCGGGCTGCAGTCATCCTTCAGGTAATTCCTTCAGCCAGTGTTTTTTCTCGTATGTGCTTTTATCCATCCCCCTTCAGTTTTCCTCATCCTTCAGTGTCTCAAATAAAAGACCGAACTGTTGTGTTTTATTATAGTTTGCTTAATATCTTGGTTGAGTAATTTGAAGTTGAAGTTCCATGTTTCTAAATCGACTGGGTTTCAAGTTAAATGCTAATTACAGCCCCTCACACACACACATGCACACAAAAAACAAAAAAAACTTAAATGCTAATTGGGTAATTCGTAAACTTCCTGTGGTGCAATTATTTTCATTGCACATGCAAGCTGGGTGCCACCCCTGCTATTGATTATTTTCTTGCATATGGCACACAATTAACCATTCCAATTCATTGTATAAGTTTGGGTTTAATTACAAGTGTAAAATGTGTGCATGAATGATCTTGATATGGTGCTTGTATGATAAAATAAATGGGTAAATTTAGTTTAAGACTTGAAGTAGTTTCTAGTGTTTGCTTTTGAATTCGGCCTCCCACCTGAAGTAGAGATACATTGTTGCTTAAACCAACAAGCACATAGAGAATACAAATAATCATTCCTGTACTTGATTTAACACCATGAAGCTAATAGAAGCTTGTGATTTTAATTCTTAAAAGTAAAAGCTTGAAATCTTCGCTAACAAAATAGTTGCTGCAAGTTCTATTAGCTCTTATTGACTACAAACTAGTTTGGCAATTAATATTCCTTTTTTTACCAATTCATTAAGAGCTAAATCCTTTTGAATCATTAGAATATCTAAACTCATCTCTCCCCTTAGATTAGAGGAAAGCAATTTCTCTTGGATTTATCAGTCTAAGCAGAAGACACATACGTTGATATTATTTATTATTTTTTGTTTGAAAGAACCATCCCATTAGCACTTATCAGCAAAGGTTGCTTAAATGGTCATCATGCTGCTTCATGAAACCTAATGCTTTCCAAATTGACTGGTGAGATTTTTGCATGGTATTTGCATCTTTCAGCAAATCTTTACAGGAGTGGCCTTCTTTTGCTTTTTATCTTTATCAGAGTACAGCTGTTCTTATGCATATTGTCAACTAAGCAAACTGCTTTTGCCTTTGCGACATGTAAGGGTAAGATTATATATATAGATGGGATGTTAAAAATGATAGCTTAATATGTCTTCAATAGGCAACCCAAAAGTTATATGTTCTCAGAATATTATGCTGACATATTTTGTTGAAATTGCCACTTTGATATGATTACCCCTTACTCTATTTTGCTAGTTATGTTTTATTCACATTTCTTTCCTCTGTCTCTCTAGTCAGACTTCTGTTACTTTACTTATTAACAGAAACATACAAGAAGAAGGATTGGATATCCAAACTACTCGAAATGGAGATTACTACGGGGCACTCGTTCATCATCTTTCTCTCAGTCGTAACAAACGCTGCTTAATGGCATACATGTAAGGAAATTTTTTCGTTTTTAGTTTATAGAGCTATTTGGCAATCATGTCTGCTTCAGTCTTGATTTAAAGCTGCATTGAAGTATGTTCCATGTGACTTAAGGTACAACGAGCTGAAGTTATTCGAAGTTTGAGGTGGAAGGTGGGCCGTGTGCTTCCTGAAGAGATTCTTAACAGGCTAAGTAATTTTGAGAAAGAGTATTTTAAGGATTACTCAGCAACTCTAGACACATATATGAATGAAATGAATCTTGACTTGACCGTGGTAAGCATCCCTTTCCCCAGTTTAATAGCTGTAACAATTGAGATAAGCAACTAAGCATGCTTTAAATGGAGATCTTAGACTTGCCATTATAGTTATTATAGTTCTTCGGGTTAATTACAAAAAACTGATCTATGTTTTGGTCTTATTGTAAAGATATTACCTCTGTTATGTTTTGTGACAATTAAATGACTTGAAATTTGCTTCGTCTTGTTCCATCCAATTTGGTGTTAACCGAGCCACGTGGCAGTACTGGCAATACATGCGTAGTAGGGGGGAAAAAAATGATTCTCATCTTTTTCCTTTGACTGTCTTCTTCCTTGGATCCTTCTTCCCTGCTCTCTCTCTAACCTCTCTCTCTGCAAGAAAATCTTCAAAACAAGGACAACAACTCATCTTCTTCCCCAATCTTCCATTCTCACTCTCTCTAACTTGAGTCATTCCCTTTACTGATTCAATCCTCCACCACCTAAGCCTGTTGCAATTGAGTTGTCATCGTAACCCAGACAACCAAGACCAAATCAATATTATCCAACGTCGTCAATAGAAATTAAAGCCTTTAAAAGCAAAGTAGAAAAAAAATGTAATCTCTAAAATGCAACTGTTATCTTAATTTTCTCAATGATACTGGTTGAGTAGAATAAACATCTTACATAGAAAGAACAAGGTATACTTTTCTTTATACATATTTTTAAGTGTGCTAGCTTCTTCATCTATGGGAAATCAAACTTCTAATTCAAAACACACATACTTCCTCTGTTATCTTATCAATGTTGTCACTCTGTTCTTCATTAATTTCACTTGGATCCATCTCATATTTGGATCTTCAAGCAACACCTTTATTTTCTTAATCAATCACAAGCTCATTTCTTTCTTTACATTGGAATAAGCAAAATTGGTCTTGCCCATCACTTGAAAACTAAAATAGCATTGAAAAAGGATGATGTAAACTACAAAAACCAAAAAATTGAAGCAAACCTAGAATTCAAAATGAAGTTAAGAAAGAAGGTCTTAAACCAATATTGTTCCTTTTTCTTTTGTGGCAATGAAGAAAGCAAAACATTCACTAGAAAAAGAGAGGGGAAAAAGAAAAGAAAAAGGTTTTATGTGTGTGTGCTGGAAGTCTTTTAAGCATCAGCAGTCCAAAAGCACAATTGATGATGCTCGCTTCAGATAAGAAGTCCTTAAGCCATCAGCAGTTCAGAGTCAAGGTGTGGAAGTCATTTAAGCATTTGAGGAGAGATGATTTTATGTGTTTTTTTGGGAGAGAGGAGTGAGCGTAGTATTGTTTTTGATCTTGGGAGAAGAGAGATGGAAGGTGGTTTTTTTTTTTTTAAGGGCACGTGACAAACATGTGATTACTAATGGATATTTTTGGATGGGAAAAAACCTTTTTCATAGGTTAGTCCTTTGTTTAAAAAGGAAAAAAACTCAGGTCAGTTAATTGCAATAAGACTAAAACATAGGTAAGTTTTTTGTAATTAATCTTAGTTCTTTTTAGAAACAATGGAAGCAATGATATAGAATGGTATGCTGATGATTACTTGACTATATAATCTAAGAAAAGGTATGCTCATCCTGTATGTCACACTTGCTTAAGTACTTGTGTTTTATAGGATACGGTGCCACCAAAAGATCCTTATATCAAGATTCGTGTGCTTGATAATATTGGTGAAGTTCTGCTCACAGATCGGTCGGCCAATCTTGCTTGCTACTCGATTCACTTTCTAAAACGTACAGATGCTGAACCATACATCTCTCAGGTGGTTTATTTCTTACCTTATCCCACATGCCATTAGTATTGGGCAATCAAATGACTCTACATCTTGGAACAGGGTTTAATGGAGGAACTTGTGAGCTGATCAATGCAACCTTTGGCACATTGATGTAGATTGAAATTGTTATTCTGCTAATGGGGACCCACCTGCTTGCTAATGTTCATGGTTTTCACCATGCTAACTGTGATTGGGTCTAAACTATGGAGGGGGGCAGAAATTCAAGTTTACTAGTGGTGGTGGTGGCTTCTAATTGCGAAACAATCCATGTAACTGCAGTTAACTACCATTCCTTTCATTAGGTCTCCACTTCTCTAGTTGGAACAGATCCAGTACAGATTCTGGTCTTTCGTGAACTAACAATGCATGGTTCAGTATTTGTGGTTTGATAAACAGCTGAGGCTCGCAAGTCATAATCTCATCATATAATAAATTACAAATGAGGGGACTATACTACATTCATTTCCTTCATTAGGTCTTCACTTCGTGTTTCGTAACTTATGCTTTTAGTGATAAGCTCCAGGATTTTCTTGCTATTGGTGAAAATTCAAGATGCTTGCTTTTTGCTGGACTGGATCTATTGAGCTGATTGCTTTTGTGCAGTATCTCGCAGCTATCAGGGGTAAATCGTTTTATGTTTTCAACATTGCTCATGACATTAAGTGAGTCGGTTGATGCATCACTATCAAGTTTGAGCTCAAGTTGGACTTGAAAGTCCAAAACTTGAGCTTGATGATTGAGCAAGGTTCTACTCAATGAGTTTGAGCTCAACTTACACTATGGATGGGTGAAAAACAACAACTATGTGATGAAGCTTGTGTAAATGAAAGGAAAAATGATGTTTGGTAATTTAAATAAAAAGTGGAAATGTACAGAAAGAAGAAGAAATGATTGGAAAGTTTTCCACTTTTTAACTTTCTTTTTTTTACACAATTTTGGAGAGAAATTGGTAGAAAAGAGAATTATAAAAATTAACCCTCTATCAATATTTTATAAAAATAGTTTTGTCAATTACTGATTCTATTTTTCATTTATTTCCTTCCATTTTCTTTTTCAAGTTGTCAAACACAATAAAAATTCTGCTTTAATCCATTTCTACTCTTTTCTTCTCTCTCATTTTTCTCTCCACTTCCACTTCCACTTTTCACAAAGTTAGCGGGCTAATCTAAAACATTGGGCTGAATTTGGGTAATTTATTGCTAGGTTTTGTTTATTTTGAATGACTTAAATAATTTTTTTTTTTAATTTTTCTCATTGTTTTATGTACGTACCTGTAAACATTTCCCTTTATTTGGATAACATGGAAGAGGGCAAACAACACAAGCTGGATATTTGCAGAGCTGCTGTCTTTTTATGGACTAGTGGCAGTTCCCACTTCACAATCTTATATATAATCTAGAAATCAAGTGTAGCTGGTCATGCTGGTTGGCAGACTGCGTTACACCACATTGCATGATTTTTATATCTTCATTTCTGAGATTACAATGCGAGGATATTCAAATAGGGTTGATCTTAAGTAAAGAGATAACTAAATAATTTAGATATATTTTAACCGTGATGGAATTTTAATTTTTAAATATTCTTTTAACATTAGTTTTATATAATCAATTTAATACTATAATTACAAATGAGATTATTTTGTGGTGGAACCACGAAGTTTTTTGACTTTTATATCTAATGACAAAAATTTTCTAATTTTGTTACTAATATTCAATGTAGTGGTAGCTTAACTCAATTTGTAGTGGAATGCCTCAGGTTAGCTTTGGAGAAGCAAATGTAAAGTGTATGAAAGATTATTTGAAATCAACGGCAAATTTTTGATTTAGAAAATTTCACATCGAAGGTGAACCAACTTTGATAATTTTGATGCCTTAGTTATCTGTATTTATATCGAAATGATATATAATTTTTATTTATATTTTATCCATATTTATCTATTTGATTTTTTGAAAATTATCAATTTTTTTTTCTGTATCTATTTCTTTATAAACAATTTGTTAAAAAAAAGTTAAAAAGAAAAGTGTTTGTATCTACTGAAAAAGTTAGCCAAATACCTTTGAACAACCAAAAAAACAAAAAAGGAAAAAAAAAAGTTTCAAACAGGAAAGCCCCAAATTTAGTTTCTTTTACTTAATATTTCAGGTTTATGTAAGACCATATGATGAAGTTTCTATTAAATTGGTAACATAGTATAATCTATACACGAGAAATAAAGCCCATTTAGCGTTATAAATTTAATAAAAGGACCAACACTACCTGGTCTTTTTTTTTTCCCCCTTCTTGAAGGTTTCATGTATGCGAGCTGGATATTGTCACATCACATGAGCTTTCATAGGATGGTTCTTGTAAGCTAAAACTGTTCATAGCACGAGTCAGAACTGTATAAACCTTGTTGAACCTTGGATCCAGTAATCTAATCTCCTTTCACCGATTTGTACGACTCACCAATGCATGACAGCATCTCAAAATAATCTTCTGCAACTTCTGATGAAGGCATCTTGGCTTCTTCCATTGCAAAAGAGAGAGACAAGTTTTTGCCAGTACTTATATAGAGTATATCACATTTTGCGGATTACGAATTTAAGACCATGTTCATCAATATCCAGTTTATACAAACATTTCGCTATTTAAACGAATTATAAGTTACAAGAAGAACCTCAATTAGCTAACAAATCTATCTGAAAAAACAGAAGAACATCTACATAAACCAACTAAAGCTGATAGATTGAAACGAAGAAAACCAGAATCGGATTCACTCCATCAGCAACCTTGATGGAGCAAGATCTGGATGAAGAAGCACTGCTCTTAATGGGAGATTATGAACTTGTTTCCCTCTATTGGAGCAGCAACCTTCAATCCAACACCATTCCCATGTACCCTTCTCCTGAATTTCCCTCCAAACCAACATTCCTGACCACAAATCCCTATATAAACAAACAGCCCCATCACCCCCAACACATTTAGTACTACTCCAACTTCTCCTATCCACGACAACCTTGTAAGCAACTCACCACAAACTTCCTCAACCAAATTCCAACCACCCCCTTTGCCAAGCTCCCAGATACGCACTTCCCTGTCACTCGTGCCACCAACAAGTGTCAAGTTCCCATTACGCCTCACAAGGGCTGCAAACTCGAGCCGATCCGCTAATGGCACATTCAACTCATGCCACTCATTGGTACTGATTTCAAACCCCATGATGCTATAAGCCCGTGCGGATGTCATCCAATACAATACCCCATTTGAGTACACACTCTCATTAGGCGTCCAAACCGTTAGCCTAACTGCGAATTCAACCGGCATTGCTCCTAAGACCTGCCACTTATCATCCAAGGAATCGTAGAATTCGATTGTAGATTCATGTGAGGCACCAGCACGTGGTGAATTCGACATCCCCCCAGCAACATAAACCCGAAAACTAGGAAACTGAGGATTCTGTCTCTGGCTAGACATGACTACACCAACTGCTGGAATTTTCCTAAACGTGTTTAACATAGGAAGCTGCTTATGTTGTCTAGTAAAAGGGTTACATATGCATAATTGGAGAGCTTTCGAACTTGTAGGCCTTAAAAGGACTAGACCGCCTATTGCAGCAATAGGTTTAACTGGATCAGGCAAGAAATCAAGTGACAAGACATACCAATTGTTGGAAATTGGATTGTGTATGTAGCAGGTTGGTTCGGAAAAAGGGTTTCTGGCTGGTAGGGCGAAGAACCAAGGCTGTTGCAGCCGTGCCTCAGCCGGGGTGGTGCTCGGCGGATAAGTCCTTGCACAATTGTGCCAACGGGTGCATGCCGACTTAGCACTAGCTAAAGAGTCAGGGGATAGGAAGGAGAAGATGTTTGCTAGGATATCAAATGGAAGGTTGTTCCACATTGTTATCAAAAGGTTCTTTGTTGTCTTGGCAGGTGCAACTATATATATAAAATATCCATGTCTACTGCTACTATTGATGGGTTAGCTCACGGCCCAATTAACCATAAAACAGACTCATTAAATTTTGATAGTAATTTTCATTATCAGATTAAATGATCCTATGGAAAAGTATGTAACTAATTTAACTATAAACTGTACGATATGATTATTTAATTTGCTGTTTTTTTTTTGTGTCGGATGTTTGCTAAAAAAACAAATAAAAAAAGTAAAAAACTTAATTATTCATATATAAATCGTATGAACTAGATATAAATTAGATATATATAAATATAGATATACTAGTCTTAATAATAAACTCATGTAAAAATGAATCCAAGTTTTAGTAGTTGAAATTGATATGTCTTGTGGCATAATTCTTAGTTTTGCAATGATCAGGTAGAAGTAATTTTTGGTTGGAAGAGAGAAGGGGAAAAGAAAAAAAAAAAAAAAGAAAAATAAAAGATCCAAGCGTCACTGATGCAATTATTGGTGGTGAAATTATTGGTCCAGACATTATATTGAAGAGGAATAATGTGTCATTGGGATATGTGACCCACATGGGTGTCTGCGTATAGTTTTATGTTTCGTTGTACTTTTTTTGCAATGAAAGAGTGGTGGTTGGTGGCCCTCAAAGGTCAGTAAAGCATATTTCAATTGAAAATTGGCATAATTACGGTGAATTATATTGAAACTTGTAAATATTTAAAGATAAATTTATTTATAGGATTAATATTTTAATTAAGTTTTTTAAATTTTTATTAATAATTAATTATTAATAAATTATTTAACTCATTTTATAAAAAGTTAATATTTTTTAAAATATTTAAAATATTAATATATTAAATGAAATTATCTTTAAATGTTGATACTTTCGATGCAATTTCTTCGTAACTATTTTGGAAAAAAATATACAGAGTCAACTGAATTAATAATCAATGAGGGAATTGATTAACACGTTAGGTTTATGGATAACTAGCTAACTAATGCTCACCGAACAAAAGAAAAAAAAAAAAAAGTCAAATTCATGGTACAACGAGATATGAAATTTGTGTTGATAAAATAGTTTTACACGCTTAAATATAGGGGTAATTTTAAAAAATGTCATCCTATTTTTTTGTTCATACGTATCCATTTCTCTCTAATTTTTTTTTTTTGATGGATTTGGGTTATTCATTTCTTTTTACCCATTTGAACTTTTCACCAAATTACCAAATATAACATTTCATTCCTTCCATCTTTTCCCGTTTCTTTCCATTTTATCATCCTACATCTATCTATATGGAGCCTACCTTTCATGACGGAAAAAAAAACCTGCATTAACATCTCTAATTGTCACTAAAACTTGAATAATCATCTCTAATCAGTCCTTAAATAGGGAGGACTTTAAATTTTTATTGATCAATAAGAAAGATAAACCAGATATAGAGCATGTAAAATCAAAAGTAAAATTAGATATATACATTGATAAAAAGCCGATCTTCAAATAATTATCATTTTTTTATTTTCCACAATATAAGTTGATTATATAAACCAGATATAAGGTCATACTCCTTTATAACTAAATACAATTATGAAATAAGGAATTTCAATAGGCTTGTTAAGTTATACATGATACAATGATAAGATTATGAATAAAATGATCTTGTCGATGAAAACATCCATGATATAAAATTCATACCTCTTTTTAATAAATACAATAAAAAAATACGAGATTTCAAGGAGCTTGATGAATTACATCCGGATTTCTATCAACAAAATGATCCCGTCCGTGAAAATAGCGTATAAATTTAATATAAGATCTATATTTATTTTTATGAAAATTCAATTATAGAGTAAGGAATTCCAATCAATCTACTAAATCATATAAAGGAATTATTTTCAATTTTATTCCATCTTAACCAAGATGCTGACATTGATAAAGCTTGCATGTCACATTGAGGTTCCGTAAAGTAAAACGCTATCTTCCTTTGCGCAGCATATTTTGTGCTCCATTTATACGCCACTTCATGTTTTGTTTTTTTGTTTTTGGCCGCTCACTTCATGTTTTGTTCTGTTACGAAATCGTATTTCAAATATACGAGATAGTGACCCTCCTTGAAATATAATGCTTATTTATGCGATTTATTAAAATAGATCGATCAATTTTTTGCTATTATATGAACAAACTAATTGAGATAATGTTCATACTTTAGAATATCTACTAAATACTTCGTGTAAAAGTAAGTATGTGTAAAAGTAAGTATATAAAAACTTTGAAAAGTTTTGTTTATATGAGACCTATCCCCGACCTCTGAAAATTATCTGCAAGTTGTTATTGCGAGTTGAAGGGATTGTAGGATAGGACAAACAAACCTGCTGAAACCACCAATTCTGATTTTTTGTTTATAAAGATTGTGATTTGTGATGGACCTGTGGTCTCACAAAAAAAGTGAGACAGTAACATCAGAAAAGGAAATAACTTTTGTATGTTTTCAATAAGAAACGCAAATTCTTACGTCAAGTCGCTTTTTTTTTTTTTTTTTTACACTTGTGTATAGGTTGGAGTATTCTAGGTTATGCATTTTGTTTCAGGTCTAGTATTTTTTAATTTTAGATACAAAAAGTGCTAGGTCTAGTATATTTATCCTATGCCAGTGTATTTGTTTCAGGTAAAAAAAATGTGCCAGGTTAGTGTATTTTGTCTCATGTGCGACTTGATCTAAGAGCAACTCAAGTCCTACGTAAAGGCAAGAAAAGAAAAAAAGGAAAAAGGAAAAAGTCCTTGGTGAAAGGAAAGGAGAAGTATTTTTTTTTTTTTTTTTTTTCAATTAATAATTATATATCAAGGGCAGTTGCCCATTTAGCAAAAACCATCGACCATAGGTTGCCTTAAACATAAGATTAATCTATTAAGTGGCAAAAAAAAAAAAAAAAAATCCATTAAGTTCAAGTTCAAACTCATATAGACAAGTACAATAAATTGAACATAAGATGCCATGAAAACAGTAAAAACACAGCTTTAGGTCGATTTCTCTCCATCCCCATTGAAGTATGAATCTTGATCATCAAACTCGAAGTCAAGTAAATCATATAACTAGATCACCTCTAATTGCCCCTCCTGGTTGCCTACCTCAATTGACTCGGTCTAGTCAATGCGAGACTTAGAATTTCCTTTTAAGGGAACGCTTGTTGAACCTAGGTAGACAGCATAACAATGTTATCAACTATATTAACTCCCCCTAGTACGTCTGTTTGGTGGTCTCACTACTTTGATCAATAGAGGCTTGGCTATCCTCCTCGGCCTTATCTCCCTCTTGGCTTTCTCCTTATTCCTTGTCATTCTCTTTCTCCTCTTTCTACACTTATCACTTAGCAGTAGTTAAGATTTTACAGTAAGAGGACTAGTCCATAAAAGAGCATTGGTAGGATTCTTGATTCACCAAACATGGAATTTTGATTGCCACTTTGGTGACATGCGACATCTCAAGGTCATGGTCGAAATTGGCTTTGAATTCCCGAATAGCTCTTTCCCTCGTGGATTCAAAAGCTCATCTCTAGCTTTTAGTTTTTGTTGACATAAGGTTATCAAACTCTAACTTTCGCTAATTAACCTACACTTCAAGCTTTAAGTATTTGGCAACAAAATTGCATTTTAAGGTCACTAATAACCCGTTTAGATGGATTAGTAGCATGAATGAGATCCTTCTTTGCCTTATCAAGTTACTTCACTTTCAGGTTGAAGTCAGATTACAAGTTTGGAGTTTGATCCAAATGTTGAAAAGGTTGGCATCATGTTTATCATCTAGTGCATCTTAACCGACAAGTCCTTATGCATATCTTTCAATGGAAGATCTAACTTCTTTTTCTCACACTGCTAATAAGCCAACAAGACTTCAAACTTTTTAACTTTCTGTGATTAATAAGAACATTCTTGGTTAAGTTGGTCAATCATGGCAGCCAATGATTCACACCTATATTAGTAGTAATTCAAACAACCATGAAGAACATGTATCGACTTGCAGTCTAAATCTCCTCCCTTGATGTCTCCTATCCTCTTCTTGGCATCTACTACTTGGACCCTCACTTGGTTGTATAACGCCTGTGCTCTTCATAAATAATCTTGGATGTATAGTGGAAGATAATTTTACCTCAGAATTTGAAAACAAGCACAGTTGAATAAAAAACTGTGTGGTTTGGACTTTTGTGCCTCTTTGTTATAGATAGGAGGGCAAGGCTTGGTAAGTCGAGATTCGGGTTTATCCTGAATCTTGAATGGAGGCAGAGTAGGTTAGCTAATGGCTAAATGCCTCGCCAAGTTAGTCGAGCTCTTCTTGTTGACTCATTTTTTCTTGTTCTGGGTGCCAGCACCTCTTTTTGGTTATTAATAGAGATCAGCTTTATGAAACCAAATAATTGCTTGGCATTTCCATCTGCAAATAAAAGTCAATATGTTGACAAAAGCACAAACTAGTAAGTCTATACTATCGTGACAAGAGGTTGCCTTCTATAGCACAACAACTTAAACATCAACCTTTCCCAGTAGCCTAACTCGGTACGACAGAAGAGACAGAACGATATCTCGGGCTTTATTTTCCACCTCTAAAGAATATTCTTGTGATATGAGATAGGGACCTTTCTCCTTGTATGCTCTCACCACCTTCATTATATCGATGAGGTCAAAATCCCATCTTTTCCTCCACTCCATGTATTGGTCAATATCCTTGATGATCTCCCGATCATTGTTGCCAAGATCTTTTAAAGACTTCACCTTGATAGGTGCCACTTACCTCGTTTAGAATCTAAAGTTTTTATCAGATTTGATGATAACAATTTTTTTTTTTTCAATTCTTAACAAAATAATTGAGACCATCGAAAATACTATGCTTGTGGGCCTGAGACAAGCTTATCTAGCCTCTATCATCCTTCATAATAAAGAAGTAGCAGAGTGATTGTGGCATAGGCCTCCAAAGTAGACTTTTGCACAATGCCTCAAAGCAAACTAATAGTAGCTAAGAGTTTAGATAGAAATAACTAAGGGACGCCTGCAAATAATCCATACAATCCTCCTCATTTTTGAGAATGACACCATCAAAGTATATTCCATACAATTGATATAAATGTGGAATCGTGTTTCAGAAACAAAAGGTACCTTATCTTCAAGCCTCAGTTAGTAAATATGAAATCAGGAGGAGTTATATTGAAAAAGCACTCTACTATGGTCTCCATTTTGCCTTCTTTGACTTAACTAACCCAGCCAATTAGATCAGGGCTATATGACTTGGTGAAGACACTTCACTAATATTGACAAAATTCTGTCTATCCTCACCATCATTTCTGTAATAATCTTGATCGAAAGTTTTAATAAGGGTGTATATGTCTATTTCCCCATCAATTGGCTGACCCAACACATTGCTCAATGCCCCCATCACTATCTCTCCTCTTCATCGACATTCAACACCTCTACCATCGTACTGTCCCCTCTGGTTGAGTTGTGGATGAACTATGGATCTCACATGCTATGAACGCTTACTTGATTGCTTGAAAAGAGTTGGAGATGTTTGAGAACATGAAACAAAAGAAAATCTAGATTAAAAAAATGAAAAAAAAAGGTGAAATTTGGACAAGGTAGGTAGACTTATAAAGACATTGATTACAATATGATAGTTTAGAGAATCAAAATAGACACCATTCCTTAAACATAAGATCCCTCTCATGTCAAATCCAACGGTTAGGGATCCCTGACATAGTGTTGTGTGTAGCAGACATATATGGACATGATGTAGGCATGACCAGCTCACGCTTGACAAATGCTACCCCATGACATTTTTCACCAGAATTTGAAAAGACAAACTTCTTTTGTATGACAAACCTTTTTATAGACATTTTTTTGCTATAATTCACAACATAGTTAGAAGCCACTCAACTCCACATCAGTTGCTCGACCAACTCCCCTTCATGATGAATTTGACACTCTACGCTCTGATTTATTTCTAAAGCATTCAGTTTGACAATGGAGCCAAATGCAAACTAAAATGCTGTCCACAAATATGGGTATTGTTCACATCAAGGCTCATCTTTATGCTCGGTATGAATGAGAAACCTTCTTCTAAGTTTAATGCCTATCTTGAGAAGTCTTCTTCTAAGCTTAATCTATTTGTTGACTCCTCACCAAAAGTCTAGGTAGGACAATTGTCGATGAGTAAATTTAGACGTAATGCTTCTTAATCCTATCCTGACTTGAATGAACATGTAAGATGGTCTAGTATTCCATTGGTTGATCTTAGAGCTGCAAACAAGCCGAGTCAAGATAAGGCGAGCTTTCAGATGCTCGGGCTAAGCTTTTTTAAAACTTATCGAGTTTGAGTTCAAGTTGAACTTTTTATTGAGCTTAAAATTGAGGCTCGAACTTGATTCGTTTAGTTAAAAGAGCTTTAATTTGAGTTCAAGCTTGATTCATTTATGAAACAAGCTTGAGCCGAGCCAAACTTAGTACATTGAGCCTGGAATTGAAGCTCGAGCTCGACTTCTTTAGATAGCCTTTTTTTTCTAACCTTAAAATATAATATATAAGTGATGCTAAAAATAAATATGCATAATTACTAAATAGAAATTAGCTTTTGTTGTTTTACTTATATAGTTATATGTAATATAACATCATAAAAAATTTACAAATCTGCTAATGGACTTATTAACGAGCCTAAACACGATTTTATTCTCGAGCCTAAACAAGGTTGTTTACTTGCCATTATAACCATTATGGCCCTTATTTTTTTTATTTTATAGTAAAAAATCCTAGCGGGTTTTATACATATGTTTGATATATATATTTCCTCTGGGTTTTGTTTCCCAATGGATTTTATAACTTTCCAAAAACCCAACCCAAAACCTTCTAAGGTTTAACTAATGATCTCAAAACTTGTCCCAAACTCTTTAGGGTATTTATTGGGTTGGATGGGTCTGGTATCTTATAAAAAATCATCTGCTTACATCCCTAGACTAGTTTACTCAGTCACTTAGCTTAAACCTTTCCACTTGACTCCCAACATTCTCAAGAAGTGGCGCATTGGCTTCGTGTCTATTACTTTGGTAACTAAAATGCACCCTATTAACTCTATGAACATGTAACTACTCTCAGTAACTACTGATCATCACTCTCTTATAAATATCCCCTTTGAGATGTCATTGACAAAAAAGCTAGTAACATCTAGCCAAAAATCTACTACTTTATTTATACAACACCTCTGTAATGTTTTATTTTAAGCATTGGAATGATCATACCAAGCAAGCCTTGGTACCCACTCACTTATTTTCATTTTGCAAGCCTAAACACTGGTAGGCCTAGATCCAATCTACTATGTCGACAAAATTAAACTGGTAATAGGGTGCCTTTGTTTACCATATCAATCTCATGACAACTACAAAATGTAATTCCTAACTAGTTTATTCAATTTTAGAATTAAATTCCCTACCTTATTCTTTACAGTATAGTAAACAACAATGTTGTCGATACTAAATCAAATTGGTTTAATTGGAACCAGCCATAAAAGTGGCTCTATTCCTATTAGCAAATTGTTTTTCGTGCTGAGTTGGCCGGACCAGGATGACTTGGCCAATTCAATTATGACCTAGTTGACTCGAACAATCATCTAGGTTGAAATGCACGACTTATTTAAAACAAAAACTAACAACTAAACACACAACAATTGGAATGAACAAATCATGTGTTAAATGTGTACATGCATATATATACCACACACTAAACCATATAAACAAATAGTGTACACACACATCCCCCTTAGATTTGCCATCAATGTAAATAAATGAGTCATCGCTATAAGTCAAGATGGAACGACCATTCCTGGGGTTAAAGCGAATGGAGACATCTTGAAGAAGTTTTAAAATTTAAATAATGATTTATATATAATCACGGTCGCCTCATTAAATTATTTTCTTTTACACTATGTTTAGAATGAGGGAATAAGAGGTAAGAAAAATGAAAAGAAGAATTAGAGTGGTAAGAAAATTAGTGAAAAATTATAATTTTTTTAATATAAGAATGGAGAAAAAGAAATCCAAAAGAGAGAGAGAGGAAAAAATCTGTAATATAAATTTTTTATTTTATTAAAATATCATAAAGTTCCAATTGCCTAGAAGTTTGCTTTTGTTTTAATAAAGATAATAATTTTATTTATTATGTCCTAATATGCTTTAGATTAAAAGAGATTGGCAATTCAAGCCTATGTATGCTGGTAAATGAATAAAATCTCTCTCTCTCTCTCTACACACACACAAAGGTTGATAAGTTCAAGCTTGAATCAAGGTAAAGCTTGAAGTTTTTTTAATTTGATCCAAGTAATAATTCTACACATAATTTAATTAAGTCCTATTAGCTCATTTTTACAAGAAAAGCACCTTTATTCTATTTAAAATAATAATTACATCTGAAATCATAATTTAACAAATTGAATATGCAATTTAGACTTTAAAAAGCATTTCATCTAACCAGTCATCCAGCCTAAAGCTAATGGAGAGAATGGAAGGAGAGATCGTTAAAATCCCTATCTAGGGTGATAAGGATACTAAACAAGTTAAATTTAGAGACAAAGTTTTGGATCCCCTATTTCAAATGGATTCCAACCTTGATATAGATTTGGATCTAAATTGCATTTTAAGAGATGAAAACAACTCATTGATGGATAATGAGAAGACATATTCCTATAAGGAATGATTGATAGGTAGTCATGATAATACTCCTATAGAAGAGATATTGGTAGAGGAGGGTGATATCATTGTCTTGAAAGATGAAGAAGGTCTATTTATTCAAATATTATATAAAATTCATGAAAACTGTATAAGCCTTGGCTAAATGCTGTTATTGTGAAACTGCTTGGGAAACCGATTGGCTACAAAATGCTTTGTAATAAATTAAAGAAATGTGGAGACTTTTTGGTGATTTCAAGTTAATTGAATTAGAGAACAATTTCTTCTTGGTGCAATTATAATGCGAACTTAGAGGTCATGATTGCTCTTCTTGAAGGGCCATGGGTTATCTTGGACATTGTCTTTTTGTTAAAAAATGGTACCCTTCATTTAGAGCTTCTATGACAAATGTTTCTAAGGTGGTGACTTGGATTAGATTCCCCAATATGCCATTACAATACCATCACAAGATTGTTTTAAAGGAGATAGGGAATATTATTGGGAAGACATTGAAAGTAGATTACAATACAAAAATAACACAAAGGGGACGCTTTGCTCGGGTTGCTGTTGAAGTAGACTAATCAAAGCCTCTCTTGGCAAAGTTTAGGCTGGATAACTCTTAGTAGATAATTTAGTATGAAGGCATTCCACATATTTGTTTTCATTGAGGTATGATTGGTCACAGTGCACCTACTTATCCAGTTAAAGCTAGGCTTGAATAGAATACAAATCTTAATCAACTAATGTAGGCTCAACATAGTGTCTCACCAGAGGTGAATCAGATTTTATATATTTTTCTTAGTTAAAATGGATAAAAAATTATTAACGTACAGACCTTAGATAGAATTATAAATTTAGATGTATGATTCTATATGTTTACGATTTTACCGATTTTGCACGATTCTATACAATTCAACCAATTATATAGGTTCGAATGAATAATAAAATCATGATTTTAATGATCATGCTTGATGGTATTGTTTTGTTTATGAAAGTCGATCCACTCTTGTATGAATGGAAGCTAAAATTTTTTTTATAAATTTTGTTTTTTTTTTCTAAATCCAGTTGTCTTCATAATCTAATTAAACGATTTCATAATTTAAGATATAGCTAGCAAATATTCAACATAAACATAATTCTTTAAAAAAAGCCCATAAATATAATACATAAGATATTATATGTGAAGCTTGTATGTGCCTTGATTAAATTTGGGACATTATAAACCAAGTCCCTAAAAACCTTTCAACGGTGGGACTAGAAGCCCCTTGACAATTGCATGCAAGAAAAATCATGTTGAAAATTGAGAAAATTAATAGATAACAATTCATGAATACCAACATTAGTTCGACTTAGAGTTTACGGTCAAAACTATAGTAGTCGTGGGATTACCAGCATTGCTCATCGCTTCCTCCACTGGTGGTCGTTCACAAACTTCCAATTCCTTTAACTGACCACCATCATCTGGATATGATGGATTCTCAGGAATATTAACAATTTCCATTTCATGGTTTCCATTCTGAAGCTGGTTATTTTCTAGGGTTTATGATGGGCTTAAACTATGTTCAGCTTCCTCAGTACGGATTCTCTTCTTTTTCATATCAGGGGTAATTCTATTAGCTTTGGATGAAAAATTAAAGGAAGTTAGGGGAGGAAAGTTTTCCAGGTCTAAATTTCACCTCATGGAGGTATCCATGGTCCCACTGATGCCTCTGGTTCTTCCATTAATGTCAACTAAACTTGGTCTCTGTCCACTAAGTACAAGATGTGGTTGGGCATTAGACAACAAACTAGGCTTGTCCAAGGCCTTCTTGCCTTGGTTTGAACTAAGGACATTTTTATCTTTAGCTTTGCTAGCTCTTTTCACAGTGGTATTTTTATTATGAAGGTCAGATCTTTGACTTGTAAAGATATGAACCTTTACTGTTTGATTGCCACTTTTTTCTCCTTGAGAATCACCTCCTAGGTCGCCTCCTTTTTCTTGAATATCCTCTTCTAAATTTATAAACCTTGACCTTGAATTCACGGGACTTTCCAAACTTTGCTTATTAGTCATAGCCTCTTGATCGCTCACCTTCCTATTACATCTCTTTAATTTGCTAATCTAGATAGAAATCTTATCAGATCTATTTTAAATAAAGCAACTAATCTTCACCGACCACCATGTCAGGTATGGCGGATCTTTATGGTTGGCACTCTACGAGCTGTCAATGTTCCTTTTGGAAGAAACCTAACCAAGGATGGGTCAAGGTTAATTCAGATGGTGCTGTTAATTGTTAAGATAATACTGGGGCTGTGGGTGTGATTATCTGTAATGATGATGGATACTGGATTAAAGGGTGTTTTAGCATTCTGGGTTCTTGCACAGCTTGGGAATCAGAACTATGAGGCCTCTATTTTAGTCTAGATTTAGTTTGGAAACTTGGTTTAAAATAATATTGCCGAAATTGATTCTTTGGAGATTTCACAATTATTTAACCAGATTGGAACTGGTATTTTCGGAACTCAAGTTATTCATACGATTTTCGAATTATTTGAGAGGGAGTGGGAGGTGAAATTTGTTTGGATCAGTAGGGAAGTAAATCTGTGTGCAGACTTTTTAGCTTGCCTAGGATTATCCAGGGATATGGGAATCCAAGTTATGGAGCAACCACATGCTGCTTTGTAGGCTCTTATTGCTGCTGATTCTTGTGGAATAGATATGACAATTAGGGATAATGTGTAATATGTAGTAGACTTTTCTTTTTTTATTTTTAACTTTCATGGCTCGCTTTTCTATAAAAAAATGATGACATCTAGCTTGACAAAAAATATGGCTGCTATTTAATCTCCACTTGTGCTCAATTAGTTTGCAAGCTAATATAATTGAACATGCACAACTTAACTTCGACTTGATAAACTAATTTAGATATCAAACTAAAACCTGGACATACTTACAAACACTAATATATCCAAATATATTGGTTTGTTTTTAATAGTGTCAAGTTTGATTGATATAAAACCATTTTACAATATTATTTATCCCATCTTGGTTTACCCTTGTATTAAACAACAAAAGAGAGGTATTTTATGATCAAATTCCAATAATACCGAATTAATAGTGTCTTGACTAATTATAGCTTAATATTTAAGCATATAATGGAATATTTTTTTGATCAATTTCACTATTTAGATGTTTTATTTTGGCTAGTAAAAATTTTATTAAGATAATATCTTAGATTTTGTCTTTTACCCTATTCCTTAAAAAAACTAAGAAAATAAGTCAAGAGAGCATATAAATAGAGTTGGGCATATGGGTCGTGGCTCAAGGGCAACCTATTTACCTGTTTTAAAAAAATGGGTCGTGGCCAAATTTTTTTGATCGATTTAAAAGTGGGCCAAAATGGTTTAACCTATTCAGCCCACGAGCCAATGTAGGCTGGCCTATGATTAGTCGGGCTAGCCTGTGGTCAAAATATTAAAAAAGAAGAAGAAAAGTTTAATAACAATCATAATATAATAATGCATTATGATTATTTTTGATATATTATGAAATAAGATAGATTGATATATGTACCACAAGTATTATAATATTTTTTAAGTATATATTTATTAATTTAAATATAATATGATATCCAATAAGTTATTTTAAAAACTCGTTTATAAAATATTTAAAATAGAAATAAAGTTAATCGTTAATATATATATATATGTATATAAGAAACTTAAAAATATAAAAATAGTCTAATTTTTTTATAAAGTAATATAAAAAAATTTAAAAATAAAAAATAATTTCATTTGACCTGCAGCCCAATGCAAATAGAGTCTAAGCCTAAAAGATCTGATCGATTTAAAAGTGAACCAAACATCCTTATCCCGCCGAGCCGCTAAATCTACTATGCCCACCACTACTTATAAAGCAGGACCACGTGTTCGGTCAGCAATGGCAGAAAACTTGGACCACCTGAAGTCTTAGACCATCAAGACAAGACATAACACAACAACATTGAAAATTATAAAAAGTTGAATTAACAATAACAACAAAAAAAAAAAAAAATCCAGGAAACAGAATCCCTTTCGTGGGTCCTCCATAATCCTTCTCTCTCTCTCTCTTCTATTTGCTGCATTTTACAAAATGGCGTCTTCGAAAAGATGGGCACGCTTCATTTCTTCAATTGCTTCCATTACCTACATTTTAATAATCTTTTTACAAGTACCCCTTTTCAGGTAATCCTTTTTCCTTTTTCAATCTTTATACTTGATTACCCATTTGCTTGTGCTAATTATTATAATGTTATTAAGGAAGAGAAAGATTGATAGTGCTCTATTGTTTTATGAATTCATAATGCTGATAATAATAATAATAATGATTGTTCATTTAAAGAATAAAATTTCAAAAGGATTGAAAAGATTCCATCTTTAGGTTTAAAAAGTAGTACGCTAAGGACACAATATGTATGATATCATCATTTCCCTCTTGCGCCACAACTTGGGTTTGTCTTTATAGTTTCCCGAAAGGTACATTAAAATCAAAAGGGTCATATCATGTTATGTCGTGTTGTGTCATATCGTGTTGCGTGTCGTGTATTCTGGCCGTTAGAAGGAAAAAGACCTCTAAGGGGGCTTCTATTGTCCATTATCATCTGATTCGTGAGATAGCTATGAGAGTTTTAACGGTCGGTTTAAAATCAATGGGACCGTATGATAAGCCTTGTCATGATGGTTCTTTTCATCGTCTTGGGCTTTTCCTTCTATTTTTTTTATAGCTTTTAGGGTGAGTATTGGATGCAAGATATGTAAATATGAACAACTTCGGCCCTGCGATGCTTTTTCTGTTTGGGTCGCCATTTTGGTTATGTTTTGGTATTCTTTTCAAATCGGACAGATACTGAATTAATACAGATGTGATACTAATACAAAACCGACAGTTTTATTTATAAACTGATAAACCGAACCAATACTAAACCGATACCGAACCAATGCCGATCCGGTACAGATAAAAATTCGACAATCCAAATAGACCTGCACTAGGTTCCTTTGACACTCTTGAAAAGTTTTAGAGAATAAGAAATAATGAAGTAGTTATAGGCTAATTTATGCTAGCTCTTTTAGGAGGATTCGCTGCTTGAATGCTTGATTATTATTGATTTGAGATGAAAGTGGGATATATTACCCTATGACTTTTGACAAATTTTATGTTGGGGAATCTTCTCCCATTGAATCAATCAATGTCTTGATTTTATACTTTATGATTTAGATAATTAATTGTAAATTGAATAAGATGATTCAATGCCTTTACGATTACGGGTTTGGCCAATCCCATTTAGCGATAATAAGGATTGAGTTTTATTGTTTGTTACCGTGATTTCCTATAAAATTCAGCCTAAGTTCCTTGTATTAAGTAAATAAATATAAAGTTTGCAATATATTTATAAGTTTAAATTTTTTAAATTAAATGGTAGTTATGCTAATTTTGTCATATTACCAAAGCAGGAGTCTTCAATTCAAATACCCGTTTCTTCATAATTAGGTTAAGTTTTTAAATTAGATGGTTGTCGTTCTAACTTTTATGACCTAGAAGGAGAATAGTGTCAAGCTTTTTTTCTTTTAAATTCATGGATTTGCAGTACTTTTGCTAGTTATTGCATTTCTTGTATCAGCTACAACTAAGTTGAATTATGTGATTAACAACATGTTACATGTTTAACATTTTTCTGTTTTGTGAATAGAATTCCATGCAGGAGTGGAATATGTACAACACCGATACAAATGACATCCTCTCAGTTGATTGCTAGCGAACTCATTCCTCAAGTTGTTGTGGAGGCTCTTCTCTATCCTGGAGCTGCTGCTAAGGCTGTTCTTAATAACCGGAGGATTCCCCATCGGACTGACATGCTTAAGATCTATGAGTTTACTGACATCAAGAATATCCCGGCATGGATTGATCTTCAGCGCCTTGAGGTATGCCTGTGTTTTTGTTTAGGATGTCATATAGGAGTCATATGACATGCCTAAGGTTTCCAGGGCTATCTTATGGCCATGTTTGGATGCAAATGCATTATTGCAGTTGTTGAAGTATTCGCTATTCATGAGGTTTAAGGAGAGGAGTGCATTTATTGTCTTTCCTATATTTGCTATAATTGAGAGTTTGCAGTTGTTAAAGATTAATGTGGTAATTTTATGAGGTTGTAGATACTCGACTTTTGCCAATAAGTGGTGGTGGAAGCTTAAAGTGGTAGATGGGCCAAAGGGATATTGGTTAACAACCGCAAGAAATGTTAATGGAAAATAATAAGATGACTTCTTTATCTAAAAGGAAAAAGAAAAAAAAAAAAAAAAAAACTAAAATTCATAGAATTCATTTGCTAGCCACCATCATTTGTTATGAACATCGACATCCAACATCACAACTTCTAAAAGTCACTAAAAAATGCAATCCTTTGATATCACCATGATAATATTTGAGAGTTTCATAGCATTTTTTTAATCCTATATTGGAAATTAAAATCCAAAAGGTGTTTGTAGAACAAACAACATTTTGATTTGGCTTTCACAAGAAATTATACTTGCTTGTTTTTCTCTACATCTACTGCTATGTCTCTTGTATGTATTATACCCTTATACCTTACTGTGAAATATAATATAAAAGGTTATAAGAATTGATTCTGCTGAATTTCTTAGCAATAACTTGTTTCGTTTTTGTTTTTCTTTTAATCAAGAACTTGTCACAAATGTCTTTTTTTTTTATATTTTCAACTTCATATGGTTTTGGATAGTCTGCTTAAAATTCAGTAGCTTGATTGATTTGTATCAGGTTCTAGCAGGATGCTACTTCATGGTGGCAGGAGCAATTTTGGGTCTTATAAAACCTGTAAGGATGAGCATATTTGGGACACTTATGGTAATCTGGGGGATTGGTAGGGAAACCATTCTTGGGAAAATAGCTCAAACCGAGTCTTCAAGAAGAATTTGTTGTTACTCTACATTGTTTGTAGCCCTTATTTCTGCATTCTGCTCCATGAGAAGGGATATAAGAAAGATCATTCGGTTCTGCAGAGAACAGCAAGCTGGTAACCATAGGTGGATCTTTACAAAAAAGAAAAATAAATGATTTTTGGTGAAAGATTTATTGTAATACCTAGAAGGATGTTAGAGATCACAGTTTTGTACAAGTTTCAAATGTAGGATAAAGAGAGAAATGATTCTTGTTAGGCTAAATTGGACTGTATATTGATAGGAAGTTACATACAAGAGGAAAGCTTTGTTGAAATAGTTTTTGGGCAAACTCTTCTTTCATTGTATGTTTCTTAGGCTTCCTTTTCCATTGTCTTTGGAGGCATTTAGTTTCATGCAATTCCTCCATATCCTGAATGCTTCCTTTGTAGTTCATTGAAACAGGTTATTTCTTTAATGCAAGAACATGTCTCATTTGCTTCATTTTAATTTTATGTGCAGTAATATTGGTTGTAGTGTTATTTATCCAGCCTTGTCACTTGGTGTTTCTTTAAAACATCAAATTCAATGGTGGCGGCTAAACACAAGGGTTTTAGCCGTTGAATGTTGTTTTATCAATTCTGCCAGTTAATTGGTTTTTTTTTTTGGCATTTCTCTTCACATTTGATGACGAAACCTATATAGATGAAGCAATATTTAATAATATAATGATGGATGATCATGAATGTAAGAGAGGGCTGATGACAGGCCAAATCAAACCTGCCCAGTGGTCCTAGGAGTGCGGTTTCTGGTTCCAATTCTGGTCCCATGACATTTAAAATTACTCAATGTGAAATGGGTTGGCATTGGTTCAAGAATTAGAACTAGGAATTGTTCTGGCTTGACAGATTTAAGGACTGTCCTAGAACTGTGGGAGTTTATATTCCAGTTCTGGTTTCAGTTCCAAGAAATGGGAACTAGGATGAATCAGTTTTAGCACCAGAACTGGCTGGAACTGGCCCACTAAAAAATGAGGTCTATGTTTGCTTTGTACTGCTGGGGCCTATACTATCTCAGGATCTCTTAGATGGAAACACTACCCATTAAATGGGTTTTGAGAGGGTGTGAACAAGGAAACAATAGGTGAGGCCATGAAGAAGAAGTTTGTAGACATCTGAATTTGAATGAACCTCAAGAAATATCATTATTTGATTATTCCACCAAGAGTTGTCATCTATGCTTTTGCAATCTGGTCAATATGGATCAATCGCAACTCCGTCATCTTATATCAATAGCAGGAACCTCAAGTCCAAAAAATAACGCTTAAAGCCCATGAATTTTTTGTATACAACAACAAAAGGAAAAACATATGCAGGCTTATCAGAGGTGCAATCAAAATGCTATCACAGTATAATGGATGTATAGAACATTATGCGGATGGCTCTGTTGAATTATCCGAAGAGGAAGCAACAATAGTTGCTGTCTTAAGGAATGAAAGGAGAAACTGAATAATGGATTCGCTAGGAAATTAAAGAGAGTGGACATTCTAGCAGCAGAAACTTGAGAATACACCTTCTTCTTATGGGTTGTAGGAAAGCTGAAATTAAGTTGGATTCTGCTGTTGTCATTTATTTGTTAGCATCCTCACTCTGACAAAAACAAATATGCTAATTTCATCCGTGCTTGCAGGAAAATGAAAAATCTGGCTACATGATGATAAGAAGATTTACTACTTGATGCATAGATCTATGCATTGATCTCTTTGCTTTGGTTCTGCCTGATGATGTACTTAAGCTAATAAACTGTTTTATTAATATTATGCTTATTTATTTTACAAAAAGGCCAATTAAGAAGCTGTTGCAATATGTATGGGGTAATTGTTGAGGTACAAGACACTCGGATGCCACTAGACATAAGGTCCATTTGGATTGTCTGTTTCTCATTTGTATTTGTATCTATATCTAAACTTTGTGTAAAAGTGTTTAATTTACAGCTATGTTTTATCAATATTTTAATTTATTTGATATTTTCATGAGAACCATTTTCTGTTTTTCATTTATAAGTATTTTTTGATAGATAATTAGTTAAAACAGTGTCTATCATCTACCGAATGTCAAAGGGACTCATAAGATACAAAACACGAATAGAAATACCGTATATGCTGAAAAGCTAAGCCTTCGAGGTGGTGCAAGAAACTTCAGAATTTTTAAACAGTTACGAAAAGTCATCTACTTCAGATACTTTATTTCAGGAATGGAAGGAAGAATTGTGATAAGGGGTTCTCCATATCCCACAGGATCTGTCCAAAAGAGAAAAGATAAATTAGAATAATCTAAGTGAAAGCATGCCAAAGCACACTCTAACTAGGCAAGGGTAAATATGCAACATGAGAATCCATTTAAAGTAGACGCACCTCCATCTTCTTGTAGGATCCTGACAACTTCTCCAGTTGCATCGGCCTAAAATAAAAGAGAAAATAAGAAATAGAATGGAATCAGATGGCTGCAATGTGACTAAGGCTGGAAAGGAACTAGGTGAAATGGAATAGTCTTGAAAATTTGAAATTTGAGCTTGGCTTGAGCTCAGTGAGCAAAAGCACATGCTTGACTACTGCCATTTAGGTTTGGTTTTAGTTGGAAAAAAAAAAATGTTTCTTTAATTAAACATAAATCAAGGCTTGGATTTGACAAAACTCGATATATACAAAAGCTTGAGTCGAGTTCAACTAAGGTTGCAAGCTTGTTGAGCTTAATATGAAGAAGCTTGAACTCAATTTGTTAACATAAGCTTGGTTAGATGGCAATCAAATTAAACTTGAGTAAATTTATAGTCTAGATAATTTGTGAACCAGCTTGGTTTATTTCAACTTCATTGCATGCTGGCTATCATTAGGGGAAAAGTTCGGGTCATAACCTCAACTGGGATCTCCCCACCAAGCTGCTCAATATAGCAGACCACTTGTCCCTCCTTCACTATTTGCTTCTGTCATAAGTGAAAATTTGAGATAAGCAAAATTGTAAGAAACTTGCTAGATTGAAGTTATAAACTCATCTAGAAGAAGATGCATTATGTATAATCATTATTTACTGTATTAACTGATAATGCTTTTGATAAATGTTGCTATATCTCTCTGATCTTTTTTAGCTGTCATAAACAGATTAGCAACAGCACAAAGATTACCGCATATGTAATTGATAATTGTTGTATTTAGCTCAATAGCCATCTAATCTAAAAGTTTAAGGATATTCTTAATACTCCTTTCTACTTATAAGCTAGGATTTTAAGATACAATAACTGAAACTCATTAAGTTTATAATTTAATTGAATGTAATTAAAATGACAATACAGGCTTCAAACTTAGTTCCCTCCTGCTTTGTTACCATATTAAGTTCACAGCTACAAGAATTTAAAAGCTTAAGCTTGTCTGACTTTCAAGAGTACAATCAGAGTCACACAATAGCCATACTAAGGGCCCTTTTTGGTGTTCCCCGCTTATATACCTGTTGACATGCAGGTGGAGTTTGGTTCCCCTTGATGGTCCGAGATCGCTTGAAAAATCCCACCTGGCAAAAAAAGAAGGTTAATTTGTGACGGAAACTTATTCCAAAATAGAGTAAAAAGCAAGCTACCTTTGGGGAATTAATTATCACTTGGCCTTCATCGGCAGCCTTTTGAAACGATGGTTGGATTCCTTTTGGGGAGAGTTTCGACTTGGTAATAGCTAAAACAGGTTCCTGTACTGAATTATTTTCACCAAGTTCTTCAGGATATGTATTTGCATCAATGGGACCAGGTGATAAGGGAGGTGGATCTGCACATTTTTCTGTCAAATTCCTCTTCAAATATAGCTGAAAACCGTCTAGCTAATGTTATAAAGAGAGAAAAGGAAAAGATGGTCAATATTGTTAAGTTGAGGAGATTTAAGCAAACACTTCATAATTTCCATAAAGATAATAAGAAATGGCTCACCTTCAGTTTCAACTCTACTGTATCAGTTTTGCATATGGTTGAGATAAAAGATTCAACCTGCAGATTAAATGTTAAGATATAGACGATTCTAACTCAACTAAAAGGAGCCAAGAGTCTTAACATTAAAACATGATTCAAATCCGGTTGTCATAGGTACCCTTGCATTTGTAAATGGTATTGAGAAAGTTCACCCATCTTCTATCAGAAAAATACCATGCTGAAGATTCCTTTTCATTTCCTTTCATTTCATTTGATTTCCACCCATCTAAACACCACAATACTTTGAAACATGGTCTTAGCTAATCTGTTTGGCTTGCCATTTTGATATTGTTTTGGCACCAACATGAAGACGTGTTTAGCCAAATACACATATCGGACATATAGTAGCCACAGATTAGATATAAATCAAATATGGATAGAATTAGAACATATAAATGAGATATGGATAAATTGGATAAACATATATGCAGAGTTTCTTACTTTTTTCTTCAATTTTGTTCACTAGAGAGACAAAAAAGGAAGTGTAAACATGTTACAGGTATTATTACTCTCAAGGATCATCATTAATCACAAGACACATCAATAAAGCAAGGCAAGCTTTGACCTTGGACAACATTGTCAAGAATATAACCACTTGTTTAACCATTGGTGTTCACAGTGAATGTCCATGTTGCAATTTTACTAGGAAAAGAGTTGTGTGATTTATGCACAAGCAATCAACAATAAGAGATTTAACCTCGGATGCATTTAGAATGTCCTCGTTTGTAAAACTAGATGCCTTGAATACTTTAGAACCATCTATCCTTCTATACCCTGCAGCCATGTGTAGAAAAATAACTTATGTAAACCCAAAGAGCATGCATGGAAGAGAAACAAACAGGAAATCCTGCATCCTTAAACATATAATCTAAAAATTTAAACTTAAGGGTCTAATTTTGGTGTGAGTATTTATATGACTCTCCCTTCAAGGATTTTGACTAAAGCCTAACAAATGGACAACTTAATCAAATAGGGAGTGATTTAAATTCGAGATCTCTTGCTGCAATTTCATGATAAAGTTAACACTATAACCATCGAATTGAAAAGTTTAAAGTTATAAATACAGTAAGTTAAGGTGCTTACGGTGCTTTCCAGGCAACGAATTGCAGCGTAGACTTGTTAATTTATCTGATGGTGCTGAGACCATCAAGCCAACAGAATGCTTTTGTTTTCTGGTTATCCAGCATACTTTAACTATCTTTGATTCTGGTAATCCATGAACTATGCTGCTTATTAAGTGAAGGTTTGAGTTTTTAACAGTTGAAGTTTCAAGACTACCTGCAGAAATCATTGTTAAAAGTTTCTTAGAGCTAAGATACAGCAAATAAAATTTTGTCCTTGTATTGGAGCAAATTCGCCTTCTAAATGGAATTATGTGAAATAATACATGGTTTTGGTAATAATCTAAAACTGGATTTGAAATAAAAAAGATTCCAAAAGACTGCATCCAACTTAGCTAGCAAGAGGAGCCTAAGGCCATTTCTACTCACATTGTATGAACATTGCTCTCCCACTATAATAGAATAGAATTGATTTTCCCTTTCCCCTCCTGGTAAGATAAATGGTTTAACAGAAAAAATTTGGTAGGAGGATAGTGCTTGCATCATGCGCGAACATCAATCGGATCCTCATATCTACAAAAATCTAGTGTTTTCTACAAATCTGCCATCTAGCTAGCTCTTCCAAGGCAAAATTCCATGTTCCCATATTAGAAATTCAACATGAAAATCTTGCAATATTATAGGAGAACAATGTGAAACACAAATTCAATTGAGTTAGTTATAGTGATCCTACACTCCTTAATGATTTCTTAGTCATGCTCAAAAATTATTTTTCTATCATTGTTATATGATTGATCATTGGAGGAATTAGTCCCGGCTACAAATTTAAGCTTTTAGATCAGATGGTTGTGATGCTAATTTGAGCACGATATCAAAGTAAAAATCATGAGTTTGATCCTATACATTCATCACAACCCCATTGAATTAAAATTGTCCATTCGATGGGCCTTACTCTTAGTGTCGGCTATTAAGTGAGAAGAGTATTACGTGAAAAATATAATACTCATATTATATCTACAAGTTTAAGTTTTTAAATTAGATGGTTGTGATGTTCGTACCATCTTTCTAATTCCTCCGATCACTAATATTTACCAAGAAACAAAGCATCTTGATTCAGGTAATATTAAAAATAATTAGATAAATAAATAAGATAGAAAACGACTTACCAGCCATCTAGGGAACATATGTGCACCTTTGGAATTTTTTTCCTGTAAAGTCAATAATATCTATGGCTTGAAGGAGAAACGGACCTTTTTGTCAATGAAGGAATTGTATATATCATATATGTGTCATCATGTAATGGACTGAGAATGTAAGAGAGACAAGGGAGGATTCTGAGAAATATATGTTGTAAGTTCCGTCGTGCAGGATTATAGTTGACCCTTTTGTGGTATAATGTCCTAAATATCAGAATTCTAGTTAATAAAGCCAAGAACTAGAATCCATGTTACCAGCCTATTCGGCTCCTTGTTTTATTCTTCCTATATATATCCTATATATGCATGAAATATGGGGAAAAAATTTTGATTCAAGTTGCAGGTGTCGATTTTTCACAGAGTAGTCTCATTTAATTTTAGTGAAGTTCGGTTCATCCTTTAATATAACTATGTCCTTGTTACATTACACAGATATTAATAAAATCAATTCATTTATTTGGGGGAAATAATCCCTAAAGGCTTAAAGTGGTTGGTTTTTTTTTAAAAAAAAAATAAATTTCATAAAAGTAAAATATTTAAAAATACTGCCACGTATAATTAGTGGTTGAAATTATAAGAAAAACGATACTGCCATAATTATGTAATATAATATTTCAAAAATTCAAATCATTATATGTAATTTCATCAAATCTAGAAAAAATAACTTTAGAGGATGTGAATCATTATTTGAAACATTATCACAAAAATAACATGCTAATAATATATATTCATAAGGTGCAATAATAATTGGAGAACTATCAGTTAATCATATAAATTATAATCTATCAAAGTTTTTTCTTTTCTTTTGTGATTACTTGATGATATTTTATTTGAATGATGTGTTAGTTAGAAATATAAGCTTGAAACTTCAACCAGTTGTTTCACTGTATATTAAACTAGGTTCGAGCCCTACAACGTATGGATGAGTAATATGAGTGATTATATAGATATCGAATACCGCAAGATTACCAGGCAAATGATACACAATTTTCTAAGCTTGCAATTAATATTATTTAAATTCCATCCAAAAGTTATTTATTTTTTTCTAACTACTTTATATAATTCAACTTTAGAGGGGAAATGAAATTTAACTCATTTTGTTAGGTAATTAGATTTCATGTTATTGGATTATAATAGCCTTAGGGATGCAATTTTTCTTTCTTTTCTTTATTTTTTTTCCTTTCTTTTCCTTTTTGCCATTACATGCCAATGTAATTTAAATGATATATTCGTTATCAATATAGTAAATATGTCCAAATTATTTGAAATAATATTGAAGATCTACTAAGGCTTCAGGCCATTGAATTGTTACCTTCATCTCTTCTTCTACTCTCCCAGATTGCCTCGTATTGAGTTGCCTAATGATATAAATTTGCCCATTGAAATACATTTTCAAATATTTTTGCAAACTTTTTTTTATAATCCAATGCATGACAATACTGCACTTTTCATAATGATGACCTCCTTTCGATGCCACTCTTCCTTTCGGGCTTTACTCGCATGAGTCAGATTGCCAATAAGAGCTACCTCCATATTAAACATTGAGTAACATTTAATTGCCCAATGGAGCTGGAATATTGATTCCATACCACTTGTCACAGGTAAGGATGCAAATGAATCAAGCCAACATATAAACCAATTGAGCTTGACTTGATATTTACTTGAGTTGAGTTTCGAGTCAAGCTTGAGTTGCTCGAGTAGTTTATCAAGCTGAGTTCGAGCTTCATATCTTTAGCTTAATTAGCTCGCGAGTCTAATCGAGCTCTATTAAATTCAAGTCAAGTATAAAGGTTAATCATATTCAAATTGAGTTTGGATATTCATAATATTTTAATTAGAATTAAAATTATCTTTTAATAAATAGAGTCTAATTGAGCTTAATCGAGTCGAGTTTAGGTTTATGCAGTGTTATATCAAGTTGGAATCAGGATCAAAACTTTTAGCTTGATCGAGCTCGAGCTTTAAAATATTGAGTTGAACTTGAGCTTGTATTGTTTCAACTCGTCTCATCTACAGCCCTAGTCATAGCATGAGATATTTTCCCTTAAAGTACCTATGCAACATGCAACCATCCTTTAGATTCTCATCTTTACTCATATTCTGAATGGTAATCCAACATCCTCATTATGTTTATCTTAGGTTTGTTTCAAGTCCACTATTCCCACTAGAAGCACTATTTTAGCATTGCCACAATATGATATATGATGATATGGAAGGTTAAACTTATCTAAATGGCTTCAAAAGAGGCTCCTTAAGTCAAAAGCAAGAGAAACCTTATTTCCCTCTTTCCTTTTTTGCCCACATGTCACCTTAGGGAAGAGTATGGGAATGCGAAAAAGGAGATCCTATCAACTTGTTCTGATCTAGGATAATAATCTCATGAACTTGGTCTTACTTCACCTTGCAATGGTGTCATCAAGAGAAAACGATATCAAATTATAACCAGTTTGTTTATAGGGTACTAAATAGGCCTTTAGAATACAATCACACCCAACACAAACTATCATATTGATGTCACTTACTACATTATATATGCTCGAGTTGAATATTACTACCACTTGACCTTGGAAATTCTAACCATGATATTGATATGCACATGCTAAACACATTTAAGAATGACTAAATATTGTCAAAATAAAGCCCCATCAAAACAATTCTCTTTTCAAGATTATAGTTATACCTGTTTGGATGGTTTGTTTTTTCATTTGTATTTGTATTTGTATTGAAATTATATATGTAAGTATGTCCGACTTGCATCTATATTTTATTTATATATGATTTATTTGATTTTTTTCATAAGAATTGTCAATTTTTTTTTATCTGTATCTATTTTTTGATAAATAATTTGTTAAAAAAAAATTTGAAAAAAGTGTGTTTCTGGTGGAAAAAGCTAACCAAACAAATAATATTAGTTTGTTGCAACTTATATTGTCCCATTTGTGAATCCATTTAATATATCTGATTGTATGAATACTTATAATAATTAATAGTCAAATAATAAATTGAATATTAAAAACTATAGAATAGTCTATAGTTACATAAATATGTCGCAAGTCCTCCAAGTGTAAGCCTGCACGTAAATCAATTAAATTTTGTCTAATTGTAAGCACACAAATTACAAGTTGAGCCATCTAGAGTACAAGTGGTTCCATTAATGTTGGGAGAAACATATATATGAAAACTAGAAGTCGAATACAGATTCATTACATTCTTAATAGTTTCGATGGCATGTATGATTCCTGATGCGGCGTCTTTTTTAATTTCTTCATTTTTGTTTCTGGACAAACCTAACACAGTGTCTGGCAACTTCAGTGCACGGTGGAAAGTGGTGGAAAGATATAGGTGAAAATGTTTCCTTTTCTTTCTCTTCAATTTTGAGCAGAAAATTTTGTGAGGTAAGAATGGAAATGTTTTTTTTTTTTTTTTTTTTTTTTTTTTCATTCTCTTCCGCTGCTTTTCAATCTTACCAAACATACACAGCAAAAGTATTGCTTTTCGATTTCATCCGCTTCCCTTCACTTCCGCTACTTTCCACGTTGCCAAACACAGTATAAATCCGAATCCTCTTTTTTCTTAGAAAATTTAAGGTCAATGAAATTCGATCCTTAATTTTGAGGTTGAAGTACGAGAAAAGATTTAGTGAGTGTTATACTTTACATGTAATACACACGTGATGTGTAACTCCAAATGGTATTCTAACACGTGAACATATGAGTAGTGGTTATTTTGAAAACCACCTACTATATTATCCACGCGCTAACATATAGTTAAAAGTTACACACTACGTGTATATTCATGTGACGTGTATCACTCACCCGATATTTTTCCCAATAGGACACAGGACTTTCTTTAGCCTTATGTCATTTAGTATACCATAATGTACCGCATCTTTCCAATTATTATCAAATAAAAAAAAAAAAGGTCATAAGTTTATATAATTAAATTATACCTTTAAAAGTTTAAATATTATAAAAAATATAATGAAACACCTTTGAAAACATTTTATAAAGTTGGTTCCATACACTCAATAATTTCCTAGTGTCCACACAATTTTATGGATGTACAAGCTCGCCTTACATGCACAAAATTGTTTCTTCTTGAAATTCCAATATTCTTGTCTTCTATTTCTTCTTCAAGTTTTACATCGATGTGTTTGATCATTTATTTAATTAATAGAACATGTCTATATAGATGTAAAAATTTTCATTGGTTTGATGCAGGACATTGTGTAATATCTTAAGAAGATACAGATATATCATGAATCTTTAGATCTTAGCAAGAGATGGGACCGCCCTTGTGACCTGCCATGGGAAAGCGACTCTTGATCCAGTTAGGCCTCATGAAGTCCATAACCTTTCTCTTTTAAAGTATAAATTGTTAAAAACAAAAAGGAAAAAAATATAAATGTAAATAAAATTAAAAGTATAGACTTTGTGAGTGGTAAAAAAATATTTTTCATCGCCAAAAGTAATATGTGGTAGGTAAAAACACAAAAAAAATAAGTGTACCTTAAAACCATGCATTTAATTTGGTTTATATGGGTTTCTACCAAAAGGGAAATTCCATTACTCTATAATGTGAGACTAAGTTTTATCTTTTAATCTTCTTTTAACCTCTAAAATTTTTGTACTCCCACATCGTTAACTCTGTAAGTAAAGTTGGATGCCTTTGTACATGGATAAATGAACATTTTAACAATTCTTTAAGGAAATAAGATAAAAATTATGGAGTTTGTATATGTGACTTTTATTTTAACTTTAAAGTTCATTTTATTTAAAATTAAAATTTGTCCACATACATATACCACATAGTGGCCAAGTCTTTCATAGCAAAATTTGCCAATTTTGCATAATATTTTTTGTCTATGTGGTAAAAAAAATCCAAGAAATACTCTACTCGAAGTACCAATGTAATTGAATCATTACCACAAAATTGTGGAATTTCTTCTTTTATTATATTTATGATTGTAGGAGAAAGTGATGTTAAAAAAGATTCTTGGAATGATCCATAGAAAGATAAATTTAATCCCAAACCATCCAATCTTGAAATTACAAATTGTAAAAGTCCATATCACTTACTAGTGAATTGATGCTTTTGAATTCATATACTGGAAATGTAAATCTTGGCTGCTCATTAGTGTACCTTGAAATGATGAATCAAGTGTTAACTAATTTAAATGAGTGTTATTTTCTTGATTCTAATTCAACTCTAGTCTATCCACACTTGTACTCAATTGAGATAATGATTCTTGGATTGCCATTAGTGAATTCTTAAAAAAAAAAAAAAAATCCATATCACTAGCTTATGAACACCAATGTGAGTGGTTTCTTGTTTCTATTGCCATGGTTGCTTTAATGGAAGTTTAGGAACAAGACCAATGTTAAGGGCCAACTTATGACCCAATACAATTTTCCACACACACAATTGAAAATAAACTTACTTCTTTCTACTACTAGCTTTCACTATTCGCCAAATGTGTAAGATAAGTCTCTCAACCACTTTACTCTCACCCTTCTCGTCTTGTACAAATAGGATTTCACCGATTTCTAAACTTAGTTGATTTTCTTTAATTGAAGGCACAATCAAGTTGATGAATTGGAGGATGATAATCTCCATGTCATAATGTATAATGGCTAAGTATGTCATAGGGTGACAAAACAACGGGGAAAAGGAAAGGAATAGCTGAATTCGAGATGGCTAATCTCCAATGTGTATATAGACACTTTCTTTTTAGGGAATTTCTTGATACCCTTTCTCCATTCTTTTCACCTATTTATAATGTTCCCTCTTGTTGGTTACATGTAGTTAAGGATTTGTTATTTTTTAATTAGATATGTTGCTATTGTTGTAAATCTAACTATATTTACCTAATATTGTTTATTTGTACAATTCCTAACTATTTGTACATGAATTAGTAATTTCTAAATCTTAATCTATATTTAGGTTGTAATACAATAGTCAAGTTAGACGGGCTATATCCTAACCAACACCATGCTTTATGTATATGAATAAATATCAACTTTCCTAACTTTGAGTGGTTTTTTTATGGAGCGTACATATGTCCAAATTGTTCACTTAAGCCACCACATTGGCTACTTTTAAAGTTTTTACCTTTTGGGAACACTTTAGATGAGATAGTGCAATGATCGTACCCTAATCCATTTATCAATTCAATCCAAATGGCACAAGAGGGTAATTCTAGAGAAGCATTTTGGAGTAGGTGGATACTAGAGAGTTCATTTGAAAAATCCCCTTAAAGATGGAAAAAAAAAAGAGGTTTGGTACCAAAAGACAAGAAGGGACGATTAAATATAGTCGACAATTTCACTAATACAATACGATAACATGACACGTGATGTGACATGATTAAAAATAAAATTATAGAGAGAAAACACAAGACATTACATGCATACGATATGAAAACACAATTATTACATGAATAGATATAATTATGATTAACTATATAAGGGAAAAAATGATTTTCAAGTCAATTATCCCAAGTAGAACGAAAGAGGCTATGACCTTAACTTGTTATCGACACTATAAGGGAAGCAAGAAATGTAGTTTTAAATCAAGCAAATGTAAATCTAAGTCAAGGGGAAATTTAGCATTTGAAGAGAAGATTGAACAAACTCCTAACTCCCAAGACAGTTTATTATAGATCTTTTCGTGATCAAATTTAATTAGGAAGCATCTGGTTTAAGGGACCTTTTATTGAATGAAATAATGCATGAATTCCTTAAAAAGAGTTCACATTATTATCTAGCCTTGTGCTTGGGTGTGGATCTTGCTCAAGAGGAATTGATAAGGGCATGGAGGTGGGTACAACTTATATCATCTATAGTCTTGGTAATTGTTTTGCAGAAGTTATTATTATCACAGTATAAAATGATAAATAAAAAAAAGGGAGATAAAATAAATCTATGATAATTGCACACTTTGATGGCCCTTCTATGTATGCTTAGTGTTATGGTTCGAGGCTCATACTAGCACACTTTAACCATACGATATTTACAATCTTACTGCTGTAATAGAAAAGCGTCAATTGGCGAATTTGTAATAGCACACATAAGCAACAAAGATAAACCTAACAGCATGTAAAAGGGAAACGAGTAAGAACCAATGTGAGAATGACACATTTTTGTTAATATCTTGTTTTATAATGCTACAGTAGTGCATCCACAAAGGAAGTGTATAACCAAGATACCTTTGTTTGTGATCAACTAATGATAAGTAAGAGCTTGAATCCTCAAGAGTAGTCATACCCCCAATAAAGAGCTTTATGGGTGTTTGTGCGATTGATAAGAGAAGCATTAATTTTCTTTAGATGGCAATGCCCTAAAATAGAAATAACAAAAATACAAAAAAAATCCATTCTAGAAAATTGTAGAATGTTCCCCCTTTATAAGGCATAATTTACATAAAAGGATGGGCCTATACTATAATAATAAGTATGAAACTAGACCTTAACACTATCCCTACTTAAACCTATTGATGTCTTTAATAATGTGGGCTTAAGCTTAACCCTAATGATTAAGCTTTCTTTGCTATTACTGTTAGCTTTCTCTCAAATAATGGCATGAGATCTTCTTCCGTCTCCTTGCTATTGTCTTCTTCTTCATGAATCCTTCACTTCACTAAGTATTCTCTGCACTTTGCTCCAAGGGTTGGATCTTTGACAGTTCTCTCTATAAATATGCCTTTAACGGCTTGACTCATGTAAAAGTTGATTTTGACATGCAATAGCTTAGACATTTGCCAAGACAAGTCTTCTATATCTGAAAAATAAGGCTTTAAAATACTCAGAAAACTAGATGGACATTTAACTAGGTGGGTGGTTCAACTTTATAAGCTACTTTACCAATCTTTGTAATGATGGGAATTGGATCGATATACTTCCCCACTAATCTTTGTCTTTGTTCTGTAGTGATCTAACTTGCTCCAAAAGAAGCTTGATCTCTAACATTGAATTCTCTAAGTTTGTGCTTCTGATCTGTCCACTTCTTTATTTGTTTGGAAGCTTAGCAATGTCGAAGTTCTACTTCCAATCTTTTGCAAATTGAGACAATCTTAAGCATTGTCCTATGAATGATGTGGCCATTGTGCGGGGTAACAGTGGCTGCTAACTCATAAAGTTCTCTATAAGGCAAGGAAGAGCCTTGTCAGATATTAAAGTAGCACTGGGTGATGTCCAGCAAGTTAACTTAGTTATTTTGATTTACGTTAATAAAATGCTGTAAATATTTGTTTAACGAACTATTGAAACTCCTTGTCTACTTGTCACTTTGAAGATGGTAGTTGAAGGCTATACTAAATTCAAAACCCTTAGGATGTTAAATAACTCAATCTAGAACTTTTTAATGAACCTAACATCCTTATCACTGAGAATGTTTTGGGACACACCCTAAAACTTCATACCATGTTTGAAAAGGAGATGGACGATCTAAATTGCATTTAAACTCTTCATGGCATGAGTGAAACTTTCATACTAAAAAAGATTTGTCAATAACAACAAAAATAGATAAGTAATAATAGCACCCTTAAAACCACTTTGGTAGAAAAGTGATAAAATCCATGGGGATACTCTTTTATGGGGAGAGGGCACAAGAAGGGACTCTAACATCTTTGCAAGTTTCCACCTCTTAATCTTGTCTTCTTAACAAGTCAAGCACGTCCAAGTATAGTTCACCACATCTCCCTTCATATTCTTGGTCTTACTTCAACAAGCTCATTGGGAACTCTCTCATGAGTGCCCTTTTAAATTTCTTCACTTGGAAATGTACTAAAGATGACTCTTTGTATGGATGAACTTGCCTTCCACTTAAAACCCGAGAGTCTTCCCCTCTTCAATTAATTGCTTAAAATTTTTGGCTGCCAGGTCTTATCTTAATTGCATTATGTAGGGTAACAGTGGTTGCAATTCCCTCTTTTACTCATTGCATCTGCAACTTGATTGGTTCGCTCCCTGTGGTACATAATCTCCATATAAAACTTATAGGAATCATGGTTTGCTTGGACCACTAACTCAGGCTAAAGCTAGAGTGATAAGAGTGGATCATGAAGGTCGAGTTGTAGAGAAGATCTCCTCCATTGATATGGCCACAATCTAGGCTGTGATGGAGATAACGCCCTATATGCTGCCTGTGGTGAAGCCCATGAGAATGTCATCATCGGGAAAGTTTGAAGAAAAAGGAGATCACGGACTCCATCTTGCCCATGATGTCTATCGTTATAAAGCCAATAATGGCTACGGTTAGCTTGAAGGAGGGAGAGAAAATTAAGATAGAGCAAATCACAGTCGTGATCCACAACATGATCTCATCTCTGTTTATAATTGTTTTGTTTCTTATTTTATTTGTTTGTATTTTAGCTTCTATATTTATCTATGCTTGACTTGTGGGAGTATATAAGGACTATGTTTAGGGAGAGTTTTAAGCTTTTGCTACCTTTGACAATTTGATGTCTTTATAATTCTTCAATTTAGTTCTTAAATGAATTTAGGAGTTTTTCTCAACCTTTGTTATCTTTATCAGTTGTGTGTCATATCGATCGATCAATATAACTTGTTCGATCTTTTCTTGGTATGTAATGTCCTAGAAAAGAATTGTTCATATCCTTTTGAAATGACCTAACCTTAGGGTGCTTAATGGCTTTGTTGTTTTGCCGCACATGCCACCTTTGAGTGAGACTTCCATTAACTAGGTGAGTTGCTAATCAAGTTTTAATTGTGAAATCGTGATTAGGCTCTTTACTAAAACCATCATGCATTGGATGACGATTTGTCGATGATTCTGAAACCATGATACTAACATGTAGAAAAGTACTTTAAGAGAGAGTAGAATGAAAATTTAATGTCTAAAATAGTTTAAGATAACAACCACAAAAGGGGAGCTAAGCTCAACCCGGTTACAAAGTTTGCATTCGTAAAATAATGAAAAGTGAGCGACAAAGCCTAGTACATAGTAAGCAAACACATATACACATGTTATGCACGCCTAGGCTAATGCAATAAGCACAAATTAAGTTTAATTAAGTTATAGGTCAGCAAACAAGTATTCCCAATGTCTTAGAAATACAAACACACATAAGAGAACTCAAGACTCTCACCAAACAAAAGGGGTAGGGTTCCCTTAGTGGATCGAGAGCTAAAGAAGGGGATTTGATAAGTCCCCAAAACTTATTAGAAAAGAAAAAGAAGTAGTCTTCTATGAATCAATCCCACACAAACAGCCATCAATAGATATAGTTTATTGCAATCTTTTATGCAAGAGACCATACCCTAGATAACTTCATTGCAACTTCATATCATCTCCTAATTGACTGTTTAGTTTTAAAATATCACCTATCAATTACCTACTTGTCCTTACCATGCATTCCGTGGGGGTCCAGATGCCTACAACTACCATATCATCCTAGAGTTGTAATTAGGCTGCAATCTAGTCTGGGTGCCATTCTTGGAGTTAATGGCCAAGTAGCAACCAACACTCAATGAAGCCGAGTTTAAATTCTTAATTTGATCATTAATACTATCATATCAAGCAACACATAATTACTATGTACTTGTCAATTGGTTTGAGCTTTCAAATCCCTTTCCTAAGTTGATACCCAACAATTGTTCATGACTAAAATTGAAATCAGTTCATAATTAATTATCTTTAATCCTCTTGTATTGTTTGTTATATCCAGGTCACTTTGACTTAGCCATTTTACTTAAATGCTTAGAGGGTTATTTAAGTCTAAGGAAGAAGTTGGATTAATTTTAGTTCGATGTAGATAAGGATCGTAGAAGGAAAAAGGGGCTTGGAAAGAACATGACTAGTACATGGGGAGATGTATCACCTCATGTTTTGCTACACGACTAAATAGCTTAGCCATGTTTCGACTGTGCTCTTCATTTGTATCAAAGCGTTTATAAAATAGAGAGAAGCACGAATAGATCATGAGTGTATATATCTCCCCTTGTTTTTCTGGGTTTCAAAGTGTTTTTAAAATAGTGTGTAGCATGGGCAAGTACATGACCTTGTGTACATGCCATGCCTTTTTAGGAAACTTGATTCTTTGAGTTTTGAAGACAGAGAGAAGTATAGACAGGTATATAACCTTGGGTACATGCCCTGCTTTTTTGGAAAACTCAATTCTTCAAGTTTTCAAAGATAGAGAGAAGCATGAGTAGGTATATGATCTCGTGTACATGTCGTGCTTTTCTTATGAAACTTGATTCTTCGATTTTTTTTTTAGAACAAAGAAAAGCACAAGAGCAAATCTTTTTTTTTTTTTGTTCTTTTCCTTACATGTTCAAGTACATGATCTCATGTAAATGCCATGCTTTTCTGGAAAACTCTATAATTCTAGTTTTCATGGGTCAAAGAGGAATACAAACAAGTACATGAAATCGTGTATTTGCCGTGTTCTTTTGGGTTTGTGCTTCTTCGTGCCTAAACTTGTTATTTTGTCAAAAACATGTTTTGGAACAACTTTTGGTGTTCTTAACGGTATTAGATGGTTGTGTTCATGCCTAATCTCATCTACCTTTATCTCCCATTTGTTGAAACATGATCAATCAAAGTTAAAAGCCTAAAACATCTATTTTTGATAGTAACCACTAAAATTATCATGTTTTCTCTAAATTTCCAAAACATTTTACACATAACCCTTCATTTAACGCTTTCTAACATCAATAACATCAACCTCCTATTCATCCTATGATCTTATCCATAGTTTTAAACATAGAGCATCATTCATTTCCTTTCAATGTTATTCTTCAGCAAGATTTCAACTTGAAACATATTTATTCTTTTCTTTAAAATTTTTAAACTTGTCTTATCTCCTTATTATCACATCTTCATAACATTAAGAGTTGAGTTTGGTTCTCATCTTATTGTTGTTGTTGCAGCAAAAGTATTTTAAGGCTTAAAACACCTCCAAAATCAATTTTCTTGCCACCTTCACTTCATACCAGCACCCCCATGTTAGAAATTACGTCCAAAAACACCATAAACTTTGCATTTCAAAGCTTGAAAATCTCAAACTTTCCTTGTTACAAATTTTAATAAGGTTGTTGCTCTTCTGTTTCTCCTAGTTCGCTTCCATTATCCTCATCTTCTAACACATAATAGATAACCTTAGTTGATTAGTGCTAACCCTCCTTTAATCTTATGAATTAACATTAAGTGGAGGCTAGGGTTTAAGGATTCTCACCTTAGGGTTGTAGCAGGTTTCCTAAAGGAGAAAAGGTAGAAAAAATAAAAGGTATTTATATAAGGGCTAGTAGAGTAGAGTTTATGATTTATAGGGTTTCTATTATAGTGTAGCTTGGTGTAATCTTAGCCCCCCATTTCTATTAGGTTTTTAATTGACATATTTTACTAACTAAGCACCATTAATTAAACTAACCTCAAATTTTGTTTTTAATTATCCTACTATCAATTTGTCTATTTATTTAGTTTAAATTCATAATTTTTTTCAAGCTATTATATTTAAATTTTGAATTTTATAGGTGGTGTTTGGGTCATTTTGCCTTTATTTTCTTTATTTATTTTATTAAAACTACAAAATCGTAATCATAAAACCACTTTATTGTGAGAGGTTATTTGAGAGAAATCTATCACATAATTCTAACACGGATCCCATCCGTATCATCTTAGTATCAGAGCTTTGGTTTGCGACGCGATAAATTGGTAAGATCTAATTCTCATATCTTGTGAATTTACCGTGGGTGTGGTATTGATAGGGATTACTTGAAGGAGAAGGCAAGTTATGTTTGTTTCTTGGAAGACAAGTTATTGTCTATTTTGAATTGCTTAGGGAAGAAGAAAATGATATTTGAGTTGTGAATTGTTGTTATTGATTATTATTGTGATTTTTGCGAATAGTGATTATCACCTAGGGTTTGTGTGGTATGATTGAAGTTTAGAGTTACTATTGTTTTGCAAAGGTGTGGTCAAGTTTAAATAGTAGCCATGTATAGCAAATACCATTGTAGAATTGATTCATTAACTGAGATATTAAGTCAAATTGAGGTGAAATTGCCTGAGTTTGATGGTCATGTGTCCCCACGAGATTATATAGATTAGTAGTTCTAGGTAGATAAAATTATTGGAGACTTTCCATACTTTAGTCGTTAATCAAGGCAAATTATTATCGAGAAAATAACTGGACTTATAGGATTGCCGTGGCAAAATATTATATTAGAGAGATCATTGAATGGGTTTCGTGATTTTATTACATAAGGTCTTGTGAAGAGATTGATAAAGAAAAGATTTGTTCCATCTAATTATCAAGATAAGTAATATGAGTCTTTGTTGATGCTAAAATAAGGATCTATGAAGGTCAGAGAGTATGCCGGAGTGTTTAAGACTCTTGTTAGGCATAGTAAAGTATTTGAGCCTTCATACACACTATCAATAGATTTGTGAATCGCTTGAATTACGACATCGCTAAAAAGTGTTGGTTGTCAAAGTTTTATGTCATTGGAGAATGCTATCTAAACTACCATGTTAGAAGAATTTTCTAGTTTAATGTTTGAACTAATGGAGAAGACAAATCTATTAGAGGCCTTTGAACTAATTGACTCTCTCGATGACTATGTTGAGCATGTTGTTTGATTGGAAAAGATAATGATGATGTTCATGAAAAGAGTTTAGAGGATGATCATGCAATGCAAGTAGATATTAATGGTGGTGTAGATTGTGATATTGATGATGAAGGCATGAGGGATATTAGTGAGGAAACAATTATTACAGGAGCTATGCGATGTGACATTGAGTTACCTTTTGATATTTTTGTACCTGATATAGAGTCACTTCTACTTATACTAGGAATTAATGAGCATTATAGTTCTATGGCTAAAGATAAGGCTAAAGATAAGGCTAAAGATAAGGTCTTTTTTATGAGCTTGTATGGTTTTTTTATGAGTCTAAAGTGTATCTTAGTTTTAATAATGATTCATTTGGAATTTCCTAAAACTCTAAAAATGAGATTTGTAGAGTTCTCTTCAAGATTTCTGTAGTATTTTGAATCACCTCAATCAGAGTCCGAATGAGAGAGATATGACCAAAATACAAGACAACGTCAAATTATCCAACAAGTTCGAATTAGTTGCAAGAAGTCTAGACCTTTTAAGCCACGGAATGCCCAGGTAATGCAAGATATGCCCAAGAGTTTGGATCATTTCAAAAGATTTGGACCTTTCGATGAACATAATGCCCAAAAGTCTAAAATGTCTGAACTAGTTGGAAAAGGTCCAGACCTATTGTAACTTTACTAGTTGTTGGACATTTTTTCTTCTGACCGTTAGTGGGTGATTTCAGGAGTGACAGCTAGCTTATTTTGAGAGCTTATAAATAGAAATATTTTTTCTTTTTTTTTTTTTATAAGAGAGTAGAGGTTAATTGGTAGAGATAACATCAAAATACTCTCTCAAATTTTATTTATGTTAGTCAAAGTGAAAATGTGAATTGTGCCATAGAGAGTTTAGTTGGCAAATATTATAAGGCACAATTCACGTGTTTATTTGTAATTTGTTGTTGTTTTAGTGAAGTCCTTATATGTTTGAGGCAATTGATGAAGTCCTCATTATGAGGCAATTGTTGAAGTCCTTTTTATGAGGCAAATTGTTGTGGAATTGATGGTATGAAGTTTTACTTGAGTGAGGCATTTGTGAATCGTAGAGATTAGAGAGTGGATCAAACTCCACGTCAAATTCTGGTATGATCGTTTCCTTCCCTTATCTCTTTATTATTTTTGTTGAAAATGCATGAATTGGGCATAAAATTGCATAAGAGATAATGGTTGGGTTATTTGAGTTTAAAATCAGTTTAGAAACTTGCCTTTGTAGCTTCCACATATTAGCATAATAATGCATAGTTATTTATTTATTTTTATTTTCATAGTAAGTGTTTAAAGCAAATGATATTGATAAAGCAGGAGTTGTGTTTACTGAATACTTGTCATCGTGTTCATAAGTCTTGGATTGATTGAGTCCATGATGAGTGGTATGACTTGTCTAGAAGGCCTTTGATTATGGGCATTGATTATAATATAGAATGTTTCATGGTGCCTGGAGTTGATCTTGAAATGCTTTTAGAGTTATTATTTCAGAGAGGATTTATGGTTCAAGTATTGGAGGCAATTCACGAGCCAAACGTGGTTAAGGATTATTACTTAACTACTTTTAAGTTTCGCAGGTTTGTCTTTGATCCAGGAATATACAATTTCAAATATTTGAGGGAAAATCTTCTTGAGCCTAAGGGATATGATAGTAATCAAGGTTTTCTTGGATCAATAACTTGAGCTAGAGCTAAAGTGATACAAGTAGATCGTGAAGGTTGTGTTGCAAAGAAGATTACCCCTACTAGTGTGGCCGTAATCCAGGCCATGATGGAGATGATGCCCCATTTGCTGCTCGTGATGAAGTCTGAGAGAATGTCATCATTGGGAAAGTTTGAAGGCAAAGGAGATCACGTGCTCCATTATGCCTGTGATGTTGATCGTTATAAAGCCAATAATGACCATGATCAGATTGGAGGAGGGGAGAGAAAATTAAGGCCAAGGAGATCACGGTCATGATCCACAATGTGATCTCAGCCCTGCTTGCTATTTAAAACTGTTTTGTTTCATATTCTATTTGATTGTCTTTTAGCTTCCACATTTGCCTTTACCCAACTTATGGGAGTATATAAGGGTTATTAGAGTTATGTTTAGGGAGAGTTTTAAGTTTTTGCCACCTTTGACAACCGATGTCTTTGTAATTCTTCAACTTGGTTCTTGAATGAATTTAAGAATTTTTTTAAACCTTTGTTGTCTTTATCATTCGTGTGCCATATCAGTTGATTAATACAACTACTTTGATCTTTTTTTGGTGTGTAATATCCTAAGAAAGAATCATTCATATCCTTTAATTTTTTTTTATTAAAAACTACAAAATCATAATCATAAAAACACTTTATTATGAGAGGTTATTTGAGAGAAATCTATTGCATAATTCTAACATGGATCCCATCCATATCAAAAACTCTATAAGGAACTATTGTCATGTCCCGATGGTACCCTAATAGTAGTACACAAGCTACACTTGTAGACTATTACTTGTTAACCTTCAGAGAATGACATATTTTCAAACAACATGATCTTCTAAATGCATCGATAAGAAATGATAAACACATATAAGTCATAAATTAGTAAATATCTGCCATCACAAGTAGTGAATATCTTAAGAGTATTACAGACCATAATTCTATTCTAAAAGTCTCTATATAAATAAGCTGATAATTCAAATATAAACTAGCTTATTACCAGAAATAAAAATAGATAACACAACCCGAAGATCCCATATTCTTCTAGCTTCTAAGTTCTTATTGAAGCCATGTTCTTAGAAGTAATCAGCCAAGGTCGTAGAGTTGCAGGTCTTTAGAAGTGTGAGCGAAACCACGGTCTCAGTGAATAACTAGACGTATTACACCTCAAGCAAGTTTATTAACAAACCATATGTAATGCAATAATCAAGTATATGCATAGATATAAGCTTGGATGATCTATAATTCAAACAGGAAAAAGATTTATGTCCTCCTTTTAGGGTTGAAGAGCAATTACTTTATGACCTACCTGCCTAGGAGAGGCTAAGTTTAGAGGAAAATTAACGATTTCTCGTCGTAGAATTATTTCTTTAGTTTTCTGGTAATTTAACTGTCCATTTTCTGTAACAATTCTTACAAACTCTCTAAATATTAATCATTTCAAAGCGATACTACGGACGACGTTCTTCGATGCCACTTAGTTCCCATAGAACAGATGGAACAAATAAAACCTTGGAAGAACTAATACTTTAGAAAAACCAAACATTAATAGAGAACTGAAATATTAATACGTAGCAGAATGCTACCTTTTTTGAATATGCAATAATGCAGTACGTGTAATGCACGACCATGTTATTTAATAAGCTAATAATTCTTATTCATATATATGGCGATCATACATTACATACATTAATCAACATACTATTCCAAATCATCAAACAATTATATTATCACTTTAATTAACTCGTATTTGCGTCGCAAGTAACCAAGTCAAGTCATAAATAATTCTCATCATGCTCTTCACAATAATTGTATTATTATCTTTGCATTACGTGTGCCACTAATTTCAAGCACAAATAGTATAATAGATTTGAGTTACTCACCTGCTCATATTGGCTAATCGTAATAACCCACAAGGAAATTCTCAAAGGTATCAAGGTTACCTATTGAGACGAATAAAAATATTCATCAATAAAGTATAAATTATATAACTAAACTCCTATGAGTGTCTTAGTGTCCTATATTAGTGTTTGATTTTATCCCTATTACTATATTAGTCTTTTAATGGTCTAAAGGTAACAATTATTATTTAATATTTTATTTTCATTTTGCTTTTCTTGATCTTATTTGATGTTTATATTTTTATTGGATGGTTATAGAGTTGTATTTAATAGATCAATATTTTATCATTACTATTATTATTATTATTATTATTATTTTTATATCATTCCTTAGTTGATCTACTATGGTAACTAATATTTATTTTCTATCATTTAATTTCATCATGTTTCTCTTGATTTTTGTTCATGTCATTATTTGTTATTTATGGGTATTATATTATCTTTAATTCTAGCTTATCTACTTTCCATTCTTGTATATATTTATACCTATATAATACAATTATCATAGTTTTAATCTTTTATTTTACATAAGTATGTTATTTGCAATGATTTTTAAAGTTTATTTCTTAATCAAGTATTATACATATTAATATTAATATTTATTTATTTATTATATTAAAATTTCTGTTTCATCTTCTCTTTCTTCTTCGTATATATATATTTTTATATATGTTTATCATTGTATATATATTCTGTTTTGCATAAAACAGACTTCGTTCAGGGAGCTTATGCAAGTACACTGGCATTCTACACTGCCGACGTTTATTCCCAGGATGCCGGTGTTCGTGTTATTTTTACACATCTTAAGTTCCAAGGTACATTAGCTTCGAAGGCCGCTAGGATACAAAGTACGCTGGCTCCAACACTACTGGTGTAAAGTTTTAAATTGCTGGTATTCGCTCATATTAAGTGAAAAAGATATTACATAGCTTCTGTTCCCATGTAAGCCATCTCAATACTGCCGGCTTATCAGTGTACGCCGGCATTGAATGCTTACATTGCCGGCGTAAAGGCAGTGTTGTTACTATTCATCATCTTTTCTGATTTTCCTTTGTTCGAAACTTATACTTCTTATAATATATATGTATTATACTTGTATTAAAACTTCTTCTAAGTATTTTTACATGGTCTATCACTATTTCACGTGTCATAACAACACAAATAACAACTTATAGTCATCATACTTCATGATTCCTTAGCCATTATATATACTACAATATATAAATAGGGTTAAGGTTAAGTTTTACCTTGTGTGAGTTGTTGTGGTGTTGCTAAACCCTCTCTCAAAGCTTGATATGATCCTAAGGTTAATAATAACATTGTTTAAACTAATGCTTATGATCTAACTAACTTGAAACGAATTGCACTTACCTTTGTTTGAGTTTTTAAACTTGTATTGTTCTTCTTAGTTGAAGCTTGTTAATGGTGGTTTTGGTGTGTGTTTTGTGTGAGTTCTGGTTATTGTTTTGAGTGATTTTGGGAGCTTGTGTTGTTAATCATTGAGTGCTTAAATGGTTTTGTTTGAAGTTAATAAATGTGCATATTGTTACCCACGTAGCCGGTTCGAACCAAAAGAAAAATAACCCAGATATAAAACATGCGGGTCGGGTCACACAAAAGGATCCAAAATATAAAATCTTAGTAACCCGATGGAAGTAACCCTAATCTCTTTACTCGCTGAATCAGATACGTATTGAACTCTCTCTCTTTACTATTTTCTCTCGTTCCTCTTTTATTAACCGGAACCCTAGAATTCTAATTTGAATTGTAATTTCTTGTAGGTGTACGTTTATGTACTTGAGACTCTTTCGAGCAAGTCTCGAGCTCTTGATATCATTCGGAATTTGCTAAAACAGGGGTAACTTACCCTTTTCTGTTATGCATGTATTTATAGATTTATAGATCTATAGATCTGTTTATATGCTAGCTGTCTAACGGTTACAAATATGTATTTTGAATCTATCTTAGTTGTATGTATTTGTCTATAACTGTTTCTATCTATTACAAGTACAACAACTGTTTGTACGTTTAACTGAACAATGTGTATATGATTTAAGAGACATAGTCTCTCATCTAGCTTGGCTGCCTCCTAATTCTGTTATTTGTAACACATATATAGAGGCAATAGAGGGCTGCAATTTTTGGTCGAGAAGAAGAACATGTGCTCCATTGAAATTACATAAATTTTCTTGATCTTTCCCTTCATTTAATGAGTTGTCTAGGTAGCCAAATTAGATTGGTTTTGTGTGTTGAAAAGTTGACTCTATTGTGTATTATTTAGGGCAATTTGCAAGACAAAATCGGCTAGGGAAAATCGAGGTCATCACAGCCACTCGTCCAAATCCAATTTGCATCGAAATTAAGGGGGAAATTATTATAATAATATTTATTTTTTTAATTATCTTAGATTTAAGATAGTCTATTAAGCTAAGCGAGTACAAATATGATAGTTATTTAGGAGTTCTATCTCCCAAAATTTATTTAAAGCTTTCACAAATTTTCTAAATTATTATCGGGTTCAACTTTGGGTTTAAAGCTTACACGATTAATTATTTTTAGTGTTTTATATCACCCGATTATGGTTTTCTAAGCTCAATAAACTAATTTTTGTTTCAGTCTCTAATAGCTTTAGAATTCTCTAACTAGAACAATTGTGTGATCCAAATATTTTTTGGAATCTAGATTGTGAATTGTGGATTTGTTTTCGTTCCGATTGTGTATTTATAACCTTAACGTTCATTCTTAAATAATCATTTTCTACCTGTAAGTTTTATTGATTATTGACTTTCTAATTCTCTTGAAATCTTATTTAAATTATTCCTATACTTTGAATTTTTGATACTAGCAACGAAATTTTATCTTTGATTTCTATTACTATATATAAAACTTTGTTTTAGGGTTTGAAGGTATATATAGGTTCATAATTACTTCTGATTTTATTTTAAGGTCTTTGTTGAGTCCTGTATTAACTTTCTATCTTTTATATTTGTATTGCTATTCATTTCTACTTGTATGAAAAATCTCAAGGTTTACAACTATTGTCATCTTGAGTGCTTAGCAAAGAGCTTCGGTGAGTCAAAATATGACTAACAACAAAATTTTTTGTCTTCACCAAAAGTTCAATCCCAATAGATAGTATTTTCATGTTTTAAGGCAATGCACAATGACTAACAACTCTATCTCTTGAGTTGAATACTTATGCTCAATGGGATTTAATTTCCTACTCTCAGATGCTGCTAGATGATCCTCTTGCATCAATACTCTACAAAACAAAATCTTTGAGGCATCCATGTGGACTTTAAATGGAATTGAAATGTCAAGAAGGGTGAGGATTGACTCTTTCGTCATAAGTTGCTTCAGCTCATCAAATGCTACCTAATACTCTTCCCTCAAGAACTACGTTTGATCCTTCTTCAAGAGATTTGTAAGAGAGCTAGCTCTCCTAGAATAATCAGCTAGTCTAAGGAATGATCGCAACTTAGTAACATTCTTTGGAATAGGAAACTCTTTAATCACCTCTACCTTAGCCATATCCAGCGAATCTACCATTCTTTAATCAAGTTCTCAAAAAAGTCAAATAAGCATGATTTTAGTGGACAGTAATAGATAAGAACAAAAAAACATGACCTATATTTTAACTAATAGATATATTTTATCCTATCATTATAACTTGCTCAAAATTCACAATACAAAAAATATAATATTAAAAGACTAAATCATCATTGAATTCAAATACCAATACAAAACAGTACTAAAACTTTATATCTTTCCAATATCGATGAATTCAATTGCATAAATCTCAATACGAGGAACGTAATATTAAAAGACTAAATCATCATCGAATTCAAATACCCAATACAAATAGTACTAAAACTTTAAATCTTTCCAATGCCCATGAATTTAATTGCATTAAACTCAATACAAGAACCATTAAAACCACCAAAGACTAAATCTAAATGCCAAAATACTAGACATCATCATGGTTCGAGTTGTGTTCAAAATCTAAGCCGAACCAATGGTTTTCGATTCCTATTTTGGTGGAACCAAGAACCGTCCATTATTTTCTTAAGAAAAAAAAAAAAACCCTACACCAAATAGACCAATTCGTAAAGTTTATACATACATATACCTTTACATGCTCTTTAGTTTTCTCCTCAAACATTTTCTATATTAGCTTCCCTAAAACTTAATTTTAGCAAAACCATTACCATGCCTTGTCTTACTCGATTCTACGGGTTCATCATTGTTGGCCTATTCACAGAATCGTGGCATATCCATCCGGTTTTGACGGATATTTCTAATATAACATGTCCTTTCTGGAGTCATGATAGAGCGGACCGTTGTGGGCATCTTAGGTTTGAGGTTGTATGTGTATCGGAAACCCTACACTTTAACCTCGCTATCACCCTTGAATCCTTAAAATACAAGGTGAATTCCATAACATGGGAAAACCAGAGCCTAGATGTTACATGAATATATATATTGTCTGATCTTTGCCCATAACAATACAACAAACCAGCCTTTTTCTATCGTGTTCCTCATATTTGATTTTCAATAATACATGCTACCAAACTATTTGTCATCTTTGTTTTAAAAAATTGCGGTTGGATTTTTTTTTCCTCGTTTATGAACGGAATGAGACTCACCGATTCCACAAGTCAACTGCCGATGTGTGGTGGAAGATTTAAATAAGGAAGTAATCGATAAACAAATACAGAGAATTAATCTAACTTGAATACAAGTTGGTTTTGCTTAGATACAAGCTAAATGTACTTGAGTAAAAGTAGAAATTGGAATTCCGGATACAAAAAACCAATACACAATTTTAGGATAGTATTTTTCTTCTTGCCTTTTAGAACAAGCTGTACATGAATATATAGCCACATCAAAGTCTAATAAATAAGAGACTAGAAAACTTTAGAATATTCTAAAACTATTTGCATGTGCAAGCATATGTGTTCCTATTTTTTTTTTTTTTTGTTTTCTATAATATTTCTAAATACTAATATAATTAATTACAAAATAGAAACCTATATAGTTTTTACCCTACAATAATTTCCAACCCTTCAAAAACCCTTGTTTTCAAGGGTTAGATGAAGACCACTATTTTGGATTAATCACATAATAGAACAGCAAGAGTAAATTTCTCTAGTATCCCAAGGCAACCAAAAGTTGGTCAACAACAACTTGATGTACTAGGTCGTAAGTGTAGCATCCATGCCAAATGAGTGTAACAGATTCAAGTCTAGTTTGATTCACTTGAAATCTTAGCAACGTATTGATACTGTCTTTTTGCATGTGATTAGACTTTGCGGATTTACGTTGCTAATCAATCACTTCCTGATAGATAACACCAAAGCATAGAAGTTTTTTTTCTAGCTTAGTATGTAAACCATCAATCCCATCAAAAGTCTAACCAAAGTAAGGGAAGAAATATGAGGCTGAGAATCTTTTCAACGTGCTCACTACCTTACGAATCACTTCCTAGAAATTTCCAAATTTACTCCATTGAAAGTTCTTCCCAAAAGCAACCAAATGTTGCAAAGCCAAGTCAAAGCTTAAAGCATCAAATACCAATCCATTTCTTTTAGAGTTAAGGGACAGTGTCCTTGGCTTTGAAATTCCACAATTGTAAATTGAGAATTTAGTAACCTCCCTTGCCAAATCATTTGTTGATAATTTGCTAGAGACAACTTTTTAGCTTTGCCTCCACCAAGGTCGCCAGCAGAATGGGCAAAAATATCCTTATCAAAGGAAAGATGTAGCACCACAAATGTGCCCACATGTTTAATATTTGAATAAGTTCCCACTAACAACCTATTTTATTTTCTTTGCCTTCAAGATACCATAGGCAATGAATGAGAGCATCTTTAGGTGCTCTAATATGAGGGATAAAAGCTAATGCTTGAAAGTATACTTTACAACTTAACCAATGAATTTCCGTTGGTAAATTGCCAAATGTTAGGTGGTAAGAGAATGGATAAATCTTAGTAATGCCATAACTGGTAATAGTAAAAGCACCTGATGAGCCAAGTTTAGTGCCTTCAGAGGTCGCAACATAAGTACCAAACTTAAAACCATCACCACTATTATCCTCTTTCAAATCAAACAATCTCCTGGCATCATCCATCATTCATCATCCATCATCCACTTTTTTGCATGCCCACATATCTCCACGGCACAAACCATTTCTTTCCATCAACATCTCCTTAACCCTCCTCATAAGTTGTAAAGCAACATCACAATTCTTAATAGCCTGCAATATCTCTAGCAACAAAAACTCATCCAGCAAAAACCCATCTTCCATTGTCAATCCCAGGACCTCTACAACTTCCCTCTACATCTTCTTCTTACAAAATGCATCAATTATCACGCCCCAAAGGGTACCCTAAACATGACAGCCCGCCACACTCAATATTAAGACTCAAGTATGACAACCTTAGTCATCCCAAAAGTCTCGATATCGGGTGTAAGGTGTACTTTCACGATTGTAGTGGACCGAATTTTGAAATAAGCCATTTAAGCAGTTATACATAATAATAATTAAGAAGGTAAATTATAATAATACAATCAATGTTTCAAAAATATAGATAGTCTTACAAACATTAAGGGGTATTTTCCTACTAAAAACAACTAAGTCTAACAGAGTCCATTTTCAAAATAAATATATTTTTGAGTTTTACTTTGAAATCTATATCTACTTCTAACTTCTTGAATTCTATCAAAAAAGAGCTCTTGACTTCGAAGGTCTTACCTGGGTAAAATATCCCCTAGAATCCAACCAAAGGTAGTATAAGTAATGCGTTTAGTGAGAATTATTTCCACAATTAAACACTCAACAACCAATAATCATAACAAGTTAATTTAAACGGCCATATGAGATGCACAAACACATGAGCAAACAATACATATGATTTTCCGGGAATCATATGTTGAATGGATTTATCCCTCCATTCGGGGTTAGATGTTCTAGGCCATATAGAAAGATTTTTATAAATATGATACCTCTGTACTTTTTGTTCAAGCCACTACCTAATTGCAAAAATATATAGTTTATTCAAGTGTTTATGCACCACAATTTAATTAGGGCGACCCTTTGTTGTTTTGTAGATCTTATGGGCTTTATGAAGCTCCTTACTTTACCTTTGTCCCTCTAAGGATATAGTAATAAATGAAATGAACTCACCCAATGGTATGCATGAATCAGTTTAATTAAAAACTCATGGCATGATTAAATATATTATGGGTGATCATAGAATTTGCAGGCAATCATTCCTATACTAGATCAAATATTCATTAATAACAATTCCCGCTTCGATATACTTAACCATAATTTCAACCATATATGTAAAGCACATGCACTTTTTCATTTCATCTTTTTCTAATTCTAATGCAACTAATTTACAGGCAAAAGCATAAGTGCAAAAGTATAAGAAATAAACTCATTCGGCCATTTGAGCAGAAACTTCTGGCCAAAACAATCCTCAGGGTATGGGAACTCGGTCTCCAAGTCACCTATACAAGAGAAATACCAAAAATGAGTATTTCTTACAAGTTCTACTTAAACTTGATAATTCTATTTTACTAAGTTCGTCAAAAATTGTATAGAGTGAAATTGCAACTTAAAATGGCCATAACTTGCTCATTTTAACTCGGAATTTCGTATATTAAATACCATTTTCTACCGACTTGAAAATATCTATCTATTTCTAAGGTTATTTTTGTCAAAAAATTCTTTTAGGTCGTGAAATAGATCGGTACATATTCACCACGAAAATCCTAGCCCTTCAAAGAAAAATTTTCAAACTTTTCTTTATCCAAAAATTCTTTAGCAAAAATATAGATATTTATATGATTGAAAAATCTCTTAAATAAATGTATATATATAGACTCATATTGTATGAAAAATTTTAATGTTTTGTCTCGACAATTATTTTTCATAAAACAATTTGTCTTGTGTTGAAAACTTGAATTTTAACAATTTTTTTTAAGTGTTTTTGAAAGAACATTATAAATTCTTGGGTTACTATAAATGAGTATTTTCTTACATATTTTATTTTCTAAGATAAATTAATTTTTCTTAACTTTGGTCTTTTAGGATATCTACAAATTTTACCTCCAGTTGATAAAAATGAAGTTCCCAAAATTTTCCTAAGTTATTGATAGTCTCTAATAATTTGAGTTGAATTACATATATTTTTCCTTTTAAATGGTTTTGATTGAGAATTATAAATAAGTCTTTTCCTCTTATATTTTTATTTCCTTACTTCTTCAGAGATAGATTTTTATTTCTAAAAAACTTGGTCTTTTAAATTCTCTACTAAATTTTTACTTGGAAGAAAACACTTACAACATTTTCTTAAGTTGTTGTTAATATTTATTGTTTTTGAGTTTATCATCTTTATATTCTTCTAGTTCTTTGAAAATGAGTTTATCATTTATAAACTTACTTTCTTAGATTGTTTGGCAAGCTTTTATTTCTCTACGTGGATTTATAAACCAATGAGTTGATTTTTATCTTAATTTTAAAAACTAGTCTAATTCTTGGTTTTTACTAAGGAGTTGGTAAAAATCCTATAAGTAAGCTTTTCAAGAAAAAATTTCTTATCAAAGAATTATTAACACTAAGTTTTAATAAACTTTATGTTACTTATCATGAAAAGATAGTATTTATTTCCTTAGTTAATTCATTTGATAAAATCATCTTTATTGTCATTTGAGAAAATTTATTATGAGCTTGAAAAGAAGTTATAAAAAAAAAATTTCTTATGTTTTTTATGACAAAATCTTTATTTAGTGACAAAGTTATATATTAAAAGAGTTTGGTTTCATTTTCTTTTATTAAAGAAAATTTCTTTTCATTTTTGTTGAGACAATATCATTATAATGATGCATGCATATGATTTTATAGTATGAAAAAGACTAAAATATCACATATTAATATAGGAAAGATATAAGAAGCAATAATAACTAAAATAATAAGGTCATGTATTGGGAACCTTAGCTTCATCAAGGTATCCCAAAACTAAGAAAAGCCTGGTCATAAAGAAAAAGAAAAAGAAAAATAAAGAAAAGAAAAAGCATAATAAGAGCAATATTAATAAGAATAGTAAGAGCAATAATAATACGCATGTTAGTGAGAGTTAGTGAGCGTCTAGACTCTAAGAAATATGTAGATATATATTTAATAATATATATATATATATATATAAAGTTAGATTAGAAGCATAATAACAATAATAACAACATAATATCATAATATAACAAATTAACATAACAGAAATTCTTAGCATGTGTAAGAACAAAACATGAACATGTTATTACTTCCATAACTCACATGAGCTTTAAGAAACAATACCATGGTTATGCTAAGTTACATGATATGGGAAAAATAAAGGTAGAAAATTTTTACCTAAGGTTTGTATGTGTTGAAAATAGAAAGTGATGGTTGCAAGAATATGTGGATAATAGTAATATGTGGAAGATGGTTGTAAAAAAAAAAAAAGTTGAAAAGAATTGAGAGAATTTTTGGTAGAGAGAAATTGTGGAGAGATTTTGGTAAATTTTTGTTATCTAAAGGTAAATGTGTGAAAGAAGTGGAGGGAGATGGGGTATTTATAGTTGAAGATGGAGGGAAATTGAGTGTAATAAAATAAAATAAAAAAGAAAAACAAATGAATTAGAGAGAGAAGGGGTGGCATCGGTTTGCATGGGGAGGGGAGAGGGAAATTTATTTAATTTGTATTTTGTAAAGAAAAGTAAGTAATTTATAACATATGATGTGATTAAAGATATATGGGGAAGATAAAAAAAAAATAAGAAAATAAGTATATAGATAGTAAGAAAAAGTAGAGATAGATGAATAGTAGAATAGTACAATGAATAGTAAACAAGACTAATAATTTACAGGTAGTAAAAAAAAATACGCGTAGAAATACTATATTTGTTATTTTTAGTTACCAAAAAATTATAAAACTGATATTTTTGAATTCCTCATATTATTATGAACTTAACGGTGTCATCAAAATATTTTTACCGTTCAATATACCAGGGCACGATTTTCGAAAATTGATCCCATTTGGATCTAAAGAACACTAAAAGTTTGTGAATATGATATTTTTAGGTTTTCTTATATTATTACGGACTATTATCCATAATTATCTCAATTCCATTATTTAGGGTTTAAGAGCCTGGGAATGCCGAATATAAATTCTTAGGTTTAATATAGGTGTTGTTGACTTTAGGATTTCCGGTTGACTTCCAGTTATAGGTTTTGGACTTAAGACTGGCATAAAAATCTAGGGGCTTACACCAATCATTGCAGAATAACTATACAAACTCCTATAGCATATTTCATCAAACATCGCTTTCTCGCATCCTCAAAACACTCGTATTTCACATAAATACCATCATCCTTAATTTCTAGAAAAACATCCACACATTTAACAAATCTGATCATTCCAATAGTTGCGTCAAGTGATTCCTGCACCTTTGCCTTAATTAAAACATCCAGGTGCTCATTTTTAGAAGGATTGGGTTTCGGATTCTCCTATTTTTGCAAACTACCTTCTTCAATTGACCCTTTCCTACGAATCACAATTTTGGTACTCGTCTCTCGCTCCTTTCTTTCCAGAGTAATCCTTCTCGGACCAATTATAAGTTTAATAAAATTATTTCCTAGGCATTCATTCATGGATATATAAAGTTGCTTTTGCAAATTAGGTGGCCCATAATCAGTAGATGGTTGAAAACTCAAGTTCCTTTTTACTATTCGAGTAATGATCTCTTGTTTTTCTTTATATAATTCCTCTCTAATATGATACTGTCTTGCATTATTCATAATTCCCATTTATCATATATGGATTCGAGAAACAGAGACCCAATGCCTTTTGGCCTATCATCTAATAACAACCTAGATTGCAACATCCTACTGATCTTTAAAAGCCTAGCATTTAAAGTTTGAGTTCCAGGTTTGAATTTGATACCTCTAGTAAGTTCCTTCATAAAATCAGGCAATTGAACCATGATTTGCAGCTTGTCGTAGCCCGTTAATTGCCCATGAGCATTGATAACTATGTTATAGAATAATTTGTTGCCACCGCCACTCTTTCGAGTAATGGGAGCCTTCTGTAAACTCATGACCGTGATAAGATTGTTGTTCAATGGGGTAGAGTCGTTAAATAGGTCAATACGTTGCAAATCAATTATAGCAAAATCTAAGTCTTCTGAACTAGCACCAGCTTTAGCGACCACAACATCGTTCGCTTTAGCCATCGTTGCTTGTGGTTGTAATTTAGGTTTGGAGAAGAATGGGCCTTTGGTCATTTTTGAGGTGGTGTCTAAGTCGATGATGGTGGCTGTGTATGGGTATAGGTTGATGATGGTTTTGGGTGGTGTGTTTGGATGGGGTTTAGTGTCGGATTTATTGTTGGACTTTTGTAAATCGGTTTGTGTAGGGGTAGTTTCAGGTGAGTTTTAAATGAATTGAAGTGGGGTAGTTTATGGGTGGTTTTGAATGAATGGATTGCTAGGTTTTTATCGATCAAAGTGGTTTGCGACTTCTCTTAATTGATCTTGCTGCTTTTCCATCGTTTCCTATAGAGGCTTCATGATAGATTTCAATTTCTTTTCCTGATCTTTCCATTGTTCCTCAAAGATCCGATGAATAACTTGGATTGATTCTTCAAGCTTCAAACCTTCGCCAGCTATGGTAGGTGGATCGTATTGCTCTAATACCAATTGATGTGTGATGGAAGATTAAAACAAGGAAGTAAACAATAAACAAATATAGAGAATTAATCCAACTCAAATATAAGTTGGTTTAATCTACTTGAATACAAGTAGAAATTGGAATTCCGGATACAGAAAACCAATACACAATTTTTGGATGATATTTTTCTTCTTGCCTTTTGGAATAAGCTATATATGAATATATAGCCATATCAAAGCCTAATAAACAAGAGATTCAAAAACTCTAGAATATTTTAAAACTATTTACATGTGCAAATGTATGTGTTCCTATTTTTTTTATTTTTTATAACATTTCTAAATACTAATATAATTAATTACAAAATAGAAACCCATATAATTTTTACCCTATAACAACTGCCAGTTCATGACTAGGCAGTTCATGACCAACTTGGATCGACAGTTTTTAATCTGTCAGGTCATTGGGTGAGCTAAACTCATCAGGCATAGTTCAGTTCTCGATATATATTATGTGTAATTTATATTATATATATTTTATATGTTATATATAAGTATTATATATAATCTGTACAATATATATGCCATTTATATTATATATTAATATAAATATGTATAATATGTTATTTATAATCTATATATCATATTACCAGCACACACACATATAATGTATTTAATACATGAAACAAATGAATTATAACATATATATTATATAATTATAACATATATATTATGAATATCTAGTATATATGCCATGTAAAATACATACATACACACACACACACACACACACACACACATATATATATATATAGAATGATGTATATATATATCATATGATGTATGGTACACATAATTTATAATTTATATACACTCTTTAAATTTTATGTTTATTTATAAGAAAAATTACAAAAAACATAACTTATGATTTAATACTTTTAATAACAAGTGATTTGAGTTTTGATTTTTGATAAGTACATGACTTGTGTTTTGAGTCTTTTGACATTTTGACAAAGAAGTAACTTAAGTTTTATTTTTGATAAATACATTACCCGTGTTTTGTACTTTTGCAAAAAAAGGACGTGAATTTTATTCTTTGGACGAATAGATGACTTGTGTTTTCACATGTCTCTTAACTATTATTAATAAAAAATACAGGTCATGTATTTATAAAAAAAAAAAAAAAACTCAGTCACTTTTTTTTGTAAAAGTACAAACACAGGTAATGTATTTTTCAAAAATTAAAACTTAGGTCACTTGTTATTAAAAGCACTAAAATATATGTCATGTTTTTGTAATTAACCCTTATTTATATAATCTTTACCAATTATAAATGTTATATATAAAATCTATTATTTAGTATAATTATTAATATATATTTATATGTTATGTTATATATGATCTATATTTTATAACATACATACAAATAAATATATCATATTTGTTCCATGTAACGAATGTATTATAATATATATATATATAACGTATAAATTACGTATTTTTAACTTATTAATAGTTTATATGTATTGTCAAGTAATACATATACTTATGCATATACATTTTAAATTTTTATTGTATATGTAATGTGACATATATATATATATAGAGAGAGAGAGAGAGAGAGAGAGAGGGGTGGGGGAGAGGGGGAGAGAGGGAGAGAGAGTATGTTATATATATGTATATATCTTCATGTGATATACATTATATGTAATTCATACTTTATATACAATATATAAGTAACAAATATGTATTATATATAATCTACCTATCTTGTAAATGTTTCATATGAAGTCTCTATTTTAATATAAATATTTATTTAATATGTTATTTATGTGTGTCATATCTATAACTATATTTATTATAGATATTTGGTTTACATGCTATACGTATATATATTATGCATATATGTATGCTATATATGTAGCAAATATATATATATATATATTATATTATTTGTTAAAGAAAATTCATATTTTATATGGATTATGTGTATGTTTTATGTATAATTTATAATTGTCGGTGTCATCAAAATCGGAACAGTGATTTGACTCGGATACTCTAAAGGATTAGGGTTGAATTGGGGGTCGGCCCGAGTTCAACAGTCCAATGGCAGAATTAAAATTTTCTCTTATGGAGTGGACTAATTATTTGTATTAACTAAAGTTTTATATATATGTCTTACGTTAATGAAGAATTTTTTTACAAAATTAAACACGTGAAAAGGGTAATGTGAAAGACTTCAAATTTTTGAATTAAAAGCAATAATTACCCACAACTTGAAGTTCAACCAATGCTTCATCCAAACTTTACAGAGGTGATGTAGAATTTGATGTTTCCATAAGCGTCTCCCATATTTATATTGGAAAGACCCTTGTTGTTTGACAAGAAATGGCACATGATAGGTATTGTAATACTAAGGATTAAAATTTGCTATTTTTAATAGTTAGTGAGACCTACATGCTTAAAAACTACAACATAAATTATTATGATGAAAGGTAACCTATCATATTGTTTTGCTCATCAACACCGAAACCATCGAGGCTATTGACCTTGAGGCTATTCAGGTTTCCTTCAACAGGCCTAATTCCACTTGCAAGAGCAACCAGTGCTATTCGACCTACGTTAATAATATGAATTGATTTTTCAAAATTCAGTTTGCAGTAGTTTTTATGGCATGGCAATAAAATCATATGAAGAAATGAAAGAATGAAGAAGGCTGGTTTGTCAGTTTTTAACTTTTTTTAGGTTTCATAGGATTTGCATCATCAAATCCAACCTATAATAAAAGCATGACTACAAGCTATTGGATATATGTTGTTTATACTCTATATTTAATAGTCCCACATTGGTTTTTTAAAGAATGTTATTTTACTATATGAGCCGACACATAACACCATCTGGCAAACAAGCACGTATTGGGTGCACTTGCGGAATGGTAAATAATTTTTCTTGAGAACATTTGTGCAGTGCAGCTAGCTACACCAGCTCGAGTTATTCGGGTGGCAGCTGGATTGGTTAGGATAAACAAGTTGACTTTTTCATTTTATAATTATTATAAAATTAGGGATAACAATATTATATTTTAACAAAATAAAAATTCAAAACAATAATTTTGTATATTAATGGGTTTGGATCCTAAACCCAAACTAGAACATGTTTAAATTCGTATTATTTTTGGATTTGATCTGTTTATTATTCATGTCGATTTTCACTTACGTAAAATCTTTTATAACTGTGTCATATCTGAGTTCCTGGGTCAGGTTCTAAATTGCCAATACTAATTAATGTTACATAGAGTAATGAAAATAAGATATTAACGTTTTAAACGATTAAAAAGAAAAGGATAATCAACATTATATAAAATGATGCAAATAATAAATCAATGTTATTTTTTTTATCTAAGGAATAAATATTTAAAATATTGATCTCGTTTTTTAACACCTTAAAACTTAATTATTTAATTGAGCTTACCTCAAAATATTGATTCCTATTATAATATTTCATCTGAAAATGGAAAGCTTTCTCACTTGTTCTACGAATTTTTGGACTCCGGCCACCTTCATGGAAGATACCAAGATTTGATTATTGTATTATTGTTCTTACAGATCGACGGCCATGTGCACGTCATAGTTTCAGGTGACCACTTTGTAATTAAATTTAGCAATGCCATTGCCATTGGCGAAAGAACAGATTATCAATCAAGATGGGGGAACAAAAAGAATAATCCTAACAAAGTCAAAAGCAATTAAAAGAGCATGTTCTTAATTAAACCTCTCCCAGATAACACCATGGCCAGAGAATTCTGAAGAAACTCCAGGGGATTTCGTAGTGATAAATGCAGCTTAGTACATTATTAAGCATCATTAACAGGCAGCATTTATTAATTTTGCGTGTCCCAAATCCCAAGAAACTCTAATGCCGATGTTGCATCCTTAAAACTCGAACATTTACAGGAAATTGTGGAAAATAGTTTAATTAATGAAAGAGTCGTGCAACACTCGTGTCTGTGCCTCTGTCTCAGCCGATAACTAATAACTTCATGTTATTGTTGCCTGCCACCGTTGAAAATTTTTAAATGCAAACTCTATGCAATTTGGTTCGTATAGTTTTATATACGTTGAATAAACCCGATACTTTTCTGTTGTTTCATATACTGAGAAAATATACTATTAATGTGTCTAACTCATTGTATTTGAGTTTTAATTTCTAAGAAAGAAATTTCAATATGCTTTAGCTAAATATTTATATAAAATAAAAGGCTGTAAACCTCTATTTGGAAAAAAAAAAAAAGAAATTAACTAGATATATAATATATATAATATATTGGAGCAGAGCAGCAAGGTGGCTTGACCTAGTAGAAAAATCTTGAAATGGCCTTCATGGGCAAGGTTAAACTAGTCTATTGAAAACTAAATCCTCCTTTCGGTTTCACAACTTTGAATTCAAGATTCGCCAATGAAATTTCCAAGTTAGCGTGTATATTCGCATTTATCTCTAGTCAATCGTCTCATAGACAAAATAAATATAATAAATCATACATTAAATATTTTAGTAATGTAATTAAATATAAATATGAGTTTTTAAATAATTATGAAATTGATCCTATATTAAAAAATATGACGAGAGCCTAGAATTTTCTCCGTATTCACCCACAAAAGTCCACCTTAAAAGTTTGCTTATTGAAGTTTCTAGATAAATCCAAAATTACACCATATATAATATGCTTATAAATATGTCGTTATCTCTAACTAAAGTTATTTATGGCCAAACTTTCGCACCACTGATGGTATCAATATATTTACTATATATATATATATATATATATCTTTTTCCTTTTTGTTTTGGTCATTATCATTTGTGAGATTAATCGAATAACAAAGGCAACAAGATCTAATTTTTAAAAAAATTTTGTATTTGCCAAACTTACCCTTTAATGCATGCATTTTACGTAATTGAAATTAACAAACTTGTGGAGTAAAAGGTTTTCAACTAAACCTTGCTACTGGTAGAGAACCAATTCATCCAATTCCCGTTAAGATTTCAGATTATGTGTATATTTTAGTTTTGAAAAACTAGAAGCGACCAGTGCAAGACAGATTCCAACTTTTAGGTTTTGCTTGTTCTATATCCTTGGATTTGGCCTTATATATTAAACTCTAATGAGTATGAGATATTATTTAATGTTACGCTCGTGTTAGGCCAATGTTTCTAGGGTCCTTTCACGTTCTGTTATTATTAAAATTTCAATAGAAGCTACAACCGAAAAGACAGGTTGTCGTTAAATGTTTCTACAGAAGTGGCACAAATGTTGATTTCTTCAAATTCAGTGGCATTCCCACACAGTTGAACACATAAAAAGCAAGTGCTCTCTCAACCCTTCCCATCACAAAAACTTCCTTGCAATCCCAGTACTTACTTCACTCTCTCACTTTCGGTGCTCAATGAAGAAGACAACGTTGTTGGGAGTGGTACTCCTATGTGCCATTTGTTACCCGGCATCATCTCTTATTGATGGTATGATTTAAATAATTAGTGATCAATAATACTTTTTCTCCCACTCATTTATTCATCTTGAATTGAATTCCTGAGCTATATATGTAAATGTTTTTCTTTTATTTTTTTGGTCGTGATAGAAAGAACTTGTAGAAAAGGAGTAAGGCAATTTAAAACGAAAATTAAAAGCCAAAGTCTATGGGCGACAAGTAATTTCAATGGTAAAATGAAGCCTAAAATAATACGATGGTTTTAATTCTTTTCTTACTGTGCTTCTTGATAAAGGCTATTGTTCACACTTTGAGATTTAAAAAAGCGGTGTTCAGTGACGTAAAAGTTTATAGGAAAAATTACAGGGATGAACATTTGGGATTTAATTTAAATAAAATGATTAAGTTAGAGGATAAATGTTTTGGTAAGTGATAAAAATAGGAAATTAACTTCCAAGCGGTTGAAATAAAAAAAAAATTAATTAATGCAAACGGAGTATTTGGTTATGAACATATGATCCTATCATGTCAACTCAATTTAATGATGTTATTCTTTACCTGAATCACTTAATTTAATATTGATATATACATTTTTTAATTAATAGGATATTCGATTTTTTATATGAATTTAACCTTAAATATTAATTCCTTGCTTGTAATTTAATCAATATTTATTTATAAAATGGGTCCATTATTAATAGTTTTCTTTAAACACTTGTTAAAGGCTTTAAAAAGAAAGGGGGAAAAAATGTCCTTTAACGAATATATATTATAATATTTTCTTCATAAGATAACCAACATACATATATATTTTATGCTTCCAATATTGTTTCCATATTTAATACACTACGAGCAGTGATGCATATACCAAAAGAAATTCCAAAATTAGACAAGCATGAAAAAAAAAATAATTTTCTTTTTTTAAATAAATATCATGCAAGAAGAAATCAAGGTTTAGAAGATCAATATTTTAAATAATTAAAAAATAGATAAACGTTTTTAAGTGAAAGAATAAATGAATAGGACCTTTTTATGGTTAGTCTATTTTTATTAATTTATCATTTATTTAAAAAGCCCGATTTTTCTTTTAACTATTTATCTTTAATTACTTATTTACTGGTATACTTTATTATTTTCTTTACCATTTGAAATACCCTATTTAAACTTATCCTAAAGATAACTTTGGATGTAATTTATCCATTTTAAAAACACCCATTCTTATTTTTTATTAGTTTGCTTGCTCGTGTTTAATTAAAATCCACTTGCACCATAAGATGATTGATGAGGAATCGTAACAAGTGGGAGGAAAGGATCGTTTCTCTCTCTCTCTCTCTTTTTTTTTTTTTTTTTTAATCATTCACAAATTTCGTGAAAACTTAGACAGCTAAGTTTCCCTCAAAACATACTTATGATGTCACATAATTTTCCCATTGTTTCTTGCATCAATTTCAGGATTACTACCAAATGGGAACTTCGAGTACGGTCCCAAGACCTCTGATATGAAAGGCACTGTGGTGACAAGCAAAACAGGCATACCCAAATGGGAGATTTCGGGCTACGTTGAGTACATAAAATCAGGTCAAAAACAAGGCGACATGTTGCTTATAGTTCCTGAAGGAGCATTTGCAGTCAGGCTAGGAAACAATGCTGTTATGAAGCAAACAGTGAGGGTAATGAAGGGCATGTTTTATTCCATTACCTTTAGTGCTGCTCGAACATGTGCACAGGAACAGAAGTTGAATGTGTCGGTTTCACCCAACAACGAGCAAAATGATTGGGGGATGCTTCCAATGCAGACAATGTACAGCAGCAATGGATGGGACTCTTATGCTTGGGGTTTCCAAGCAGATGCTGAGGATATTGAGTTGTCTTTCCATAATCCTGGTGTTGAGGAGGATCCTGCTTGTGGTCCGCTGATTGATTCGGTTGCATTAAAGATGTTGCATCTGCCAAAACGTACTGGAGGTATGTGCTTTGTGTTTGTGTTGGTCAAAAACGTTCTTGTAGATTTTTCTCTATTATGCCGATTTCAAGGGTTTGCTGTTAATGGAAATAAAGAAAATAATCTTTTTCATAGTGATTGTTACCTACTAATCATAGTGGTTTGCCATTGCATTAATTACCTCTAAAGTCAGTTGCAACTCCAATTAGTTGATAGGAGATGGGAAATTATAATTGTCTCACATTGATTACTAAGTCATAAGATAATTAAAATATAAGTAATAAAACAGTAAGTTTAAAAAGCCTTAAAGACAAAAAATTAAACCACCTTTAATTAATACGACTCAGTTCCATGCTAAATGAAAATTTTAAGATTTGACTCTGCTAAGACTCACACGAGATAATGAAAAGTAAGTCACAACTAGAATATAAGTAATTACATAGTAAGTTTAAATAATTTTAGGCATTTTAGATAGAAGATTACGTCCGATTAATATGGAAAAATTCCATACTTCTAGTAATAGTTAGCACTATATCTTGAAATTATTAGGGAATTTATCACACACTAATATTCTTTTGGCTAGCTCCTTTATTTTCTATACATATTGCGAGCCAATTCTTACAAATTTTCAACCTTATGAGAGGTATTCTTCTTATAAAGGACGTAAAATTACTTGTGAGCAAACTCTTGATAAAATATAAGTTTAAGTATACAAGTTTATAAGTTTACAATTCCATTTCTTATGGATTCTATAAACTCTAATCCCTAATAAAATCGTAAGATTTGACAATCTTTTTCATTTATTTTATGGCTGTTTATGTTCTCCATGTTTTTCGTGCAGCCGACTTGTTGAAGAATGGAAACTTTGAAGAAGGTCCATACATTTTCCCCAAGTCAACATGGGGGGTCCTAGTTCCACCCAAGATAGAAGACGACCACAGTCCTTTACCTGGTTGGATCATGGATTCCCTCAAGGCAGTCAAATACATAGATTCAGCTCACTTTTCAGTTCCTAACGGCAATCGAGCGGTGGAGCTTGTCGCCGGAAAAGAAAGCGCCATTGCTCAAGTGGTCTTCACAAAGCCTAGCAAGGAATATGTCCTATCATTTGCCGTAGGAGATGCTAAAAACCTGTGTGAAGGGTCCCTAGCTGTAGAGGCATATGCCGGAAAGGAGTCTATTACAGTTCCATATACATCTACAGGCAAAGGAGGCTATAAGAGCGCATTCCTACGTTTCAAAGCCGTTTCAAATCACACCAGGGTCATGTTCCTGAGCTCCTTCTACACAATGACAAGTGACAATTCTGGTTCGCTTTGTGGACCTGTTATAGATGACGTTAAGTTGATTAGCGTCGGTGGTAGGAAGATGTCATAAGTTGATTCATTTGTTAGAATTTGGATTGTACACTACGTGCATACATATTTATAAATATATATGGACATGTAGAGGTACATGTATTGTGGCTAATAATTATACATATATTACTATTATAAAGTTTAAGGACCTAATAAAGTGATATAATTTTATGTAATGGTTCATATCATCTAAAATATAAAGTGTGGTGTTAATATATGTGTAGAATTCCTGAAGTGTAAATTATCAATTAATGATGGGCACATTGGTAATTTCACACATAAAGATTTATTATAAATAGGGTGTGGTCCCTAATTGATGTATCAATTCTTTCTTTCTAAATTTCCATCTGTCAAAAGAAAAACCTAAGGAGATACAATCAATTAGAAGATCATCTTCCTAATTCTTCAATTAATCATGAATTCTGGTACGTTTCCGCATTTTTTTATTTGTTATCAAATAATTTCTAGACAGGATTCGGTTCTTGGGTTAATTAATTAATTAATATTAATTCTATCAAGTGGTATCAGAGCCTAATCTTGTTCTCGAATTGTTTGAATTCTGTTTTGATGATTACTTATCGTACATAATTTTTATTTGATCAAATGAATTGATTATGACATGATCTGAGGAAGAATTTTTAATTTCAGTATCTTGGTAAATTTTGGTTTTGTGGTTCATTCATATAATTTGATTGTTGTGTACTCATGTTATACTTGTATATTGACAAAAGCACATCGAATCAAAAGGCATGCATGAATTTTGTTGTCCACCATGCATGCATGATATTTCTGATATTTATCACTTTCATTGTTTTCTTCTACGATCATCATGCGGATTCTATTAAATGTATATTTATATTGTTGATTTGTTTTATTGATGAAAAAGAAAGGGAAAACATTGCATGCACTATATTATTGCACTGATGATGGTGGTGATGACCGAATAATATGTTATTCTGCATGTCGGATATCATCATACAGTTTACAGTAAAAAGAATGAAAATAAATTGTGGCCCAAATATGAAATGATGTTTCATAAAGAGTTGTAACTCTTCCTAATAGGTGTCTTGATGGAGACATTGTTTCATGAAGAGTTGTAACTCTTCCTAATAGGTGTCTTGATGGGAGACATTGTTTCATGAAGAGGTTACATTCATTCATTTATTTTATTCATTTTGAATAATATTTTAGTTGAAATAAATACAAAATTTTGGTTTATATATGCATTAGGATATGTATATATTTTTCTGCTTATAATTAGTGATTAATTATATTTAAATTTTTTTCACTTCAATTAATTGAAATGATATAGTCACCAAAGTGACCTCTGTTGTGGACATTTTTTGTTTGTGAATCACTAAGATGGTAGTATGTGTTTTTATTCATGCGAATAATATGTCGGCCCAAAGGAAGACTATTATTTGGCAGAAATTTATACATGCATGTGGTAATGAGTGAGATGATTATAAGGTGTCCATTGTGAGCATTTAGTTAGCCCAAAGGAAGGCTAAATGTTTGATAGGATTTTATCATTTCTACTTGATTACTACACCAAGAAAGCCTACTATGAGTCAAATTCTCTATCCAAAGATTAGATTTGATGTCACATTGGTTATCTTGAGATGGGTTATTATTTTTTTTTTTTGGCATAATTAATCACTATTTTGGTTATGGATGTATGTGTGAGCTAATTATTTGTTTTATATATATTGTTCTTTGTACAGCTGATACTGTTAATGCTACTTCTGTTACTACCACAATCAATAGTATTCCGATGCTTAATGGTAGTAATTTTAAAACTTGGAAAAATAAGGTGACTATGGTCTTGGGATGCATGGATTTAGACCTTGCATTGAGAGAGCAACCTCCTGCACCTCTTACAGATCAAAGCTCTTCCGAGGATAGGAAGAGTTTTGAGAGGTGGGACCGCTCTAATCGCATGAGTCTTATGATAATGAAAAATGCTATCCCAGAGACATTTCTGGACACTATGTCTGAGGAAACTAATGCCAAAAGCTTCCTTAATACCCTTGAAGAGCGCTTTGCCAAAAGTGATAAGGCAGAGACAAGTGCATCTTTAAGAAAACTTGTCTCTATGAGGTATAAGAGTAATGGGAACATAAGGGAGTACATCTTAGAAATGTCTCATCTTGCTGGAAAATTGAAATCACTAAAGATAGAGCTTTCGGAAGATTTGCTCGTTCATTTAGTGTTGATTTCACTTCCTCCACAATTTGGACAGTTTGAGGTGAGCTATAATTGTCAAAAGGACAAATGGACATTTAATGAACTCATCTCTCACTTAGTGGAAGAGGAAGATAGGATGAAACAACATAAGATTGAGAGTGCTCATTTGGCATCAACCTCTTCAGGCCATGGTAAAAAGAGGAAAGGTAAGGAGATTGTGGTGTCACAAGCACAAAAGAAGCATAAGGACATGTCCAAGGGACGTACAGAAAAGAAATGCTTCTTTTGTAAGGACACTTCTCATATGAAGAAAGACTGCACTAAGTATCACACTTGGCGTGTGAAGAAAGGTATGTCTTTCGCTCTTGTTTGTACTGAAGTTAATATGGTTTCAGTTCCAAGGTATACTTGGTGGTTGGATTCTGGTGCAACAACTCACATAAGTATATCTATGCAGGGTTGCCTGAACTGCCGAAAACCCAATAATGATGAGAAATTCATATACATGGGGGCTGGAAATCCGGTGGAAGTTCAAGGCATAGGACTTTTAAGTTGTTGTTATCTACTGGTTTTTATTTAGAATTAAACAACACATTTATTATACCGTCTTTTAGACGGAATTTAGTTTCAGTTTCTGTATTGGACAAAGAAGGATTTATTTGTTCATTTGGACATAGAAAATGTAATGTTTATTTTAATTCTATGCTTATTGGAACTAGTACTTTATCTGATTATGACAATCTTTATTTACTTGATACAATATCTTCCTATGGTGAGTCCCACAATGTTGAAACCAAAGGCACTAAACGCAAATTTTCAAATGAAAATTCTTTCTCTTTATGGCACAAACGTTTGGGTCATATCTCTAAACAGAGAATTGATAGGCTTGTGTCGGAAGGGATTATTGAAAAGTTTGATCATTTGGATTATGATACTTGTGTTGAGTGCATTAAGGGTAAAATTACAAACAAGAGAAAAGTAGGAGCCGAGAGAGTTAAAGATGTCTTAGAACTGATACATACGGATATTTGTGGGCCATTTCCTACAGCTTCATGGAATGGTCAACAATACTTTATCACGTTCATTGACGATTATTCTCGATATGGCTACCTATATTTAATTCATGAGAAGTCACAAGCATTGGACGTTTTCAAGTCATTCAAGGCCGAAGTTGAAAATCAACTTGGTAAGACTATTAAGTCCATTAGATCTGATCGTGGTGGTGAATACTACGGTAGATATGATGGATCAGGTGAGCAACGTCCAGGTCCTTTTGCTCGTTTCTTAGAAGAGTGTGGGATTGTCCCTCAATACACTATGCCAGGTTCTCCAAACATGAATGGTGTAGCAGAGAGACGTAATAGAACCCTTAAGGATATGGTAAGAAGTATGATTTCTCGTACAACTTTACCTCACTCTCTATGGGGTGATGCATTAAAGACCGCAGTCTATATCCTTAATAGAGTTCCTACAAAAGCTATAAATAAAACCCCTTATGAGTTATGGACTGGTAAGAAACCAGTCTTAAAGCACTTACGAGTTTGGGGATGTCCAGCTGAGGCAAGGCCTTATAGGCCAAATGAAAAGAAACTGGATGCAAGAACTATTAGTAGTTATTTTGTGGGATATGCAGAAAGATCACGAGGGTATAAATTCTACAATCCCAAAACAAGAACATTTTTTGAGACGGGAATTGCCCGATTCTTTGAGGATGTTGAGTTTGGAGGGGAAGATAAGGATAATAACTTTGTTTTTGAAGAGGATTCAATAAATTTTCCTCTCTATACAGGTACTGTTGATAATGATCAGGTTGTCATACCTAACGTTATTCAACAACAACATCAAGATCCATTACAAGATAATGATGTTGAACTTCCTACTCATCAAGATCAACAGGCATTACCTGTAGATCATCCAGTAGTTCCTCAACAGATTATTTATGAGGAGCATCAAGATCAAACTCAACAACCTCAAATTCAAAATGAGTTAGAGCCTTTAAGAAGATCTACTAGAGTAAAGAGAAGTACATTTTCAGATGATTATGTATATCTCATAGAGAATGAAGAACATGTTGACTTAATGGGAGATGATCCAATCACTTTTATGAAGCAATTGAAAGTTCTAATTCTCATAAGTGGATAAATGCCATGAGTGAAGAAATGCAATCCATGAAAGACAATGACGTTTGGGATCTTGTTTTATTGCCAGAAGGTGTGAAACCAATTGGTTGTAAATGGGTATTTAAGACCAAAAGGGATTCACAAGGCAATATAGAAAGATATAAGGCTCGTCTTGTCGCTAAAGGATTCACTCAAAAGGAAGGCATTGACTATAAAGAGACTTTCTCTCCGGTTTCATCGAAAGACTCTTTTAGGACTATTATGGCTCTTGTGGCGCATTTTGATCTTGAGCTACATCAGATGGATGTCAAAACTGCTTTTCTCAATGGAGACATTGAGGAAACTATTTATATGAAACAACCAGAAGGGTTGGCTTCCGAGGAAACTAGCAAATTGGTTTGTAAACTTAAGAAATCCATTTATGGGCTCAAGCAAGCTTCTCGTCAATGGTATTTGAAATTTCATCAAGTTGTTCTCTCATTTGGTTTTGAAGTGAACACTGTTGAAGATTGTGTATACCATAAATTCAGTGGGAGTAGATTCATATTTTTGGTCTTATATGTGGATGATATTTTGCTTGCTAGTAGCGATGTAGAATTGCTTCGGGAAACCAAGAAATTTTTATCAAATAAATTTGAAATGAAAGATCTTGGTGAAGCATCCTTCGTATTAGGGATCCAAATCCATCGTGATCGTTCACGGGGAGTTTTAGGATTATCACAGAAGGGTTATATTGAAAAGGTATTACAACGCTTTGGCATGCAAAATTGTAAACCTCATGACACCCCTGTGTCTAAAGGAGATAAGTTCAGTTTGAAACAGTGTCCAAGAAATGATTTGGAATCCAAGTTTATGCAGAATATTCCTTACGCTTCAGCAGTAGGGAGTTTGATGTATGCACAGGTCTGTACACGACCTGATCTTGCATACATTGTTGGAATGCTTGGCAGATATCAAAGTAATCCGGGAAGAGAACATTGGATTGCAGCCAAAAGAGTCTTTAGATATTTACAAAATACTAAGGATTATATGCTCACATATAGAAGGTCGGATAAACTTGAGATCATAGGGTTTTCTGATTCCGACTTTGCTGGATGTCAAGATAGTCGAAAATCAACATCTGGTTATGTATTTCTATTAGCTGGAGGTGCAATTTCTTGGAAGAGTGCTAAGCAGACACTTGTTGCATCGTCCACTATGGAAGCTGAATTTGTTGCTTGTTATGAGGCATCCAATCATGCTATATGGCTGCGTAACTTCATTACAAAACTGCGAGTAGTCGATGGCATTGAAAGGCCACTCAAGCTGTATTGTGACAATCGAGCAACAGTCTTGTATTCAAATAACAACAGGAGCTCTTCTAGATCTAAACATATAGATATTAAGTTCCTTGTTGTGAAAGAAAGAGTTCAGAGTGGTTTTATTAGCATTGAGCTAATAGGAACAAACTCCATGCTAGCGGATCCATTCACTAAGGCATTGACACCTTCGGCCTTTCATGAGCATGTTGCTCACATGGGTGTCGTTACATTTGATACAGTTTAATTTAGTGGGAGTTTTGTGTCATATGTTATGTATTTGATATCATGATATTATTTGGTTTCATAATAAAGTATCAATTTGATTTACTCTGAATTCTGATCTCATTTGGTTAAGGTTGGACCAGTTGGAAATAGGCATGTGTATATATCACATTACATGTAATTTCCATGCTACACATCCATACTTAATCTATGTCATTTAGTCAAGTTGATGTATGAGATTATTGTGGGTTTAGTTGCGAAATGACAACGACTGCTTCTTTAGTCCTTACGTTAATAAGTCTAATGGACGAGATTGTTTCAGATGATTTATCTTTATTTTTTGTGCACATTTAGTAATGGTGATTTGTATATGATCAAAGGTTTCTATAATATGAGCACATGGTTGTGCAATCCAAGTGGGAGATTTGTTAGAATTTGGATTGTACACTATGTGCATACATATTTATAAATACATATGGACATGTAGACGTACATGTATTGTGGCTAATAATTATATACATATTACTATTATAAAGTTTAAGGACCTAATAAAGTGATATAATTTTATGTAATGGTCCATATCATCTAAAATATAAAGTGTGGTGTTAATATATGTGTAGAATTCCTGAAGTGTAAATTATCAATTAATGATGGGCACATTGGTAATTTCACACATAAAGATTTATTATAAATAGGGTGTGGTCCCTAATTGATGTATCAATTCTTTCTTTCTAAATTCCCATCTGTCAAAAGAAAAACCTAAGGAGATACAATCAATTAGAAGATCATCTTCCTAATTCTTCAATTAATCATGAATTCTGGTACGTTTCCGCATCTTTTCTTGTTATCAAATAATTTCTAGACAGGATTCGGTTCTTGGGTTAATTAATTAATTAATATTAATTCTATCATCATTAGTTAAGCAGTTTCAGCCTTCATTCTAATTTAGATCATCTCGATTCAACGTTTTACATTTGAAACATTAATTCCTCGTAAAAAGACTCAAATGCTTTCCGATTGAGTCATCATTATATGATAAAATAAAGACGATCTAGTATACGTACAAAACCAAAAGAACAGTTGATTCTTACAAAACATAATACCTTGAATTATTCCATGCGGATTTAGACAAGTCACTTTAATTTGTTTCAATTGCCACTGCATTCTTGAATATTTTGCTCGGTGTAGTAAAAACACAAAGTAAAGATGCATATAGTCCAACTTGTTGTCGCTTTTCCAAAGCTATTCTTGTTGGAGGAAAAGCTGAAATAATTTGATACCAATTTGCTTGAAAAGATATACATACATATATATATGTGTGTGTGTGTGTGTGTAACACTGCTTATACATGAGCACACCAAACGAACAACAAATATAGTAGTAGTAGTAGAAGTAGTAATAATAATAAGAAAAGAAAAGAAAAGATAGCATAGGAAAAGGAGCTTTTGCAGCCGACTACGTTAGCAGCAAACAATCCTCTATAGGTTTTCCAATTTCATGTTATATCATTTCATTTTTTCATGCATATTACAAATACGAGGCATCCAAAGCTAAACAACCATTTGGAGTCCCTAATACCACTTCAATATCTCAAAGGGTTAATATTATGGATGCTATATGAACTTTGATAAAATATATAATTAGGTACTTGAATTTTGAAATTGATCGATTTAATATTTGAATTTTAAAATTGATCAACTTAGTACCTAAAAGAACTATTTGTGCATGTCAACGGTATTTTCATCAAGTTTTTTTAGGTATTAAATTGATCAATTTCAAAGTTTAGGGACCTAGTTGTATTTTTTGCTAAAGTTTAGGTATCATTCATGACATTATCCCTATCTCAAATATTTATCTTTTTTAACAACCTTATCACTTTATTTTTCAGATCTTTTATACGAGCTCATCAAGATTTAATTATATTATTTGTTATATGCAGTAATACGACAAGGAAAGATCATGATTATTCCTAAAGAAGTTTAGAGATATGGTTTTTTTTTTTTTTTTTAAATAGGCTCAGTATCAAATTTAATATCTAAATTTTACATGAAAATTCAATTTGGTACCTTAGTTTGTATTGATTTAGTACCCAATCAAATTTTTTGTTGCTATTTTTATAACCTCACTAACATCATTTACTCTGTACTCTGTAGTACTAAAGTAAAAGAAGAAGAAAATTATCATTGAATTTTTACTAAATTTTTAAATGTTGTTTAATACAATAGACTATCTCTTTCATGTTAGTAACATTTGGTGATAAATTAATTTTTTATGCAAAATTTAAGTAATAAATTTAACATTTTTCTCTTTTTAATATAGTAATCAATGTATACCTATGTATATATATATATATATATATATATCCAATGTCTATACATTAAAAATTGAGGTGATGATATATGCAGAAAACAACAAAATATTATTTGTATGCATGCCAATCATGCATGGTAGTATATTTGTAATGCACCTCCTTCTTGGTATCTATTATACCAACTTGCAAGAATTTAAATAATAAGGGTACTGAAGATTTAGGTGAAACACCATTCCTAAAATAGAGATTAGGCTAAAGCTAAAATTTCTCAACCTATATTTTATCGATATTAATTGACCACAATTTGTAGAACATCCCCTTTCGGATTTTTTTAAATAACTTGTCGAACTTCCATGCCTAGTAAATTATTCATACCCTACAATTCAATCATAACAGCAATCCATGTTCTGTATTTCATTTCTAAATAATAACTTATACAAATCTAAATAGAAAAGCACATCTTTAATAACTTATTGCATCGCTAATGGCATTGTAGTCTAATGAAATCTTCCTAGTCTCTCAAGTGAGAGGTCTAGGTTCGAATTCATCTCCTCGTTGTAATGAGAAAAGGAAAAAAAAAAAAAACTTATTGCATTATGAAATCCTTCATTTGGGTAACCAAACTTGTCCTCAAGTCCTTCAAAAGTGGTGGCCTTTAAATGAGTATATTTTTTTAAGGCAATCAGCGTTCCATCTATTGAGTTCAATGTTTTGCCTGGATTAAGATTTGATGAGATTTAACGTCATTTAGTGTTTACAATTATCTTATTGATATTTAAAAATTCTAAAGCTATTTTATAAGATTATTTCTATCAAAATACATCATAGTAAAATCAACATTATAAAATCAAAGGTTTAATTAAATAAATAGATTAATAGAAAAACTCTTGTACAGCATAACTAGCTAAGGTTTTAACTACTCACCCCTTGTCAGCTACCTTAAATTTTAGTACCTCTATTTTAAATCTTAGTACCTATACCTGAGGTTAATAATAAAAGGTTAGCCTCTTAGCTCACAACGAAACAAGGTGAGTATGGAAGAATAAACAATTAAAAATCACACAAACATAAGTGGATCAAGTAACTAAAAGTAAGGATATAACATTACTTAAATTATTGATATTATCAAGTGAACAATGTATAATCTTGAAATTAAACCATTAATTAGGATAGCTTATCACTTATTGCACCACTTTTAATCCCCTATTTCATTGAGGCTTGACTAAAGGAGCTTTTCAACCCATAATATTAAAGGAGCTTCCTTTACCTTAGCCATATATTGGGTTAATTGGTATTAAGCTACTCATACCAATAGTGTATGTCTCACTATTAGTCTCATTTAGCTTACACATTGGTTTCCAAACCAACTCTTGATCCGGGCCTTTGAAAGGTTATTATATAATAGCACTAACCCCTAGTAAGTGCTTTCACTCAGTTGGGCTCATACTTATAATCTCATTTCAATGTCACTATGTGATGTGTGTGCACGCACGTGAATGCGCACGCCCTTATAAAACAATCATTCCATATCCTAGTTTAAAATTCACTTTCATAACTGACTCTACAACCTATTAGTTCTAACTCTGCTATACATTCAATGCTTTAATTGCGATCTAGGGTTTGTAGTCTGTTTTTAGGTTTTTGTGACTTATGAAAACTGTAAATAAAAGGAATATGGACGATCAATCCCTAGAAACGACGCACCAAAGATAGAATCGAATTAGTTGTTTTAATCAATCGATATTATGCACAATGATAAGAAACAACAAAGAATAATGAAAAAAATATCAATTGATTCAAAAGTTAATTTGTCACAAAGGATAATACAATGTTTATGAGGGCAAAATAAGCATGAAGTTCCTAAGCATATCACTAATAACCCTTTTATACTCCTAAAAGTTGGGCAAGGGTAAGTATGAAAAATTACAAGACAAACAAATAAAATAGGAAGCAAAGGCTTTAAACAACACAAAAATAGGGGCGAGTATCACCTGTTGATTATGGCTGTGACTTGAACCATGATCCCTTCAGATAAGGCATTTTCCTTTGCAAACAATTAGTTGTTGTCATGATTTGCTTAGTTATGGTTGGCATCACAGCTGTGATAATGTCTATTATCTCCTTTGATCTCCAGTTCTTTCGATGATGAGATTATAACGTCCTTTATCATGTGCGTGATTCCCATCATGGCCTAGATCACATACATGATGATGGGCATGATCTCCATAGGTTCTCGAAGTCCAAGTACAGATTCTATCACGAGCTTGATCATGGGTATGATGGTGGGCATAATCTCCTTTGATGATAAGTTTCTAATGCTCAAGCTCATCAAATTAGATCCTATTCCAAATTGTACCATATATCCATTAAGATAGCTCAATTCATTAGCATTAGGATCATCAACAAGGATCCTTTGAGACAAGTTTAACACACACTTAGCTCTAACCTGGGTAATCAGTGTATGTAACCCATGATTTTTGCCAACTAGTCAATCAAACAAATTCCCAAATCTTACCATAATAATTGCATTAAACAACACCTTTAGCGTATTCCTAACAATTAAATGGTTGGTTTACACGGTTGACCACAATGTCTCATACTGGTTCAAAAAAAAAAAAAAAAAAAAGAGGAGGGATGCACTTACCTTATTTGGCTAGTCCAAAGAAAATCTGAAAGACCTTAAGCATTGCCTGCATCGGTAAACAACCTTCCGGTGACCTAGATTTGATGAAACCTACTTGGGAGGATCCCTTATGCGTGCTTCCTTCAATTTTGTTCCATTAATTCAGTGTTCTTGTTTTTGTTATTGAATTCTACCTTAGAGCGTGCCTAACACCAGAAATTTTAAGAGAGGAAAGATATAGGTGCTTTTCTTTGTTGATTTGAAAGTAAACGTTGTGATTATCACCCAATGACTTCTCTTTACTAACTATTCTCTTAGAAGTACATGTGGTAAATCCTTATGCCACTTGTCGCTATCATTTTTATGCCATCTCTTTTTTTTTTTCCTTCTTCATTTTTTGCAACCCATGTACATATATATTTATATTTATATAAAAATTCCTTTTTCAAATTAAATTCTTCATATTAAGCATATATATATGTGTGTATCAAAGTTGGTTTTACATGTTTTTTCATTAATACCACAAAGTCCTGTAATCTGTTAAGACACACACTCATACTACACTAACCTAACCTACATCAATAATTCAAATTATGAGGTATTACATTTGAACCTTATTCCTTAAACAAACACTTAAGCTCTCTAAACTAGTAGCTCGAGCAAAACGAAATATTACACTAGGGGTATTACATTTCTATTGCTCTTTCAAGTGATAAATTAGGTTTGAATCCCCTATCGTCATGAGAAAATATTCATTGAACATGATACATCATGTAGAAAATTATTCTTTAAAACCTTTAAAACATACTAGTATTTATCCACTACTTACTCCCATGTAATTGCCAAAATTTAATTTTATATATATATATATATAATATCTGTGTGTGTGTGTGTTCGTCCAACTTTTTCATGGTTGCTATCCAAAGCCATTAAGGATGAGTCAGTATTGCAATCCTCGCTCACAACTTATTAGATATCATTAAACCAATAGTATTTGCAACTTGTTAAGCACTAGTTGATGCGCACATGCTTTGCGTGGTAAAAAAATTAGTTATATCGATAGGTGATTAAATTAAATATAAAAAATTATTAAAGAGAAAAATTAATTAAATATAAAACAATTATTAGAAAGAAAATTTTATGAGATAGTCACCATAAAAGAGAGGAAAATATGTAGACAGCTATTATTGGAGAGAGAAAAATATACCCATAATAATCTAGGGTAGATAAAACTACATAGATAGTTACTTGTATAGAGAAAAAACTATGTAACATGTATCTTTTGATAGCAATAAGTAAGATTCACTTAATAGTAATAGATTAACATGATACCATGTGATAATTATAGAATTTTAATAGTAAAATATATCAAGATTTTTCTTTAAGATAAATACACCCTAAATTGAAAGGTTATTTAATTAGAAAGATTATAATATGATAAAATAATTGGAACGTGCAAATCTCTTTTATTTGTTCTATAAATATTTGGACTCAAAGTCACTTTCATGGAGGATAATTTAATTACGGGATAATATCATGAATGACACCTAAGCTTTGATAAAATGTGCAATTATGTATTTGAATATTATTGAAATTCATCAATATAATATTTGAACTTTAAAATTGATCAATTTATTCCATAAAAGAACTTTTTTTGCACTCATATATTACCTCCATCAAGTTCTTTTAAGTAATAAATTGATTAATTTCAAGTTTTTCAGGTACTAAAATGATGTAACATAATATAATTGGTAATTATAATATGTTAGACATTATAGAACTAGGTTATAGATGCAACATAATACATAACTATTGTCTTGAGCATAAGTTAACGCTAAAAATTCATTATGATTAATTTCTTCCCACTCCCATAGATAACCTTTATTACACTTGACACTGTACTAGGACAAGACTACGGACAGACACCAGCCACGGGCTAACCTGAAATAAACGAGGACCACGAGGGGGTAAGTGAACCACTGTTTAGTGAGATAACCAGTCCAATACACACACAATAGAAATTTATAAACAAGTTTATTGTCTAGACATATGCTATGCAACAATCATATCTATGAACAATACAAGCTTGGATAATCAAAATCTAAATAGGATGTAGATTTACGCCCTTTCATTGGGGTTTTGGAGCACATGCTCACTAAGACACAAGAAAATCTCAAAATACCAATTTGGAACTATTAATCATTTGGCCATTTAAATTTAAAACATTTCTATAATTTGATATTTTAGATCCTCCCTATAGTATTCCACTTTAAAGGTTAATACCACAGATGGTGCTCCTTGCTTTACCAATTAGTTTCTGTGAAACCAAACAGGCTACTAGAAATCCTAGGCTAACCACTTTTCCTTATTAGTTACCCTAACATTTCTAAAGACTCAAAAGTAACACGTACCTTTGGTGGTATAATGATGCAATCATGTAATTGTGCAATGCATGGTAGGTTGATTTATTGCCATTATTATTAAACTTGGTTTTAGGGTGACCACTCAATTTTTCAGAAAATCATCATATTCACAAGCAAAATTTAATCAATTAAGTGTCCTTTTATATAGGTAGATTGACAATCATTCAATCATCAAACAACAAGTAGTACCTAATCCCCATACATAATTCATTATTTTAATATAATTAAACGGTTGCACTACATTACAAACACAAGCGATGTGTATAGTCAGAGTTACTCACTTGTTCATAAAGTCAAAGGTGGTCGTAGTGATCATCTAGGAAATCCAAAAGTGAGTCTAGTTCACCTATAAGAGGTAATGATCATATATTAATATGACGACAATTAGTTGTAATACCTATAAGTGCTTATGTGACCTGCTTGAGTTTCGGACACTTTTTAGCATATCCAGTAGATCATAAATTTGCCATGATAATCTATTTACTACAAAAAGGTTATAGTATTTACTTAGATTAGGACTTTTAGGAACTTTGTCTGAGTTGGTAAATGTCTTATTTTATTTTATAGGCGGATTTATTCGCGTAACGCTAATTTGATTATATTAGATCCATTTGAGGTCCTATTTACTTGCATAAATAGTTGTTTGGAAGTTTATCTCGATTACTACTCGACATTATTATTCCTTAGTGGATTTTAACATTTTATTTATTAGCATTATTGTATATATACATTTATTTTATTATATTTATTTATTTATTTCTTCTTTTTTTAATACTTTAAATCTTTTATATTCACTTCTACTGCTCATATTACTTAGGTTACCTTAATTTTAGTTCATTCTTAACATGAATATCATATTTGCTCTCATTAGACAGAGATGTCAATGCTACACGTCTATACACATGTTTTCCTTTCCATTTTACTGAATCATCTTTGTTTGTTCCCTAGAGACGTCATATTGCTTAAGTTAAATGGGGTATAGTGATAAGTTCATCCTGGTTGCTTTGCTTCTCCTAGATGGTTGGTGTCTACATACATACAACATGGGTTGTTTCATCCTTGAGGAATACGATTTATAATATTTAGTAAAGGAAAAGTGTGTATATATATATGTATATGTAAACATAGCATTTGGTGGAGACCTAAATATGTATCTTTTTTTTTTTTTTTTTTTTTTTTGTGGTTTCACGTGGAAGGCTGCTCCATGTCATGCAACATTTGCATGTATACTTCCTCTATGTAATACATTTATATCTATACATCCATAACTTGAATCATACATACATTTCCTTGTATATATAAACAATATTCATTTTGCTTGTCTTCTATACATTTATTTCCTACATTTCTAGGGTGTTCACAGAAATATAACTTGATATTTAGAAGTGGCTCACTAGTACTTGCCTACTTGATCGAGCAGACCGAACCTAGAGATGGAGAGGAAGATGAAGATGAAGATGGTTTGTTATATTTTGTAGAGGATTTTCATGAATGTACTAAAGGTTTAGCATCTACTTACCCTTTTTCTAGTAGGATAAGAGGTGCTTGTTTTCCTTGTTCAAGATTTCTTCCTAGTGAATCCCCGTTTGGCAACTTTAGCGTTTTATGTAAAGGACATGAGAAATGGGGATATTATGGTAAGTTTGAATGAATGTGTTCTTTCCTTTATTTATTTATTTATTTTTTTCTGGTTAAGGCTTGCCGTTTACGAAGACGAAGAGGACAATGGAAACATTCTTGTGTGTTTCCTTTGAAGATGCAGATGGTCTCTGGGGGGTTTTCACGAGAATCAATAGTGAGAAAAGGTAGAGATGAATAATAAGACCCACTTGTCCTTGTACTCTTTTAGTTGTTTTGGGACGGTAACATGGAAGACAAATTGGAAGTGTGAGATCCTTGAAAGAAAAAGGACAGTAGGGTATCAAATGCCTAGATGCTATAGGGGTTTAGGCATATATATATATATATATAAGGAAAAGGTGTGTTTGTGTTCGTTTCAGTGGGGCTTACCCGATAATGTAAAAAGGGGAATTAAACGAATGTTTTTTCTTGTTTTTTTTTTTTTTTATTATTTAAGGATCTCATATTGACAAAAGGGGAAGATCAAGTCATAAAGTCTCTAGGACTGTTTCTTATAGGAGCATTTATTATCCTCGCATGCCTCTGGTACTTGATGCATAATCCTACATGGCAAGGAGTGATATTTTGGATTGTGGGTATATATTGATGTCTAGTTAAAGGATCTTGATAATCTTGAGGCTACTTTAGCTACGTAGAAAAGAGAAGAAAGTAGCCTTTGACTTTCCAGCATATAGATTCATGGCTGGAAATGGGATAAGGGGTTGAATTTCTCCACGTTTGACTTATAGTTGGTTAATTATATTTTATATAAGATAAAATGGCGGTTTCAATTTAATGTGTATGGTTTTGTGTTTACTCAATTAAGTGTTGGTAAAATTTTTTTATCAATATTTATAAAATTATTTGTGATCATTATTTACATAATTTTTAAATTAGATTTTAGTAATATATTTTTCTTTTATATTTAATAAAGAATCCTATCAGATCTAATTTATACTATGCAATCATCTTTAATTTATTATTTTCTAACCGATAAATCATACTAGTGAATTGGTTCATTTTAATGCGAACATTTATTTTATCTAACTATCGATTCTAAGAAAATAAAAATTTTCAGGGGTTACAAACCTTAGCTATCAAATTTACTAGAAAGAACTATGTGGCATGGGAATTTCAATTTAGAATGTTTTTGCAAAGGAAAGAGCTTTGGAGTAATATTGATGGGTCATCTATAACACCTATAGATGTTAAAGAACTTAACCAATGGGAGGCAAAGGATGCTATAATTATTTCCTAGATTTTAGCATCTACTGAACCTCACATGGTGAGCAATTTATGCTCCTTTGGGACAGCAAAAGAGATGTGAGATTATTTGAAGTGCATATATCATCAAGATAATGCAGCCAGAAGATTTCAACTTGAACTTGAAATTAGTAACTATAGCCAAGGTAATCTCTCTGTCGATCAATGCTATTCTAGATTTCTTAATTTATGGAGCAAAGATTCTAGTATAATTAATTCTAAAGTACCAAGAGAAGCCTTAGCCAGTTGTTAACCAATCCATGAAGATAGTAGGCATGACCAATTTTCAGTGAAACTAATACCTAAATTTGAAGCGGTGAGGGTTGGATTGTTAAATAGAGATCTAGTTTCTTCTTTAGATGTATGTCTTGGTGAATTATTGCATGAAGAACAAAGAATGGCTACCCGTATTGCAATAGGTGCTTCCATGGAGATATCTGAAGTTGTCAATGTTACCTATGTTGCTTAAGGGAGGAATCGAGGAAAGGGATAGGTATAGTGCTATAGTTACAAGGAATTTGGGCACCTTGCTCACAATTGTAGGAAACAATTTTCCAATTACTGCAAGCTAAATGGCCACATTATTAAGGAGTGTCCTATACGTCCTGAGAATCGACAAGCTCAAGCTTTTCAAGTTGTTGTTCAAGACTTTGATACTGTTAGTTCTACGTCTACATCTGCAACCACCAAGACCAATAAGTTTACTTTTACTCCAAAAATGGTCCAATCATATGATTGGATCCCCTACCTCATTACATAATCTACGAGAGTATAATGGTACATAACATCTTCATGTTGCTAATGCTAGTAACATTCCTATTATAGCCATTGGTGATATTGGACCTTCGTTTCGTCATGTGTTTATCTCTCCAAGGTTGTCTACAAGTTTAATTTCCATTGGTCAAATGGTGGATAATAATTGTAATGTCCATTTTTCTCGTGATAGATGTCTTGTGTAGGATCAGGTGTTGGGAACGTGATTACGAAGGGACCTGAAGCGGGTAGACTATTTTCGTTGCAATTTTCAATTCTTAGAACTTTGTCTTTAGCTTCTATTATTGTTGATATTAAGGCTGAAGTATGGAATAGATGATTGGGTTATTTAAATAGTGTGATTTTATCCAATTTAATGAAGCATTGTTTTTTTAGTAGCAAAGATTGGTGTATTACTTTTGATTGTTTTACTTGCAAATTAGGAAAATGTAAAATTTTGCCTTTTCCATCGCAAGTTATTTAATCAATCGATTGCCTTCTCAACAATTGAATTTAGATTTCCCTTATTATCATCTTTTTAGTTTGCATCCTGATTATAGCACACTACGCACATTCGGATGTGCTTGCTTTATTCACTTACCTCCTCATGAAAGTCATAAGTTGATAGCTCAATCTGTATGGTGTGCTTTTATGGGTTATAGTACTACTCCTAAAGGATTCCTATGTCATGATGTTGTTGCTAATCATCTATGTATATCTAGAAATGTGATTTTCTTTAGACGTGAGTACTACGTTCAACAACATGTTTCTTCACTTAAAGGTGTCATCTTGCCTAGCTTTTATGATATCGCTTCACCAGTTGAGCACTTTAAGTCTAGAATTGTCTATTAGGGGCTATCATCGTCACAAGAACTTCTTGACCTTGACCTTGATCTTGATCTAGTTCCAACCCAAACAACTCTTCGAAGATCTCTCCGTATTAGATATCCTTTTAATTGGTATGGTTTCTCTACCACTCTTTCTAATACTACTATTCCCATATCTTATTCTTAGGCAAATAAACATGCATGTTGGGTGAAAGCTATGCAAGAAGAGTTTTAAGCTCTTCAATAGAATCATACTTGGGATAATGTTCGCTGCTCCACTAGTGTTAAACCCATTAGTTGTAAATTTCCATTAAGTTACGATCTAATGGCTCACTTGAAAGATATAAAGCAAGGTCGATGGCTCTTGGTAATCGACAAGAGTATGGAGTGGAGTATGAGGAGACATTTGCACCTGCACCAAAGATGACAAGAATTTGACTAATTTTAGCTATTGCTGCCTTTAAAGGCTAGCCATTGAGACATATGGACTTTAAGAATGCCTTTTCGCGTGAAGATCTTAGAGAAGAGATTTATATGACTCCACCATCAGGATTATTTTCCACCCCTTCCATTAATGTTTGTAAGATTAAAAGGTCACTTTATCGTTTAAAATAGGCTCCATGTGCTTGGATTGATAAGTTTTGCTCTACACTTCTTAGCTTTTCATTTGTCCAGAGTCAGTATTATTCTTCTTTATTTCTTCATAAGACTGATAAGGGAATTGTTTACTTCTGGTACATGTTGATGATATTGTTATCACAAAGATTGACAATGAATTGATTTCCTAGCTTCAATAACACCTTCACCATTCTTTTCATATGAAGGACTTGAGTTCTTTACATTATTTTTTACGCCTTGAGGTGCAATCAACCACGATTGGTATTTTCCTACACTAGCATACATACATTCACAAGTTAATTCTTTAGCTAGCCTTCAAGATTCATACTTTTGATACTCCCTTGGAAGTGAATATTAAATATCGTTGTGATGATAGTGATTTTCTTTCCAATCTCTCTTTATATAAACAACTAGTGGGAAGCTTGAACTATTTAACCATTACTCAACCTAATATTTACTTTGCTTTTCAACAAGTTAGTTAGTATATGTTGGCACTGCACATCTTCATTTAGCTATTCGTCATCAAATTATTCTCTATTTATAAGGCACCTTTGCTCGTGGTCTATTCTACCCTATGAACACTCCCATTCATTTGGTGACATATAGTGATGATGATTGGGCTGGTTGTATAAATACTAGATGTTCAATTACAGGTTGGTGCATGTTTCTTGGTAATTCTCTCATTTCTTGGAAAAGAAAGAAGTAAGATCAAGTATGTAAGTCCTCCACTAAATCAGAATATCGTGCTATGTCCTTTGCATGTTTTGAAATTATTTGGCTTCATGGTTTATTAGGCGAATTTGGTTTTCCCCAGATTGATCCTACTCCTCTCCATGCAGATAATACTAATACTATTCAAATTGCTGCTAATCTAGTATTTTATGAGCGTACCAAACATATTGAAGTTGATTGCCACTCTATCCGTGAATTATGTGATGGTCATGTCATCTCTCTTCTACATATCACCACTGATGTGTTTACTAAGGCTTTTTCTTGACATTGACACTAGAGGTGGGCAAATGGGCCTGGCAGGCCGGATTATTTTGGCCTGCTTTTAAACGGGCCAACATTTTTTGACTAGGGCCTGGCCTACTTTAGCCTGTGGGCCAAATGAAACTTTTTTATTTTTTATTTTTGTTATGTTAGTTTATGTAAAAATTAGAGTATTTAAATATTTTAAGGTTTTATATATATTAAAAATTAATTTTGTTACCATTTTGATTACTTATAAATGAAAATAAAATTTTTAAATAATTTATTAGATATCATATTACGTTTAAATTAATAAATATGTACTTAAAAAATGTTATAATACTTATGATTCATGTATTAATCTATTTTCTTCCACAATATATTCTAAATAAAACAAATATATTATTGTATTATTATTTTTCTTACATTTTCCTCTTTTTTTCTTTTTTGTTTAAAACTTCTAGCTCCGAGCCGGCCCGACCCGTCATGGGCCAGCCCGCTTTGGCTTGTGGGCTATATGAGTAGGACCAATTTGGCTCACATTTAAACAGGAAAAAAAAATTGGTAACAGCCCGCTTTTTTGAGCAGGTAAACTGGTCGGCCAGGAGGCCATGGCCTTTATGCCCAACTCCAATTGACACAACTTTCTTGCTGACAAATTGATGCTTCTTGATTGTCTAACATCAATTTGAGGGGGGATATCAAGAGCAAAGATTGTGGTTGCTAATTATAGAGATTATGAGATTTATTCTACCATAATTATGTGCAATAGTTGGATATATATACTGTTATTTATATTAGAAAAATTGTAGTTAGTAGGTAGAATATTTTATTTAGTATGGTATATTTTATTACTTAAAATAGAGTGTATAGAATTTCTATTTAATGAAAAAAAAGCCCTCTTGAGGGAGGCATTCAGCCTTTCATTCAAAATTTGTCGGCAGCAACAAGAAACAACAAATAATCACGCACACAATGACCACATGCACTAGCTACTATTATCTGCTGCTATAACTGCTATTGGTGATCTAGCTATTGTTACTGCGCTTCTCGTTCCTCCACTGACCTTAAAAAAAGAAAAAAATAAGACACCAGCATACTTAATCCACCAACTGATGTAGCTTCTCTTTTTCTTTCTCCTAGTCCAGCTACCGCCACAACATAACAATAGCAAAGCACAACAACACAATAGCACAACACATATACATGAATTAGAGTACTACGGCTGTTATTGTTGGTTGCCTCAACCAGTAATCTCCACTTGTGGTTAGTTGTTGTTGCTATTTCTTTTATCTTATCCCCTTTCACTGACCGTCAACTTTAGCATACACGATATGCCATACAACAAATGTCTTTTCCTTTTTTATTATTTATTTATTTACTTATTTTCACCAATACTAATTCTTCTTTTGTTTCTTCCTTTGTTTATCCTTGTTAGGCACGTTGTGCTGCTGCTTTTCTCTTTTTTTGTAAGCCGCCATGCAGTTACTTTTGCCACCTCCTTCATTTCTACCAAACAAGACACAACATAGTAAGCTTAGTGTCCATGCTGTAATATGTATGGAAATAACCTTGAAAGTCTCAACTCTCCTCTTATAATTGCTTGCTAAATGTTCATGTTATAAAACAGGATATTTGATAATATTATCTCAATCCTCCTAGCATGCACGGAAACCATGCAAACACCCCATCAAATTTGCTTAATTTTAGAATTGATGGAGTCCTTGGTTAAGTAATTCTATTCATTAGATAATGTTTGAAACAATAAAAACTATTAATTTAAGTATTGGAACTAGTGAAATATGATGTTGTGTTAGAATCCTAAGAACTAATGTGGTATTCCCTCCTTAGTAGATACCTTAAATGGACAATAGGGAAGTTGTGTAATTTTTTTTATTGAATTAGTGGAGGTAATAGTTCTGTGTCATTCCTCAACTTGATAGGCTAGCTGAGATATAAAAGAAAGAGGAAGATAATTTTTGGTATAACTTGATCAATGAATTAGTGTAAAATGGATGAATTAGAAAATGCATGGAATTGGAAAGAAAGAATTTTACAGTAGAGCTATCGTAGAGGTTTATGGAGAAATAAAATGGGAAATACATGAGACTTATGTTGAATCGCTTTTATAATCACCTTTAGGGATTCAATATTGAGAGAAGAATAGCATTAGAGTTGAGTACACTTAGTAAAAAGTGTGGAAACATGGAAAATTGCCAACGAAGCATGTGTGCTCATAATTGGACCCTTATCCTTTAGTACCTTAGAGTTTTCTTTTGGTGAATATAATATTACCAATAGAAAGTACTAAAAAAATCGGGTGGAATCGACTCCTAACTTGCTAAAAACTGATTTAAAACGAATTAGATATATGTGATTAATGTTTTAATATCAAAACCACACAAAACTTAAACTACTGTAGTATAGGTTACCAGGTTACCATTTATAGTTATCTCTTATGCAATCTTTAAATTTCTTATTGTATTCAAGAGATATCGAACAAGAGAACCTTTATCTTGAGGACTACATCAATCCATGGTCATGGGAGAATGAGTGCTCTATGATTATTACATTATTTGTGTGTGTAGTTTAGTGCATTAAATATAAAGATAATAAACTAGTTTGTGTGTTGGGCTTCAAGCATTCTTCTTCTTGAATTGTTTGAGTATGCTAAAATTTGAGATTGAAATTGGGCATAATTATATTATTTACATTAGTTATATTGATTTGAGTGTTTGTGAAAAATTGATTGATTGTCTAAAAGTGAATTTATAATTATATGGCTTTAAATTAAGGGATAATATCATAAATGGTATCCAAACTTTGATAAAATATACAATTAGGTACCTAAACTTTAAAATTGATCAATTTAATACTGGAAAAACTTTGAAATTAATCAATTTAGTACTTAAAACAACTTGATGGATGTATTTTTTGCTTGCGCGAAAAGTTTTTTCGGTTACTAAATTGATCAATTTCAAAGTTTAGGTACTAAATTGATTGATTTTAAAACTTAGGTACCTAGTTATATATTTTTTCATAGTTCAAATATCATTTGTGATATTAACAGTTAAATTAACTAAATGAATCATGCATATCATGAATTTCATATATTTTGAATAGTTAGTATCTTACTGAGTGGACTAGCTGGTATGGTTAAGTTTGTGTGTCTATTTCTGCCAATAAGGAACTAAGTCATTTAGGAAAATGGCTTTGTGAATAGAATCATGTTGGGAGCTTGGTTTAGGGTTTTATATATTGTATATAGCATCTTAGAAATTGTTTTTGAAATTTCTTTGAAAATTAATTAAAAATTCATTTTATTGAGTATTTTAGAAAATACTTGATGTTGCATAATAACCTTGATTTGGTGGGTTCATGTTGAGTTATGGCAACCACGTACACATTTCCCTAACTCGAGTTATGAAGAGTGTAAATTCGTACCATGTATGATTTAACTAATACATTGTATGAATTTGTTCTTGTGGTTATTGCATTGCATTTATTTGTTAATAATTATTTGATAACAATGCATAAAAGATAATATGCAGCTCAATGTAGCTAAGCCCTTTATAAGACTATTTATGGGACATATCCAGTCACAGGATGCCTAGGGATAGTATTACAAGCTTTTGAGATTATGTGGGGAGATGGAGTGATAGAGAGTAGGATCGCCTACTTTTTTATGAACCGTTGTTTATATCTATGTTATTTTGCTTAAGCTTGGAAACAAATGATTATATCTAGTTCAATTGATCTAGATATTTTCTGTGGTACTCATATATCTTTTGAGATACACTAGCATGATGTTATGTAGCATAAGGCCTACTATCCCCACTTTATTTACAGCATGAGTTTATTTTTCTCTTTATTTTTATAATTTAAAAATCCTTACTACTATTGCATTTATGTATAAAACTCTATGATTGCCATTTTCTAGTGGTGCCTTGAAATGATGAGCACACCTGATACACAATATTGAAAGTTGTTTAGTAATAAAGGAGACATTCCTTAGCTTTAGTAGACTGTATGGCGGGGCTATTACAAATAAGATACTCTCTGGGCATGACAAATTCAACTTAGAAAAATTTATTACTCTCCAATCATATAATCTTATTGAATTTTATTATAAAGTTTTAATAATAATAAAAAATCGAAAAACTTTGGTGAACATTTTTAGCAAAGCAAAACGCACCCAAATCATGAGTTACTTCATGACCTTATCGTCCTTCAACTGTTGTGATCGTAACCTCATTTCTAGAATATGTTTTGGCTTTGTCTAAATGAATTTAAATCTTTAGGATTGAACCTTCCTTCACAAAATGCTGGTTGCTTTGGTCTTGGAAGATTAGCCATCTTGTTGTTAATCATTGAAATTACTGTAGAAATTGTAGGCCTATCTTTTGCAGAATCTTGAATACACAATAGTCCCACATGAATGCACCTCATCATTTCCACAAAATCACATCCTTTAAACATTGTAGGGTCTATGAATGGCATAATGTTGTCCTCATTCCACCATCTCCATGTCTGAAAAAAAAAAAATATATAAATGAATAAATAATCAAGTAATTGAAGAAATTAAACTTGTAATTGATAAGAAGAATTTTAGCCTACATTTAGAATCATTAGATAAGAAACTTTTCACTTTTCAATGCACTTTTTCTCCGCTCTTCTTGTAAAGTATGGAAAGTTTCCATTTATAAACTTAATTAATGCTAAAGACATCCATTCTAGACGAGATCATCTACAAATAAAAGTGGAAGAAACTCACAAACTCTATGAGGCTTGAAGCTTCATTATTGTTGTAAAAGCTGGTGTTTTTGCTCCCACTAATAATCTCCAATAGCAACACCCCGAAGCTAAATACATCTGATTTGTCAGAAAACCTTCCATGCATTGCATATTCAGGTGCCATATAACCACTGTTTTTATCATTTGCCATGTATATGAATTAGTTATTTGCTACAAAATTGTATAGGATATGTTTATTTTGCATAAAACTAACTAAATCAAAACTTTGTAATTGATCAATAATATCATAGAAATCACGAGACCACAGTGATCAATAGCTTTTACAATGAAGAAGTTTAGAAGACAAAAAATATATGGATAATACGAAAAATAATATACTATATTCAAAGTGAATATAATTTTGAGTAAATGTCAAATTTAGTACTTGAACTTTATATAAAAATTTAATTTTGTATCATTTTTAAAGTGGTCAACTTAATATCTAATCAAATTTTTTGTGACTATTTTTTTAATGCATTCTTAATAAAGTTTGTTCTGTTTGCATCCTTAATATTCCTAACATTATCTAATACCGATAAGTTACTTCTTTCATGTCAAAAAGAGAGCAAACAGTGCCAGTGGGGTAGTGAAAATAGCCATAAAAATTTTAATTGGATACTAAATTGAATTTTTATGCAAAGTTTAGGTTTTAACAATTTCCATATAATTTTTCCAATTTCCACTAAACCCATTAGCCATAAGAGGGACGTTTACCCTTTTATCATCTGTTACTGCAAAACGCAATTAATAACCACAAACTTTTAAGGTTAATTCGATGGTTCTATAGGTTTTTATTTTTTATTTTTTGGCTGTTCGATGGTTCTATAGTTTTGATATAAAATAAAAAAAAAATACAAGGAAATCGTTTTTCAGGAGACATAGGTATTAATGAAAATAAATAAGGGTACTCACTATGTCCCAACAACCCTTCTAGTGTCACCTTGATCTTCATTGCATACGAAAATCCTAGCCATTCCAAAGTCTGAGATTCTCGGATTGAGCTCCTCGTCTAACAAAATATTACTTGCCTTGAGATCTCGATGAATAATTCTCAATCTGGAGTCCCTGTGAAGGTAAAGCAAACCTCGGCAAATTCCATCAATGATATTGAATCGCTTTTTCCAATCCAAATCTTTCTTCTTTTGCGGATCTTCAACACATGAAAACAAGAAATTATGCCAGAAATTGGAAAAATAATGAGTATTGCTGCTGATATCGTAGTGAAAAAGCAATTCCAATTCTAGAAATATTGGTAATTCAAGTTGTAATGTAAGAATTAGTACCGAAAAGCAGTGCATCCAAGCTTTTGTTTGGCATGAACTCATAGACAAGCATTTTCTCATTGTCATCGACACAACAACCCAAAAGTCTGACCAGATTTCGGTGTTGAACTTTAGATATAACATCCATTTCAGTTAGAAACTCATCCAATCCTTGGCCAGAGGCTTTTGACAATCTCTTCACTGCAATTTCTTGTCCATCTGATAGTTTACCCTAGAGAAGGAAGAAGCGCTTCTAAGTGATACAATAATGTACAAAATTAGTAAAAAGAACGCAATCAAACCGTAAAAAGAGCAGAAGTTACCCAGTAGACAGGACCAAATCCACCTTCTCCTAATTTATTGATAGTGCTGAAATTGTTGGTTGAGGCTGATAAGGATTCCAAGCTTAGTACTTGCAGTTCCTGGAATTTTACTTGGTCCAGCCCAATCTTGTTTTTCCAAGAAAATAGAGCGGGTTGTTGAACCCTATAAGAGAAAAAGGTCTCCGTGGATGTTTTGGCTGTCGATGCAAGAAAAGTTCGAGTAAGAAATCTAATTTTAAATCAAGAAACTTTCGCAGATGTAAGAGCAATTATAATGTCCATTAACTACCACTTTGCTTCTTAATCCATCCCCAAGTGCAAAACAAAGATGCTGCAATGAGAATTGCTCCAAGAACAACTGCAATTGCAATAATAGCTCTGAAGTCCTGTCCATGACCTAACCAAAACATAAAAATTAATCAAGGGAATTGCAAAATAGCAAAACCTATCAAAGATTCACATTTAAATTCACCAAGTTCCATGGCCAGGGGGGGGGCGGGGGGGGGTGGGTTTGGTGGGGGTGTGGGGGTGGTGGTGTGTGGGGTGGTAGGGGGTGGGGGGTGGTGGTGGGGGCGGGTGGGGGGGAGAGGAGGGAACGAAAAAACTCACCAAGTTCATTCTTAGAAACACGAATATAAAGATCAGCTCCTTGAACTGGGAATTTCTGCAGGTCGATTAACTCAACGCTCCAAAATAGACAACCAATGCCAGCATCATATGCATATGCCGTGCATGTGCAATTGCTTAAGCACTGTTTTTCACACTGATTATCCACAGGAATTGCCCAAGATGCGTAATCCGGAACTTTCATCGCTATCATCTTTACAAACCCATCGGCCTTAACAATTTCTGCTTTGCTGCTATTTGTGCTACTGCAATCTAGCGGTGTCGTCCTGACACAACCACCAGTCCAATTCCCCGCGTTCCATTCATCAATATTTCGTGGTGTAAAGCCTTTTACGCAGCTGCAAATGGGGGATTGCATGCGATCGCACACTCCAAATGCTCCACACTTGCCATAGACATCGCAATCACTTGCTATAGTTGACCATACGACAACCCAATCCTTTCGGTTATCATGCCAACATGTTTCCACCAATTTACCTTCTGGCGTCATGTAAAAGTAGGATATGTTACCTTCCACAGAGTAGGTCAAGTAAAATCTTCCTGCGCTATCATTAACAAGGTTGAATCCTTCCAGATAGCTGAATGCGTTCAGATAGACCGAACCCACAATTTCCCTGTCAGGATTTCCGATAAAATACTTACCATTCCACGGACCACTCCGCCAATACGGTGTAGTTCCATTCCAAACAATCATTTCCGTAGTGTTCTCACTTGTGAGAGTAGCAGAGAATCTTCCAGGGGATGGATCGAAAGGACTTTTCCATGCCGTAAGTTTGTTTTCCACATTGCTGGTTCTTTTATCGGCATAGAATCTCATCTTTGGCAAGTATGTATCTGAGATATGATCAAAACTTTGCCACAAGGTGTCGCCGTTGAGATTAAGCAGCGTGAGCTTTCCATCATCAGAAAGCTTGGCAGTTGCGTTTGCATCAGAATTGGTAACATTTGATGTCCAAAGAATCTGTTTCTTGCGATTAAGGATGACTAGATTTCCATCATCAGATATTTTCATGATGCCGGAAGAATTCTGAATTGGATTCTCCCTGTTTGCTACCCAAAGAACATTCAGGTATGGACGGTTGCTATACCATAACCCAACATAGCGATGCGTAGAGCCATTTGGGCTAAAGAATCCTAATGTAAATGCACCACCTTCAGATTGTATGCTTCCAGGATCTTGCAGATACCGAGATGATGAAATGACGCTAACCGATATTGAAATTTTTATAGAAGAGCAAAAGATAAAAAAGAAGTAAACAAAGAAGTTTGCTTTGCTGATATCAAACATAATAGATATTGACATAGTTTTGAAAATCGTGATAAGTTTAATGCTCTTGCTAGCAATAATTTATAGAAATTTTTGGTGCCAGTGGTCCTGCACGAGCTCTGTAGCTCATTAAAGATTTTTGACTATTTTCTGGAGTAATAAAGACTTTCCAGGATAAGCAGGTGCATGACAAGTCGAGTACAAAGATAATTCGCTACAAAAATTGGGGAAATTTTATTATCCTGTGATTAATTTTAATACGATCAGTTTTATTATCATCTAATGATTTATATCATATTTAATTATGATCGAGTTATAAAATAAATAATATTTTAATTATTATATTATTTTAACGGTTAGATGATTGACTGAACGATCTATCGGCAGGCATAAAAACTCCCCTAAAAGGCTAAAATTGATGTCCATTTTCATTAGTTGATATCAAATACACGGCAAAACACTATGAATATATATTTACATATATATAGTCCCAATCTATTATAATATATAATTTCTGAAGTTTTCCTCGTTTCAATTTAAATTATAAGCTTGTTCTTTATTTTTTTGTCCTTTTTCTATTTTTGTATCTTTTCAATTTAAACTATTTTAAAACATACCTTCTTTCGGTAATACCTTTTCAATCTAAAATACAAGCTCTTTTGATTTTTTGTACCTTTTCAATATAAACCATTTTAAAATATAGCTTTTCAGTAAATACCTTTTCAATCTAAACTATTTAAAAATATACCTTTTTCAGTAATTTTTTTAAAATTGGATTCCTTAATCTTTTCCTACTGTACCTTTTCATTTTAAACTTTAAAATATTTGAGATTGAAGTAAAACAAAATGGAAAATTCTATGAAAAAATTTAAAACATGTAAGGATATACTTTTCAAGCAAATTGTATGTGCTTTTTTTTTTTTTTTTTTTTAATTTTTCCAATCACGATGAGGTGCCACCTCACGGTCCGGCAAGTATTGTAAACAGTTGCGATGATATAACACAATGATGCAAGAAAAAAGGGAAAGACGCGGTATGTTTTTTAAACCTTCTTTGTGGAAATACATTCGCCAAATTCTGTTGTCGAGCTAAAACTAGGGTCTTTCAAACACAGCAAACAAACACAAGTCAAACAAAAGGAACGAACCAAAGAAGAAACAAGATGAACAGGAAGCTCAGTCGGTAAAGAATGAAAGAGAAAACCATAGTGTGGGAAATAAAGAAGCTGGGCCTAACATAACGGGCCGAACCTAATATGAATGGGCCAAATTACTCCGGCTGGGCCAATTTAGTTATAACAGTTGTATTATTTCATTCTGTTACAAGTTGTTAGTATAGATTCTAAAATTTGTTATACATGAGGAAATTACAGTTGTAAAAAAACAAACTAAGCATATTCCTTTTCTATAAAAGGAAATGACTCATATACAATATCATCATGAAAAATACAAAAACATTGCTTCCTCAAATATTCTCTGTATTCGGAGGATTAAGTAGACATTAAGTGGTATCAGAGCTTGCTTCGGTTGGATGGTCAAAACCCGAGCAGGAGTAGCAATGGAAGAGTCCTTGAAGGCAATGGAGGAAAAGTTGATGAAGACATTCACTGAAATCCTTCAGTAGCAACAGGGACCATGGAACGTTTTGGAGCAGCCTTATCTGATCTACAACAAAAAATACAAGAACCTGTTAACTCTAGACAAGGCAACAACACACCTGCAACTAGTTCAGAACAGAGGAGGGAAAAAATAGTAGCAAATGCTTCATTGACGACCGATGAAGCTCCTCACCAATTATCAACCAGAGCCACTCATCTAGCATTTCCAATATTCATAGGTATTGATCTCAAGTCTTGGCTAATTAAGGCAGAGCACTACTTTGAATTGGATGGTACACCTGTTAGCTCAAGAGTAAAGGTAGCAGCCATGCATTTTGAGGACTTAGCTTTACATTGGTATCATGCTTTTGCACAAAATAGGGTGCAACAGCATCCAATCACTTGGGACGAACTAGTTATTGGGTTACAGCAGAGGTTTGGTATGGATTTGTTCGAGGATCCTATGGCTTCCTTGAAAGAATTGATCCAAAAAGGATCTCTGGAGGAATACTGGATAGATTTTGAATACCTAACTACTCTGGTGCACTTAACTGAAAATTACAAAATTAGTTTTTTTTAAGCGGTCTTAAACCCGAAATACAATACCCAGTCAGAATGTTTCAACCCCAAACCTTGCAGCATGCTTACACCTTAGCTAAACCAAGAAAAACACGTTAGAGGCCACCCGATTCCCTCAGAGGAATTACCGGACCTCTTACCTTAACCACAGTACTGCTATCCCAGGACAAACCTCATTACCAAAAACTCTCACTTACCCCAAATCCACACACAATAACCATAACTTCCAAAACACTTCCAAACCTAAACACTTAACTCCAAACACTCAACCAAATCCAACTAATGTCCAGAGTACTCAACCAATCACCACCCTGTCCCTAAATCAAAATAATGCCCATAAACCCAGGAGGTTAACACCCGAGGAGTTAGAGGAAAAGAGGAGGAAAAGGTAGTGTTTCTGGTGTGACGAGGCCTTTGGCCCAGGACACCGATGCAAGAGCAAACCTCTGAGGATGTTATTGGTAGATGAAGATGAGGAGAGTGTGTTGGAAGAAGAAGTTAAGGAGGAACCAACCTTAGAGGATGAATTATCCAAATTAACCTAAAGTGCAATCAATCAAATTCAGGTGGTGGAAATGATGAGATTGTTGGGTTATTATAAGAAGAGGAAGCTGGGGGTGTTTGTTGATTCAGGAAGTTCCTTGAATTTCCTAGATGAGAGAGCTGCTAAAGGGTTGGGTTGTATAGTTGAAAATACTAAAGCAGTGAAGGTTGCCTTAGCTGATGGAACTCCTATGCTCACTAAGGGATTCATACCACAGCTTCCTTTGGTTATACAAGGCTACACATTCGACCTAGAGTTTCATGTATTACCTTTGGAGGGAGAAGATATTGTACTAGGCATTCCTTGGTTGAGACAACTAGGAGATATCATATGGAACTTCTGCAATTTAACTATGGAATTCACTCATGGAGGGAAGCGTTGCAAATTGCAAGGAATGAAGGATCCTTTAAGGGTTATTGATGGAGATAATCTTAGTAAAATCCTTACTGACAAGAGATCTCCAATTGAATTACAATGCTGGATGGTAGTGGCAAAACAGTGTGACACCCATCAAGCATCCTCTGAAGCTATTCCACCATGTATCTTGGATCTACTGGAAGAATTTCATGAAGTGTTTGAACAGTCCCAATCATTACACCAGTACGAGGACATGAACACAAGATTCACTTATTAGAAGGTGCCCAACCGGTCAACCTTAGCCCCTACACATTCACCCTCCAAAAAATGTAGAAGAAATGGTTAGGGAGATGTTGCAGCAAGGAACCATAAGAAGCCATAGTCCTTACTCTTCACCAGTGGTTCTAGTGAAGAAAAAGGATAACTCGTGGAGGATGTGTGTGGACTACCGTGAGCTTAACAAGTTGACAATAAAAGACAGGTACCCAATACCTTTAATTGATGATTTATTTGATGAATTATTTGGGGCATGTTACTTCAGTAAACTGGATTTAAGGTCTGGGTATCATCAAATACTGATGGATCCCAAAGATGTCTATAAAACTGCTTTTAAAACACATGCTGGTCACTATGAATTCTTGGTTATGCCCTTTGGACTAACCAATGCACCATACCTTCCAAGGATTAATGAATGATTTGTTTCGAGAATATCTAAGGAAGTTTGTGTTAGTATTCTTTGATGATTTTTGGGTATAGTGGTGATCTAGATGAGCATGTTAAACATTTGAGAGTGGTCTTAGAGATTCTAAGAAGGGAAAATTATACTTGAAACGTAGCAAATGTGTGTTTGGTGTTGCTCGTATTGAATATTTAGGACATGTGATCTATAAACATGGGGTAACTACTGATCCAAAAAAGTAGAAGCAGTAAGAATTGGAAAAGACCCATGAATGTGAAGCAACTTAGAGGATTTTTGGGCTGGTTGGGTACTACCGTAGATTCATTAGGGGTATGGGTTAATAACTAAACCTCTCACCAACTGCTGAAGAAAAACAGTTTTGAGTGGAATCAAGAAGTAGAAAAAGCCTTTGAAATGATTAAAAAGGCTTTAACAGGGCACCAACATTAAGGTTACCTAATTTCTCCAAACCATTCTTGATTGAGACAGATGCTTGTGATGATGGTATTGGAGCGGTTTTGATGCAAGACCAACACCCCATTGCTTATTTTAGCAAAGCACTAGGAGTAAAGCAAAGAGGGTGGTCTATCTATGACAAGGAAATGATGGTTGTGGTGCAGGCAGTAGAAAATGGAGGCATTACTTGATTGGAAGACACTTATAATTAAGACAGACCATCAAAGTCTTAAATACTTATTGGATCAACGATTAATCACTAGCAGCCAACAAAATGGTTAACCAAGCTGCTAGGCTTAGATTATGAGATCCAATACAAAAGTGGCTGTACTAATAAGGTGGCTGATGCTCTTTCCGAGCTGGTAGTGAGGGCTGAGTACTATGGTTTACACCTTGGATATGACCACTGAGTTAATAGAGTATATCCAAGCCAGTGTAACGCTCATGAACCCTATGCCTTAATAATTCAGCAACTTAAGGCAGGTAAACCAATTGAGGGATTCTCTATGAAAGATGAGTTGCTAAGGAGGAAAGGAAAGATTGTTGTGGGACGAACATGGAACTCAGGAAGAAGCTGATCTCACTGTATCATGATGGAACTATTGGAGGACACTCAGGTACTCATGCTACCTTCAAAAGAATACATGCCATCTACTATTGGAAAGGAATGGAAAGGGAGGTCAGACAGTATGTGAGGGAATGTGAGGTTTGTCAACCACAAATATGAAAATGTGGCGAACCAGGTTTGCTCCAGCCATTACCATTCTAGAAGGGTATTGGACTGATCTCTCGATGGATTATTGAAGGCTTCCAAGGTCACATGGGAAAGAAGTTATTATGGTAGTAGTTGATCGTTTCAGTAAGTATGCTCATTTTATCAGTTTAACTCATCCTTTTACTGCTCCTCAGGTGGCTAAATTATACTTGGAAAATGTGTTCAAATTACACGGGCTTCCTCATTCTATAGTGAGTGACAGGGACCCCATCTTTGTTAGTAGATTCTGGAGTGAATTTTTTAAATGCAGGGCGTGGAATTAAAACTATCTTTTGCATACCATCCACAATCGGATGGCCAAACAGAAGTAGTAAACAGATGTTTGGAACAAATTTGAGGTGTCTGACCAGTGATGAACCACACCATGGGTGGAATTTTTAGCCCTCGCGGAATGGTGGTACAAACACCAATTATCATTTGAGGGCTAAATTACTCCGTTTGAGCTAGTGTATGGGTTGCACCACCAATTCATTTACCCTACGTTCCAGGAGACTCAACAAATGATTTGGTGGACCAGCTACTACAGAACGGGAGGAAAAACTAAAGAAGCTACAGTTTCACTTAAGAAGGGCTCAAACAGAATGAAGTCATGGCAGACAAAAGAGATCCGAGAGAGAGAGTTTTTAAAATTGGAGATTGGGTACTAGTCAAACTCAACCTACAGACAACACCCTCAAGCAACATGCAAATCAAAAACTCAACCTAAATTCTACGGAACGTACAAATAATTGATAAAATCGGTGAAGTAGCTTACGATTGCAGCTGCCCGAAGGATCGACCATCCACCCCACCTTTCATGTATCCCAGTTGAAGGCTTTCATTCCTAGTCACCACTCCACTAACACTGATCTCCCACTGTACGATTCCGAGTCCTGGGAGCCCAAATCCATCCTGGAGAGAAGACTGGTGTGAAAAGAGGACCTGCATCAGACACGTTAGTGTTAGTCAAGTGGAAAAACAACCGACAGTGAAGCTACATGGGAGTTCTTCTCGATCTGACCTTGCGATTCAAAGACGAATCCTTGTGGACAAGGATTCTTGGAGGGAGGGATGATGTTGTCGAGCTAAACTAGGGTCTTTCAAACACAGCAAACACAAGTCAAACAAAAGGAACGAACCAAAGAAGAAACAAGATGAACGGAAGTCGGTCGGGAAAGAATGAAAGAGAAGACCATAGTGTGGGAAATAAAGAAGCTAGGCCTAACATAACGGGCCGAACCTAATATGAATGGGCCAAATTACTCCGGCTGGGCCAATTAGTTATAACAGTTGTATTATTTTCATTCTGTTACAAGTTGTTAGTATAGATTCTAAAATTTGTTATACATGAGGAAATTACAGTTGTAAAAAACAAACTGAGCATATTCCTTTCTATAAAAAGGAAATGACTCATATACAATATCATCAATGAAAAATAAAAAAACATTGCTTCCTCAAATATTCTCTGTATTCGGAGGATTGAGTAGACATTAAGTTCTCAAACAAAATTGTCACACCAAAAAAAAAAAAAAAAAAGAAGAAGAGAAAAAGGAAAAAACAACTATCGGCAAAAGAAATAAAGCAAATTAACCATATTTTATTCTACTTTTCTTGGACTTTTCTTTTCTGTATTTTAATCTTTCATTATAGTTCGTTTTATCATGATTGATCGTAGTTACGAAAGCCTCTGCTGCATGAGTATCACACTCATTTCTCAATATTTAAAGTTCAAAACTTTTCTATTTTGATTTGACGCAATTACATAGTGGATTGTTGTCTTCTTGATAATGTAGTAAAGGCTGTCATATTTATAAATATTAATTTGGTCGATGATTTATTTTTTAGAATTCTGATGCTAATAGACTGTTAAAGAAACAAGATTACCAATTCTAGTGTCCTAATCTTTTTACTGTGCCAATTGTGGTGTTATTTTTCGATCGTGGGAAAAAAAGCACAAAAATTGGATTAACAATGATATTCTTTTTTAAATATATGGGATTGGAGATTTAATTTCACCTTCAGCGTTTGCTATGTATGTATTCATTTTGCTTATGGAAATTGACCAAACTATAGATTATATCTGTCTTATTGATTTCTTCTCCCACCTTTTTTTTTAATAATATTAATTTCATAGTTGCTTGATCTACATAATGAACAAGTAACTTTTAAGTTCCAAGAAAGAAAAAATATATGAAATTGTTAGGGATAAGCACGTACGATTCGATCCGGTTCGTCTCTCGAACCGAACCGAACCGAACCTAACCTAAAAATTACGGTTTAGCTATTTCTACAAAACTAAACCTATCCATACAATTTGGTTTGCTAATTTTTCGAACCTAAAAAATACAGTTCGATACGGCTCGGTATATAGTTCAAACCATATATCGAAGGAAATTTTCTTTTTTTTTTTTTCATTTCAATAAAAAAAATTATGAACTATTTTCTTACATTTCAAACCTCAACAACAAATTGACAAGTTAATTTATTAATTTATCGAAATCATTAATAATACGTTTATCAATTTATGGAAATCAATATTCAACTATAATGAGCTAAATTTTTTCTCATCATTAGTATACATTGATAAAATGAGAATAACTAAACACAAGAATAAATTAGTGGTGTAATATCTTTTTTAAGACTCAAAACTAGTCAAGTGCCATTACAAATATCTATATATATATATATGTGTGTGTGTACAATGGAAGGAGTAAGATTGGATTCCCTTCACCAATGAAAAATATTACCAATATAATGTTTCTACTTTCTAATACCCATTAAACTACAACTATTTTTAACCATTGAAACTCTAAAAGTATTAACTATAAATATAAGAAAATAAAAAATCTTACCCCAAAACACAATTAACTATAAAAATAAAGATAACATTAAAAAGATTTTTTTAAAGGTGAAATGGTTTGGTTTGGTTTAGTTTATAACTTTGAACCAAATTGAATTTCCACTACCGAACTGAACCATGAAAAGAACTATTTAAAAAAAAAAAAAACTAAAAATTCGATTCGGTTCAGTCTAGCTTGGATCGGTTCACGGTTTGATCGGTTGTTTTTCCCAACCCTAAAAATTCCAACTTGTTTTTTTGGGAAAAGGTCAACTATAATTTTCAACAAAATTTTCCTTTAATTTTGAAGATTATACGCTCTCGGTATATTAACCACTATGCCCATTGAGAGATGAAATTAAAACTCTTATCAAATAAATATCCAGATTAAGAAATTGACAATGATTACTTGTTCTTTATTTTTATTTAGAATTACTTTAAAGAAAGTATTATTTTTTTTCCTCTAATCTACGAATATATATTCTCATATCAAAAGTGTGGATGATTGTTCACTTTTTTAAATGGATAGATTTTCACATGCTCTAATATCGAGGAACCATTTACTATTATTCTTCCCCTTTTAATTCTTTTGGGATGACCTTATAGCCTCATACTTTTCATCTTTCTTATTAAATGTGTTTAAATAGTAAAAATATTATTTTCCCCATAGTCATTAAAAAAAAGAATAAAAAAAAGATATGTGTTAATATGCCTTTCATAGGCCTCATTTTATGCATATAATCACATTTTAAAATGAAAAAAAAAAGTATTTTATGTATATATATATATATATATATATATATTTTCAATACGACAAATATATCAATAAAGGAAAAGGTGTGGAAATAATACATGAGAAAAATTGGTACAAACCCATGTTACATTAAAATACAATTGAGCTGTATAATAAGATAATATTATTTTTACCTTGGACTTTGACTTAGAAATGCACTGTATTTATTTTATAGTTAATGATCTAAATCACACTATTAACTCCTTTATTGCAAGATATGAAAACTAATCATATGACATTATATGGAGGGGATGAGCAACATCAATTTCGTTGTGAAACACGAGTTTAAATGCAATGTGTCTTTTTTATCATGTATTATTGATGATTAAATATATTTATAAAGACGCCACACAAAGAGATTACATATAAATCTTGTATTTATCTTTTCAAATACTAATGGTTTCTATAAAATTTTATTTTATTTATAGAAACTATGATGACATTGTAAAATTTTTCTTATTTTTCTCTCTCCAAAATTTGCCAATATTTACAATTAATGTGATGGTTAAACAAAAAAGGTATATCATTAATTTAAAGAAAAACATTGTGTTTGTTTGTTTGTTGGCAATTACAAATACAAATACTTTTTTAAAACTTTTTTATAATAAATTATTTATAAAGAATTAGATACAGATAAAAAAATTAGTAGTTCTTATTAAAAGATCAAATAGAACAAATGTAGATAAAATATAAATGTAAATAAGATATTTTCACACATATCATTTTGAAAAAGATACAAATACAGATAAAATACAGACCATCCAAATATATCCATTATCTCTCTTTTATCTACCCAAATATTGCCTAACTTTCCAATTAAGGTGATGTTAACACCTGTGTGGGCATGGATCCAGAATGCAACGATTACATACATGTCGCATGATTATCACGCTACACCTAATTTAAGGAATCAATACATGCAAGGACGATCAAAAGAGAATTGTGTAGGGAGGAGGAGATAGCAGTCTCAATAGGCTTTAACATATGCATGATAGGTAAGGGAGTTAGAAAGCATCCATCTCAATAGATATCACAAATATGTATGCATTCTTGAGTAAGTCAAGTGATTGATTTAGTAAAAAGGAAATCCAACAACAAAATAACATTTGTTCAAGATTTACAACCATCCAAATGATGTGAGAACTAGTAGTATTTATAGAGAATCTAGCTGTCGATATCGTTCATCAAATGATATCGATGACTAACAGTTAGAATGAGTCCTTCTATAGTGGATATAAATGTAGGCTCCCTTATGGACCTTCGACCCATTAAGGCCTTTATTTATAATGTACGTAAGTCAATTTGAGAAAAGTGGGTCCTACTCTAAGCCTTCTATGTCAATTCTCCCATGATCATTCAAATTAAATTGAGCTTAACTTTTTAAGCCCTATCATATTAGTCCCAAAAGTTAAATCCAACTAAAAATTAGACTCATCACCAAAAAGGTATATCATTAATTAAAAAAACAAATTAAAAAAGGACTTTCAAAGTTTTATATTTATATTATATTTTTACTAATAATTATATTTTATTTTTAAAATAATAAACCGCGTACAAGACTGGCGCGTACCTAGTTAATAAAGTCAGGAATCGTTGGCTTTACTGTTCTCCGGATATTCGGGCATTTTAATGGTTACCATAAAATAAAATAAAATAAAAAAAATAAGCCCTCTAGACGTCATGCCACCATTTTCTCAATAATATGTTTACAGATATATAGAGCAAAAAAAAGCGACTTAAACAAATATGCATAGCATTGGACATGAACAACAATGATTTATAGGCTTGGAAGATATATATTATGCCCTTGTATTGTGATTTACGTGGGCATGCAAGGATTAGAGTACGTTTAAATGATGCTTAATTTACAAAGGAATGATAGTGTAGAAGTAAAAGATGTTCATAGAGCAAGCTTGGTACTGTGAATTGTAAATGCACATTATTTTTTTTTTTTCCTAAATGCCTACACTGGAAAATATATATATATATATATATATATAGATATATGCATATATAATGATGCTAATATGCCACATGTCTGAACTCACCATTAATCTTACATGTCAAAATTATATTAGTACTTATGCACCATTAATCTCTCCATTGTTAGTTTTCTTTCTTAAATTGTGACTAACATAAGTCAACTATTAATATAATGTCAAATTTTATTTTATTGTTAGGCTATTTTAAAACATAGCCTATATATGCAATCAATTCTGTTTTATTATGTTATTAAGCACTAGACCAAATAGTGGATAAAGTTGTTGTTTGTGAGGCTTATCATTTAGTAGCCCAACGATGAGTAAGGTTACACATGTTCACATAACACAAAGAAGAGGTTTCTACCTATATAAGTGTATTGTGTTTACCTCATCTTTTAACACAACAGACACTATAGGTGATGAGAACAGTAAAACTGATAGGAGTAAAAAGGTCAGAAAGAGATCGATTTTTTTAAAGGACTACATTTGAACTTGGAGTTGTTTTTTTGGATACAGAATAGAATATTATAGTTTGAGATAGTTACAATCATCAATCAAGAACAACAACATCTTAAATAACAGTGTAACTACTTGGAATACATTCTTATATAAACAGAAGAAAGCGAGAAGAGGGGGGTATCCTTGATACTTGTTACTCAGTCTTGAGTCTTGGAGTTCTATTGGCACTCGAAGTCCAATTAAGCCCTCTTCCTCACCCTTGCATTCAAAACAAACAAAAACATTAGTTCCAAAAATTTCAATAGTCATATAGATCTAGATACAAAACATAGAATTAATATTGACAAATTGTTTTCAATTTTTTTCAAAGAATTGAGTACAAGATTCAACTCTACAAGAAGGTTAAGGGAGAATCACTTACACTTCATTTTTGCTGCAAATGTTAGTTTGTTCGTTACAGTGTCAAACATATATGAAACCCTAGTTTTGTTCTTGTTTAGAGTAACGTTCTAATTTCTAGGGTTATACTATTGAGTTTCTTTTGATAATCGCAATAAAGAGGAATAGAAGGTTATGGAATGTTTAGGTGTGTTTGTATTCCTTGCACATGTTTCATATTTCTTGTACTTGTCAAACACAATGTTGAGCTGATAGATTCGATATTCCATGTTTTCTTTGTGGATTGCTTCTTACTTTTAGCTTATATTGTTAGGCCTATTAATTTGTTGCTCTTGTTGTTTTTTATTTGTTTTTAGGGGATTCTTGATTTTGTTATGGTCATTCCTATTGATTTAGTCTTCATTGTGTAGTATCTGTCATGGTCGAGGCAACAAGAGATGTTGTGCGGTTAAATGAAAAAGTTTTAATACATACTAAACAAATTGAGGACATAAATGACAAGTTTAGTGTCATGCAATCCAAGTTGTCTATAATGGATGACTGCATTAATATTATTGATGATAACTTGAGGTTTATGGTGCAATATGTGCAAAAACAAATGGAAAAAGACCAACATGAGAATCAAAACATAGTTAAACCACAATGTAATAGCCCAGTGTCATCATTTTCTTAAGGGTAGCAAGGGAATAGCTATTATATATGAAAGGCACTAAGCTAGAATGCCCAAATTCTTAGGTCAGGATCCAATAAGATAGATTTTTAATAGGCTCAAGTTGGCTTCATTTGCCATGGAAGGGGATGCCTTGGGGTGGTTCCAATGGATGACTTGGAATGAATTGATTTCTACATGGTCTTCTTTTGTTTTGGCAGTAGATATCAAATTTGGACCTTAAACATTTGAGAATTTTCAGCGTCGATTGTCCAAATTGATGCAAACTGAGAGTGTTTTAGAGTATCAGCTTCAATTTGAGAAGCCTTTTAACAGGATTTCTGGTTTATTAGAGAGTTTTCTCATCAGTTGCTTTATATCAAGTTTGAAACGAATTATACAATATGAAGTGATGTCTTTTAAACCCTCTCCATTGTTGGAAGCTATAAGTTTAACTGAACTTTAGGAACATAAGTTACATTACTTGTTAAATGGTTCTTATAAGCATAATACTGTGTTTCCTAAGTTTTTGGGTTCTACAACAAATTCCTCCAAGCTTACTTCTTTAAATCCTACCATAAATACTACATTTAGTAGTTTAAGTACCAATGGTAATCAAGACAACAAAACTACCGAAATCATTGCTTATTAAGAAGATGACACCCGTTAAGTTGGCAATGCTCCGTGAAACAGGCCTCTGTCATAACTATGATGATAAATATCATAAAGGCCATTTTTGCAAATAAAAGTTTTTGTTGATGATACATCCAAATGAAGTGGAGGATAGTTTTCTTGAATGTGATTCACAAGATGATGAGGTGATTGATACTAGTAAAGTCTTAAATGACGCTGAAATTAGTTACCATGCTTTATCAGAAATAATGGTACCTAAAACCTTATGGATACAGGGTCAAGTAAAAGGAATTTTTGTGAATGTACTTGTTGATTATAGGAGTACTCATAATTTTATTCAAGAAAGTATTGCTCGAAAACTCAAAAAACAAATTCAAGTAGTTTTTTGCAATCTCATTTTTTATTAGAAATGGTGAAAAACTTACGTGTACAGGGGTTTGTAGAAATATTGATTTGAAATTACAAGGGCTACATTTTTGGTAGATTTTTATGTCTTACCAATACAAGGTGCTGAATTGGTACAAGGCATTCAGTCTTTAACCTTGTTAGGTCCTGTTACTTTAGATTATTCTAAATTGACGATGCAGTTTGATTGGAATGACAAAGTTGTTTGTCTCAATGGGTCAACACATAGGGAATACAAGGATATTTTTCAAAAACAGTTGATGTAAATGATGCAATTTGATAAGGCAGCTTCTTTTTTTCAATATTATGACTCAAGAGGATCAGTCATCGAGTTATACCACCATCAATGATGCTTTGGAATCATTTTTAGGCAAGTTCAACAATGTTTTTACTATCCCTTCATCATTGCCACCATTGAGAGAAGTTCAACACCATATTCATTTGAAAACTGAGAGGCAAGTAGTAAATGTACGATATATAGATATCCTTTTTTTCCAGAAGATGTAAATAGAAAAATTGGTTAAGGAGATGTTGGAATCATGAGTCATTTGTCCTAGTACAAGTCCTTTTTCTTTGCCTATCTTATTACTTGAGAAAAAGGATGGTTCATGGCGTTTTTGTATAGATTATAGAGCACTTAATCAAGCAATAGTCCAAGATAAATTTCTTATTCCCATGATTGATGAGTTATTGGATGAATTAGGGGGAGCTATAGTATTTTCCAAAATGGATTTACGGGTTGGATATCATCAAGTAAGGATGTATCTTGAGGATATTCCTAAAGCGGCATTTTGAACTCATGCTAGGCATTATGAATTCATTGTTATGCCCTTTGGCCTATTGAATGAACCCTCAACTTTTCAATTTGTTATAAATTCTATCTTCAGGCCTTATTTAAGGAAGTTCATTATAGTATTTTATGATAACATCCTCATCTATAGTTGTTCACATGATGAACATCTGCAGCATTTGGAGACAACTTTGGAATGTTTACGACAACAAAACTTCTAATTTGAAGCCGATGAAATGTTCTTTTGACCAAGATAGGATTGGTTATATATGCCATATTGTATCGACTGGGTGTGTTAGCCCTAATCCAGATAAGATTAGAGCTATAGTAGATTGCCCAAAACCTTTTACTATTAAGCAATTGAGAGGGTTCTTAGGCATTACAAGCTATTATAGGTGATTTGTCAAAAACTATGATAAAATTGCATTTGCTTCGAAAGGACAATTTTCACTGGGATAGTGTAGCTGAAACAACTTTTCAGCAACTTAAACAAGTGCTCATTACTACATTAGTTCTTGCATTACCTGATTTTTCTAAGACATTTATCATTGAATTTGATGCTTTAGGAATGGGGATGGGTGCTACCTTACATCAAAACTCTCACTCAATTACTTATTTCAATAAGAAATTCAGTCTCAAATTACAAAAAATAAGTACGTATGTATGTGAATTAGAAGCCATAGTGGAAGTTGTTCGTAAATGGCATTAGTATTTGCTAGGTCGCTACTTTATAATAAGAGCAGATAAGAGGAGTTTAAACGAATTGCTCACCCAGGTCATCCAAACACCAGAACAACGACAATTTCTAGTCAAGCTCTTAGGCTATGACTGTGAAATTCAGTATGAGTCGGGGGTAGAAAATAGGGTAGCTGATTCTTTATTAATGGAATTTTTTGATGAATCTTTGTTTTTAGCTTTAACTTTAACATCTTTTGATTTTATTACTACTTTAAAACATGAGCTTTCTTGGGATAGGGAATGTTTGCATTTGGTCAAGCAATTTCAAGAAGGCCATACTTTGCAATGGCCTTCGATATACAAAGACGATTTACTGTTTTTGGGAACATGAATTTTCCGATTGTAGCACTTATCAGTGATTTCCATAGTGTTTATGGAATTCATTGTACACCTATGGGAGGTCATTTGGGTGCTTTGAAGAGGTAAAAGGGGATTTCCCACTCTTTTTTTTTTTTTTTTTTGGGGCATGGTATGAAGACAGATGTTCTGAATTTTGTGAAGAGATGTCACATTTGTCAACAAATCATGTATTTGACTTTAAGGCTCGCTAGATTATTACAACCTTTGCCCATACCCAATTAGGTTTTTGAGGACATCTCTGTGGATTTTATTACGGGATTGCCTATTTCCCATGGGTTTTCGGTTGTATTGGTTGTGATAGACAAATTGAAAAATACCAATATTTTGGTCCATTGACTACTAATTATACAGCTGTCACAGTGGCCAAGTTATTTCTTGATATTATGGTCAAACTTCATGGGTTACCTCAGTATATCATTTGTGGCAGAGCTCGTGTTTTTGCAAGCAAAATTTAGACAAAGTTATTCAAGCTAAGTGGTACTAAATTACATATGAGTTCGCTGGAAGTTGTGAACAGATGTTTGGAGCATTATTTGCGTTTTTTTCTTTTTTTTTTTTTTTATGGGCATGCCAAAGGATTGGTCAAAATATTTAGCTTGGGCTGAATATTCTTGTAACTCAAGCTTTCGCACTAGCACTGGTGTGACTCCTTTCTAAGCCCTTTATGGTCGAAATCCCACTACTATACCGGATTATGTGATGGGATTTAATGAAGTTGAAGCCATTAACTCCGAATTGTCATCAAAAGATGAAGTTTTACATTTGCTTAATTCCAATTTGCTTAAGGCTCAGCATACTATGAAAGTTCAAGCAGATAGATTACGATTAGATAGAGAATTTCTTATTGGAGACATGATGTACGTCAAGTTGCAACCTTGCAAACAATCGTTTGTAGCTCATAGACAATCTTATAAGCTGTCAAGAATATTTTTGGTCCATTCAAGGTTTTAGAACGAATTGGACAGGTTGCTTATTGCTTAGAATTACCAGACGACCTACACATACATTTGGTTTTTCATGTTTCCTTGTTGAGAAAGGCTAAAGGAACATTAGATTCTTGCATGTAGTTGCCTAGGGATGCTATAGGGAACTTTCCTATTGTATAACCCTTAGCTCTACTCTCTTCTCGTACTATTTGGAGAAAAGGGAAACTTGTCTTCCAAATTTTGGTTCAGTGGAAATGTTATCCTTCATAAGATGCTTTATGGATGGATTTGGATGAATTCTAAAAAGATTATCCTCATTTTGACCTTAGGGACAAGGTCAATCTTGAAGCGAGGAGGAAATTGATAGGAGCAAAAGGGTCAAAAAGAAATCTGTTTTTTTTAAGGACTACATTTGAACTTGGATTTGTTATTTTGGGTATGGAATAAAATATTACGGTTCGAGTTGGTTACAATCATCAATCGGGAATAACAACATCATAAATAACCGTGTAACTACTTGGAATACATTTTTATAAATAGAAGAAAGCGAGAAGAGAGGGGCATCCTTGATACTTGTTACTCAGTCTTGAGTCTTGGAGTTCTACTAGCACTCGAAGTTTAATTAAGACCTCTTTCTTACCCTTGCATTCAAAACAAACACAAACATTAGTTACAAATATTTCAATAGTCAGTGTAGATCCAGATACAAAACACAGAATTAATATTAACAGATTGTTTTCATTTTTTTTTTTTCTTTAGAGAATTGAGTACAAGATTCAACTCTACAAGAAGGTTAAGGAGAATCGCTTACGCTTCATTTTTGCTATAGAGGTTAGATTGTTCGTTACAGTGTCGAACAGATCTAAAACCCTAGTTTTGTTCTTGTGTAGAGTAATGTTCTAATTTCTAGGGTTATACTGTTGAGTTTCTTTTGATAATCTCAACAAAGAGGAATAGAAGGTTGTGGAAGGTTTGTGTGTGTTTGTATTCCTTGTACATGTTTTATCTATCTTGTACGTGTCAAATATAGTGTTAGACCAACTGATTCAATATTTGGGGTGTGTTTTCTTTGTGGATTGCTTCTTACTTTTGGCTTATACTATTAGGCCTATTAAAAACTTTCTTATATACAATTCTAATTCAACTTCAATTTTATTTTTTTCTTCACCGATCTTTTGTGGATTGTTTCTATAGATGCATTATCAGGTATATATCGATATCTAATTTTTATAAATTAACATGTTGTGATTTGTTATTATCTAATATTTCAAATTAAGTCAACTGATCATATAATGTTGAATTATTAATTTTTCATCAATTGCTATCAGAGCCATGTATAATCACTTTGTGGCTGTTAATCTGTTTATTTTATGCTAATATCATTTTCTTAATAGGAAACCTTAATTAATCATATATAATATGTTATATTCTAGCGAAATCCATCTCTTTTCAATCAATTTTATGAAAGCTAGAATGATCGATATAAATTGTAATCATAGTGGGTAGATTCGATGCAATCCCTATGGATTTATTTGTTGTCATTAATTTGCCAATCCATATTTGAGGAGAAGTTATGGATCTTCTATAATCTTATTTCACATATTAATTTTAAAGTATCGATTTTTCATTGGTATCATATTTATATATATTTAATATCAATTTGGTTTAAAAATGAAACCAAAATAAAACGTCTATCCGAATTGCTTATTATTATAATCGGCACATGATACATGATGATATTTGTGTTTTTTGCGGAAAGCACTAATATACATACTCGGTACCCCCAGAGAGCGGGGGTTTTGTTTTGATATGTTAAATTTCCCCATAGTTTCCCCACCACCCGGATGTCTCATAGGTTAGAATCATATATATTTAGTTCTTCAAGGTTAAGGGATTGAGTCATTTTTGAAGTTTCACCGTACTTTCATGCAAATAAGAACGGTTATTCATTTAATAATAATAATAAAATAATAATAATAATAATAACCACGGGAGAAATGAGGGGATTCATTTAATGATAAAATTCGCATCAAAATTATATTCGAATCTAACAAACACGACGAAGGATATTTATTTTAGTTATTTTGATATGTTCGAAAACTATAGAAAATTGCAAAAATGTCTGAAATAATTTAAAAAAAAAAAAAAAAGAAAAAGGGGCGGAAGCATGCTTTTTCATACCTTTTCGCAAGTTTTTGACCATTAAAGTTTTGCCCCCGTCTATGGGAAGGAGACTGACACATTTGAGTCAACATGAGGCAGAGTGACTCGAAATTTCCACAGCCTCGGCATCACAAATAACGTGCAATATATATATATATATATATATATATAATGTATAATTATTAATGATGTTTTAACACATAAGTATATAATGATAGTTTTTTTTAAAACTGTCAACTACTTTATTTATGTATTGAAATATAATTAATAGCTATTTATGATATGTATATACATCTAGTGTACCTTATCCATTAATGTCATATTCGGGGTGAATTGAAATGAGTTTAGAAATAACAAGTCTATTCATATATTTGGAAGATTACATAGAATTGATTGGTTAAAAAGTGTAATTATCAAAAATTTTCTTAATAAAAAATGCAAAATATGAATATATGATAAGATGAAAAAGCAATTACATTATATATAATTAATAAAAGTGAAATAGAATTGCAATTCTGTCTTTTTAAAGATGGAATCGAATTTTCCTTCAAAGCCGGAATCATTGATTCTAAGGAATCGCGATTCCGACTTCTTAAAATACTTCAAACATTGGAAAAGAAAATAAAAGTTGGAATCGCAATTTCATTCCGATCATTCACGTGTACTAATTGTGTCATAATTTTTTTCTGCAGCGAAACAAATGAAAAAAAAAAGGGTTCTCCTACTTTACGTGTTGAGGAATCCTCCACATATGTAAGAGCTTTCCCGATGTTTACGGTTGTGGAATCTTCTCTCCAAGTTCGCTTCATTGTCTGAATTTATTGTCTGAAGTTATCATCTGAATTCCAGACCCAGTCTCGTGTAGATGAATGTAACGCACCGGCGATCCGTATGATACTAAGAAAAAACATTTATATTGAGATATATAAAAGTAAAAATTCTGCAAATATAAAACAGTAAAAGACTTTTAAGTTAATTGTAAAGTGAAATAATAAAAAGAAGAAAATTTACTATAATTAGGAAATTTAAAAACTAAAAAAAATTGGTGTCCAGATGCAATTTATGGAAAAGTCAATAATATTGTTATAGTTTTAGGGAAGAGATATTTCAGTACTTAACATTTAATTGCATGAGGATGTGGCAAAACAATATAATTTATTGGAGTTAATTGTTGTTTAGCAAACATTGGACAGGTTTTTAATGTGGTCCTGTGGGTAAATCATTGCTTATTTCAATTCCTGTGAACCTGCAGTTTATGGGAAGTTAACTGCTGAGTTTGTTCCTTGCTGGATAATCTTCCCATCAGTGCATGTGCAGGCGCGAAAGTCAGTCCTTGTTTGGTAGACATTGTACCGTTTTTAGCGTGTGGGAAAGTTGTCGTTTATCTCAATCCCTATTAGGGCCATAAATGAGTGGAGTAAAGATATTATAAAGCTAAGTTCAAACTCAATTTGAATGAAAAAACTTAAACTCGATTGAGTTTTAATTTTTTTTGCTTGAATTTGACTCAAATTGATAAACAATGAGCCCAAGCTCAATTCGATTAAGCTCAATTATTCTTATAAAAATTAATTAGATCAAAAAATAATCTTAGAACTGAAAATAGATTAGGTTTTTTATTAGAGGAAAAGAAAATATACTTTAAAAGGAGAAAAACACAAGTTTTATAATTTTTTTATAGGAAGCTAAAACATGGTTAGGCTTGTGATCTACTTAAATTGATTATTTTAAAACTCGAACTCTAACTTAATAATTATTTGAGTAGCTCAAACTTGAGTTCAACGCAATTATAATTAAGTTGAATTTGAGCAATCACTAAGTTGAACACAAGTAAGCTCAACTCAATTAAAGCCCCAATCCCTATGAATGTGTGATGGTGGTTTGTTGACGATTTTGATTTTTTCAACTATGGAAAACTGTTAATCCTTCCAATTTAAGTGTATATCTTGAAGGGATCATATGTTATATTTAAATTTATTAAATAGTAAAATTAAGACTCCAAAACTTTAAATAATATAGATAGTTATTGATTTACCGATCTACCATAAATTTATATATGAAAATACCCATCATATAAAAATAATTATGTAGATGTATTATATAAATGTCATGTTAGACATTAGATTTATTTTACACAAAAATCCCATGTTCAAAATACAATTTAGGGATGGTAATACTTTTGCAAATTGCAACTAATTAATGGATCTTAAATTTGTTTTTGGAAACTGCATTTATTATCTCCATTCTTGTGTTTTTTTCCCTTTTTTTTAAATGAAATCTTAAAAAAAAAAAAATAAAACAGCATTTATGATTTGCGATTTTGTATTGATAACATGGTAATTAATTTTTTAAAAATTATATTTTAATATTTTTTTCTTTTTTTTTACAATATTAATATAAATAGATGTCCGAATGAGTGAAATATATAGCGACTCGATATTTGCTTAAAAATCTTACAAGACTTCAATTAATGCCCACTTTTATAAGGATTGAATATAAACCTAGACATCGGCACGGTTGGGGTCGGTTCCGGACCCGAACCGGAACCGGAACGCCAAAGCCGGGGCGGTTCACGGTTCGAAGGAACCGCCGGTTCTGGCGGTTCCGGTTTCGGTTCCACATGAATCGGTTTTTTTTTTTTTTGAAAAAGTACACTTAATTAACTTTTGATATGCATGATATAGAATAGGAAGTTTCTAAATCTAAATCTATAACCACTCCTATCATTTATATATTATATATATTATATATATACATATATATTTTAACGATTAATTTATTTTTTATGCTGGAAGTGCCCCACGTCTATACTGCGGATTAAATTGTTACCATTTTAAGTAAAATTATTAATCCCATGAAAAAGTTGGAAGTAAATCAGAGACAAACCAATAAAATAATACATAACAAATGATCATGATTCATGAATCAGCCCTATAACAAATAATCACGGGCTTCCATTTCTCATTGAACCAGACAATTTTAGGCACATAGGTAATAACTAATATAGAAACTTCGCCTTCTCGTTTGGCAACATTCCGTATCTTATGGATTCTGATAACTTCACGTGAAGATAAGCATAGGAATCAGGAAAGGAAAAGAAAAGGTGATTCATAGTATTGGAGCCAAATAGTAATAACAATTGCACATTTCAGAAAAAGCTCAAACAATATCAGATGTTTTGCTTATTTTTTTATGTTTCAACATAAAATATAACCCATACTTAGATACCCCTACCACCCCACCACCCCCAAAACAAGCCCCACGCCTAGAAACCCGCATCATGCGCAGGTTTTCTCTTCTTCTTTTTTTTTTTTAAATTAAAATATTTGGCGGTTCTGGACTAGATTGGAACTGCCGGTTCCGCCACGCGAACTGCTTGGACCCGCCGGTTCCGGTGAGTCCTTGGACGGTTTGAACCGTCACCGACGGGGTTTCTCGGGTCAGGAACCGCCGGTAATGGTTCGGGCGGTTTCCGGTTCGAGAACCACCCCGTGGTGATGTCTATATAAACCGTCTAAACAAATCAGGTAAATATTTTAAGTTTTCAACAAAGAATGGAGCAGTCTAAGCTCGAACGTTTGAGTCAACATCTATGATTACACCGCCAATCGCATCGGCGCTTGCAATTGCTGAAGCATTATGGAAGGTATCAAGTCTTCTTGCAGTGTGTACCAAGTAATTGACTGGGAGCCTGAAAGTGAAAGGATATGTCCGGTAGCCATCTCCCTTCACGCGCAGTTTCTTTGACTTTAGAATTTAGATATAAACTAGTCCGCGAATTTTATTTAAAATATATATATATATATTAAATTATTAATAAATATAACATATTTATATAAGTTAGATTAATTAATAGTTAATGTATTAAAAAATTAATATTGAAAGATTGCTTGAATACTATTACTCTTATAAAAGATTATATAAAAAAGTATGTTATTGATTATAATTTACACACCTATTCATTGTTATATTATACCATAATATTAATTGAACAAGTTATGATCCTTTAAGCTACAACACTAAATGCCAGGAGTCATGTAATCTGCATTTACTTATGCAGAAATCATAATTTTTCTGCAGCATTATTTTGTAAATAAAGGATACCTTTTTTAGTAATAAAAAGTACATATTATAAAAACAAGTAAAAAAAATAAAAAATAAAAAAGAAAGAGAGAGAGAAGGGTTGTTAAACCAATACACGAAGGCGTTTTATGAAAAGTATGGACCCGGACATCTGGCCAGAGAAGAGAAAAGGAGGAAAAAAAAACACAAAGAGGATATGGGTCGGAACTAACCCAAACTTGCCGATCCACAGGTGCTAACTAATAACTATAACACTCAAAACTAGATTTATGGATAGAAGAGGGTAAAAGAAAATCGGCTGAATGTAAATCCAACCAATCCATAATCAAGCCAAATCAAATAAAAAATATGATTTTTTTTTTAATAATTTGGTTTAGAAAATTACCAATCAGAACCAATCCGTAAATTTATAGTTAATTTAGATGATAAATCGAACCAATCTATAAAACCAAACCAAACTATATTAGATTAATATAAAAATATTTTACTTGTAATTATAAATTTTATTATAATGATTTATTAAAAGTCATATATGTTCTCATGATTTTATTATAATATTTATTATATGATGAATATTGGTTAATAATAACTTGTTATTTTTTTAAATCATTTTTTGGATACAAAATATATTCCTTCATTGTTAACTTAATTTTTTTTTATTAATCGTTTGAAATCTGTGGAGTATGGATTTTGTTATTTAGGTATATATCTTATTATGCATTAATTTTTCATTGTATAATTTGATAGTAGATCACTTTTATTCATACATGACTTTTATTGACAGATGATTTTCTGTTCTTTTTTTTTTTTGCTAAAATTGTTAGTAGATGGTTGATTGAATTATTTTTTTAATGAACTATAGATTATATTTTATTATATATATTATTTAGTAAGCGTACTGTGTCAGTGACTGGATGATTTTATGAGAGATTATAGATTATAAATATGATGAATTTATAAAGTATATTGTTGAGATTTACAATATGAACTAATATTTGCACAAATATATAATATTTGAACTAATTTTTTTTATTAGAATTTTGGTTTAATTTGTAATACAAACTTAACCAAACAATTATTGAATCATTTGAAATTTTCTAATCCAAACAAAACCATTATTTAAGGGTTTGTTTAGGAAGGAGAAAAAAATCAAACCTTAAATTATAGTTTGATTTGGTTTTAATCAAAAGCGAACTAAACCGATTCGTACCCACCCCTACTTGTAAAACTACGGGGTAGTAAGGGTTCTTAAAACTTCCATCTTAGGTTGGTTCAAGGACCCATGAAAGGCTATATCCATTTTTTTTAATTAAAGATAAATCTACGATATGAAAAGCAATAACTTATAATTCTAAATAAGATAAAGTTTTAATTTAAAATAAAAGTTGGATCTAAGAAAAATGTAGTCTTTAACTCATTTTCTTAAAAAAATTATCTAGAATGTGTATTTATTGATACATAAACACACCTAACTTTAGTCATAATGATAGCAACTTCACATAAACACACCTAACTTTAGTCATAATGATAGCAACTTTGTACTATAAAATAGTCTAGAGAACACAAAGAAGAATGCAAGACAAAAACAAGTCTAACATCATCAAAAACGTGATTTTAATAAAAGTCTATATAAATCTCTTACTGGAAAAGTCTATGTAAATATCAATCCATATATCCTTTTAAGGTATATGTATTATTAGTACACAATAGATAATAAATTTTTATTATTCACATAAAAATAATTTAAAAATCGGATGCAATTTTTTTACATTTAGCATTCAATTCCTTTCTTTTCTTAAGAGGATCCAGCAAATTAGTTAAGTCCTCAGGGTCCAGGCCATCAACCCAGTCCAAATCCAGGTAACTGGCAGGTCTTTACATGTGTATTTTGTTTTTTGGCCGAAGGTTTTTATATGCATATGTAAAATACACTTTACACATGCTTTGAATTAGTAAAAAGAAAAATAATAAATTATGGGTTTGTTTGTTTGGCTTTTTTTGATAGATACAGATACTATTTTCAAACTTTTTTCTAACAGATTATTTATCAAAAATAGATATGGATAAAAAAAAGGTTGGTAGTTATCATCAAAAAATTAAATAGATCAAATATAGATAAAATATATATGTAAATTGAACATATTTACACATATCCTTTTAAAAAATATAGATACAGATGAAAAACAGACCATCCAAACAGACCCTTATATAAACACTCCTTGAAATCTTTTAAAATTGCATGGACTCCTAGTTTTTAAATAAGTAAACATCTAAACCCCAAACTTAAAAAATATTCTAGATGTTTGGTGCAATTTACTCTATAAAAAATATAAAATAACAAAAACTTAATGGCTTTTCATGGAATTAAGGTAAAGGTATAAAAAAATAATTGAATAAGAATATAATATGATGATAACAACTTTTAAAATTATATATTATAATCAATTCCGTAGATTGCCTTGAGTAAATACCAATCCAATTCTACATTACTCATTCCCAATAAATAAATGCAACTCCATATCTGCAACTATAAAGGTGTTTTCGCTTTTGGGAAAAGAAAAGCAAAAGAGAAAATTAAGGAAACGGAAAGAAAAAAAAATGTTCCAACAATTTTACGTGCTATGCCCCCACATAATTTGAAGCACAGTTAACCCCTTGTCCACGTATAGTGGATAGAGCTGGACAAATGGGCTATGGCCCGCGGGCCAACCCGTTTAATCCACTTTAAAAACGGGTTAGGGTCAGCTTTTTTTAGCCCGTTTAAAAGTGGGTTGATTTTACCCAACTCACTTAACCCGCGGGCCAAAGCGGGCTAGCCCGCGGGTTAAGTGGGTTGACCCACCAACCCACTTTTATAAAAATAAAATAAATAATTATAGGGTAAATATGTATTAATGAAGGTTATTCTTGAGATTTTTTATACTTGAGATTAAATTTATGTGTTAATTATAACAAAAAATGACAAATTGATGCACATGCACTATAAAATTTTATAAAATATATTATTATTCTTTTAAATGAAATATATTATCTAATAAGTTATTTTAGAAAACTTATTTTTACAAAAAGTAATTAAAATAATAATGAATTAATCATTAATATATAACCTTATAAAACTCTCTTTTTTATTATATATATCTTATTTAATTAGTATAAATAAGTCAAATTGGTCAACTTGGCCCATTTAACTCACAAAATATGTAAGTGGGTTAAAAGGGTCAAAAAGTGGGCTGGCCAGTTTAACCCACGGGCTAAAGTGGGTTGGGTTAGGGTCAGGCAATTTTGACCCGTTTTTAAAGTGGGTCAAAATTTTTTGGCCCGTTTAACCCATGGGCCAAAGTGGGCCGGGCCGGGTTGGCCCGTTTAACCCACTTGCCCACCTCTAATAGTGGAGTATTCCCCTCTACAATTTTCTTTTGCTTTTGTGCATTTTAACAGAGCCTGTTTGGATATATTTATTTGGTATTATTATGATATTATTTTTAAATCAAATTAATATTAAATCAATCTAAATATGATATTGATGAGTTACTGATATAAATAAAAATACAAACAGACACATACAGACCCAATTCCATTTGGTCTTCGTTACCCAAAAAAAAGGTCAAGAACTACCCCTCTCTCTTTATGTGTGTGTGGTCTTTTTTTTTTGGTCTTTCCTTCCTTTTCTATGGCCCTACTATTAATAGCAAACATTTTCACAGTTATGAAATCTGATGACCAAGTTAATTGCATCAGTTGCATTTTTCCGAAGTCACCATCAGCAATTCCCACGTATGCTTCGTGTTTGCTCATATAGATGTCCGAACAAGTTAAATATAGTGAATCAAGATTTACTTAAGAATAGAATATGTACCAATCCGAAATAAGGTTTAGAGCATCAACAATTATGTCATATGTCATTAATTAAGTTTTTAACAAATTTTAGATTAAAAAAACTTCATTCAAGTTTTGTAAATAACAATAACTAATAAAAATTATATAACCAAATCATCAGAAATAATGTCTTATTAATTCATAAAAACCTCACAACATCAATGTTATACTCTCAGAAAAAGATAATACAATATCTAATGTATCTAAATATTCAACTTGCCCAGACCCTCACCAATATCCAGCCTATAGATCAAGTAATCACAACATCCATATTAAAACATCTTCATAACCTAAAAAAAAAAAAAAATTGGAATGAACTAAAACTTAATACACAGTAATGAAAGCACACACAATACGATCACATGCCTTTATTCTAAGGCAAATGCATCAACCAATAACTTATATTTTTAATTTAGGTGTAGCAAACAACAATGAAATACTTACACTCAACATGATATGGGAATCTAGGATCCTAAGTAGTAGCAGCTACTTAAAGAATTGATATAAATAGCCTAAGTACCCATATTTCCTAAAAGAAATTCTAAGTAATCTTGTTTAGGGGCACATCTGTTACGCAGCCTTAACTTCCTAAATTCATTATACCATATAGATTAATGAAGTCTATAATCTTAACTACATAAATTTGATTCTCTTCGATTTCAATAAGCGTTACCTTGATATTGTTTGCCCTATTAGTTACCTACTAAGTCACCATAGGTGGCCTAAGCGCCAAATCACAGTGCTGGCACCACCACAAAAGCTTGTTGCTTCTTAGACCAAATTAAATAACGAAAAGCATACTGAAGTAATTAATTAGGTCATCTTTAAATATTAGTTCATTTTTAGATGTCTACCCTTATAAGCAACAAATAAGTCACTGTATACTTGGAACTTCATCTAGAAGATACATGTCCTCCAAAGAACCAATACCACAAGAATGTAGAATTAGAGAAAGAAAGATAAAACTCTTATTAATTCTCTATTTCAATTCATTTACCAAGTTAATTTAGTTCAACTACTTTATCAATTCTTAACCCGGTTATTAATTAAATCCACTTGATTAATTATTTATTAAAAATATTTTTATTTAAACTTCACTTCCAATAATTATAAGTCTAGTTAACTATTAAGTTTTATTTCATAAAAAATATTCCAAGGGATTAGATGAAAACCGATTTATATACTGTTTATTGAATTGATTTAGATTTTAACCAGTTCAATTTCTTTTATCTTTTTTTTTAATTTTATTTAGTTAAATTTTATTGAGAATGGATCGATCCAAAGGGTGAAGAAATTTGGGTGAATTGGCCCCTTAAACCATGCTTGGAGTCGGTTCAGTTATGAACCAATTCAATTCACACAAACCATATTATTTTATTTTATTTTTACTTACATATTATTTAAAAAAATAATTTATTTTATTATTATATCCAATTATAATTATTTTAAAATAATTATAAAATTTAAGGTCACAAACAAATTTTCATAATCAAGGTTCACTCAAGCCTAAAACAAGTTTACAAGTTCAAGTCAACTTTGACTTAAATCTTTAATACTAAATTTGAAATTTTATGTTTATGATATTTATTTTATGTTAAACTATGAGTTATAAACATTTAATAACAATCAAAATTCAAAAATTCATTAAAAAAAAACACACGTTTTGTGTTGAATTTGGCTTGATTTTAAAATCTGGCTTGAATTTTCATGCAAAACACTTTGAATATAAGGATAAAGGTTTGAAGATCTTTGTAAACATTTAAACTAATTTCTAGAAACTCACACAAAAACACAAATCAATTACAACTCTTAAATCATTATGAATCAAACACTATTTTATATCACACATACACATTGAATAAAATTGAATATTAAAATGAAGATTCAACAATTCATCTTCTCACTTAAATTTCCAACAATTTTTATATATATTCATTTAGTTATTTTTTAAATTTAATTACATAATTTATTTGATTAAATTAATGCATTAAATAAACAATCAATCAGGTAATGATTCAAACATATATTTAATACCCCTTAAATATAGATGGTAGAGCTCTAATCTTAGAGATGCCTTTTGGTGTAATGGCTTGGAGTTCATCGAAAGTGGGTATATGTAATACCCCTCAAATATGGATGATGGAACTATAATCTTAGAGGTGACTTTTGGTGTAATGATTTGGAGTACGTCGAAACTCTAAAGTTAAGTATGCTCTGTGCAAAGTAATTCACAATGGATGACCCTCATGGGAAGTGCTAGCAATAAAAGGATAAAATCGTGTGGTGCGTGTCTAAAGCGAACAATACCTCGATGGCAAATCAAATAAAAATCATATACTTCATACCCACACATGAATATTAACTATCATTAAACCCATTCCCAAATTTATTATTGAAGTTAGAATTCACTTGCTTAAAATATAGCAAATCAAACAAAATCTTAATCTACCACTACTACTTCTATTCTGTCATGCAAGATGTGGAAACTTCTATCATTTCCCAACCTACTCTTGTTTTTCAATTTGTTTTTCCTTGTTTTGTTTTTGGGTTAGTTGTAGAATTCTAGAGAGAGAAGTAAGTAATATGTTTGAGTTTTTAGAGAGAAAGAGAGAAAGAGAGTAACTTATAGAAGAAGATTGAAAGAGTATATTGTAAAACAAGTTTGAAAGTGTAACTTGTTGAAGAAGAATGAGAGAGAAGAGAGAAAAATCAAGCTTATATAATGTGAAGTTAGTTAATGTGTTAAGTTATTTACTAGAACACCCCTTAGCTTATCACATACACCTTAGGTTCTCATAAATTAACTGAATTATAATTTAATTTCAGGTAATTATTGCTATTATCACCATTAGGAATCTAGTGATTCCTAATTAAGTAAATTGATATTTTTTAATCAAATTACTTATCTAAAAAATTAATGGTTCAATTTTATATATGTTCGTCCATATCAATTATTATTATTCTTTTTTAAATCTTAAGAAAAATTAATAATATTTCTATATGAACCATTCATATGTCCACCATTAAATAGATAAACTCTCTCAAACTTATTTGCATTAGATAATGCTTTCAGATTGAGTCACCATTTACTTTGTATTTGGTTTATAGAATTAAAATGGTTGTTCTATTTTTATTATTGTGAAATAACTATTGCCTTATTTAATTTATAAGAGATTGTAATATAAGTTGTAATCAATAAAATGGAGAATTAATAATAAATTGTTATTAGTTAAATCATCATACCTCATCGGATTTAACTTTATTTTTTTTTCAATAGTTAAATAGAAAATAAAAGATTACATGAAAGTTCATACAAAAACTTAGCCTGGATCTTCAGTTGGTTTGCTAGAGCAACCAAAAGTGTCTATGAATCATAATTTAATGATAGAATTGAATTATTATTTTTCTAAAACACTTTCATCTAAATAATAAAATTTATAAATAAAACTTTTATTATAAATTTTATTTTATTTCTAGGTACTATTAATTCTATTATAGTTTTATCTCATTAGTAGAGTGAACAAACTAATAATATATTAATATTAATAAATCTTTTTTCCAGGCTCAGAGTCTGACTGGTATCGCAACATGGTTTTCTTGGTTTCCACGTAGATTGATCTTTCCCTTCCCTCCCCGCCCGACCCCCCCCCTCCAAACCCAAACTTGTCTCTAAAAATCCGTAATTCGCATGGATTTGTCAACATAAGCAGTGATCCATTTCAATATCTTGTACGTGAGACTTAGAGAGCTATAATGCAATAATAGCTGAATAAATGAAGTACCAAATAAGCATAGTCAAGATTTCCCAGGCGCCGACAACTATTACGATCTCTGGATCTTCGACGAATTCCACAAGCCCGATTAGGATGGTTATGGTAATAGCAACAGCCAACAGTTATCCTTCCAGGGATTCGGTTCTGGACCATGACACTGGCTCTGTGAACACGCTTCTTAGGATCCTTGATGGATGGGAATGCCGTTTCAATTCTAGATAAAATAAAAAATTTTATGCCTTGGTTTGGCCTCTGACATGGGTTTTGCGAGAAAGAATCCTTCCAAACGGCAATGTAGTTTACAAAATTTGATGACAACATAACGATTTGTGAGTTCGATATCTGGTTTCTATATATTTATTTATTATCTGATCTTACATAAGATGTAAGATTAGCATAATTCTGAAAATTTTTAGGATATCCTTTAACAACAGATTTGAGAGAAATGAACTGATTTCAAGAAAACTGAAAGTTAGCATGAAATTAATTTCTTATCTGCCTTCCTAGTTCCTACATTATTCCGCTTTCTTTCATAGTCATAAGTAAATGAATTTAGTGGAATTATATTGCATAAAAATAACCAACTGTGATAAGTGACTTAAGAGATTAGTTTGCAGTTTTTTAAATACTGGGAACTGCATGCAAAACTCACCTATCATGACAAAACAAAATTCAAAATTTTTATCTTCCATTTAGTGGTACAAAATCTAGGACATTGATAAAAGTACTATTTCCTAATTAGGCCCTTAAATTAATATTAATACTGCCATCTACCACTGCCTCTTATAACCCCATAGCCATCAGGCCCATCACCGGCATCAATACCGCTATTCACGCCACGCCACTCCCACTATTGCACCAAACGAGTTGGTGACGGTGTATCCATATTTATTTAAAGGATTTGCTACATTTTCATTGTACCACTTTTATAAGAATAAAATCTGAATTGTTTAAACAAACCAAGCCAATGCTTCAAATATTAAACATTCTCGAACTTTTTGGCCAAAAAAATTCTCAAACTTGTTCGCATAAGCCCACACTTCAGATTTGAATAATGCTATAATGAAATTTCTATTACGGATCAATGGAATAGAACTATAATAAGATTTTTTTTTATTTAAATGGTGGTATAAAAAAAAGAACTAACATTGAATTGGTATTCATAGGTTTAAATAAAGAATGACTATTCAATATTTTGCGTAATAGGGATTCATTGTAGAATCACTATTTATAGCTTATTCACTCCGTATGGAATAAAGAGGGAATGAAATTCAAATTCAAAGGGAATGTAATAGGGTTGTAATGACTATTAGAACTTGGTATAAAAGTAAAACAGTATTTATTAGAATAAAATTTGAAACATCTATAATGCCTCTTATATTGAAAAATAAACCATTGAATAGCAATTCATGGGGGTGAGACATGAATGACTATTCATCATTTCACATAATAGCAATTCATTATAAATTACCATTAACACTGTAATAACATATTTATGTAGAATGAGAAATGAATGAATAGTCATTCATGCCAAGTGGATAGACAATTAGTGAATTAAACATCGTAATAATTATTCATAAAAAATAATATTATAATTAAATTATAATTACAGTAAAATGAACGAACAGTTAATGATGAACAAACGGCATAGGCACATCAACTATTCTTGGTTTAAACATTAAATATTCGTATCGCAATTGTTTGACTCACCTATCTTATTACCGATCTTTCCCAGTGCGTACAAAATACAGGGGCTGAGACCCTCAGAGCATTCGCCGCACGGTTCTTCGTTTCCGTGCGGCTTCTTTGGTCTAATGTATGGAACTCCTACGCTGCATGGATGTCTTAATAGCCTGATTCTAATTTGACTTTCAAACCATTAATTTAGGTTTTAGAACAGCGCCTTCTGAATTAGTCAAATTTTACCCCCAGAGCCACATAAGTAAAACGAGATAATTCTAAAGTTTGTATTGAAAACTTAATGATTTAAATTGTTTAAGTTAATTATAAATATCAATCAAAAGGAATTATTCGTTATTTATCGAAAAGACAAATTTCAAGCTTTGAAAAAATAACATAAAGATAGAGATAATTTATAGACTAATGTAATGGGTAATTTTAGTTGAAAATACCACAACAGAGAATACTCAAAAAGAACGATATATATGTGAATTATAATACATATAGGCATATAAAAAACCAACTATTATGAACATTTACTAACATTTGCTGCAATTCACACTTCCAAACACATAAAACAATAAAAATATATTGTGCATGCATAGTCGCTAAAGCACTTGGGTTTATATTGAACTCAATCTTATGATAACCATGTAATGTCTTAAATTTAAGGCATTTACAATCCGTCAAGTGTTCATATGAGATGTAGATATGTTAAGGCTTAGAACCTACTGATCATCTCTAAACATGTTTATAACTCCAAATGCACGGTTGATACATCCAATTTAATTCCATAACTAAATAATCCATATATAAGAAAAACACAGACAACACCAATAACTCATTGAGTTCACTAACTATTAAACAAAACTCATTGTAGAAAAAATTAACTTTAGAGATTGAAATTTTGCAATAGAAAATTAGTAAAATAAGTTACATTTCTGCATAGATAGAATTAGCGATAATTATTTTTATGATAGAAATTTACGTATAAATACCAAAATTGTCTCTAAATCTCAGTTTTCTTGTAGTAACTAGAAAAATATGGAAACAATCCAAAGGCCAATACTTAACTACTAACATACTAAGCAACATAGAAACTTAGGTCCTTAATCTTCTACCTTACATGCTAATAGCTAACCAAACACTGGTCTTCTTGAGATTCACCAATTCTACCATTGCCTCCGATATGCATTATCTAGCCTTAAACTTCAAGTTGTAAATGACAACATATCATTTGTACCTAAGAAAAGGTGAAGGAATTTGTAAATGATGACAATTAAACTTCACTTTGATGTATGGGAGTTACCTTCAAAGCTCAATAGCTTAGTTTTTATGGAGTTACCCATTTATGTATGGGATTTATCCTCAAAATTGAAAAGCTTGGTTTTTATGGGAGTTATGCTTTGAGCATATGGAAGTTACCCTAAGCTTGGTTTTTATGAAAGTTACCCATTGACATATTGGAGTTATCCTATGAGCTGAAGAGCATGGTTTTTATGGGAGTTACCCTCTAACGTATGCATAGTTATTAAAATCGCGAGTTAAATGTAAAAATCTATGAATTTATAATTTTATATGTTTTTCTTAATTAAAATAGATGTAAAATTGTTTAGATATAGATTTTAGGCAGAATTATGAATTTAAGTGAATGATTCTACCCATTTATAATTTTACCAAATTTGCATGATTTTATATAATTTTGCCGATTCTATCAATTCTCACGAATAATAAAATCGCGATTTTAACGATCATCAATGGGAGTTAACTTCTAAGATGGAGAGCTCAGTTTTTATGAGAATTGCCCTTTGAGCGGACGACATAAATTTTGCATGGGACGTGTAGAGAGGGGGATATGGGGTATAGAAGAGCAAGTTTTCTAAATAAACTCTTATTAATGTTTGTAATCCATTATTAACAAAAATATGCCATCAGATTGTCACTAATCCCTATGAGTGTTATGAGTTATCCGTCCAATCTTTCTAATATGTAGGCTCCATTGCCAGATCTTTGTTGACTCATACGGGGTCCTCCCAATTATGGGGGAGTTTGCCCTATTCTTCTCTAGAACTCATGGCTTCGAGTTTTTATAGCATTTTAAGTCAAGAGGCTTGAATACTACTTTATGCTTAACACGTTGTCATAGTACCATGCAACTTTGGTTGAGTGGCTACAAGACAAGTTTGCGCAACATTGAGTACTTCGTCCAAGGTGTCAAGGTTAGCCTGCAGTCCGATCTAGGTTATTGTGAAATCCATTGCTTGAGTGTGAATATTGGGCATTCGAGCTCAATGGGGTGTATTGCTTCAATTTGAAGGCGAGACAGTCGGGTGTTTCGTCCGTTGTGGTGCGATAGGTAGTCTGTACCCCCACATGATATTCTCAAGTTTGTCTACCCAAATACCTTTGCTTGATCAATCCTCTTTTTGAGACTGTTTAGCACAATCTTGTTTATGGCTTCAGCTTCTCATTTGCTTGGTGGCATGCGGTGATTAAGAATGGTATTATATATAAATTTATAGAATATTAAAAGGAAGCTGGTTTTTTTTAGTAAGAATAATTATTATAGATACAAAAACAAAAAATTTCAAAATTATGTATTATATATAATATAATAGATAAGATAGTACTATAACAAATATACATATTAGGATTAATGTAGCATTTGATACTTGAACTTTTATTTGTTCTTACTCCTATTAATTACATGGCACACTCCCCTATACAAATGTGTGTCATTTGTTAGGTGATATGACATGTTACTATTTTTATTTTATTATTGTAATTATTATTTTTACTTGTTATTATTAATTATATTTAATAGAAATCATAATTATAATAACTACAAATTTACTTATGGGCCACCCATTCCACAACCAATATGCTCACATTAATGTCTTTGATGTCATTATTTCAATAATATATTATCACATTCCTTATTGTAAAGAACATTGATCACTAAAAGATTAGCAATGTGAGACTTTAAGTGGCAATCGGGTATCTCGTGCACTTTTTGTCCGTCTCGGTTTCGGTGATCTTCTTCTACGAAAAACCAAAAACACTTCCAGCCATGTCATACAAGTGTCTTTGAAGATATATATTCGATAATTACCCATATACTGCAGTTTTGCAACTCAAATCAACATAATTCCATGTCACATGATATCATGACTTAATCCACATGAATTTACACTCTGAATACCACATATCTCGTAAAATTAATAAAGATCATTAGATTATTTGCCTCAATGTCAAAGAAAATTTCTCAAACCCCCCAAAAAAGAAGGCATTGTATAAATGTACATTCAACCATATTTATATATATGTCTATGTATTAGAAGGAGAAAAGTTAATGCTCTGTTTCATTAATGTAAAACCAGAGCATAATTGTTCTTCATAGGCTGCTCTTCATTGTATTTCCAAGCTAAAAATTATAAGTCTAAGGTGCGAGATTTTAACTGTTTTTTTTTTTCTTTTTTCTTTTGAGTTTATAAAAAATATAAGTAAAGCAGTAGTTTAAAAATTAAGTGAAGGCTTCATCTATAAATATAAATATACTATAAGCAATTAATCATGCATATAAAACATGTCAAAAGCAAGTTTTGTCTCACCTTGTTCAAGATACATCCGTGCATATGCAACGCATTCGTAGTAATATTTACATCATATTGGTCTTCTTTTTGGATTCTTCCTATAGCTTTAGTGTTCATTGATAAAATATCGTAGGCAATGAATCTAGAGTAGAGAATACTCAAAATGGAATAGCATATCACTCATTGATACCTTGTCTTAGAAACCTCATTCTTTTTCTTGTTTGGAGGTCGGATTTTTTGCAGTATATAAAGGCTTTGGGAATTTGCATTCGTATTATCATATTATCAATATTCCGATTGAAATACCTGTTCATGTAATCATTGTTGATGTTGTGTATATAAGCTTCCATTTCCTATCTAAGTAAGTGCCTGATTGAATCGTTAGATATTCATCAATATTATATTTCTATCGTATTAGTATTTGTAACTTGTCTGTATTATATTAGTATTAGGGCTGTAAACGAGCCGAACTATTTGTGAGCTACTAAAGCTCAGCTCATTATTGGCCCATCTCGGCTAAACGAGCCGAGCTCGAGTTTGTCTTTAGGCTCTTGAGCTGGCTCACGAACAAACTCGCTAAGAGCTCATAAGTGAGGCTCGTGAACAAACTCATTTAATATATTAATATAAATATAATATTATATATAATTGTTTATATTAATTTAATATTATAAATATAATTGTATAAGTAATTATATAAAGACATTCTAAAAAATGATGAAATTGATATAGTCACGTAACTTCTAGAAAATATTTATCAAACTTGAGAATGAGAAAAAAATAAACAATATCTATACTTTAGAACTTTTTAAACATTATAATATTTAATATCTTTTTGTCCATCAATATGCAAATAAAGAAGCAATGATCATCAAGAATGTCAAATTTATTTTAAGATCTTAATATGCCATATGAAAGTTGATTGAAAAATTTCAAAAGTCACATCACTATCCCAATTTTCCATACGACCATACCAATTTGCCATATCGCATGCCAGTGTCATACTGGTGTCTTTTCAAATTTATGGCATTTTCTTGTCTTGCCATGGCTTCTTTTTTTGTTTGCTTTAGTATTCATTTCTTGTTTTTTATTGTTTTTTTTTAATATTTAATAATCTTGGCTTCTTCTTTGTTTACTTTTTTCGCACCGTAGCTCTCTCTCTCTCTCTCTCTCTCTCTCTCTCTCTCTCTCTCTAGTGAATTTATATCTTATTGTCTTGCTCCCTTACTTTCTCTCGTCTCACTATCTCCAGTGAAGCTCGGGCCTAGAAAGCCATGGAAACAGCCACCCCATCCAACAACCACTTTCATATCGCCTTTACCCTACCGACAACCACCAAAAACCCGCACCCATCACGACAGACCCATTGGCAAACAATCACCAACACTACCTCAAACACATACCAAACCACCACAAATCACTACCAATACCCCTGCCACCATAAAAGTTCAAATCCACCAACTAGACACAACAAGCCTACGCTAATCAAGTAAGCAACTGTACATAACATAAATGACTCTAACAAAAACTGACTCTAACCAAGCAAGCAACTCACCCATCTACGTTGACACCAAGTAAGCCGACGTTAGCCAAAACTGAACCCAAAAACATACAAAAACTGCGAGACCACCTTCATCAAAATGAGCCCAAGCTCGAGCTTAAGCTCATGAATTTTTAACGGGCTCGAGCCCAAGCCTTTATATTTTAAGCTCGTTTAAAACTAGGCTCGGCTCGAGCTTGTTAATTTTCAAACAAGCTGAGCTCAAGCTTTCAACAGCCCAGCTCGGGCCGGCTCGTTTGCAGTCCTAATTAGTATCGATTCCGTATCAGTTCAGTTTGATCAATTTATGAGTATAACTATCGATTTTTCATTGGTATCAGTTTCTTGAAAAACATCAATTTGAAAACAACTCCAAAATGACGAAACAAACAAGCCCAACAAATTATTTATGTGGAGATATCCTCATGTCCCATATTGCTTAATTTTTTGCAATTAATCATCTTTCTAATGAGCAACGTGATAGTGTTGGACTAAAATGGATAAGGTGGCTAGACTAAAGGAAGTGAGATTTAGTGGGTGGGCCAAGTTAAACGTATCAATGGGCCATAAAGGTAATTTTGACTAGTCTAAATTAAGTTAACACTAATCATGATTTTGATAATAATATGTGCTTTAATTATAGTTATGAATAGATAAAACAAATAAAATAATAAGTGAAAGGATAAAATAAATAAAAATATCAAGATGATGCCATGCAAGCGTCTACGTGGCTTGTTTATATAGGTTGAGAGTGCCAAGTCATTAATGGAAGTAATATATAAATGTAATAACAAAAAAAAAAAAAATTGAGGTACCAAACGCGACTTTAACCCTACATATTATGTTTAGTGATATATAAACAATGGATCACTCATCAATGTTTTTTTTATTTAATAAGTTGTAAGTATTGAAAGACAAAGCTAAAAAGTGATGCGATTCTCACAAAACGTAACACCAAAAAAAGGTAATAGCGAAAATATACCAATATCAATTGGCCAATTCTCATGAAACGCAACAACACGAAAATGTAACTTTGAAAAAGTACAATACGAAAAGGAAACAACGAAGATATACAAAAAGTGAAAGGTATCAGCACATGCATAGTAGCAATACAAAAAAGAAGTAATATCAAAATTGTATAACATGAAAATATAATTATGAAGAGGTATAAGAAGAAAAAGGTTTTTGAAATTATTATATATTGAAATATATTATAATATACTAGTTAAAACATAGCACAATGTGTAATATTATTTAACACATATATATACCAATGAAAATAATATATATATATATATATATAAATTGCCACAATTAATGTACTAATAAATTAATATTTGAAAGATTGCATGGGCACTATTACTATAAAATAAACTATTGATGGGGTAGAAGAAGTGACTATCAAGTACTTAAGGAAATGAGATAAAGACGACACCACCTTTGTGATGACTACATCAGTTTTAGGGTAAATACTTTTATTTAGACTCTCAAAATAGCAAAATTTGTATTTTAAGAAAGTTTTTGTTTTGATATTATAACTCTTTTTAGACACTTTCGATTAATATGATGTCTATGGCATTTTATTTATCGCTTCATTTACTTTGTGTCTGTAAATTTCAGAGTGTTTCTATTGAGATTATTACTTGTTGACTAACTTTTCAAAAAAAAAAAAAAAAAAACTACCATATATATTTTACATAAAAAAATATTATGGATGTACCATCACTATATCGTATATAACTTTTTTTTTATATATCGTATGTCCAATTTGTGATACATATCGCACATTGGACGTATGATATATGTGTAAACCTATATCATACACCCAATTTATTATACAATAATTTTTCCAACTTTTGCACAATATTGTTGCTATATCTCATCTCCAATATGTAATACATATAGAAAATTTTGTAACTCTTCACCAAAATTTAATATAGGCAACTTCATAATTTTTTTTTTATAAAACTTGGATTTGTGTTTTTTTTTTTTTTTTTTTTTTTTTTGCAAGAATGGTAGACATGTCCTTCGCCCCTTTTTATTTTTAGTAGCTTTCGAGCTTGCTTATATATGTATGCCATAGGATAAAGAGCAATTCTGTTATCATTAGTAATACATATTTTGAGCCATCATGCTCTATATTTTCCTTAAATTTTGAATTTCTTTTTTTTTTCAATTTTTGGATGCCAATTATCAGGGAATTTATATAACCAATGGTTAATTGAGGATTATTATCTGGCTATTCTTAGAATCAATTGATCGTAATAAAAACCTAAATCTTTTTGTTGCATAAACCATATTCATGTATATATGTTGTATTATAAATTATATGGCTCTTGATGGTTATGTAGAACAATTATAATATTTAAAAATATTATAATATTATAAGTTATGAATAAATATCATATTCCATGAGTTGCATTATTTACACTTACTTATCAAAAGTCACAACTGTTTACAAATATTATTTTGCATATCAAGATATATCTTTTCTAGTAATGAAGAAGTATAAATGATAAAAAATAGTAAAAACATTGTTAATAAAAAGTAAGGATAATAAAAACTTTTAAGGAAAAAAATCAAAAGTTTAAAAAAAATTGGAAAATATGAATAGTGGTTTTGTATATAAACTTATGGATTACCGAAATGGTAGTGTTATCATGAAGGCTTTTCATTTTGAAAAAGAAAATAATAATAGTAAGAAAAATAAAAAATTGTAATGATTTTTCATGAAAGGTAAGGATATCATAACGTAATACCAAGAATGTACAATAAAGTGAAACTGGGTGGGTTTCTTTAAAATAAAAAAAAGTTTTCCATGTATTTTATGTGTTGCGCTCCACGCAGGGATGAGCGTGAAAAAATAAAAAAAATGGAATGAATTGCAAAATGATCCGAACTAAACCAAACTACACCAAAAATTCAGTACTTTTCAAAATAGTTGGGTTCAATAAAGAGTAAATGGTTTGCTATTTGGTTCAGGACCCTGAATCAATTCGAATTGTTTTACATATTTTTAAAAAATAAAACATGTTGTTTTCTTTCTTTTTAATTGTTTTATTAAAAATTAATCTATTTTTTTATTTATATATGTATTATTCATGAAAATGAAATTATAATGGTCGTATCATATTTTGATTGTCGTAATGTATCTACAAACAAGATAATTTTTAGATTTTAGCCTCTAGTGTTTCAAACATTCTTTCTTTTTTTTTTTTAAACTTTTTCATACTAATTTATCCACTTTTATAACTTAGTTTAAGATTGGTTTATATAATTGATATTGTGTTAACTAAAGCTATGTATCGAATTAAAATTTGTGCCTCATTTTAAGATAGTATATTCTTAATTTATTGAGTCTAATATATCATTATAGTTCAATATGATTATAATATTATGATAGATGAAATCTATCCCCTACTATAAGCTTTACATATTTATTTAGGTAAATAATTAATTTCAAATATTACTCTTTGTATTCGTATTGATGATAAAAAAATATATAATGAAGTTCTTTGATAGATTGTATTTTTATTTTAAGAGATAAAATAATTTGATTACAAACTAAACCCCTTTTTTAGTTTGAAAAAATTACAAACCAAACCATATGGTTAGATTCAAATTTTAAAGGAAAACCAAATCGTATTATATAGTTTGGTTTGGTTTAAGGGACAAATGCAGTGCACACATCCCTAACGAGCAGATGTAGGGTAGGTAGATTATAAAGTCTTACGCATATCCTGCCTTATAAGGTACTTGGTATGTCGTTTTGTACCCAATGGCTACTTTGTAGCACTTTATACCAATTCTATACCATGCGTCTTGTGGAACTAGTAAAATTTTTCTTTATTCTTTTATTTCGAGTATTTTAAAATATATACAATTTATGAAATATATAAAATTACCTTATTTTGATATATTTATTATAAGTAACCTATCGAAAGAAATTTTAAAAATATATATATTTTTTAAATATCACAAGTTATACAATACATAGAATTTGTTTATGTGTTAAAATTGACATCTCTAACGAATACTTGTAAAACCTAATTACATAATATCAACAAAATTGTAGAATATTTAGCAAATTCTAAAATAAAAAAACTTGGAAGGATTTAATGTATCAATTAACCTCGGAAGATAAATAACACTTCTTAATAACTTTGAAGTTTAAGAACATACAATTGAAGTTCCAAAATAAGACTACAAGTACTTCCATAATAAATTTGTAGAAGTTTTTCTAAATAAAATTCTTAAAAGGTTGTATATATATATATGATAATTTTAAATAAAGTGATTGTAAAATGAAAAAAAGAATATTATTATTTATTTCTTATTGATTAATATTATGTCCTAATTTTTAATAGAGTATAGGTTGTATTGTAGGTACAAGGTCTTTGGAATATGTACCATTTATATAGAGTGCGGTTTCCAATGCAAGCACATAGGGTATGCATACCACATGGTCATACCCTATCCTATGAGAATAGGTTTCAGAAAAATTATACATATACCATATCCTATAACCCTTTATGCCAACCTAGATTCCATTTGATCAAGTCTAATATGGTTAGTTAACTTTAGGGATGTAAACGGGTCGGGTTCGAGTCGGGTCATCCTGTCCAAACCCGACCCGACCCGAACCCGACCCGTTTAATATATTACATAATTAAATGCATCATTTTATTATTTCATTAAATTATTATCGTAGTGAGGCATGTTGAGGAGGGCAAAAATTTCAATAGAGTTGATAAAAATCCTAATTTTTATTTAAAAAAATTTAAAAAACGTTAAAGACAGGTAAAAAATTATTAAACATGAAAACTGAATATATAAAGTAAAGTCAGTAACTCAAGACATGTTATTGCCTAAAATTATTAGAAGATATCTATATATATATATATATATATATATAATACATCCAGCTCATAATAATAATAATAATAATAATAATAATAATAATAATAATAATAAAATGATGACACTACACGGCGATCTATATATTCTTGATTTATTTGTCATTATATATATATATATAATATCTATTTTTCTGAGAAAATTAATTTTTATACTTTGTTGTGTTGCATGGGAAAGAAATGAATTTGAAAAAGTGGGAAAGGTTGCACATGGAAATCGATTTTCTCTGGATAATTAGTCAGTAATTATTAATTGTAAATATAATTTATATCCTATCATGTGACTCAATACATGAATAACAAAATAATTATATGAAAAGCATCATTCAACTAATGAATAAGTAAATTCCTTAAACTAAAATTTTTAATTTTTTTAATTAAATCGGGTCGGGTTTTCCCAACGGGTTATGAGTACAACCCAAAACCCGACCCTAAACCCTATAGGGTCTGACCCTATAGGGTTTTTAGCGGGGCGGGCGGGCGGGTACCCTATAACGACCCGCCCCGGTTGCATCCCTAGTTAACTTGTACTATAGGGTTATTGGCTCACCCAATGCTCCACATATTTTGAAGGAAAAAAATGTTGATAGTTCCTAGATTACATATCTTTGGTAAGATGCTCCATTAAGAGTCTACCACATAAAATATGATACCCCAGCAGTCTCACATATGGTACCAAATGTGATATTATTTTTCTACGTGGTAGACCATCTATTTTTTACTCATTTTGAAATACCGTTATCCTTTTATCTGCATATAGAGGAGTTTTTCCTCTGCAACTTTCTTTTGCTTTTGTACATTTAATATATGCACCAAATTCCATGTGGTCTCTCTTTCTTAGGGCCTACTATTTTTACTTTTATTTTTATTTTTTTCAATGGAAAAGGGCGTACTTATAATAGAATTCTATGTACATAACCAATAATAGAAGCTTATAAAATACTGAGGGGGATTATCTAACATCAAAAACACTAGCTACTGCTAGTTTCTCCCTTGACATATACATAAAGCTAACATCCCAAGATAGAAGTTGAAAATATGCTGGAGGGACAAAAGCCAGCCATAAATTTTCCCCATTGTCATTCATATAGTTAGCTATAGCATCGGTGAACTTGATTATTATGCCTACTATTGGTAGCAAACAATTTCCGATGCTTGCAGCTATGGAATCTGATGTGCAAGTTCATTGAATTATTTGCATTTTTCCGAAGTCAGTAACTCCGAGACCCAGTCATACTCCGTGGATGTCCGAGCAAGTCAAATATGGTGAATCAAGATTTGCTCGAGAAATTTTCAAAATTTTCATTACCGCAGTTTTATAAGAATAGAATCTGAATCGTTACAAATCTGATTGATGTCTTGACGATTAAACTATCTCAAACTTGTTGGCATCGGTCACAGTGCGTACAGAATAAACCTGAAATCCGTAAGCTGTGTGGCTTTGTCAATATACTTCTGTAACCCATTTTAATAGATTGTAGATGAGAGCTCGAATACAATAATAATTGAAATGCATGGGTATTGAGAGAAAGAATCGTTGCAAATGGCCATGAAACGTTCAAAATTTGATCGAATGAAATGATTTGTGAATTTGATACATGATTTCCTTTATTTATTTATACTTATTTTTACCTGAGATTAGATAAGATGTAAGATTAGTACAAAGCATGTGGTTCCATATAACTCTCAAACTTTTGAGGATATTTTTCCCTTTTAATAACAAACGGGATTAATGAACTAAATTTAAGAAAATTGGAAGTTAGCATGAAATTATTTTTTATAAGTAATTGAATTTAGCGGAATTTTATTGCTGTAAAATATCCAAGTGTGATTGGTCACTTGAAAAGATTACCATGCAATTTTTTAAAATACTAGATTCTACAAAATTTGTCTTATAACAATAGATAAACTCCAAATTTTTCGGCCAAAAAAAAAAAAAAAAAAAACCTCCAAATGTATATCATTTTATTTGGTGGTATAAAATATTGAAACATGATAAAATTAATATTTCTTAATTAAGATCTTAAATTAATATTGAGACAGTCATCTCATTGTTACCATTAAGTCTTACGACCCACTACAGCTATTATGGTCACCAGTCCTGCCACTGCCACTGTCACTGTCAGCACCATTGCACTGAAGGAATTAAATACAATGTATCAATCTTTGCTTAGAAGATTTACAACAGTTTTGTTATACTACTTTTACAAAGATAGAGTCTGAATGATTTAAACAAATGAGGTCAATGCCCCTAAACATTAAATATTCTCGAACTTGTTTGCATCAATTTACACTTGCAGATTTGAGTCAAGATTTAAGTCTAGACTAATGCTCTCCTGTTGCAGTTGTCTGATTCACTCATGACTAGATAGATCTTCTTTTCCTATGCATACATAATACTAAATTTGAGAGCCTCATAGCATTGGCCACATAGTCTTCTTCGTTTCCATGCAGTTTTTTTTTTTTTTTTTTTTTTCGCTTATCCACCATGAAATCCATAACAGCCCATTTACTTAAGGGGAATAACCATTCGTTATATCCCTATTCTACATAAAATTAATTTTACAGTATTCACTTGAATTAAATAACAATTTATAATGAAATAAATAACAATTTATGTCTCCACACACATGAATTATAATTAAATACTTTAGTTTTATTTTTATCATAAATACCTATATCTCAAAATCATCACTTGTACATTTATCATCTCTCTAATAAGACAATAAGTATTATAGATATTCTAAGCTGACTCTAATAATTACTTGTGTTATTTTTTTAAACCAAGTGAATGATATCCATTATAGCTCTACTATATTCCTATTGAATTAGAATTTTATTCTCTCTTATTTCATAAGACCAAATGAATGAACCATAAAGTCGGATAGATTTTGTGGTAGTCCAAGTCCATAAATTTCCCACTATTAATTTAGGCCTCTGAAAACGGTTATGAAAATTAAACCATGACTCCATTTTTTTTTTTTTTTGAAAAATTAATGATATAAATGCTTTAAGCTAATTATGAGCATGGATTAAAAGGAATGATTTGTTACTTCTTAGAAACTCTAAATTCAAGTTTTGAGAGATATGATGATGTTAGAGATAATTTATATGACTAATGTAATCAGTAATTTTAGTTGAAAATATCACGAAAGAATACTCAAATAGTACTACACGTAGGTGAAGTATAACAATATATAGGCATATAAAGAACAATTATCAATATTTACTAATATTTATTACAAATTATTGAAATTGCACTACCATATACGTAAAATATTGAAAATATATTATGCACGCACAGTCGCTGAAGTACTTGGGTTGATATACGTAAGGACATTCTCAAATGTTGCACCTGGGCTATTGCTGTAAAATCGCATTGGTCCGACTTTGAGATGTTAGGGTTGCTGAGTGATCTTAGTGACAGTAGATGCCATGCCTCAAAGGATATCCTAAATGTGGCAATCCATCACACATAATATTAAGCTAGAGAATAGCTATCTTAGTTATGCAAAAACTTTGATATCATGCACAAGATGTACTTTCAAAATAGTAAAAGACTTATGGGGTATTACATTTTAAGCAGATATCAATAAATAGCATTTAAGAATTTTTGAACATAAATATATAATCATCAGGATCAAGAGGATCAAGTCTTACACACCTTAAGAGCATTCCCTTGTTAACTTAAAGGGTTACAAATCTTAAAAGTCAAAGTACTCTAAGCTCGAAGGATAAAACAAAAGTTTACTATAGAGATTTTTTTTTAGAAGTCTATTCCAAAACTTTCTCATGCAAATTTCCATCAAAAGCTCCCAGTAGTCTCGATTTGTACCTGACATATTGGTCCCCTTGGGGCCATCCATAAGTTGTCCAACTACAACAAAAATCTAAAGGGATATGAGCGATACTAACTTAGTGAGATAATTTCCTTCCTAAAAAACATTCTCATAATTCATACAAGTATTTAAGCAAGTACAAGTACACATGATTAACCGGAAATCATGTGCATAATGGATTTGTGCCCCTATGTCGGGAGTTGGGTGGTTGTCGGCACATATGACCATCATATTTTTATAGATTTTTTGGCTCTTACATGCTCGTGCAAACTTCCTGTTTATCACTAGCCACCATTACAACTCCTTGCTTTCCCACACGAAGAATCATAGCAAGATACATAATGAGACTCCCTTCGTGCCATGCATGATTTATTTTAGTAATAAATTTCTGAATAATATTAGTTTCCAAGTTAAGGGTGACCAAACAATTTTCCACACAAATAATCACAATAAAGCAATAATTTAATCAACAATATAAGTTTCGATATGCTTAGTCTTTATTCATCAAATACACATGTCACATACATACTCCACATGCAAAACCCCATTTTTATCTTTTCCTATCCGCTAACGCATCTCACTTACAAGTACAAGCAAGGAAACTAATGTGTAGAGGAATAACTCACTCTATTTCAATCACACTTAATCAAAGTAATCTTCAAGCAATGGAAGATTGGGTCCTTCGTCATCTAAATAAAAAAAATATCCAGAATGAGTATTCCATAAAAGTCATAATTAAAATTCTAAATCTAATTATAGTATTTGCATCATTTTTCGCGGCTATCGAAGTTCTAATTTAAAATGACCATAATTTGCTCATTTTAAGTCAAAATTTGGCACATAAGTAGTCATTCTCTACCTATGTAGAATACTCTATCCATTTTTAAGGTTATTTTAAAAATGTAAGGTCATTAAGGGTTTAGAAAAGCTAGGAACATATTGCATTCCAAAATTTCCAGATTTTGGAGTTTTCAACTTTTGAAAATTTCACTTCATTTGGACTCGATAATTAAGTATTTAAAAAAAATGTTCTCATCTAGTTACAATAATAATTCATATCCATGCATGATCCTAGTGATGTTGTTCAAAAATAAGACTTCGTAAAACAATCTTCCATGGAAATTGAAAAAGTTGAGTTTAAAGAAACTTTCCTTCTGGTTTTCAAGGTAAAGCCTTAAATTTTTGTGACCATGAAATTTAACTAAAAATTATGGTTTCATGTTCATTTTAAATTCATGAGTGTCCTATTTTTATCTTGAATTGCTTCAAACTTATTATTTTTCCAAACATAGCCTTCACGTGTTTGTTGAGAAAAATTCTTCTAAACAATACAAAAGTGGTTTAAGTCTTTGGCACATGAGAAAAGTAGAGAATTATCAATATTTATGTTTTTGAAAACACTTACCTTCCATGTTAACATTAGCACCTATATTTTAGAAAATCTTCATTTTTGGCATAATAACAACATCACTATGACTTATATGGACATGAATTTATGAGTCATTATATAGAAAATCAATATTTAAGAAAACAAAATTATGTCAAGAAAAAGAAAAATAAGTGAGAACATAAATAAAACATGGGAGTCTTAGCTTATTAGCAAGACTTCCCTAAGACTTAAATTTTATGTCTAGTCACCATGATAATTAAAATAAAGAAAGCTTAAAGAAAATAAAATATGGATATCTTAGGCTTTATCAAGGCTTCCGAGACTCATATTAATTCCAGTCTTATAAATAAAACAAGATAAGCAATAAGAAAACATGAGAGTCTTAGATTATATTCAAGGCTCCCCAAGACTTAGAAATGGATAAGTCTCTTTTTTGTTTTGACTTGAAGATAGACAAGTCTAAGACTAGAAATTGACTGGTCTTATTTAACAACATGAAATTGATAATGAGCATGAAATAAAAACATTAAATAAGAAGTTAGATTAATGAGCATTTAGGCTCTAATATATATATATATATATATATATATTACATATACATATTTCTTATAGAAAGTTAATGTTAGAAATAAGAACAAAACATAGACATAAATATGAACATGAAGTTTAACATGACACAAACGATATGTTGTTTCTATATTTCCATTCCCTAGCATATGCGACATGGGGATTTTATATGGAAACATAGCATAGATATTTTTCATGTTATATAACATAATCTATGAGGATGGTTTTATTATTTACCTAAGATATAAGATGGAAGAAAATCTTATGAAAGACACAATGGGGGAGGGGAGCAGCTCATGGCAAGAAGGGAAAGGGAGGAAGTATGTGGAAAATTTTTTAGAGAGTTTTGGTAGTATATGAAATGAAGGTGTAAAGAATAAAGGAGAGAGTGTATTTATAGATGAAAAATGGAGGTATTTAAGTGTGTAAAAATAAATGAAAATAAAAAGAAATTGAGAAGGAGAGAGGGAGCATGGGCACCAGCCATGAGGAAGAGGGGAGAGAAAGTGATATTAAAAATTAATTTTAGTAGAGAAAAGTAGTAAAATATAAGAGAAGTTTGGTGAAAAGTAATATTGAAAACGTAAATATAAAAATAGGTGTGTAGGTTGCAAACGATAGATTGTAAGAAAATGTAGAGATAGATTAATAGTAATGAATAGTAAATAAGACAACTAAATTACCGATAGTGATAAAAATACATGTAATTAAACTATATCTAATGTTTTTATAAGATGTAAAGATTGTAACTAACATTTTTATGAATTCTTAATACATTACAAGTCTAAATTGTTTATCGGGATATTTTGCCTTGTTTTGTGTGACGGTGCCCTGATTTAGAAACTAATCCTGTACAAGTTCAAAATAATTGAAAATTTAGCGAATATGATCTTTTTAGGGCATATGACGTTTTTTTCGGATCATAATATAGGGTTATCTTGTTTTTGTTGTTTTAGGGTTTCATGAGTGGTCTTGCCGGACCTAGGGCTTCTATAACTCATTATTTGATCTAGTTAGCTTTTAGGATTTCCGATTTGAATTCCGGTTCTGTGAACTTCTTATAAAGCTATCATAAAATCTAAGGGTTTACAGCCTACTCCCATTAAAAAAAAGTTTTATCCCTACTTCTTCATTTACGTACTTGACTCTTCAAACAAGCTTGGGTACCTTCAATGTATCTCGTCCTCAGCTTCCCATGTCACTTCTTCATGTGTCTGGTTCCTCCATAAGACTTTCACGTATTTGATTTCTTTGTTTCATAGTTTCCGAACTTTTCGATCTACAATTTGAATTGGATGCTCCTCATAGTTGAGATTTTCCTTCAATTGTACTAGCTCTAACTCTATGATTCTATTAGGGTTGGGTACACACTTTCACAAAATCAAAACATAAAACACGTTGTGAATTCCAAACATGTTGGGTAGCAAAGCTAAGCAATAACAAGATCTCTTACTCATTCAAATATCTCAAAAGGTTTGATGTATTGTGGACTCAGCTTTCCTTGGACATGGCCTTAATGGATGCTTTTGATGGGATTCACCTTCAAATACACATAGTCTCCAACTTTAAACTCAAGAACGCATCGTTTCAAATATGCCTAGCTTTTCTGCCTATCTTGTGCTTCCTTCATTCTTTGTCAAATGATTTATACCTTATCTGTCACATATTGTATAAGATCGAGTCCAATTGCCAACTTTTCTACATAGTCCCAAAACAATGGTGACCTACATCTTTATCCATATAAGGCTTCATATGGTGGCATATGTATTATAGAGTGGTAGCTATTGTTGTAGGCAAAACTCTACTAACGGAAGGTACGCATTCCAACTTCACTTAAACTCCATAACACAAGCTCACAACATATCTTCCAAAGTTTGTATCGTCCTTTTCGATTGACCATCTGTCTGGGGATGATAGGCGATGCTAAAATGTAACTTTGTTCCCATGCATTTTTGCAAGTTTAATCAGAACTTGGACACGAATCTTGGATCTCGATAAAAAATGATTCCAATAGTTACTCCATGTAAGCATACTATTTCTCTTATATATAATCTAGCCAGTTTATCCATTGAGTACATCATGTTGATTGGCAAAAAGTGAGCTGATTTAATTAGGCACTCTACCATAACCCATATGGTATCATATCCAGCCAACATTCTTGGTAGTCCACATACAAAGTCCATCATGATCTAAACCTATTTCCATTCGAGTATTAGTAGAGGTTTCATAAGTCCTCCAGGTCGTTGATGTTTTTTTTTTTTTGACCGAACAGGTCATTGATGTTGCACTTTCACTTATTGACACTTTGGGCACTTCATCACGAAATCGGCCACATCCCCCATCATACCATTCCACCAATAGTTGCTCTTAAGATCTTGGCACATCTTAGTTCCTCTTAAATGTATGATGTACCCTAAGTTATGTGCTTCACTCATGATCTCTTTCTTTATCTCATCATCATCCGGTACACATGACCTTCCCTTCATCCTCACTAAATCTTCTTCATCTATCATAAAATCAATGTATCTTCCCTCTTGCACTTTTCTCTTAACTTTTTGAATCACCTCGTCATAACGTTATGCCTCCTTGATTCTTTGACTAGGGTTAGCTCCATGACTATGTTAGAGATTTCTACTTCTACATCTTACCTTATGAATTTGATACATGACTTCTGAAATTCTCTTATCAATTCCTTCTTATATGTAAGTAAGGTAACAACCTCCCTATGATTCTTCCGGCTTAATGCGTCTGCTACAGCATTGATTTTCCCTGGGCAATGGTTTATTCCAAGGTCATAGTCCTTTATGAATTCCAACCATCTTCTTTGTCGTGTGTTCAACTCATTCTATGTGAACAAATATTTGAGACTTTTATGATTAGTGTAGATCTCGTACCTTTGTCCATACAAGTAGTGTCTCCATAATTTGAGCACAAAGACGATAGTAGCTAACTCTATATCATGCCTCGGGTAGTTTTACTCATGCGGCCTTAGCTATCGTGAAGCGTACACAATTAACTTTCCGTTTTGCATTAGCACATACCTAAGACCATTTCTTGACGCATCATTATGTACTATGTAGAATTTCTTGAGATTTAGTACTACTAAGATTGGACAAGAGATAAGTCATTGCTTAAGTTCTTGAAAACTTTGCTCTCTCTTATCTGTTCATACAAACTTCTCATTCTCTCGAGTCAGCTGTGTCAAGGGTTCGATGATTGTGGAGAAGTTCTTCGCAAACTTCCTATAGTACCTGGGTAATCTAAGGAAACTCCTTACTTTCATTACGATCTTGGGTAGTTTTTATTCCATTACTACTTTAACCTTCTCAAGGTCTACTGATATACCTTCCTCAGATATAACATGCCCTAGAAAAGATATCCTGTCCAACTAGAAGTCATACTTAGACAACTTGGCATAGAACTTATATTCTCGCAACATTTATAGTGCCATTTACAAGTGTTCCCCATGTTGCCCTCACATCCTTAAGTAGATTAGAATGTCGTCAATAAAGACTATCACACACTTATCTAACAAAGGTTTATAAACTCGGCTCCTTAGATCCACGAAGGTGGCTAGTGCATTGCTCAAACCAAAAGGCATCACCAAGAACTCATAATGTTATAGCATGTACGAAAGGTGGGCTTTGGCACATCTTCTGGTTTGATCCTTAATTAGTAATATCTCAATCGTAAGTTGCTACATGAGAACGCACTGGGTCCTTGAAGCTGGTCGAAAAGGTCATCGATTCTCGGGAGTAGGTACTTACTCTTGATAGTGGCCTTATTGAGTTCTTGATAGTTGATGCACAAATGCATGGAACCATATTTCTTCTTTACGAACAGTACTGGTGTTCCCCACGGTGACATGTTTAGTAGAATGAAACCTTGGTTTAGCAACTCATGTAACTGTGTTTTTAATTCTTTTAGCTCAAATGGTTCCATTCGATAAAGGCTTTCAATATTGGTTTGGTGCTCGGCACTAGATCGATCTCGAGGTCAATCTCTCTCTGAAGGGGCAATCTAAGTAACTCATATGGAAACACATCTGGAAATTCATTGACAATAGCTATGTCCTCTAATTTAAGCTTTTCTTCTCCTTTTTCCATAGCATCAATGCTACTTAACTTTATTGTCGTTGCTTCTTCATTTACTAGTAATTCAAACAAGTTTAACATCACCATGGATTCTCCTTTATACACAACTTCATTTCCATCCCGATCCTTAAAGTTCACCCCTTTTCTTTGGTAGTCTACTATGGCTTTAGTAAGCATCAACCAACTCATCCCACGGATCACTTTGTACTTGTTCATTTCTAGCATATCAGGTCACTCGTAGTGTGGCATCCTTGTATTTCCATGGAGTGGTCTTTCAGCAATTCTTTAGTTGAAGCCATGCTCCTTATGGGGGTCTTTACTCAAAAACTAGTGGCAAGGCATAAGCAGATTAATTAGCTATTTATATGTTTCCTACGTTTAATATGCACTAGTCATACTCTCACATACTCATACTACCCACCTACTTGCGATCTGTACTATTTAGGTTTCATATTTTATACATATAACTTTTAAGGATCTTGTAAATATAATGATTAGAGAGGGTTTATAGCTAACTGTAACTAAGCCATAATCGTGATCATCGTCGTGTGCTAGGGCAACTAGCTTGACTCCTTCATCATCAATTTTTTTACATATCCATTATCCTTCTAAGTTGTAGATTCTCATGCCGTGCACCACAGCTCCAGAATGGCTTTCATTGTCACCTCCATTCCCGCTTTTTACTAAGGTGGATCCTCCAATAGTATTGACTGGCCTAACTGGGGCATTCTTCCTTCACAGATATTCATTATCAAAGTGCTTAGTGTGCTTATAGATGAAGCAAACAGAGGTGACCTTCTTAGGGCAGTCATTGATTTTGTGGTTAGGATCTCCACAAAAGTAACACTTGTGCTGTTACAGGGGGCACCTCTTTAGGTAGTGTTCATCTTTGCACTTCTAACACGATATCTTGACCTTGAGCATTTCTTTCCTACCACTCACACTTCCTTTAAAGCTGTTGAAAGGCTTGAACTTGGTTTGAAAACTTGAACCAGGGTTGTCATTATTTCTTCCCCCAAACACGAAAGTTCTTTTCTCCTATGCTCTACTCTTTCTCTTTTTAGCCCCTTCTACAATGCGGCCACTTTCAACTAACTCACAAAAAGTTCTCAAAACAAACTTCTCCAATCGTATCCTCAAATCTTCATCTAGGCCATTCAAAAAGACCTATCTCTTCAACTCCTCACTGTGTTTGTAAGAATCTAGTGTGTACTGAAGCAAACAAATGAACTCGATCTCATACTGCTCGATTGTCCTCCCTTTTTGTGATATGTGTAGAAAATCCGCACTATATTACACTTTCAAACTTCTGAGAAACAGTTTTCCAGGAATTTTTGTCAAAAGGTCGCCCAAGTAATGGCAGTAGCAGCTTTTTCCTCTTTGACTCCCTCTATACTCTTGCGTTAAAACGCAACATGTGAGTGCCATAATCGAGGCAGAGATGGTGTGGTACTTCAAATGCAATAAAAGATCTTTCTACTTGGGCTAGCCAATCCTCTACCTCATTGGGCTTCCCAAGGTTTCCATTGAAGTATCGGTTTCTTTTAATGAAGTTCGCTAGAGTACTCCGATAGGGTCATGGTGGCAGTGGTGGGGGTAAGGGTGCAGTATGTGATTGTGCTTCAAGAGCCATTAAGGCTTTCATGATACTTCTTTTGCATTTACAGCGGGTGGTAGTACATTCTGTGTTTGTTAAATAAAGTTGTTGATCAAACCTGTTAATTGACCAATGGTGGCCTAAACATCTCCTTGTTGATTAGGCGGAGGCGCGGCTTGTTGATTTGCTGGGGCCATGGCTTGTTGATTTAGCGGAGGCATGGCCTATTGATCCTATGGTTCAACAAGTGGGTTGTTTGATGTGCCTTGTTCACAATTTTTATTTCTCCTATTTCGTTTGTTAATTGTTTATGGTGTAAGTTCTTGTACTTGTCTTGAATTTAGGTGAAATTGATCAGAAACAATGAAAATTAATTCAGAATGCATTAAATTTCTTAATACAATATCAAATTACAATATTGAAATCATAAGAAGCAAATCAAAGTCAAACATAGGAACTTTCCATTAATAAGAACATAAGCGGGTTAGAACCCTTACAAAAGTTGAGAAAAGCCATACTTGAATCAAAAAGAAAATACATGAAAAGACACATTTGATCTTGAAAGAAAAGACATGGAAGAGCACATTTGGACTTGAAAGATACCTAAAAAGACACATTTAAAACAAACACATGCAAAAAGACACATTTAAACTCAAGGGATATGCCCGTCCTGATTTTGTAGTTATATTAGGAAAAGGTTATTTAGAATAAAGGAGTGTGCTTAAAATCCTATTCAGTCACCTTCTTCTTCCTCTTGTGACTTATAGGGATGATGTGTTATTTGAACTTTGGTAGGTCGATCCTTTATGCCTTTTTCCCATAAACTGTCTTAGATATTGACTCATTGACTACCTCTTTTCTCTATTTCTTACTTGTATTTTAGCTTAGGTCGGCCATTCATCTTCTTGTCAGGGATTCTCATTTATTGGGTCGGAGTTGAAAGTCATCATATGATCATTCTGATTTCCCCAGATATTCTCTTCAGATTAGGGGTCTCGAACCAGTTTCGAACATTTGATTATTCTTCATTATAATCTAAAATCATCACATGGTTGTCGGTGGTGGATACCTCCATGTACCTCCATGGGGAAATCTTAGCTTAGTCGACAAAGGGGCCTTGGGCTAGGGATCCGAATTGGGCTATCTTTCTAATGGGTTACGGATAGTGGCTTCTCTAGTTCTTCTTCTAGCCCTCCTCTGGTTCTTCTTCCTCCTCTTCTTTATTGGTTTCCATCATGGTGGTATCCCTATCTAAAACTACATCTAGTTGTATTCCAATAGAGTTGAGCGTCTGGGCATTGTAGTCAGGTGGTGTCAACATAATCCTCTTATATGTAGCATACTAGAAGAATTGGTCCTTTGAGTCAGCCTTCAACCCTGCACTATGGTTAGTAAGTTCATCAAATGCGTACATATAAAGTAGTGCTAATTCCTTCTAGGTTCTAAAATCAGGAAACTTAAGGGCACCTTCGTTTCTTAAGATAAAAGTCATTTATTTGAGCATGGGCTCATGGTAAACAAAAACCATAATTCTATCTACTACACATATCACTTCCACTTCGGTCCATCTTTCTCTTCTAAGGACATCAAACCTTATTTCCTCAACTAGATCCTTCCACATAGTGTACCTTAGGCTTTTTTTTCCATGGTTTGAACATCTCACTAGCCGATTAAGGCCTTCCAACAAGTGCAAATTCTTCACATAAAACTCTTAATCTAAGGCAATAGTCGACAAAGGTCTCATTGGGGTTTATCTGAAAAATCCTTTGCTTTTGCCTTCACTTCTGGAGGGGTCAACTAGTCGCAAGAAAACAAGATAATATCAATCCTTAGGTTTCATCCCATTTCCTATCTATTATTTTAGGTCTATTTCTTTCTTTTACCTTAAGTCCTTTTAGACATACCCTACTATCTCCAATCTTATTTCTTGCTGCTCTGATTCCAACTTAAACTATCATCCAGAAGATACCCTAAACATAGCAATCTACCATACATAATATTAAAGCTAGAGAATGGCTACCTAGTTATGCAAAAACTTTGATATCATGTGCAAGGCATGCTTTTGAGATAGTAAGAAACTCCAATGAGGTATTATATTTTAAGTAGATATCAATAAATAACATTTAAGAATTTTTGAACATGAATACATAATCATCAGGATCAAGTCTTACACATCATTTAGGAGCATTCCCCATTAACTTAAAGGGTTACAGATCTTAAAAATCAAAGTACTCTAAGTCCAATGGATAATCATAAGCCTAGATTGGAAAGATCAAGGCTACATAAGATTTGGTGACAATAATAAGGAAAAAATAACCACTCTTAGTATAATTGGTTCTCTCCCTTCTCTACAGATAACGTGTGCTTACTTAAAGGATAATCACATAATCTGTTAAGTATAGGTCAACTGTTTGATAAAGGACATAAATTAACTTTTGATGAAGATAAATGCATAGCTAATAATGAAGATGGAAATATGTTTGAAGGTTTCAGAAAAAAGGAATATATATCTAATACGACCATCTGAAGTAGTATCTGAAAACTTTTCTTGCTCTTAATGATAACGTTTTCACATGGCATAGAAAACTTGGTTATGTTAATTTCATTAACTTGAAAAACTATCTAAAAAGAATCTAATTAATGGTTTACTAAAGATTGTCATAAACAAAGATGTTAAGTGTGATGCATGCCCCAAAAATAAAATGGTTTCAATCGAACATAAAAGTAAGAATATGCCATCATCTTCTAAACCTTTAGAACTGTTGCATATAGATTTAATAGGTTCAACTAGAGTTAAAAGTCTTAGTGGAAGTAGATATGGCATGATTATAATAGATGATTTCTTGCGATACTCTTGGGTTTTATTTTTACAAAACAAAAGTGATGCTTTTCCTAACTTTGAAAAGTTTGAAAAAAGGATTCAAAATGAAAAAGGACTATCCATAATTAGTCTTAGGACTGATCATGGAAAGGAATTTGAAAATGTCAATTTTACAAACTTTTATGAAAATCTTGGCATTACACATAATTTTTCTGCTCCTACACTGACAAGAACTATTCTAAATGCAAATAATACACTATAATACTTTTGGGTTGAAGCTATTTCTACTGCATTTTATATTATAAATCATGTTTACACTAAACCTCTTATAACTAAAACATCATATGAGTTGTTTAAAGGAAGAAAGCCTAATGTTTCATTCTTTCAAGAGTTTGGTAGTAAATGCTTTGTTAAGAAAATGGGAAAAATACCTTGGAGAATTTTAAAAAAGATCCTATGAAGCAATTTTTCTTGGATATTATTTAAACAATAAGGCTTTTTACATTTACAATAAAGAAACTCAAACTTTTGAAGAATCAATCAATATTAAGTTCTTAAATAATTATGTAGATGATGATGATCTCATGGTCATGCCAAGAATTGAAGTTTATGTAGATCAGAATGAAAAAAATCAATAAAGAAATTCTGTTTTAGAAACTAAAAATAGAAACATAAAAGAACCAGTAAGCATTTTAGACACAAATCCAAAAGGTGAGCTAGCAATAAATCAAACAATGAATGAACTAATAAGAGCTGGAAATACTCATCTTCTCATCCAATTGAACAAGTAATCAGAAGTATATTAGAACAAAAAGAAGTTTATTAAATCTATACATTCAATTTGCTTTAGTCTCTGAATATGAACCTAATAATGTGGATGATAAATGTGTTAACACTCTTTTTTTTTATGATGATTTGAGCTTTTTCAAGTGATATTTTTAGCAAAAATCATTAATGATTGGTTCTTAATTGATTAATTTGTCGATTTCAAGAAATATGGAACTTATCATGAAGAAATCAAATGAATTCGACAAGAAAAGAATCAAGGTTGGTGAATTGTGAAATGAAACATGTTGTTTGGAAAGGTGTATGGATGCAGGGAACAAATAGAAAATGAAACAGCTTCCCATACAGCATGTTTGAAGCGATATATAAGTCCAGTAAACAAGACAGAAAATCATACAGGATGCCAAACACCCCATATGAAATTCTGTTTCATCTTGCGCTGCTCACAGAAAGTCAAATGGGTTTGCATACACCCTGTATTACTTTCTATATCGATTTTTCCAACTCCAGACCTTGTACAAAAAATCATACAGGTTGCCATGCACCCTGTATGGCATCCTGTATGAATGTGCACGCTGCTGTTTTGGGTTTTTTTTTTTTAATCTTTGTTTATAAATACTTTTTGGAGAGAGAAAATTAGAAAAGGACAAATTTTTAGAAGTTAGATACCTTTTTCCTCTATATTTTTTAGAGACTTTGAAGGGAAATAATCACAAAGGATTTAAGTAGGATCAAATTCAGATTTGTAGATCCAATTTCCATTACCTGAGTTTCATTTTTACAAGTTGTAATCATGAATTCGCTCTCCTCTACTGAAATTCAATTATATTCTATTATATCAATGGAGGAATAGATTATAGATCTAGATCTTGTTCATAGTTTAATTTCATCATGTGTTGAGGATCTGAACTTAATGAATTTCTATTGAATTTCTTATATTCAAATTGCATGTTCTTCATCATTTCTTAGTTTTGTATTTCCGGAATACAATTTTATTTTTTTATTTCATTTAATTTGATTAAGAAATCACTTTCATAAATAGATCCATGTAATTTGATGAGGTTTGATTGTGATCTTAGAGATAGGTTGCAAGAATCTTCCGTATCCTCTCTGTTTTCATGAGTTCTTGATTTTCATGCGATCTTAGATTGTAATTAGTTAAGGAGAGATCCTAATTAATCGATCTAAGGTTAGATAAATTGATTTATTCGAGAGGATTGTCAATTTGTATAAGGAACTCAATGGTATAAGAATTCAATTAGAATAATCCTTAGTATTTTATGATTCACATGATAAGATTAAATGAAGGACAAGATCTAGGTCATACGTAGTAATTGCTTGTTAAATCTTTCTTGAATCCTAAGTGTTTGTGTTTCCTGATCTCTTATAGATCATATTTTCCTAAATAATTAGTGTTAGTCAATCCATCTCTCTCTCATCTTGCTAAATAGTAGAAATATAGTGACTACTAGTAGTTATTCCTTCCTCGTGGATGACTCTAATCTAAACACTATAATACGAATTGATAGGTTTACTGCCTATTGTCTTTTGTAGTAGTTAAGAAAGGGTTTTACAAATTTAAACTACACTTGACAAGGATTTTTTTCAGCAAAGTTTTGGCGCTGTTGCCAACAGGGAATAGGAATAATATTAGGAAAGGTATTAATTTGCTAGTTTAGCTTTTTGTTTTTTTGTTTTTTTTTTTCTTTAAGAAATCTGTTCTTGCTACAAGTTGATCCTATATAGTGTTTTGTCTTATGTGTGCAGTGATAGTGCATGACCAGAAGTCAAGGACAATAACTTGTTGAATTTCATCCAGATCTGGAAAAGATTATTCTCTAATATCGTAAGAAAAACAAGTATTCAAGTTCATCTTCAACAAGTGTTGCTGGAATATCATCTCCAACAATACATATGGCTGATATGATTGAGAATAGGGAATAAGAATACCAGCAAGATAATTTCAATTTGCATTGTCAAGCTCCACGGACAAATTCTAACTTTGCAAGACCTACTTTGACAGGAGCTAATTCTAGTATCGTTCGCCCTCAGGTCGAGGCAAATAATTTTGAATTGAAGCTAGCTGTCATTCAAATGGTACAACAATATGCACAATTTGACGACCTCTAAGATGAAGATCCGAATACTTACATCCAAGCTTTCCTTGAAATTTGTGATACATTCAAATTCAATGGAGTGAGTGATGATGCAGTTCGCCTTCGCCTCTTTCCTTTCTCATTAAGGGGCAAGGCAAAACAATGGTTGAATTCTTTGCCATGGAATTCTATTACCACATGGCAAGAATTAATCAAGAAGTTCATGGATAAATTTTTCCCTCCATCAAAGACCGCCAAGTGTAGAGCTGAGATTTAGTCTTACCATCAAATGGACATGGAGACGTTGTATGAGACTTAGGAGATGTTTAAAGAATCTATGAGAAAAGTCCACACCATGGTATCTCGGAGTGGTTACAAGTCCAAATTTTCTATAATGGACTAAACTATCAAACAAGACAAATGATTGACACCGCTGCTGGTGGTACTCTTAACCACAAGACACCTGAAGAAAGTCTACAATTATTTGAAGATATGGCTGCAAACACTTATGAGTGTTCACATACAAGAAATCGGGATAAAATGCCTGCTGGTATGATGAATGTGGATGTTGCTACAACAATTATGTCAAAGGTTAAAGCTTTCTCTCGGAAAATGGATTGTTTCTCTCTTTCTCAACAGCAAATTGCTCATGTTGAACCATTCGGTGGTGAAGAGTCATTTTCTGAGCAAGTTGATTATATAAGCAATTCCATCCGAGCTCAAAATTATCCTTATAGCAGCACTTATAACCGGGATGGCGTAATCACCCGAACTTCTCTTGGAGCAATAACAACAACATTCAAAGGGTTAATCCTAGTTTTCTCGCACCCGGTTTTCAAAGGCGACCAGCTCAACATCCTTCAACTCAAGGTTCTAGCTCTCGATTTGAAAGTTTAATGATGAAATTCATTAAAGATTCAAATGAAAGGCAAAAATCCTTGGATCAAATTTTAAAGAACCAAGAGACTACTTTGAGGAATCATGGAGCTTCAATTCATAATTTCGAAACTCAAGTAGGTCAGCTTGCTAAAATGTTGTCTAAAAGGCAACCTGGTTCTCTTCCAGGCAATACTGAAATTAATCCAAGAGAGAAAGCTAAGGCAATCACTTTGAGAAGTGGTAAGGAGTTGCATTTAGAACATCAACATCCACAAGGAAATGAAGAGAATCAGAAATTGTCATCAACTAGAGTAGAGAACACAAAGACAAAACTTGAAAAGAATTTTTCTCCACCAGATGTAAGGGAATATCAGCCTCGGATTCCTTATCCTTCTTATTGAAACAAAACAAAAGAAAAGGAACAATTTGGTAAATTTCTTAATTTGTTTAAATGATTACATATCAATATTCCTTTTGTTGAAGCTTTGTCTCAAATGCCCAAGTATGTTAAATTTTTGAAAGAATTACTTTCTAATAAGAGGAAGTTGGAGGATATTTCTACTGTTGAAGTTGGAGTAAGCTGTTCATCTATTATTTTGAATAAACTACCTCTAAAATTGAAAGATCCGGGTAGTTTTACTATGCCTTGTATGGTTGGAGATATAATTGTTGATAGAGCATTGGCTGATTTGAGAGCAAGCATTAATTTGATGCCCTATTCCTTCTTCAAGAAATTGGGACTTGTTGAACCAAAGCCTACGAGAATGAGCCTTCAACTTGCTGATAGATCAGTAAAAAATCCTAAGGGAATAATCGAAGATGTGTTGGTCAAGGTAGGAAATTTTATCTATCCTGTTGATTTTGTCATTCTTGATATGGATGAGGATAGAAATGTTCCTTTAATTTTGGGAAAACCTTTTCTAGCAACAGCTAGAGCTTTAATTGATGTTGAAGGTAGAAGACTCACTTTAAGAGTGGGTGATGAAAAGTTTGTTGTTAAGCTTTCTTCAATTTTGAAGCAACCAATGGATAATGATGATTCTTGCTATGCCATTGATATTGTTGATTTTTTAGTTAGTGATCTTTTAGATGAAATTCTTTGTAAAGATGGTTTAGCTTTAAGTTTAGTTCATGGCAAAGAGAATAGTGAAGTGAAGTGTGAAGTTGTTGCTATTTTAGAGAAGCTTGATTATGCTAAGGAGTTTACACTTAAAGTGGGATTTGAAGAATTGAAGAATGAGGGTGAGTTGAGATTGAAAAGTTCTATTGAAAACCACCGGAGTGGATGAAGCATTAAAAGATAACATTTAGATAATTGCAATGCAGGAAGAATTAAGACAATTTCAAATGAATAATATATGAATTTTGTTCCTATACCTAAAAATAAAAGCATAAGAGGCATGGAATGGGTTTTCAAAAATAAAATGGATGAAAATGGAAAAATAGTTACAAAGAAAGTTATATTAGTTGCTAGAGGATATTCACATGAAGGAATAGACTATGATAAAACATATGTAACAGTAGCTGGATTAAAAGCAATTAGATTCTTAATAGCTTTTGCATGTTATAAAAATTTCAAACTTTATCGAATTGAAGTAAAAAGTGTTTTTTCTAAATAGATATATTAAAGAAGACATTTATGTAGATCAACCCTCTAGTTTTAAAGATCCTCATAAAAGTGAATATGTTTATAAATTAAATAAGGCTTTATATAGCTTAAAACATATTCAGATTTGCAACTCTGGTTACTCTCCATTGTTCTATAGTTATTTTTGTCTATCTGGTTCAGATTATTAAGCAGTTGTAATTAAGTTGGTTCTAGCATAAGTACATCAGCGGCTGTGTTAAAAGTAAATGGAATTTCATGTCAATTTCTACAATTTTTCTACTACAATCCAAGCTCATATTCCAACATTAGCTACAAGAGCATTTGTCAACCAAAACATAAAGGCCTTCTCATTCATTACATTGTTGTTTTACGATTTAACTCCTATTTTTTTTTATCCTTTTGCACATTAAACACAATTGATCTAGATTCATGTGATTTCCTCAATTTATAGCAGAATTTCACCAAGAGAGTGTCAATTTATCCAATTGGATATAATTATGTGTTGATGATGATGATTATAATAATAATAACAATAAAGATGGTCCAATGGTATATAACACCAAAAAAACAATTGGCTCGTGCAAAATGATATATTTGTGTGTGCATGCGTGCGTACGTGTGAAAAAAAGCATTTGCAATGGACCATGTTAGCAATTGACAATACTATGCAGATTTTCCGATATCATGTACCATCCATCTCAACTCATTTTGCCATGCATTCCACAAATAAAAACATTTATTTTATGTCAAATAGCTTAAAACAACAGAACATCCCCTAGACATTCTTCTTGTCCTACTAGCCAACGGTTATAGTTTGGAAGACACAATTTTTTTTTTTTTTTTCATCATTGGAAGAAACAAGGTTATGTGTCTCGACATAACCTAGGCCAACAGGACTTGCTTTCCCCCGTTATTTGGTTTGAGAAATTGTTCATGTACCTTGACTTTTTAACCTCTGTTAGGTGAAAAGATTTTGCTTTCTCTTTTCAAGTCCTTAAAATCATGATAGATCCTGTATCAGTGGCCCTTCACCATCTGCCTTTTCAAGATGTAAAAGCAGAATATTGAAAAACCCTGCATGAATTGTAAATGTTCTTCCAATTTTATACTTGAAATAAAAAATTTTGCTAAAGGTTTATGCTTTATTGAACTATTAATTATGGAATTTATTGTTTTGACACATTTTTTTATATTTTATTTACAATATCATCTTTTTAAAAATTTAAGAGAAACTCGATTTAACAATTAAAAGTTCAATTGATATGACATTCAACAATTTTGAACTTCAAATATAAAAGCTGACAAGTAAAGCACAAGTTCAATGAGATCTACCATTTAACAGTTTTAACAATGTGGGTATAAAATTAAAAAATAGTTTGATAATCATGTTGTGTTTAATAGCAATGTGTTCAACTTTGCTCGTGCGATCATGATTGTGAGGCTGGTAATTTTATTATTCATTAAAACGTTTAGAATTCAATAAAATCATATAAAATTGTATAAATAGATAAAACTATTAACTTGTAGAATTACATATTTAAATTAATAAATTTACCTAAAATTTATACATAAACAAATTTGCATCTATTTTAATTACGGAATATAATGTATCCATATGAGATTTATTGTGTGAACTAGTCCCATGAGTTTTATTCTCTTATAAAAATTATGTATTTATATAAAATATATAGAATTTTAATAAGATTTGCTCATAATTCAATTGCATATTCAACCTTACACTATTTGGCTTTAGTCCTTTTATTTCTAACTTGTTTTCAAGATTATGAAAATCATCTTACCAATAAAAAAGGGGAAAAAAACAATTTAAGAAAACCAATTTAAACAGCTGAACATTCATTTCACTAGAAAAATAATTACATATAATAAAATAATTGGAACAAGCAAATGTTTGTCGCTAAACATGTATGACAAATAATGTGTCATCTCTTTTCCATGATAAGAAAAAGATGACTAAACTCATCATTTTCTTATTCTAACACCAAAAAAGATTGAACTTAAAAGAGCATATCCTATGATTAAGGTTGAATTTCAACAGGCAATCTCGATCAAACTTTAGAGTTGGTGGTGCCGACGGAATAGCTGGTCTTATCGGCGGGTTGACGGAGGTCGGAATGCCGGTGTTATCGGCATTGTTCATTCCTAATGTGTTCTTCACTGCATCAGCTGCTCCTTGTGCCATATGCTTGACTTGCTCTCCGGTCTACACTTAACAATTTTAAGTCAATAATGAAATAAACACAACATTTTACTGAGGATTTATTTAATTAAAAATAGAATTTAGCTTAAATCTAATTATGTTATTATTTTATGAATATTCTCGAATTTGCTTGAGTAAAACTGAGCATAGAATTATAGATAGATGTCATAGAAAGTGGAATATTGACAATTATATATACTATACATAATAATATGGGATTTCTTCTACATTAAAAAATGTGGGCAAGATAGAGTTTTTCTGTTCATAAATGGTGTTCCCGTTTGTTTTCTATCAGATTATATATTCCTTATTTGTTCCAAAATTGATAACTTTTCTTTTATAATTCATAATGAACATTTAATTAATAATACAAATTTATCAACGTTATCTATGTTTTTATAGAAAAAGGAAAAGAAAATGTGTGCATGTTCATCAGAGAAAGAAAAGAATTTTGAACTGTGTAATATATGTGTCGTCTGCTTTACAATTTTTTTTTTTTTTTGAGATAAAGGAAAAATAGGCTGAATTTGTAATTTCTAATTGATTTTAGATTGAATTGAATTTGAACTATATTATATTGAAAAAAGTAGATTCGAATATTATGTCTTGATTTAACAATATATATATATATATATATATGCGTGCGTGTGTGTGGAGAAAACATAATATGTATAAGGAAAAGGAAAGAGGTTGGCTTGCCTGATGAAGAAAATTGGTGGCTTGTCCTTTCAAATCATAGCCAGAGTTCTGAGAATTATAATTATCAGATGCCTTATCCAGAACTGTCTGGTAAGGGTTGGATGGTTGATTTACCAAATCATCTCTTCTAATCTGCATTACGATTTAAAAAATATATAAACAATATTAAAAATAAAAAACATATTAGCACTAGAAACTATTTTCATAAAATTTTCTACATATATTATGATCCCATTTGCATAATCTTATAATATTCATTTTCTTTTTCTAAATAATTCATCTGCAAAAGAATAAAAACGGATAAAGCTCAAAAAATATATATTTTTTGACCAAGTTCAATATAGACATAAGAGAGCCAAGTTTTTGAAATTTTTATTTTTTAATTAAAAAAAGAGAAATTAATATATATATATATATATATAAGTTACAGAATAATTTGCAAATGCAAGATATGATATAATTAAATTAATGAGATGCAATGTAAATTAAACTGTACTCCCCATGTCCACTGTTGGCTACTTCTAGACCAAAATTCGGTTTTTGGATTTTTTTTCAGTTCAAAATAAATTTTATTCAACCAAAACTTTACCTTGGATTTTTTTTCTGTGTAAAATGCGTAACTTAACTTTAGCTTGATCTATGAATCAGTTCTATAAAATGCTAGAATAATCAGATTTGGACCGATTCAAAAATTGCCGTACTTTTGGACGTACTTATATCTTGATTTATTTTCCAAAATATATGGATAGAATACAAATATATCTAATTAAACATAAATGAAGATAGAATAGAATATAATTAAAATGCATACCTGAGGTTGACCTGAGAACTGATTTGTATCATACCCATATTTTGACCAATGTTTGCATTGTGCTCAATATCACGCCCTGCCATTTCCTCAAATTAACTCTTCTTCACTTGGATGTAGTTTGAAGATATTAGATTACTTGCAAACTTCACTTTTTTAGATTAATGATGTAAGAGTTGCTAAAATATTAAGAATTTATAGATGGAAAGTTGCCTATTTTAGAAATTCTTATGATCCAAATCTTATGCATTAATTGACATTTGTCAACTAAAATTAAGTCGTTTGACTAAGATCAAATAGCTTGAAGATTTCAGATAAAATTGAAACCACAAGATGTGCGTGTGTTTTTGTTTGGTTTTGTGAAAATAGCAGAAATAAGAGAGCATTTTGCATAGTGAAGAGACTATATCAACGGATGACCATACCTCATTAGCTCCTTTTCTTCTACTTTTTTTCTTTTTTCCCGTTCTCAAAGTATTATTATGGAAACTTCAAAAATGTCTCCACATAAATATTTCAAAATGGCCAGAATTATATAATACTTGGGAGAAGATAATATAGGATAATGTGTGTGTACATATATACATAGAGATAGATAGATAGATAGATAGATAGATAGAGAGAGAGAGAGAGAGATGTGTAAAGTAATATTTTGGTGAATATGGTGACCTCTTTTAAGAAATATGGTAACATCTTTTGAGACGTATGGCATTATAAAGATTATAAATCTTTGAAATTGAACAATTATATATTTAAAAAATGTTGATATATATGGAAAAATTTATCATATAGTAGTGCAATGCCAAGTAAATTTTTGAATTAAGAGAATTCTATAGCTAATTTAATAAACTTGAGAATGGTTGATCAATTTTCTAATATATAATAAAATAATAGATGAGGAATTGACATAAAAACAATTTTTTTAAATATATAATCAAAATTAGACAAGGAATTAACATGAAGATTACAGATCCTTGAAAATAGCTATCATATCTTTCAAAAAAACAATTTTTTTTTGGCCAGTTCAAAAACGGTTGAAATGGCAAATTTTATCTTATAGTGCATGCATAGGCATAGTATAATAGCAATCATTTCTTTCCCATTATGGAATTTTTTTCAAAGAAATTATTGTATCTCCTATGTGGAACATGTCAACTCCAGAAAAGTGTACTCATCTGTCATTATTGTATGAAGAAAAGATGTTAAAATTTAAAAAGAAAATAATTTATGGAATCTATCTAGTTGCTTTTTTTATTATAAAATTTGTTTATGATGAATTTGTGGGAATTCTTGCTATAATACTTCTTTCTAGGTAGATAATTACGAAAAACTAAATTGAAAAGAAAACAATCATAAGAAAATAAGATAATGGTTGAAAACACAAATAATGGCACTTATATTAGGACCATTGAAATAGATTATAGAATAAGCAGAAGAGTAACAAGTGATGGAAAGGAATACACACTATGTTTTATATATATATATATATATTTTTTTTTCCATTACGACCGGAGGGGGAATGGGATTGCCTACCTTAAAACTAACTTATTACAATTTACAACTGCCTAAGACCTTTCAAACTTCCAATTTACTTGAAGAAAAAAAGTCTAAAATGATTCAGAAAAATATGATAAGAATTAAAAAAAGAAAAGAAAAAAGTCAAACGTGTTAAAAAAAAAAAAATTGCAACTGCAGTGATTTTTCAAATCTCCATCCCTCTATTAAGATTTGCAAAGGCCTATTCTATAAGGCATGTAAGGAATATTTATTATTAGCCTTTAATAGTTATAAAGGTTCTCCTTTCAAAGCCTGGAAAAAGGGTGATTGTTGGAAATTTGGGCTAGGTGGGGCAGACCTCTCTGGGCCTGGGCCGTGATTTTTCAAATAAAATTCATTCTTACTATATATATTATACTCATTCTATTCCAATATGAGACTACTAAATATAATATTCGAATGTAATTAATGATTTTATGGATCTTTCCAAATATATGTATAGATCATTCTTTTTATTTCCTTTTTCAATTTCTCTCAACTAACTAATAACAATAAAATTTTATATTCTTTTTATTAATTTTAATGGAACCGACCGATCGAATATTTAACAACTTAAATTTATATTAAATTGTGATCATAACATCAAAATAATTAATTTACTAATTATTATATTTATTTTAACTGATAAATAATTAACTAAAAATTTTTATAACTATATAATAATAATATTTATTTCCGTTACAAATTCCATCCATTCCAATTTATTATATTCTGCACTACTCTTACGTCCAGATACTCATCCACCGCATATTTGCTTTTTCTTCGCATATCCTTCCAATTGGTCCAAGCTAATTTCTGCATTAATCACACCACACCACGAGAAGTGCGGCACGACACAATGTGCCGTTGTGTTCGCTTCATGGCCAATATGATACACTACTCACTCTGCGCCATGCGGTTCGTTGCAGTCAGGCGTTGCCTGTTGAAATTGCAAGATAGGATTGACCTTATCACATTTAAATTGTTAATGGAAACCATATAAGCCTGAAGAGGAAATACCTTTAAGAGCATCTTTATCTTAGCTACTTGATGAAAATTGCAAGAGATATGGATGATGTAACAATTGCTTATGTAATAAAATAGATTATTTTTTAGGTTGCTTAGTAATCAAAATTACTTATGCAAGCAACCCTCTCATTCTTCCTCCGTTGGTTTTGTCATAATTATTTGCTTTTTTCAAAAAGCAATTATCCACTTCCCATCTCATTGGTCCTTTCACTTATTTAATTTTTATAAAAAAATGTAAATATTATTTTAAGGTAATAAAATAAAATAAACCTATAAAAATTAAAAAAAAAAAAACAGATAAGTAACTCTCTTAAAGTAATCAAAGATAAAGTAAAAGTTGCTTAATTGAAGGGTTGCTTCAGATGTTGACATGATACTTTAAGCAACTTCTTAAGTAACTACATATAAATATGCTCTAAGAGATAAAATAATCTAGGAAAAATAATGGGGTTAGTTCGAAAAACCGGAATCCAGCCCGAAAGTCGATTCAATTGAAGCTTGAGACTAAAGGAACATAGACTTGTGCCACATTAGAACATAATAATCCGGTGAAAAACCTGGTTAAATTGACACGTTTAATTTCAAGAAAATTTTCTTTAGCACTGAACCATTTAACTTTGAACTCAATCGGTTGTGACCAAATGTTATCAGATGTAGCCTAATGCTTAGAAGACTATTGCATGCTTATGTTTAGATATTATAGGGTAAGTTTCATTCATGATACTTGACCTTTTTGTTTGTAATAGAAATACATATAATAAAATTTTTGTTCCAAAAAAATACTAAACTTTTAAAAGTTTCGCTCACGGTTCATCTAGATAGATTCCATCAATTTTTTGCCCACTGTGACTTGGCAAAAAAATTGATTAAACTACCACTTTTCCATCCACATTGGCATTTTTTAATTAATTCTCTCTCTCTCTCTCTCTCTCTGTCTCTCTCTCTCTCTCTCTCTCCCCTCTGTGCTACTACTTCTCCTCCTCCTCCTCCTCCTCTTCTGTCTCTTCAACCCACCTCTCTCTTTCAAACCACCAGCGTTGTGCGAGCTACCATCGATGAACTCCACAAAACATAGTAACAAACAAGTCAACCACTACGTCCAACCTAAAAATCAAAACCATGACCTTCACCATCACCACAACCAAAACAAACTTAGTAAACAAATGCCCATGAACAATCACTAATGCCTCATCATAACACTAAAGCACCACCACCACCACCCTTCAAAACCAGCATCAACCACCTAAAAGCCACCATCTTTACTACACCAACCACCACATGGCTACCACCTCGACTCACTAAACAAACCTAACTACTTAAAACCAAACCCACATCAATCGAAAACCACCCAACACCATCAATACAGCAATCACCACCACACACGATAACTACCCATCAAACACGACTAACCACTCAACGCACTAAAAAACATCACCCTCGACCCACACACACGCAACCCAGTTATGGGTGTTTGATGGGGTGCCCATGGATGTTAGTGATGTTTTTGTGTTGTTGTGGGTTTCATTTGAAGGTAATATTTTGGTGGCAATTGGAAGTGATGTTGGTTTTAGGTTGTTGAAGGCATTGATATGAGCGATAGAGGTGGTTGATGTGGATGTGGATGGTGATGGTGTTTGATGGGGTTATGAGATAGGTAACCCAAAGGGAATGGTGTTTGGCGAGGTAGTGGTTTGTGTGGTTGAATGTGGTGGGGAAGGAGGTGTGTGGTGTCTAGTGGTTTGTGTTTGGTTGGGTAGCAACTTTGAGCAGTTAGTGTGCTGGTGACTTGGTTATAGAGATAATGTTCATGGGTTTGTGTAGTTTTAGGTGCTTATCATGGTTAGTTTAAGAGAGACAGAAGGAAGAGAGAGAGAAGTAAACAAAGAGAGAGAGAGAGAGGAAGAAGATGATGTTCTTAGGGAAGAAAAAGAGGGGAGAGAGAGCGAGAGAGGAAAGAGAAAGGAGAAAGTAAAAAAATAATAATAATTAGATAAAAATTGTTATCTATGATATAGAAATTATTTTTTAATGGAGTTTGGTATCCATATTAACACTTGACTAAAAATGAAACTTTTAAAAAGTTCGAGTATTTTTTTAAGTATAAAATTTTTTTAGGTATTATTTCACTATAACCTAAAAAGTTCAGTAGTGAAGATGAAATTTACTTGATATTATGGGTTTGAAAGTTAGCAATCCTTTGTACTCTTTAAGTTTACATGTTAGTCTTATGTCTTTCAAACGTTCACTCTATAATTTTAAGTAGTAAAAAATTGATATATTCATGATATTATTATAAAAAAAATTAGTCTTAAAATGATAAATTTAAAAATATATATATTTGTAAAGTATAACTGAAAATAATATTACATCACAATATATATTTAATTAGACATTAACATCAAAATATCGTGATAAATTCCTTAATAATGACATAAAATACATTACAAACACATATTATGATAGTACATATGCATAGTTCATGTAATGCATAATACATATTAACATCGTAGTCTTAATGTCATATATTACAAATTACATATGTGATATATGATATGTGGGTGAAAGGATTTTATTTTTCACTAATTTTATTGGATAATTTGAACAAACGGACATTCCGATAAAAAGAAAAAAAAGAAAACCTTTCTTAAAATTTGCTGATGTAATAGCTTACGTGATAGCTAAAGAGTAAAAAAATTAAATTATCAATTGATATAAAAAATTTCTAAAAAAAAAAAAGCAACAATTCATCATTAATAATAAAATAAATGTTGATAAAGATGTCATAATATAACAATAATTCCATTCAATATTTCGAATCAAACTCAATTATGTTTACCAGTGGGGTCAAATATTATAGTAAAGCTCAAGTCCAATTTAATAAACTAAATAAAAAAACTCGGATTAAGTATTAAAATAATATATACATATATCTATATATATATATATATAGACGAAGCTGAAATAAGCGTCGAACTGAAATCAAATAATTCATAATTAGATTTGTAATTCATAATAAATATTCAAATCCAATCCAACGGCATATCGAATGTGGGATAAGGCTGCCATCCGGGCGGACAAATACTAACGTAGGTCATAAGTTTGTTTAACAACAGCTCGACACGTGTCATACACCTGTCCAAAAATGTACACGTGCCACCCTTTTCTATCCATGCAGTCCCTATATGAACTAAACATGTTAACTAGGTTTTATCACCAAACACTTCAAATTTTAAGTGCTGAAGCCTACTCGTAGGACTTAGGAAAACACCAATTGCTTCTTTTGCTTCTTTATATATTATATATATATATATATATATATATAATCTTTCTGTATTTTGATCGAAAATCTTCTGAAAATGGCTTCCAACGATCAGAGCTACAAGGCTGGTGAAACTAAAGCACACGCTGAGGTAAGAGAAAAATTTTAGCTAAAAGAAATGACACCCACCTTTATATCCTAATTAGGATAAAAGAAGTAAGACTTACCTTTTAATATCTCATGAAGTTAAATGAAGATTATAAATAATTAGTTAAAAATGAAACTCTCCTTTATATCCTAATTAGCAGCGATTATTCGATTATCATATAATAAAAGAAGCGAACTTATCTTTTTATGACCTTTGGAATTGATGGAATTATAAATAATTAGTCATACATATTAGATATTTGCCTTTATAATCACGTTTGTAGTCATTCCATATTCTTATTTGCATTATAATGCCTTCTCTATAAATATAATTGTAACAAGGCTCTACCTATTAATTATAATAGTACTTAAAAATATGAATATTTATATTTACAATATAATTTGTTTCCTTTTTTTTAAACATTTTCTTATGTTTGGTATAATTGAAACTTTAGGACGGTTTAAATATGTTGTCTTTATTTGCGTTTTAAATTGGAAAAAAATCAGGTTTTCAATCATCGCTTGAACATATTCTTTTCTAATTACTTTTTTTTATTTTTATATATGAAATATTATTATAATTATAGGAGAAAGCCGGCCAAATGATGGACGCAACAAAGAACAAGGCCCAAGAAGCTAACGATAGAACCCATAATGCCGCCCAAGCCGCAAAGGACAAGGCCTCTCAAGCGGCCAAGCAACAAAGGACAAGACACAATCCACGGCCCAAGAAGCCAAGGACAAGGCCCATGAGTCCAAGGACCAGTCCGGCAGCTACTGTCCGAGAAGGCCTCGGCCGCCAAGCAGAAGCCCGGGAAGGCAGCGGAGGCAGCCAAGCAGAAGGCGTCGGATGCGGGCCAGTCGACCCGGGAAACGGCTCAAGCCAGGAAAGAGGAATGTGCTACAACAAACTGGGCAGCAAGTTAAGGATGTGGCCCAAGGTGCAGCTGATGCTGTGAAGAGGACTTTAGGGATGGAGCATAAGGATGATCCTACCAATTTTAGGGACTAAAATAAGAGTTGAAGAATTTATATTTTGTGGAATATTGTATTGCCATTTCAATTTGGGCTATTTTTTTTTTTCTTCAATAATAAGAGAAATACAATGGCTAGATTTCTCTGTCATGTGAACATGTTATGAAATGACCGTTGAGTCCATTATAGAAAAATATTATTTTCGAATGCTTTTTTAGGACCATCTTTAATCTTCAAATATGGACATTTGTTCTGTGTGAAAACCTCTTAATTATATGTTTAAGCTCTTTAAAAGGATGTTCTAATAATTTTGTAAAATTTTGCCGGAATCTATAATATAAATTATTTGAACATAAAGATAGAAAACAAGGAGGGGGGGGGGGGGGGGGGGGGGGGGGGAGGGAGGGAAAGGCTTTTGCAAGAGAAAAGCTTTTTGCAGTAATAGACAATGTGAAATCAGCCATCGTATACTGAAGAAGTGGGAAGAAAACAGGCTGCCATCAATAACAAAACCTATATTATAGTATTATTCTTGAACAGCCAATATCAGCAACATTCACACATACCTGCATATTTTAAAAAGTTAAAGAGCATTTGCCAACAAATTGCAAATGTATTACAGACACTCCCACAACATATTACAGACACTCTACAGCACACTCACTCCATGTCACAACATACTTTTATAGTATTATTTATGATGTTTATTCAGATTCCAATTCCACATATACCTGCATATTTTAAAGATGGGAGCATTCTCAAACAAATTGCAAATGCTACAACAAGGCCAACAACGCCAATGGCGAAAGTGGCCAGATCATCTTCGATCTTTGCTATGCTGTTTTTCTTCCATTCTGGATTTGCTGCAGCAGGCTTCTTGATCACTCTTATCTGAAAAAGATAAATAAGAAGAACATGGATATTATACAAGAATAAAATCAACATATAACTCCAGAAAAGTAGTGCAAGTTTGCCTGCTTTTACTTTTCTACGCTGAATTCCTTCAAAAAATTGTTTCTCAAATACTCATGTTTTGATTAGATTTGAATGCCTTCATCTATGATATCTTGCCAATGTCAATAATGGAAACACAGGACTTTTTCATACTAAATTTTAATATTTAAAGACTCTGAAACCTTGTCAATTAGATGTGCACATATTTCATTGGTTCTCATACGGTCATACCTCAATTTTTGGAAATGATTCACCATTTGTTTGTGGAACTTGCACATCAGTTTTGATTTCCGCTTCAACACCCCTCCTTAGATGACAGAGTACATAAAATGTCTGTTCCTGTAAAGTTGCAAAGTAAAATATGTATGTAGGTATATATATATATATATATAGCTCGTTTATGGCTTCATCTTCATAAACTGTTAACTAATGAACAAACTTGTGAAGAAGCCAGATCTCAACAAATAACATATTATACTCTTGAAAAATTTAAATGATAATCACGAAATTTTCAAGTAGTTAAAAGCATATAGTAGCCGATGGTGTTATATCCCAGTGATATCACCACTCGTCTCTCACACGAGATTCTAGGTTTGAATCCCTCTCGATTGTGTAAACAAAAAAAAAAAATAATAAAAAAAAAGACATAGTATACGGAGGAAAGGAAGAATAGTAATACATCTCTAAGAGGAAAACCATCGAGAGAGTCGTTTGTCAAGCGATACTCATAAAGTTTCCATTTTGAACATCTGGTATATCCAACTCGATCTCTACCCTCAGTCTGACGAAGGTAGAAAGCAAAAGTCGTCATGATACCCATTATCTGATTTTCCGTGATCTTCTTACTTTGACAAGTATCCATCCACTTTCCGGATTCCGTTACCCTTAGACCACCTTGGTTCCGGGTTCGAGACGAAAAAAACCACCAGTCGTTATCATTCCCCTGATGCTTCAGTTCAACTGTGTAGTGTAAATGGAGTAATACGGCATGGTGAGGATAAAAAAATCAAAAAGAACTCAGAAATTTATTGATAACTTTGGTCGAATTACCTTTAAATATATCTGCTAATATCCATGGGTCTAGCTTTAGCGAGGTACCTTCAATATCAGGGACAATGGTACTGAAGTCGTAGCCAAAATTTCTCAACTTCAAGAAATGATCAACGACTTCCTTCTCTGTTGGTTGGAATCTATAGCCTACAGGATCAGATTCCCTTAGTTGTATCGCCATAGTTCCCAATATCTAAGTTAACTAATACTGGCAGTACCAAGTTAGTAGAGAGGCAAAGACAAGTAAGTCACTGGGCAGAGAGAGATCGATTGGTGAAGAATGGTTTTATAGAACCTTAAATCTAAAAACTAAACCTTTCCCTTTCAATTGGAGTCTTGGTCCTCCTTTTTCTCTCCTTCTCCAGGAAGTTAACGAAGTGTCAATTCAAGTTGAGGTAATAATATTTTCAGTGGTCAAATAGGTGGATTAAAATTTTATAAAATAAATCAAATAAAATATTAATATTTAATAAAATTTATTTAAATTATCAAAATTTAGATTAATTATTAATATTTTATTTATTTATTTTATAAAAATTTAATTTATTTTTTTGACTATTTGAAATATTGATATATTAATAAATATATTAATAAATATTGATACTTTAAATAAATTCTGTAAAACGTTGATAGTTTGATATATCAAATGAACTTACTCAAAACATTGATACTTTTCAATATAATATTTATGCTCTATAGGTTTCAATTTAACCCAATCCAATGTCAAAAAGATTTTTTTTAATGTTTCATATAGTCATTATCTATCTATCTATCTATCTATTATATATACATATATATATACACACACATAAAATTTTAAACCAAAATCATATATAAAGCATTAGAATAAAAACGTGTCATAAAAAAACTTGATAGCTTAAAATAGAAATTAATGATGGAAAAAAAGCATAGCATTAATGACAGATAAAATCACATCATAATCTTCAATATTTTGTAATCAATTTGTTTTTTTAATTAAAATATATAAATAGTAATTTAAGAGGGGTTAATGTAATTATTATATAGCGAAAATATCCAATTTTGTAGCTGAACTTTAAAAAATCCAATTGTTTAGTAGCACGAAAAGTTCATTTGAATTAAAATTAAACTTTTTTAAGTTTATGTGTCTAATTGACCTTTTCGTCAAAGTTCATGTATCAAACTAGGCACTATCCCAACTATATAAAAATTACAATAATAATGTACAAAAAAAAAATTCTAACATAAATTATATAGATATAGATATAGATAGATAGATAATAATAAAGGGAAATCACGTAATTACTATATAAAACATTACAATAAAAATGTGCGACAAATAAAATTTCTTAACTTAAATTACATAGATTATGACAAATACAATGACGAATAGTTTTCAATATGCAGTAATCAAGTTGTTTTTTTATGGATGGATAATAATAAGAGGGGCTAATGTAATTACTATATAAGCATTACAATAAAAATATGTGATGAGTAAATTTTATGGCTTAGAGAATAGAAATTATTGATGGAAAATAAAGCATGTCATCAATGGCAAATAAATTCAACCGTTATTTTCAATATGCTGTAATCAATTTGTTTCTTTAACTAAAATAAATAGATTATAATATAATAGGGGTTAATATAATTACTATATAAAACATTAAAATAAAAATGTGTGACGAATAAAAGTTTATGGCTTAAAAAATAAAAATTATTGATGGAAAATAAAGCAAATCATTAATGGGTGAATAAAATAACACCATAATTTTAATATTTAGTAATCAATTTGTTGCTTTAATTAAAATAAATAGGTAATAACATGAGAGACGTTAATGTAATTATTACATAAAACATTAAAAGAAAAATGTGCGGAGAAAAAAAGTTTTTGCATTAAATTATATTCATATTATATATATTTATATAGATGTAAATAATTTTTACTGATATTTACTCATTGCTTTTGCACTTTGTAATTAGCAGCCTCCAAATTGCAAATTTATTTATGAAATATAGGAATTATTACAATTTTGCAACTTACTTATAATAAACTCTAAAAAGTAATTAATTGATTTGATGGTACATTTTTCATTTGTGTGTATATATAAATATTTAATTGATAATATGTACTTTCGATTATACACATGTTCGATTATTGAAAGTAAGATACAATTTAATTTTATCAATATCTTTCTAACTATATTGTTAGCTCTAAATATGATGAAGAAATGTTATTAGTAATATCCTAAACATCAATAGTCCTAGATTGCCATATGATAATTAGGAAAACCAAAATTAATCTTTTCTCAATGATGAAAATTAAATGAATTTTGTCATACTATACCATAAAATTAAATAAAGATGCAGTCTTGTGATCTCCAATAGGCTCTAGCATTTTCTTTCTTCAAAGCACCTATTTTTCTCTCTAGGGTTTATAAAAAGAATAAGGAATTATTATAAAGACGAGTTAAGAATGCTATTTATAAAAAGGAAAAATTGTCTTCTGCACGACCATCCTACACAGCCTGTGTTCGAGGCCGTGTAAGACGAAAACTGGTGAATTCTCTCAACTTGATGAAGAAGGCCGCCTAGTATGCTGGCAGCTTTGAAGTTTATATTGTCGGCCTTGGGAGTAAGGCCGCCGACCTTCACACCAACTTTGCATCAAAATTGCTTCTGTCCATTGTACTTTAAAAATGCTTGCTGGTCATTTTTTAACTCCTACACCAGTGTTCTACATAGCTTGTGTAGAAAGGTCATGCATGTTGTAAATCTTTCAAATTCCTATTTCTTTATTAAAATCTTACTTAACTCATCCAAAAATCTTCATTAAGCTCAAAATCTTCCTTTATCCCTAAAATTAACATTTTAACCCAATAAATATCCTTTTCTTTACTAATTCACATAAAATCTATATATATACTATTAAAACGGTATGAATAATAAGGGTCTTTAGACACTTATTAAAAACACTGATGGAAATGCTAGCCTTAAGATACCGTTAAAAGCTTAAGATGTGAAGCACGTGAATTAGCTAAGAATTGACTCAAACGGTAAATAGGAAAATTGATATCCGTACGTGTTATTGTAAGATATAAAAGATGTCCAACTGAACATCTATAAAAGCCCAGACTAGACAAAAGATCTCTCGAATGATTGTAAAGCTTTAATCTAAAGGGAAAATGAGTTCGAGTAAGTAGAAGATAAACCAGCATCAAACAAAATGTTAGTAATAAACTTGTGTAGACTCGAATGAATGCCAGTAGAAGTCCAAGTAATCTCAATACCAAGATAAAACTAAGCTTTACCTAAGTCTTTAATAGTATATGTAGCATGTAACTGATTCTTCAAGGGATTAATAGCAGCATATTAGTTCCAATCAAGAGAAGACTATCTACATGTAGCAAGGCAACAATAAAACCATAAGAGTTGGCTTGAACAAAAAGAGAATAATCATTATGGGATTGATGAAAGCCTTGGTCTAATAGAAACTTGGACATTTCAAGGTTACATTATCGAGGTGCCTCTTTAAGACCACACAATGACTTTAATAAACAAAAAACTCAACTAAACTTAGCTTTGGCATAAGCTTCAGGAGGCAACATATTAATTTTCTCATCAAAAGAACCATACAAAAATGCATTATTGATGTCAACATGATAAAGAGGCCAACCTTTCACAGCTGCAATGGCAATTAAAATGTTCAAAGTACATAATTTAGCAACCGGTGAGAAAGGATTATGATAATCTTCACCTTCAATTTGAGTGTATCCCTAAGTAACCAATCTAGCTTTATATCTCTCCACACTACAATCAACATTATATTTAATCTTATACACCCACTTTCCCTTGGGCAAACTAGTTAACTCCTTGGTTTTCTCAAGCGCAAGTATCTCATTGTTCATTACTTCTACCCATTTTTTATCTTGAGGTGCTTGCGAATAACAATAAGGCTCTTTAGTTTTTAAAACATTAGCTAAAGCAACCACATAGTCATTAGGATAAGAGGAAAAGATGATGGGGTCAATAAAGGGTAAAGACAGTGTATGGAAGGGTATGTTTGGACGGTTTGTTTTTTATCTGTATTTGTATTTGTATCAAAACAATATATGTAAATATATCCAATTTGCATTTATATTTTATCTATATTTGATCTTTTCATGAAAACTACAAACTTTTTTTTTATGTATCTATTTCTTGAGAAACAATTTGTTAGAAAAAAGTTTTAAAAAAAGTATTTGTGTCTACCAAAAAAAGCTAGCCAAATAGACTCGAATATGAGGGATGGAACGAAACTGGAACATCATTAGTAGATTGCACAATAAAGGCTTAATGAACATAGTGCACATAATCATTAAACCAGGAAGGAGACTTAGAAACCCAAGATGAATGCCTCAAAGCAACGAATTATGGCACAACATTAGTAACAAGGGCTAAATTAAAATAGAAGAAGAATCTGGTGCAATATGTGAACCAAAGGAGGGAATAAACAAGTGAAGTGTTTAAAGATTCAAAAGAAGGATTAGTAAAGCTAACCAAAGTCAAGGAAGTGGATTCTTGAGTGAAAGCGTTTGGAAAAGTGTTTGGTAGCAGTAGTGAGAATGTTATCATCTTGTTTGAAAGGAAAAATTCCTTCAAAGAAATTTACATCTTAGCTATGGATGATTTTCTTTTCATCTAGAGCATAAGCACGGTATCTCTTTTAATTTGGAGAATATTCCAAAAAGACACATTTCAAATCTTTGGCATCAAATTTATCTTTATGCCTTCCCAATAAAGGAAAATAACAAAGACAACCTATGAGTCAAAGATGATCATAAGATGGTGGTTATGAAATAATTTTTCATAAGGAGTCAACCAATTCAACTTTGACATGGCATGCAATTAATCAAATAGGTGGCTATCAAAACATACTCTCCCCAAAAGTGTTTAGATAAATTAGCATGAAATCTCAAGGCTCTAGATGTGTTAAGAAGATGTTTATGTTTTCGTTTAACCCTCCTATTTTGTTGAGATGTATATGGAATAGTTCGCTAATGAATTATTCCGAGCCGAAAGAAAAGAGATTAGCATTCGTGTGATAAGAATTTAATCCCATTATTAGACCTAATGAATTTTAGATGTGTAAGGCAATGGTTTTGTGTATACGCTAAAAAATGGCTCAAATGAGCCGCTACTTGAGCCTTGGAACTTAAAAGTATTGTCCAAGTACAACAAGAAAAATCATCCAAGATTGTCAAAAAAATATTTTGCACCACATATAGATGATATATGATGAGGTCCCCAGACATCTACTTGTAACAATTTAGAAGCAAAAGATGAAACATTCTCACTTAAAGGAAAGGGTAAACAATGTATTTTTGCTAATTGACAGGTATTACAAAGAAAGTGTTTCACAGGATAGTGTTTACAACAACTAACATGAGATAACTTAGAAATTAAAGTGTGATCAAATCTTGCATGAAACAAATCCAAATCAACAACTTTATTACATTATGACAAAAGAACAATAAAATCAAAAGATACATATTGATGCTGAAGCATTAGGGAAAGACCCTTTAGATCCTTCATCAACATGTAAAACATACAACCTCCTACCAAAGCAGCTCTAACTAAGATGTTCTCAGATTTATGGTCTTGGAAGAAGCAAGAAGTGGTGTTAACATGAATGATAAGGGTGATTGTTTCAAAAGCTTACTTACTGAAAGCAAGTTATGATGCAAATCAAGAACAAGAACATTTGTAAGAGTGATGTATGAATCAATAGGCATAGTTCGTGCATGAAGAATACGTTTCTTTTTTCCATCTGGTAAGTGTATAGTGATATGAGTGTTTAATTGGTATTTGTCATGTAAAAGGGATTCAAAAGCAGTCATGTGGTCAGTAGCTCCTGTATTAACAATCCTAGTAGATTTATTGTCATTCAAAACACTCAAACAAACATGAGTTGAAGACATACCTGAAAAATGAGACATTGAGGTGAAACCTATAACACCTTTCGCACTCTCTGAACTTGTGGATACTTTCATCATCTTCGTCACTTCATTACACATAGCTTGCAACATGAAAGGATATATATGCATTTACATATGAGAATTTGCTGCACCTGTGTATTATGCCTCCTTACAAAATTTATGCTAGAGTTATGATCGATATTAAAATTATATTCGTACTGATAGAAAGACGTTGAAAAGCCCATCACGGAATTGGTAAATACATGACCAGTGCATTTATTATTTCCTTTCTTTTTCATTCCCTTTATACCACTTAAGGTAGCCTATGAGCTCAAAGCACAATCCTATTATATGTCCATCAATTATAATGCCTACAAAGTAGCTTAGCTTTCTTAGAATCCTTTACCCTATTATTCACTATTCTACTAGAATGTGCAATAGTAAACACCACAAGATCAGAATCAGTACCAAAGTTGTTTGTAATTTGCCTTTGTTTTTCCACTTGCATCACTAAATAGAAAGCTGTATTGACACTAGGCATTGGATCTTGTGCTAAAATTTGATTTTGGATAGCTTCATATACATCAAAGAGTCCATTTAAAATTGCATGAGTCTACCCTAAGTCTCATAATCCTACATTCAATCTTTAAAAGCACAAGTATAGTATGTAAACCTTCCACAATCACACATTGGACGTGCATTTAAGGCTTATAACTCATCCCACAAGGCCTTTAACTAGTTATAATAGGTAGAAACAAACATATTTCCTTGTCGAAGATTAGAAATTTCATGTTGAATTTAAAAAATCATAGGTCCATTTATTTGTCCAAATTGTTCATAAATATCCTTCCATAACTCATGAGCAGATTCAACATATAGAATCGTTTGACAGAATTCATTTTTCATGGAATTAAGAATCCAACACCTCACCATAAAATCACAATTAGTCTAACTAATTCAGAAGTTCCTTCTTCAGGTTTTAGTACTTGCCTGTTAATAAGACCTAATTTCTTCTTTGCTCCTAAAGCCATGCGAACCAAGCAACCCCAAGATAAGAAATTATTCCATTGAATTTTATATTACCTAGAATTATTCCAGGAACATTCAATCTAGATAGATAAAGAGGATCAAGATTTCCTAACTGAGACGTTAAATCCTTAATTTGATTACTCATTTCCTAATTTCACAATGAAGACTACAGTTAGTCCAAAAGATCATAAAATGTAAGTCATACTAAGTTCATTTTTTGATACTATGTGGAATTTCATGGAAAGATACATCAAGTTTAATCTCCATGAATAGCAAGTGGAAGTATAGAAGATGTTGAGATTCAAAAAGAAGACACAATGTAAAATGATACAAAAGAAAAGAATGTAATCTTCTAACTAACTTCTGTTATAGAGACTTATATACTACTAGCTAAACCAATCGACCTATGACATGTCAGCACTAGCCACACTAGCACAGTATACGTCTTATAACTTAACATAATGTCAAGATGAATGGTCCATGAAAAAAAAAGCCGTGTAAAAAATGCTTATTGATTGTTAAATGAAACGAATGAGCATGGTTTCGCTCTAGATTACTTCAATAATAATGCCATGATTCAAGGGTTATTAGAAATGATGATGAAGAGAAGGAAATTCAAGTTGCACATAAGATGGTGAAAAGTGGTATCTTACCCCATAAATTTGATTCTTCATTTGATGATGATAGGCATCTGTACAAAATTGGATAAAAATATGTGATTCTTAGTGATCATCAAGTTCAATGATATTCAAATTGTTGGACCATCGTCAAAAGACTTACTTACTGAGATTGTTAGAAAGAAGTTCCATTGTAAAAGACATGTACGATGGCCGATATGGATAATATTGGGAAAGGTACATTTCTACAAATTAAAAGCCATTTTATCAAGTTTTCATCGTGTTAAAAAAATTAAAAAATATATATTTATTTTATCAAAACAAAAAGAAAAATTATGCTAAAATTTGCAGCAAGTTTCATATTCATGAACATTTATATTCTACTCTAAATATTTTCTAAAAAGTTGACAAAAACTCACCAATGGAGCTAACCTATTTCAACTTATAATCAATGTTACGGACTCAGACCGACCTAGTTAGTTTGACCTAATTCAACTGAACTAGCCATGATAGTGGACCAGCCCATGCATGTGGTCCAGATTGACATTGACTCGAATGGACCCATTCAACTCTAGCAGTTGGATCAAGACTTAGTCCAAAAGAAAAAATTATTAGAATTTTAAATATATATTCATACTATATTTTAAATGTTTAAAATATAATCATTATAGGGTAAATTACACCAAAACCCACTTCTTCAAATGTTGGGATCTCTTTTTAACCACTCGAAATGTTAGGACCTTAAATAAACTTACCCCCAAGTGTTAGGACTTTCTGATGTAATTTACCCAACCATTATTTATGTTTTCTTCTCCTTTAAGGTACATCTTTTGTATGGATTTGATCCAAATATAGATATAATTGAGTGATGTCATATATATTTGTCTTTTATAATTATAATTTGCCTTATATTTTTACTTTTTATTGATCCTTGTTCAACCCCTAATTGAACCTAGTTCGACCCTTCAACCCCTAACCTCCTAATATGTCCAAGTCAAACCTTCAGGTCTGATTCTAACAGCATTGCATATAACTCATTCAAATCGACAATAAAACATTTCATACTTCATCTATAATTTGGTATCAATTCAAATACATTATAACATTGCAATTATCATCATTCAAGTATAAATTATCAAATTAAATTAAATCTACATTATCATATATACATATCATTTTCGGCATTATTATGTTTTATATAATCATAATAAATTTCAAATCAAAAATTAAATCTAAGATTGATTTATCAAACAGCATATAGATCAAGCACCAAACATCAAATTAACATACATAAACATCAAGTAAATTATGTCTACTTATTAGAATTCAAAAATCAAAAGAAAAGTCAATAAATCCCCAACAACTACTTCTTAAATATGTTGTAGAAGCTTCTCCACCAAACACCACTACTACTTTACTAACCTAATTATTGATCTTCAACTTCGACTTGTTTTCTTTAATTTTCCTAAATGAATTGTGAGATAAGAAATTAAAAATAGAAATTATAAGATTTGAATTGGGTAAATTACATCAAAAGGCATCGACATTTGGAGGTAAGTTTATTTATTTGATATTGAGTGATGCAAAAGAGGTATCAACGTTTGATAAAGTGTAACAAATAAGTTATTAACGTTTTGTAAAGTTCATTTGAGGTATCAATATTTGAATTAGTTTTCAATTAAATCTCTTTAATTTTCCATCAATGGTCAATTATTGAATTCTTCTTTAACTTATTTTGACAAATGTTCTGCTTAAGATATTGATATTCTAAATGAATTTATCCCTTAAATGTTTACCTCTTTTAACGACTCAAAATGATGATACTTTAAATGAATTTACCTTCAAATGTTGATACATTTTGATCTAATTTGTTGCAATTGTAGACTTTCATGCTTTGCATATATACACTCATATGTGTATTTAGATATATGGATGCACATATATGTGTTAATAATCATATATTTATTTATTATTATAATAAGCTTTAAGGACCTAATAATAATTGATATAACAAAGTATAATAGTCCTAATCATCTAATATAAAATGTGAGGACTAAATACTAGCTCATTAGGGTTATATATATAAAGGGTGTGGTCCCTAATTGATGTATAAAACACACAATCTTTTCATAAGAAATTAGGGTTCCTATCTTCCAACAGTGTGTACGATCAAAAAAAGATCAATTCAACCTGGATTCAAAATGCATTACATATCAAATCAAGTACACTTTTGCTATCTTCTGCTCTCAAGTAATCTCTAGACAAGAATCGATCTTGAAATATAAGAAATAATTTTATATCAAGTGGTATCAGAGCCACCTTGTTCTAGAATTGCTTCGAAATTGTTCTATAATAATGGAATGGTGATTTAATATTATTTTACAATCTAGATATGCCTTATTTCTTTATAAATTGTGAGATCTCATTGAGAAACCATGAGATCTCATTGAATCTAGGGTTTCAAGAAATATATATAAGAGGATTTAATTTAGAGATTGGAATTTATCATTTTTTTTTTTTGGTATGTTAAACTCATAATTTAAACCCTTTATTGAATATATATATATATATATATATATATGAATTTTGTTATCTTAATCTAATGTTTGTAATCGCAAGAGTAATCTTCATGTCGGCATCTTAACTGCGTGAATATATATATATTTGCTGGAGTTCTATTTGCCGTGCATGTGAAATTGGCTTTCGATAGGGGATCGTAAAATTACATGTAATGCACTGACACTGACATTATAAATTAAATCGAGGTTAGTATCCAGTGAAAATCATGCAAATAAAAAAAAAAAAGAAATTAGCATAACTACATGGAATAAAATCATAATTTTGTTTTATGTTTTTATTTATATGGATTAATTATGTCAATTATATGTAATTTATATATGCATTTGGTATTTCATATATGACGTCTACTTATACATTCTGTGATTAATTATTGGATTAACAACATTAGGTTGCTTATTGTAAGCTTGCTTAATTTTTCACTTCAACAAATTAAAATGGTATTGTTGCCAAAGTAACCTCTACCATGGAGATCTTTTGATTGTGGACTATTAAGGTATCCGTGTACGTTTCGTTTTTCATGTAGGCAACGTGTCAACCCAAAGGGAGGCTGTTGTTTTGTAGGAAAAACAATATGCACATGTGGGAATAAGTGTTGATAACTATTAGGATCCATTGCGAGTATTTAGTTAGCCCAAAGGAAGGCTAATTCCTTCGTTAGATTTGTTATCTCCTTGATTACTACAATAAGTTGACCACTAGTGAGTCAAATCTCTGTCAAAGACTAAGTTTGGTGTTGTTTAGGAAAAGCAATTATAGATTAAACACTAGTACTAACCTTCTCTCATTATCTAACCTAAAATATATCTGATGTGCAGCAGAGATGCTCACTGGACCAAACAAATTCACCATATCTTGAATCTGCATTCTCAAGCTACCGATATATTTAGCGACTAATTGATCCTCAGTCTCATGAATTTCATTCCTAGCAACCAATTGGTAAAACATATGTATATCTGAGTCTGTTTGCTTGAAGAGTTGAGTCCCACCCTTGCATGTCCTTAATTGGCCTTTGACTATACCTACGACTAGGTCTGTTTGCTTAAAGAATTGTTTTCAATGGACATTGCGCTATTACTTATATCTATGATCTAGAAGATGATGCTCACAAATCTTTCAACAACACTTTACACGAGAATCAAAGCAACTCTTTAAATAGATTTCAATCTTTCTTTTATTAACTACTTTCCTTATTTTATCTTTAGATAGACTTCAACCTTGTTTTATTAGTTACTTTCCTATTTTATCTTTTAATATCAAGTCATGACTATAAATAGGGGTTTCCTTGATGTAAAAAACAAGATTTATTGGTTGGAATAAAAATAAAAACCTAATTCTTATCAATCATCTTTAATTGTGGTGAATTTTGTTGTTATCAATCTTTGGATTACGATAAGCCCAAATACCAGCAGGTGGTTGTGAGTAATATAAACTACTTGTTAGTATTATATCCGTGTTTAATTTCTTGGTGTGTAATCCCCAGGGTAAGTAAAGGTTCATTTTTTTTTTTATTGTATTAAGATATCCTAGTGATTGTTCTCCTAGGCATATCATCTTTATTGGTATCAGAGCTCAGTTACAGTTAGTTATCTCTACCGTTGTTATGATCGCATGTGATTAATGATGTCAAACAGAAGTGTACATGGCAATTTTGGTGAGGAGGTTAACAGTGGAGTTCATAGAAAATAGATGAATACCAAGCAATGGTAATAATCATGTTCAACACCATGATGAAAAAACAAAAGTATAAGCCAATAGTTGCAAACTTTGAATAACACAGCAATGCAAAAGTTGTTACAAAACCCTAAAGTGATACCACCCCGTGTGGAGGCACCACCATCTTCATCTGATCCTGGTACGTATGAGATGTTAGAAGAATAACACTGAATACGGTGATGCCTATGATAGGGAGTTTAGACCACTAAGAGGGTTGGCGCATGTGAAGCTGCAAAATGCCTTCCTTTTTAAGAATTGGATCCGTAGATGATTAGCTTAATTGAGAAGACAAAGTTGAAGGATTGTTTGAGTATTATGATGTTAAAGAACATACATCAGTTAGATTAGCGACAGAGGAATTTACAAGATATGCAGCATTGTGATGGAAAAATTTACTATCTACCCATAGAAGGGATGAAGAAGCAGAGATCAAGACATTACCAGAGATGAAACAAGTACTAAGGAAACATTTCGTTCCCACATACTATAAACAAAAGTCTATATGTGCCTTTAATCATTGAGGAAATATGGCAAGAGCATTAAAGAGCATGTTTAAGAATTCGAATCATTGAAGTTTAAAAGCAGAGTTATCAAGCCTCTTGAACAAACTATTGCAAGATTTGTTACTGGCTTATATGAGATTGCGATTATTATGGAGCTACAATGCTATGACACACTAGAAGAGGCCATTCAATTAGCCCTCAATAGAGAGACAGCGGAGGATTAATCAATATAAGTCTACTATAGGTAAATATTTTAATCCTTAGAAATATTATTCTTTTGATGCTAGGATGAGTGAAAAGGGATATTCTAGCAAATTAATGATAAAGAGGCGAATCTATTGTTAACAAGGGAAAAACTAGCATTAATCTAGACGAAGGTATGAAACAAGATGGTATTGATAGTTCTGGTGGGAAAAATCGTCAGGTTAAATGTTTTTAGTGTCAAAGATTTGGACATATTGCCTTTTGGTGTCCTAATTGAAGAGTTATGATGAATATTGGAGGAGAGATATTTAGTAAGGTGAAGATGAGGAGTCTGAAGGATCTGGTTCGATGAGTATTATAGGGAAATGGATGTTGAAACTTATGAAGAGCGGGCTCAGATCAATACATGAGTATTAATTGTATTAAGGAGAGTTTTAAGTATGTCACCAACCATTGGAGAAGAACAGAGAGAAAACCTATTTCATACTGCTTGTAGGATTAAAGGGAATTTATGTACTCTCATCATAGATGGAGAGAGTTGTACTAACATGGTTACTGTAAGTATTGTTAATAAGTTGAAATTGGCCCCTACGTTACATCCAAAACCATATAAACTTCATTATTTAGTGAGCAGGGTGTTTTTCATGTCACTTAGTAGGTGAAGGTTCCATTTTCTATTGGAGAGAAGTATAAAGATGAAATAGTATATGATGTATTACCGAAGTGTGCATCCTATCTATTACTAGAAAGACCATGGATATTTGATCATAAAGTACTTCATGATGGATATCGGAATACTTATGCTTTCTAGAAGGATGGCAAAATAATAGTTTTGAAACCTCAGTCACCTCAGAAGTGAATGATGGGATCAAGTCAATCAGGTTACAAGACCGATCACAGAGGTCGAGCTCGAGGATTACAGAATCTTACCATGCAGTTCTGTAAATAATTTGGAGTCAAAGTAAGCTAATTTGGTTGACGTTCCATCCATATATTATGATTTCAATGAACTACACGTGTCGGTGCTTCAGAAGGACGAGCAGATGAAGATTGGAGCGTCATGGCATGTGGGCCGGCCATCTTTGAATTATAGCCGCTATCCTTTAATTATAGGCCACCATCTCACTTTCTAGGCTAACAACTTATGTATTTAGCCGAACTATCCTTTATTATTTTCACTAGTTTTTAATAGTTTTTGCCTTGTTTAAGAATTTTACTATAAATACCCTTTTATGTAATAGACTTTAGTTTTTAGATGTTATTGAAACCCTAGTAAGAATTTTCTCTCTATTTTCTCTTATCAATCAATTGTTTGATTATGGAAAAATCCCATTCTTATCGATCCTTGCAATTGTGGCGAGCAACCCGTTCTTATCAATCTATTTATATATTGTGGCGAACAAACCGTGATCCCTATTTTGTGAGTCATATCGACCTAAGGTTAGCATATTTCGAGTTCGTTCGATGTATCATATCATTATCAACATCAATCATTCCATTTTATTTCCTTTCAATCAAAATATAAAAACCTATAAAACACCATTTTTATTTTGTTTAAGCTTTTGAAATTGAGATCCACTGCGTGCCCAATTCGAGATCTCTATGCCTTGTGTTTAGGCACATCAGTGAAAGAGGCTTAGACACAGATGAGCAGGATTATGAAGAATAAATCACTTTTCATAACTAAAGATGATGTAGTTCAAGCCATACAGGTAGAAAAACTAGTTTATATGTTACAGATCAAACAAAGGATGGAGATGTAAGAGTAGGATTCCCTTCCTCGGAGATTCAACAATTAATATATGAATATATTAATGTATTTCTTGAGGAGTTGCCTACATGGTTACCACCTAAAAGAGGAATAGAACATGCTATAGACTTACAACCTGGAGTTGTTTTACCCAATCACCCAGCATATCAGATGAACCCTAAAGAAGCAAAAGAGCTAAAGAGGCGAGTTGATGAACTAGTGAAGAAGAGGTATGTTAGAGAGAGCACTAGTCCTTGTGTAGTACCCACCCTATTGGTAGCAAAGAAAGATGGGACATGAAGAATGTGGATTGATAGTTCAATAGGATTACCATCAAGTATCGTTATCCTATTCCACGTTTGGATCATATGATGGATGAGTTGAATGGATCTTGATTATTTTCAAAGGCTAATCTTAAGAGTCGTTACCACCACATATGAATGAGGGCACGAGACGAGTGGAAGATTGCTTTCAAAAAAAGACATGATTTGTATAAGTGGTTAGTGATGTCATTTGGCTTAACTAATGCGCCCAGTACCTTTATGAAGATATGAGTCATGTGTTGAGAGAATATCTAGGGAAATTTGTAGTTGTATACTTTGATGATATCCTTGTGTACAATAGAGATTTGAATAGTCATGTGAACCATTTACGAGTGGTGTTTGAAGTCTTAAGGTTTAAGAAGTTATATGGCAATTTGAAGAAGTGTTCTTTCTATCAACCAAAGGTAATATTCTTAGGATTTTGTAGTTTCTGGAGTAAGGATTGGTGTAGATGATGGAAAGATTCAAGCTATTGTTGACTGGCTAGTACCTACATCTGCTACTGAAGTTATAAGTTTTCATGGACTTACATCATTTTATCGATGGTTTATCAAGAATTTTAGTAGTATGTGAGTCTGATCACTGAGCTTACTAAGAAAAATGTTGCATTTGTATGGAGTGATAAGGTACATAAAAGTTTGGATGAGATTAAAGCTAAGTTGACTAGCACTCCTGTGTTAGCACTACTGGATTTTTAGAAGACCTTTGAGTTAAGATGCGATGCTTTAGGAGTTAGAATTGGTGCAATATCAATGTAGGAAAAATGACCCATGGCTTATTTTAGTGAGGAATTGAACTATTCCATATATGATAAGGAGTTTTATACCTTGATTCAAGCACTCACGACATGGCAACATTATTTGCTACCTAAGGAGTTTATTATCTACACCGACCATGAAACATTGAAGTATTATAAGAGTCAACAGAGGCTTTCTTGAAGACAAGTTAAATGGGTAAAATTCCTAGAGAGTTTTACTTATGTTATTAAGTACAAAAAGGGGAATATAGTGTAGTTGCTGATTTGCTATCATGAAGGTATGCTCTTATTACATATTTACAAACTAAAATGTTAGATTTTGAACTATTGAAGAATCATTATGTTGAAGATGTCATTTTGGGTCTATTATGACTAGAATTGTAGGAGTAGCCATTGATGAATATCATTTAATAGATGGATTCTATATAGATATGGAAAATTGTGTATTCTAACTGGAGTTATTCGAGAATTATTAGTGTGTAAGACACATGTAGGTAGATTATCTAGTCATTAAGGAAAAAATAACATTGGAATTATTGAAGGAACATTTTTATTGGAAAGGAATGATGAAAGATGTTCATCGAGTTATCAAAAGGTGTAGTTTGTAAAAGCAAAATGGAAAAAAGAGTTGGGGAGAGTATATGTTGTTACCTTTACCTACACAGCCTTAGAGTGATATTAGCATAGATTTTGTTTTAGGATTACCTAGAACACAGGGAGGTCGAGATTTGGTCATGGTCATCGTGGATCATTTTAGTAAAATGGCTCACTATCTACCCTGTCATAAAACAGGTTATGCTTATATATTGCTAACTTATTTTTGCAAGAGATTGTTTGATTGCATGGTTTTCCTCATAGCATTATATCCGATAAGGATGGCAAATTTCTAAGTTTTTTTCTAGAAGACTCTCTGGAGGACATTGGGGACTAAACTGATGTATAGCACTTCGTGCTATCCTCAAATAATGGACGGATGGAAGTTGTCAATCGAACACTTGGTGCTTTACTTAGAGCTACAGTTGGTAAGGATCTTACCGATTGGGATCGTGCCTTATTGTGAAATTTGCTTATAATAGGTCACATAGTTCTACCAGTAAGTCTCCCTTTGAAGTCGTGTATGGTTATAACCCAACTATTCCTATAGAATTAGTAGCCAAGCTAGCCGTGAAAGAGAAAAGTATTAGTAGGGTTGAACGAGCACAAGGGATTCAGAAATACATGCAAAGGCTTATGAACATCTTAAGAAGACTCAAGAGTATCAGAAACAATAAGGAAATAAGAATAAAATATCAAAATAATTTAATCTAAGGGATCTTATTTAGATTAATCTTGAAAAGGACTGATTTCCTAATAAGAAGTCGTAGAAACTATCACCAAGATCAGACGACCCTTCTCGCATCATTGAGAAGATCAACAATGCTGTTTATCACCTTGATTTACCAGGAAATTACGGGGTTTCAGCCACTTTTAATATCGCTAATCTTTCACCTTGTGTTCTAGATGATGATGATGTTGCAGAATATCCATTAGATTTTAGGACAAATCTTCATCAACCCTGCATAGATGATGGAAATCGATTTGGAGGTCTTATTACGAGATTGACAGCTAAAGGATTGCAAAATTTAGTGTTGAGAGTAATTACAAATTGTTTGGAACAAGACGAAGAGAAATTTGTCTCAGCTTATGGATTATATGTAGAGTATGATTACTTAGAGTGTAACATGCTGACATTAAAGGAAAGACAAGAAGAAGAAGGTAGTGAAAACAGAGGAAGTATGCACAATTGCACCCTTAGTTGGACCCTCGTTTATAACTGTGATTGAGTTTGTTTGCTTGAAGAGATAAGTCGCACCTTCGCACGCCCTTAGTCGAGCCCTCATCTATACCTACGACTGAGTTTGTTTGCTTGAAGAGTTGAGTCATGCCCTTGGTCGAGCCCTCCACTATATTCGTAATTGGTTATGTTTGCTTGAAGATTTGATTCTAGTGGACATCATGGTAGTACTTACATCTATGATCTACAAGATGATGCTCACATATCTTTCTACGATCCTTTACATGAGAATCATAGCAACTCTTAGATAGATTTCAATCTTTCTTTTATTAGCTACTTTCTATTTTATCTTTTAGATATCTTTCTGTTTTAGGTATTAGGTCATGAGTATAAATAGGAGTTTCTTTGATGTAAAAGACAAGATTTAAAACCAAAAGGGACTCACAGGGTAATGTAGAAAGGTATAGGGCCGACTTGTCACAAAAGGATTTACTCAAAAGGAGGGCATCGATTACAAGGGACTTTCTCTCCAGTGTCAACAAAAGACTCCTTTAGGACCATTATCGCATTTGTGGCATATTTTCAGCTTTTCTCAATGGAGACATTGAGGAGACTATTTATATGATGCAACCAGAGAGGTTATCTTCAAAAGAAAATAACAATTTGGTTTGCAGACTTAAGAAATTTATCTATGGGCTCAAGCAAGCATCACATCAATGGTAACTTAAATTTCACTAAGTTGTTCTCTCATTTGGTTCTGAGGTGAACACTGTTGAAGATTATGTGTATCACGAGTTTAGTAGGAGTAGATTTATATTTCTTATGTTATATGTAGATGGTATTTTACTTGCCAGTAGTGATGTAGAGCTTCTTCGAGAAACTAAAATGTTCTCTTTGGAACGTTTTGAAATGAAGGATCTTAGAGAAGCATCATATGTGTTAAGAATCCAGATTCATTGCGATCGTTCACAAGGAATCCTTAGATTATCACAAATGGGCTACATCAAAAAGGTACTGTAAAGGTTTGGCAAGCAAAATTATAGGCCTCATGACATAGCTATGTCAAAGGGAGATAAATTTAGTTTAAAGTTGTGTCCAAATAATGAAATAGATTCCAAATTCGTGAAGGACATCCATATACATCTATAGTAGGAAGTCTCATGTATGAACAAGTCTGTACTTGTCCAGATCTTGCATTCATAGTGGGAATGCTAGGCATATGCCAAAGTAATCTGGGAAGAGAACATCGAGTAGTAACCAAGAGAGCCTTCAGGTATTTATAAAAGACAAAGGGATATATGCCACGTATAGGAAGACAGTGAAACTTAAGATCATAGGGTATTTTGATTCTAACTTCACTGGGTCTCAAGATAGCAACAATTCCACGTCTAGTTATATTTTTTAGTTAGCTAAAGGTGTCGTTTCATGGAAAAAGTGCCAAATAATCTCATGTTACTTCTTCTACTACGGAAGTGGAGTTTGTTGCATGTTATGAGGCATCTAGTCATGCCATATGGCTGCATACTTCAATTTAGACTGTGTATTGTTGATGGTTTTGAGAGGCCACTTAGGATATATTGATGCGTGCTTCGCACAGCTTTGCGAATTCTGGGACTACCTTGACCCGATGAAATATCCAGAATAGAATTAGTGGAATAATTAAACGTGATCCTAGATTTGAGAATTCCACGAACATTGGTATGGATTGATGGAAAAAACCTTAACCCGTTGGTTGAGTAATCCTGAAAAACCTTGATATAGAAATCTTGACCCTATATGAAATACCGACTAAGAACTTTGCTACAACAATGAACGCAACGAGAATATTAAATTCTTGAAGAATTCACAAGCTCTTGAAAGAACTCAAAGAGAAAAATTTTTATCAATTGATTTCAATGTCAAAAGTATTTTGTTCTTTGCAAACCTTTACATTCCATCTTTATAGTTAGGAAAATGAAAGACAAATAAGAAAAATAACATAACTAAAACACAAAAGCTCGGCACAGGATGAAGGCCGGCTATAAGCCAATGGCTTAAAGCTTGAAGGCCAGCGGCTTTTGAAAGAAGGTCGGCGGTGTTGGCTGTTGTAGGTTGGCATGTCAAAGGCTAGTGTTGCTTGAAGAAGGCCGGCGATGTTGATTTAAGACCAGCAGCGTTGCTAGCAGCTTTGGGTCAGCTTTAATTTTGTTATTCCTTGGCAACATCCGATATAAATAAAGTTGCTCGGATCTTTGCTATTTCATCCCACAATGTTGAACAACTTTATTTCTCCTTCCGCGGTCGATTCAATGTGCTTTGATTGATCCTCCATGAAGTTCTTGTAGTAACCATTGAACTCATCCCAAAGTCTCTTAGCTCAGTTTCACATGATCATGCCTCCATGTACTTGAATTTTTTGTGGCGAGCTTGGTGTAATCGTGTCTTCATCATATATTGTGACAATAGGCCTACAGTCTTGTATTCCAATAATAACAGGAGCTCATTAAAGTCAAAACATATAGACATTAAATTCCTTGTTATGAAGGAGAAAGTTTAAAGTTGTTTGATTAGTATTGAGCTTACAACGACAAACTATATGATTGTGGATTCGCTTACAAAGGCATTGACATCTAGAGCTTTTCATAAGCATTTGTATCTAGGAATGCATGTAAGCCCCGGAAAATTTCAGTAAATAATTCCAAGATGAACTTCGAAAATAAACCATAAAAATCACGCCAAATTAAAACTGGACTCCAACTAGTCCAAAAACACGAGCGAATCCAGAAATTTCTGCATCTTGAGAAAAATAAGAATTCTTAAAAACAAAATAAGAACTCAACATACTTCAATTCCAAAACCACTACGTATGACAAATTCTATACGTAACTCCGACTTATAAAAATCGGGTAATATAGAACCCAAAAACAAATTTTTAAAAAGTAAATAACGATGAAATTTTCGAAAATAAAACTCAATTCAAGAATTCCGAAAACGTTAAGAGATATTAATTACTTACAAAAATCAAATTTAAAATAAATTTCTCAAATCAAATATGTTGTATAAACATGAAATATCAGTTTCCAAATTGGCAAAGACTTAAGCTGGAAAATCACCCTAAAACCCTGAGTGGAATACAGTAGTTTAAGTCCGACAATCTAGCGCCCTCAACCCTAGAGGCCGAGGTGTAGTATAAGTATGTAGAATAGCTCGTAGTAAATAAGTTTGCTTAAAAATATCAGGTTGGTAAATTTTTGACCTATTTCGAACCCGTTCGGATACAGACTTCGAAAAGCGTGTCCCTGGGCTCAAAATATCAAAAATATACCATTAGTACCATTAGACTCGTAATTTCATAAGATTTCTAAATATATCAATTATATAATTTTTCGGGTTATAAAAGTTACAGTTATAACCTTTTTATCGTATTTTCATTACTACCGGTAACTAATTAGTCTTTTGCATTATTCACTTCCATTTCATTACACAATTTTATTATTCTTATAAAGCCTTATATTTGTAGATAAATATTTTATATATTATAAAAAACTTTATTTTTCTAAAATTTAGTTCGTTTTGGGTTTTTACGAGATCAGATTCTGTTTAAGACCCGATACTAAAAAAAATAAATTAATTTAATAATTAAAACATATTTTAAAAATATTTTTATTTTCATAAAATAATTTCTTAGAATTTTTCGGGTTATAAAAATATCATATACAACTCATATTCGAGTATTTTGATCATACCGGTAACATATTTGTTAAAATACTAAAATAATTCAAATAATTATTTAATTTTATTTATGAAAATTCTGCCACTTATTTAAAAATATTTTTCCTAATTTTATTTTGTATTTTTCTTAATAAAAAGCACTTTTTCCAACCCATACTTCAAGTACACCTTACACATATCACTTCCTTTTCACTTCAATCTTTCTATACTTTGTCCCACAGTTCATGGCAGATTTTTCTTTCTTTATGGTTGCCATTGTCCTTTAATTTACTCCTATTTTGACTAGAATAAATATATTTCAATCCTTCTTCAAAAAGTTACATTACACATTAATTATACAATTCAATTTCAAGTCAAAATTCAACAAATTCGCTCTCTCTCCTCTCTCAATATTCATGTGCAGCTCCCCTCTTCATTGCTGCCCTTGTTTTATTTTTTTCTCTTTTTTATTCATTTAATACACTCATTTTCTCTCTCTCTTCTGCCCCTATTCCATTTTGAGCTCCCATACATATTTCTTCAAGATTTTTTAATAAAACTCTTGTCTAAAGCTTTCATAGGTGATATAGGTAAAGTATAATGAGAGTTTCATGCATCAAATGACATTCCATTAGCTTAAAAGCTAAGGATGATGATGCCAAAATGAAACACTCCACTTCTCTATGATTATTCTCTTGTATCATTATTATTTTCGTGTTTAAAGTAGTTATATTTTGTAGATCTAACTTTTTATAGCTTTGATTTTTGTTTATGCAATAGATCTTGTTATTGAAGTTATTATTTTTGCTATTGCTTATGATTTATTCATATATTCATCATTCACATAACTATTTTAGTGTTCATGCATTTAAAACTAGTATAGTAAACTAATCTAGTGTTTTGAGTTCATAAAATGCATTAGACTTTATTTTATGTTCATGGATAACTTGTAGTAGCATGATGATAGTAGGAATGTTTTAGAAAACTCAAGATCTATTTTATTTTAAACAAAAATCATTTTTGAAAATTCGGATAAAAAATGAACCATATTTAGAAAAGTTATTTTTCAACTTCAAAATGTGTATTTTTCATTTAAAATGAAGGGCTTAGGGTATAGATAACACAAATGAGTGATTTTGATGAGTAAAGTTTAGATCTATGAGTTTATAGTTTACTACCATGGGTTTCTTTTATATTTATGATCATATTAAGTGTAGATCTTGGTTTTGAACTCAAACAAAATAGTAAAATTCGTATTTTGGCAAGACCCCTATTTAAAAACCGCTTTCCAAGTGTCAAAATGAAATTTTTACTTAAGATAATGAAGGCTTAATGTATGTATATCATCAAGACTTCTTTTTTCAAGAATCAAAGACAATTTTCAAAAGTTATTTTCAAAATAAAAATCTCATTTTCTGATTTTGGCCAAGGCATATTTTAAAAACATGTTTTCCAACTCAAATGAAGTTTTTTATTCAAGATATGAAAGGCTCTTAAGATAGGATATGTAAGGAATGGATTTTCACAAGTTTAGATAAATTTTATCAAAAGATATGTCCAAAAATAAATTTTGTAAATTCGGATCTCAACCACGACCAATTTTGAAAACCTATTTTTCAACTTCAAAACAAGACTTTTATTAAAGAAATGGAAGCCTTAAGGGATAGGTTTGATTAGGAAATGATTTTTGAAAGACTAAATGAGTTTTACAAAGAAAACAAGCTCAAATGAATTTCTCAAAATTCGGATTTGAAAATAGCCACTATTCAAACACCTATTTCCAAATGCCAAAATGATAATTTTTATAGGAAAATGGAAGTCCTAGGGAATATATGTAATAAAGACCAAGTTTTAACAAGATAAGAGAAGTTTATCAAAATATAATCCTGGGATAACAAATGGTTTCCAAGAATAGGTTAAACAATGTTTTCATTCTTTAAAATCTTGTAAAATTCGTAACTTTGGATGATGCCCATAAAAACACCTATTATCTAAGTTCAAAATAAAATTTTTATGTATTAAATGAAGTCTTAAGCAGTAGGTATAGTGAAGTCTTAAATTTTAATGCATTAAACAAGTTTTTCCCAAAGGAATCATTCAAAAAGTAATTTTCTAAAATTCGGATTTTTGAGTAAATCCTATTTGAAAACATATTTGCAAAGTGTAAAATGCAAATTTTTATGAAATGAAGTCCTTAGTGGTTATGTATGGTTGAGCCTAATTTTCTAAATATCAAATGATTTTTACTTAAAGGAATCACTCAAAAACTAATTTTACAAAATTCGGATTTTGGAATCAACTCTACTTGAAAATGTTTACAAAGTGTAAAATGAAATTTTTATATAGAAATGAAGGTCATAAGTAATAGATATAATGAAGACTCAATTTTAACAAAAATAATTATATTTCTTAAGAATAAATCCAAAACAAATGGAAATATCAAAGTTAGAAAACTAGATTTTTATAAGTAGTTGTTATTATGGTCTTGCAAAATAAAGTTATAAAATTTTCTTTTAGCAAAATCATCAAGATCATGCATACATTAAGCTCATCTCATGTCATTCATGTTAGGAAATCATCATATTGCATGTATAGCTAATCTATATAGTAGGAACATTTCAAACATTTACAAAACTATTTTTCGGAATTGGAAATTGCTACTGATCAGAACTGATAGACCTTTTCGAAGCTTCAAAGTTTTCAAAACTTAAATATAATATTAGAATTAGATAGATCTTTCGAAGTAGATAGAAATCGATATATAATTTCGAGATTCCGAGTTAAAATGACCAAGTTATGGCGTTTTAAGTTGGAATTCCCACTTAGGACGAGAATTGCGAATTTGATAGTTTGTATAAGATAGTTTGGATTAGTTAAGTGATAAATACTTATTAGAGTATTTCTTCCTTTTAGGTGATCCCGAATTCGACGATTCCCTACCACCGGATTACTTTTACTAAAAACCGGTGATCCAATGGCCGAGTGAGTTTTCTCCTTATTTTGTTACCTTGTTTGTGCTTTAGCTAGTTGCATTAGAATTATAGGAACAGATAAAAATCGATATGAATGGGGATGGGATATATGATGAGACTGTGATGAATGTATGCAAAGAACTAAAGAATACTAAAGCATATCGAAACCATGATTCGATTGGATAACTGCACTGTTCATATTATTTCTGTTATGTGTATGATATTGGTTGGTCACTCTAAAGAATGTATGAATATTTTGACCTAAGCAAAAATTAAATTGGTCATGCATCATCGACATATTGCATTTGGTAGCGTGCTACTCCTACGCAGGTCGATCGTATGGTTCGATGATGACTCGTTTGGATAACGAGACCGGTGCCAGAGCTCATTCATGGGAACTAAGGCGCATGGGATGCATTCCATGGTGAGCCTAGCCGAGTCGAGTGCTATGAGCCGAGGGCTTGGACTAGCAGCGTCTGTAGACTTCAATACCATTCCTAACCCAAGATACGGAGGCGTAAATCCGTTCTGTGTGTGGGTTCCGGATACCCATACATAATTGTTTGCTCATGCATAGCATATGGTTGATTATAACTTGCTTGTTATGGTACGAAATTAAGGGAATTCTCACTAAGCTAGTGTAGCTTATACCCCAATAGATGTTTGAATGAACAGGTTATCTCAAGAATGCTAAGTGGGGACCGAGATGGTTGAAGGAGAATGACTTCGAGATTTCGGCAAAGAATAAGAATGCTTGAAGTTATTAGCTAGGTTTTATGATTTGCCTTGTAATAGTTTATGTAGGGAAGTCTGTGGATGAATGTAATTGAAGTTTAATGATTTGTATTTTGAAGTATAGTGATTCGTATATGAAGTATTTGATTTGCATCTGAAGTATAGTGAATTGTATTTCCTTTACTTATTACTCAAGTGTATCAATATAAAATGTATCTCTCCAATGTGTCTCCTCTATGTGTTAGACGCCTTGTACATAGTATAGAAGCCTTTGCATGACTGAGGCGGTCATTCCTAGGCTTTAATATTGTGTACGGCGAACTACCATGTTTAGGATACCCTTCGGGGCGTGACAATGCAACTGCGACGGGTTTGGGACGAGTATACTAAAATCCAAACCCGAACCCGATACCTAATAGGATTCCCAAAACCCGTTCCAAACCTTATAGGGTTTTTGTCCATGAACCCAAAACCTGCTAGATAAATCTATAGGATACCTGAACCCAACCCGATATAAAATTAGAATCATTAAATAATAAAATATTTAAAATCGTCATTATATATGTTTTTTTTCATTTTTCTATTTTCGTTCTTTTTCCACTTTATAGGCGAAGAAAAAAACTCTTATCATTATTCATGCAATCCTCTTTATAAAATCCTAATCATTTTCATGAGAAAAAAATCATTAAATGAAACAGTATGGCAATGGAAGTGAGAGGCTTGAATTTGACGAGAGTGAGCCAAGACTAAGACTAAAAGTGGAGACCATAGAGTATTAGTCTACTGTCCTAGGGTTTTTTACTTTTTCTAAATGATTTAATAAAAAAGAAAAAAAATAGCTTCACAATTAATGGAGCACAGCTGGTTAATTTTGGAGACCAAGGCTAAACATAATATATATATATATTTATATATTAAACGGGTTCGGTTTTCTAACGGGTTTTATGCTTATCCCAAAACCCTATAGGGTATTTATCGGGTTGGGCCTGGGCGAGTCGGGTATCCTAATAAAAACCCGCCCGCTTACATCCTTATTTGTATCGGATATCGTTAGTAACGAATGCTACTTGATCAGTAGGAGTTTTTTTTTTTCATTGTTTATCTAGTTTAATGTATTTTTTGATGTCATTACATTGGTTATTAATAAGGTTATATTCAGTTAATTAAATTATTCTATTACTGTGAACTCCAATCTCATTTAGTTGAATCTTAAATTGGACTAATTGGAAATAGGCATGTATGGATTGCCTGGCATGTAATTTTCATGCCACACAATCACACTCTCTATGTCATTTAATCAAGCTAATGCTTGTGATCAATGTGAGCTTAATTGCATTAAAACTAGCAATAGCTACTCGTTTGGTCCTTTTATTGGTGAGACTAATGGACGAGACGTTTAGATGACTTAAATACAGTCATGTGCACACATTCAGCTTACATACAGTAATCTATATATGATTAAAGGATGGGTTATTTGCACACTTGGCTATGTAATCTAGTAGTAGATTGTTGGAATTGTGAACTTTCATACCATGTCTACACTCATATGCATAATTAGATATGTCGATGCACATATACTACATTAATAATCGTATATTATTTATTATTGTAATAAGTTTTAAGGACCTAATAATAATTGATCTAATAAAGTATAATAGTCTTAGTTGTCTAATATAAAGTATGAGGACTAAATGATAAATGTGTGGAATTCTTGAGTTTTGTTACTAATTTTATGATGGGCTAAATTAGTAATAACCCATTAGGGTTATATGTATAAAAGGCATGGTCCCTAATTGATGTAGAAAAACACACTTCAGTATCCTTTCATAAGAAATCAAGGTTCCATCTCCCAGTAGTGTGTACGATCAATCAGAAGATCAATTCAACTCATATTTAAAGCGCATCACACATGAAATCAGGTACCCTTCAGCTATCTTCTCCTCTCAAGTAATCTCTAGGCAAGGATCAATCTTGAAATATAAGAAATAATTTTCTATCATAATTTACCTAATTTGAATTTAAATTGAATTAGGAGAGAGAAAGCTCTCTTTGATTTGTTGAATTTGTGAATGAAATAAGACGAAATTTTGAGAGCAAATCAAGAGTGAGAGAGAGAGAGGGAAGTAGTAGTATCAAGAGAGAAAGATACACTGAAGAGAGAGAAATTTGATGCTGAAAATGAATGATAAATGAAATTTTTTTGTTTATATAGTGTAGGTTAGGTCACTTGTACGCATAAGAATATATGTGAGAGGAGGTAAAAAACATAAATGCCCTTAAATGATTTAGTAAGAAAGTTAGGGACATGTAAGGGTAATTTACAAAATTAGCCTAGGTAATGATTAGTAGAAATTTTATACTATTTCCAAGACTACCCTTCTATGACCAAATTAAAGAAAACTGTAAAATTTGGGTAATTAAACTTGATTTTGAAATTGTGAGTTTCTATGAAATAAAATTATTACTCTTTGGATAGGAATTTAAGAACTTATGTATTAAATTTTAGTAAATATGCTTATTTAGGATATTTAGGAATATTTTGAATAATTGATAAATAAGATAGGAAAAGTAATTATTTTTAAATATATAATCTCCAATTAATTCAATTACTAAATTAATCAACTCAACTTTATTTTTATGATCAACTTTGTTTTAAATTATATCATATAATTTTCATTTATTTAATTAACTTAGTTATTTAATTATCCACAATATTAAGTAAATACTTGGGGAGTTTGGACTTTACCTTTTCAAGTGCAATTTACCTTTGATTATATTAATTACTTAATGAAAATCATGTAGTATGATAATCTATGAAAAAAACATCTAAGGGCAAATGGGAAACTCAACTTAAATTCTCTTTTTATCTCTCCCACTTACTAATTTTAAAATATCACTCACTCTTCTCTATAAGACATTAACTATCTTCCTCTTCCTTTTACACAGGATTTCTCAAATTTTCTTCAAGAAAATTATAATTTTATTTCCTCATTATTTCAGTTAGCCTATCTAGATCTTGATTTGCCCTATTTTAAAAATTTTTCATTTGCCTTAGTGTATTTTCTATTTAATACAATATAGCTCACAGCATCTATCTAAGAATTGATATAGCCAAGCAAGGGATACATTCGTTGTCACGCCTCGGAGGGTACCATAAATGTGGCAGTCCGCCACATATAATATTAAAGCTAATGAATGACAACCCTAGTCATGCAGGAGCTTCGATATCACATGCAAGACGTGCTTCCAAGATAGTAGGAGACTCACAGGGGTATTACATTTAAGTAGATAATAAAAGCATGCAAGAACTTATATGAATAAACATGAAATATTCATTTATATAATAAACTCTTACATCTTCTTAAGGGCATTCCCTCGTCTCAAATAGTCTTGATTTAACTAAACCATTAACAAGGTAAACATAACTATAGCATAAGCCTACTATAGAGATTTTCTTAGAGGTTTATGTTCAAAACTAAATACATATAACTACTCCCAAAAATTCTTAGTAGCTTTGGCTCATACCTGGCATACGAGGCTCCTCGGTGCCAACCAAAGATAATCGTATTATAACAAAAAGTTATAGGGGTTTAAGCAATACTAGCCTAGTGAGATAATTCCCATCTACAAAACATTTCCATTAACAAACAAGTATTTAATCAAGCATATGAGAATGCACCAATCACATGAGCAAACAAAATACATAAGATTAACCGGAAATCATGTATAGCATGGATTTTACGCCCTCCATGTCGGGGGTTGGGAGGTTACAGGCCCATATGACCATCAATATTTGCAGATTTGCTGGCTCTTGCTCATCCTGTAGACTTCCTGGCTCCTACTAGCCCATGTAGACTTTCCGGCTCCTACTAGCCACCACTACCACTTCCTCGTTTCTCCACACGAATGATAGTAGTGAAATAAATGTGACTCACAAATATGATATGCATGAATTATTTTCAATATATATTTAACAAATAATGCTGAGTTCAAGTTAAAGGCAATCAACCACAATATTCATCATATCAATACAAGAATCACAATTTATTTATCAAATCTTCTTTCGATGTTCTTAAATTATATTCAATCAATCATAGCAAATCACACAATTTGTTCATTTATCTTTTCCTTTTTCTGTGCTACTACTTATAGCACAAATAAGGAAATGTAATTTAGTAAAGGATTAACTCACTCCATGTCAGTAGCTCCTAATCAAAGTAATCTTCCAGAAAAGTGATCTCGGTTCCTTCTTCACCTAAACAAGATGAAATACCCACAATGAGTCTTTCATATCATTTCTATCTTTGAAAATTCTAAATCTATCTTAAAATCGCGGTAAAATCGGTTTTGAGAAAATTCTAACTTAAAATGGCCATAACTTGATCATTTTAACTCGGAATTTCGCATATAATATATCGTTTTCTATCTATTCGAAAAGATATATCTATTTCTAAAACTATATTCATCAAACTAAGTCATTTGGGTTCCGAAATAGTGATGACTAGATTCACCATGAATTTTCATAAAACTTGGATTCCTTCCTTTAACAAAAGCTCATTTTAAAAAGATAGATATTATAATCGTTTGGAAAACCTTTGAAATATATAACATTTATTTATTGACTCATATCAAATATATAAAGTTAATGAAGTTGTCTGAAATCATAAATTTTTGTAAAAGTAAAGTCTTCTTAAAGAAAAGTGGGACTTTTGAAAATTCCTCTTATTTTTACTAGAGAATATTTCAAGTTATAAGAAAATTTCCTTTACTTAGTCTTTTAAATTTTCAAAGAATGATCTTATTTTCTTAATTTCTAACACTTCTTGAAAATAACAACAATCCTTTCTTTATAGAAATAATTTCCTTGTTTCTTAAAATTATTATTTTCATGAAAGGAATTTCTAGTACTTGATAGAAAAGTGAAGTTTTAGTAAAAATTTTACTCAAAAAGTTCCTTCTATGTTATGTATGTTTGTAAAAATTCCTATGAACTCCTTTAGATTTCTTAGAAAAGTTTGTTAAGATAAATTCTTAGTTTTATGAAAAATTACTTCATACTTTTATTTCTAGAAAAGAATCTCTCTTTTAAGAAAACATTTTCCTCATTTATCTTGTTGAGACAAAAATCATTATGTTCATGCGGGGATATGAATCATAAAGTTATGAAAACATAAAGAAACATAATAACTTAAAGGAATAAGCTAGTAAATAAATAAATCAAGTATTGGAACCTTAGCTTCATCAAGGTATCCCGGGACTAAGAATAGACTAGTCCCATAAAGAAAAAGAAAATGTTTTGACTTGATGAGGACAAGTCTAAGACTAGAAAGACTAGTCTTAAAAACAATATGAAAGTAAATAAATTGCAAGGTAGTAAATAAATTGCAAAGAAAGTAAATAAATTGCAAAACAAATGAGCTTATATGCTCTAAAAGATATATATAGCTACATAGATATTTTAGATAATTATATACATAAAAGCAACATAAAAGAAATTTGATTCATGAACAAAGACAAAATATGAATCTATCATTGCTTTCTTTAATCTTCATAGTTTAGAAAACACACACTAAGCTCATACTAAGTAAATGAACATAAAGAAAACTTGAAGAATTGTTACATAAGAGAACTAAACTTGAGAGAGCTTTGGGAGGAAATTCTTGTAGAGAATTTGAGAGAGTAATTTTTTATATGGAAGGTGTGAAAGAAGTGGAAGGAAGATGGGGTATTTATAGGAAAATGTGGGAGGTAAATTGTGTTAATTAAATAAATGAAAATAAAATAAATTGGAGAGATGGAGAAAGGGGGTCGGCGCCATTCTTGAGTGTAGTGAGGGAGTGAATTTTTTTTTTTTTTTGTGTTTTTGTAAATGAAATGTAAGATATGAAAGATGTGAAGTTGTATTGGAAATGAAAATTGTAAGAAATAGAGGTATGGACCGTATGGTTTGTAAGATTAGGATGTAAGAAAAAGTAGAGATAGATAAATAGTGTAGTATAGTAGAAAATAGTGTAATATAAAGTAGACATGACAATTTAAGTACCGGTAGTAAGAAAATACGCGTATAATTATGATATTTGATATTTTTAGCTACCGAAAAATTATGAAATTGATTTTTTTGAAAATCTTATATTTTTACGAGTCTAACGATATATTCAGAATATTTTTAATATTCCGAGCCCTGAGACATGTTTTTCAAGAACTGTATCCTATCGGGTTCAAAACGAGTTGTGGTTTTACTAATATGATCTTTTTAAGCTTCCTTAGATAATTACGAACTATTCTACATACTAAACTCTTTCTTACTTTCTTAGGGTTTCTTAAATAGGAATGCTAGACTTAAACGCTTATGATAGACTAGGGTTTTGTTGACTTTAGGATTCCGGTTGACTTCTAATTAGGGTTTAAGCTTTAATTGATCACAAAACTTTGGGAGTTTACATTCGCCACAGGAGATCTCTTCATGAAGTTACCATCATCAAGCAAGTCGTAGTTATAACCATAGAAATGATGAATTTATTTATATTTTGTAGATTTTTAATTATGGTTTAATGTATAAAAAAAAAATACAATAGGAATATTTTGTGCTTCATTTGTCAAAATAGGTCTCTTTTCGAAATCACCATAATCAAGAAAGTCGCAACCACTATAACTAAGCTAGTTTCGGTTGGTAAAGTGAAAACTCCTCTTTTTAATTTGATAATAAAATTTCTAATATATCTTCAATTTTCTTATTATTTTTCTATTTCACTTCCACCATAACTATTGGAATGATGATTATCTATATTTTATAGAACTTTCATTATGAGTTTGTAGTAAATGAATTGCCTTATGTAGGTTTCATGATTTTTTCCACCAAATATCAACGCATAAAATGTAATGGTATGCTAAAATAGTTGATTTTATTTATTTACTTATTTTTCTTCTTTTCTTCTTTAGTTGGCCATTAAGATTTTATTTGATTATTTTATTTAATATATTATGTTTTATGTGTTTGAAATCATATAGCAATCGAAAATATAATTTGGTTTGTATTTTGCATATTTGACATTCTGAATCTACAGTAAATGAATTGACTTTATTTGAGTTGTCTTATGATTTTCTCCCCTAAATATCCACAAACATTGTATAATAGTGTGCTAAGTATATTTGATTTTTTTCCCATTTTTCCACTTTAGTTCCCATTTAAGGATTAATTTGATTTTATTTTATTTAATATATTCTGAGTTTTATGGATTTGAATTCCCACGGTGGTAGTATATAAGATGAAAAAAAATTAATGATTTTTTTTTTCATGTGATCTATTTCATATTATTTAAGTTATTATTTGAACTGATACTAATGTAAGTTTTTTTTTTTTTTTTGGTATTAATTTGTTCTGCAAATTTTATCTTTAAATGTTCTTTTAATGTCTTTTGTTATTAGACCTATCTTATGTTATGTTTGGTATGTCCAAATAGACACGGGATGACATCATGATTTTAAGTTTCGCTTCATTCCTCACATTTGGATGCACTTTTAGAAGTAAAATCAACGATTCCGGCTTTAAAGAGGAATTTGATTCCACCTTCTAAAAGGTCGAATCACGATTCTATTTCAACTTCAGTAATTGAGCAAAGTGTAATTACCTTTTGTCCTATCACATATTTGTATTTGCATTTATTACTATAGATAATTTTGATAAATACACTTTATAGCCATTCCATTTCATGTAACCAGCTAAACATAGAATTGGATCTGTCGGAACTCATTTCATTCCAATCCAATCCGTTCCATTTCAATTTATTTATAATAGTGTACTTCTTGGTGACAAGATTCTAGATGTGTTATGATTTTGCCCATTTTAAGATATAAATTTGATATTATCTTTAATTTTTTCACAATTTTTGTTAGCATATGCAATTTTTTTTTAGTCATTTCTTCCTAAATTGTATGGTTAATTTTAATTGTTAGTTACTAATTCCTATCATGATACATAACTAGTTGTAATGTTAGTTCATAATAAAATTTTCTATTTTGTTACATACAAAATTCTCATATTAACATCTGCTTAATTCTTTTTGCTAGTAAATAATGACTTTTTGGATGAAGCAAATCAAATGTGATTGGCATTTCTTTAGTTAACAAATATTTTGAATAACTCCATTTATATATCTTCTTCTTCTTCTTTCTTTTTTTTTTTCTGTAAGTATTTTTCAATTTGTTTATGCATTATCTTAATTTCTTTCTTAATTATCAATGTACATAATGTCTTAATTAATATTACATTTATATTTACAAAAGTGTTTCACTTTCTATATATTGAATTTTGTATTATATATTGTGTTTTTTCTTTAATAAATTAAAACGTTTACTTTTAATATATTCAGAGGAAAGAATTGTTTGGAAGTTATAAAAATGAGAAGATCTAAATGGGAACCTATTATATAGGAAAATTCCATAGTCCAAACATTATTTCTTTTATGAGAATAGTCTCCTAACTTATTCAACGGTTAAATTTCATATACAACCCAACTGTGATCGTATCATTTAATACTAATTTGATCCTATTGAAGAACATAAATGTTCCTATATTTTAGTAAAAATATACTTATACACAGAGTATACATATTAATACAATAATAATGGTAGTCAAAACAACATTGATATAATGATTGATATAATGTTAATGACATTGTACCTACATTTGTGATAATCAAACAATATTAAAGATAATTAAACTATATTTATTTTATAGGAACTTTTATGGTGTCACAATCTAAATAGGTCTAGAGCACTAACAGTTCTACCATTTATAACACTTAAGCGTTACATACTATCCTTAATTAAGTGAGTTTCTAACTAATTTTAAATTAACAAATCATTATTTAAGTTTTATGAATAACAATAAATAATCTCTCAATAATACAGTAGAAACTTCACAACCTATAGCATAGGTAGTCAAAGCATCCAACAACATCATCATCATTACTTGTAAAAGAAAGAATGAGCCAAAGTATAGTACAATAGCAACACAAGCACATATGGAACGATCACACGCTCCTATTCTAATGCACATGCAACAATCATTAATTTATGTCTTGAATTTAAATGAAGAAAATCAACAGTGGAGCACTCATACTCCGATAACATGACTAGGAACCTGGAGACTTGAGTAGTGGTAACTACTCAAAAGGTTAATATAGGCAACTCAGATACCTATATCCCCTAACTTTATATCAAATAAATAGCTTTGTTTGGGGGTCATAGCTGTTACTTATCTCTACCTATCACAATCCATTATAATGTATAAATTAATTGAGCCCATAATCCTAACCTATACGAGTGTAACTTCTCTTCGGTCAAGATAGATTTTATTATGCTACCGTTCATCCTATCAACTACTCACCAAGCCACTCATGGTAGCTTAAGCACCTAATACCATGCTGGCATTACCAGGCAAGGTTGTCCCTCCCTAGACCAGATCTCAAAAAGGACATAAGCACACTTCGACAATTGTTATTTAGGTTATCTTTAAGTATTAATTCATTTTAGGATGTCTATCTTAGCAAGCAACACCTAAGTTAGTGCATACTGTATACAAGTAAGAAATCACACCACAAGTGATCCACAAAATAAGAATCTGTATAAAAAAGTATCTCAATAAGTTAAGTCACCAACTCTATCATCCATTCCTATTAGATCAATTATTAATAAATCTAAGTCAAGTTTTGTACTATATCTATAATATTTGAGATTCCATATAACTCCTAATTAAATTATTAAGTTATAATTCAATATCATGTTCTAAGTAGATTTCAGTTTCTAATCATCTAATATATAGAAGTTCATTTTATACTCAAATCAATCACTTAAGCTTACTGCATGGTTATTTAAGATCTTAAGGTAATAGTCCTATTAATATAACTTACAATTAAACCAATAAAATTTTATTAAGTAAAATTACTTATTTAAAGTATAAATAGTCCATTCATATCATTAATAACTCAACTTTACCTATAAGTATGCCAAGGAACCTAAATTAGTTTCCAAATAAACTTATATCATCATACAAGTGATATTTATATCTATTTTATTAATTAAGTTCCTAAAATAAAAATAAATAATAATTCATCTTAAAATTTCATATTTAATATGAATATGAATATATATTATTTACAATCATCCCTTATTTATTTGATTAGAATCAATTTTCTATCAATTTCAATATTTCACTTTTTATAAAAATTCGTGTGTACTCTAGCTAAATTGGACTGGTTCACTAACTTCTAGACCGGTTCTTGAACCTGAATTTTTATGTAAACTTTTCACTCATTGGCTTACATATTTCAACCCAATTAAATTGGTTTAATATGATTTAAAAATAAAAACATGAAGTCTAGTCAGAATAGGGAAATAGCACTGTCAACTGACCAATTTTCACAAAATTGAGAATATTCTCTACTGGTTCTAGTCGGTTATTTATACCAAATTAAAATAGACATATTAAGCTTTCAAACCATTATAATTTCACCTCGAAGAAGAAGAAAAGTAACCAGTTCAGTTCATTATATTCATATCATTATGTTGTCCAAAACTCTATTTTGCTCTATTTTTACTATTTTGTAATTTAATTTTAAAAATAGTAAATACGTTTCAAAAATCACGAAAATTTCCAATTTAAATATAGACAAAATAAATTACCATTCCTAACAATTTCATCCAAAAAAAAATCCTTTGATATTTTATTTAGATTTTATATCTCAATGACTTCCATGATTTTCCAGCACACTAACATCAACATATATTAATATCAATTATAATATATTCCTAAATCTATAGATCTAATATCATAATCCATGATTTTATTATTCAATCATTAATCACAACAACATAAACATATGAATATAAGATTATAAGTTAGATTACTTGCCTATGAAAAATAAAAACACACTCTTAAACTACTACTATCAATCAATGAATTGCTTGTTATTGAAGCTTCTTAAGCGCACCCACTCCCTCATCTTGATTCTTGATTATTTTAAGATTAAGTTTGTATTAATGTTATGATTGAAAGATTAGAGAGTTTAGGATTTTGTAACTTGCCTTTTTATCTTGATTTCTCTTTTGTAGATCTCTAAATCCTAAGAGATAGTTTTACTTGTGCTTTTCTTCTAAAAGAAGTTTAGAGAGTAAAACTTCTTGAAGAAGCTTTAAGAATGTGAATAATGAAAGGAAATAAGAAACTAAGGTTTTTTATATAGGAATGAGATGCCTGAAACATATAAACCATATGTTTGGAATATAATTTATTCATATGTCCTCATAACCTATATTTATTTAGTAGGTTATTACCTAAAATCCTTTTTACCCCTCCTTACCTGTTTTATGACATGTGACACATATTAGTTAATATTTTTCTTTTTAAATTACTTGCTTTAGTAGATTAATGAATTCCTATTATTTTTATTGATTATTATCATTATTGTTATTGATTATTTTCATTATATATTTTATTCCAATATAATTATTATTGGCTATTGATATTATTACTTTTATTTACTTGTAAAAAATTTTTGAGATATTTCATATGGTCACTATTACAGTTAAGTCGATTATTAAAGATTAGTGTAAAAGGAATATTAAGAGTTTGATTATGGTTGGTGAAATAGCCAAGAAATTCCTAATTTTATTTTATGAATGAATTGTTGAATTATGCATGGTAAATATATGTTGATGGTTAATTTAAATTTTGATGAACTATGTGATATGTGAATGTGTAGAATTATTTAAATATGTTAGAATTAGTTATTTGTTATTTTATAAAATATCAATATGTTTTAGGGTGAAATATACATGTTAGAAATAAATGGAATGTATGCATATGAAAGCCCCTAAGTAGTAGAAAATTTGAGTAAAAATAGAGCCAATAAAACCCCTTTTTAATGCCTTAAAACAAAGCCATTTAATTAAGTAAAACAAGTTAAATTAATTAACTAAAGCCAAAGTCATTAAGCCTTTAATGCCCTCATGCCCTTAAAGTCAACATAGGATAAGTTTAAACTTTTTAACTTCAAAAATTCGGCCAAAAATTTCAGACCAAACCAAAAGCCCTCTATTTGCCCTAAACTCATTCCTTTCTTCATCAAAAGAGCTCCCAAGGTGACCCCTAAGTTGAAGTTTGATTTTCTACAATTCTCACCATCAAAAGCTTGATCTAGAGTCCTTAAACCGAGCATAGAAGTCCAAGTGGTAAGTGTGTTCTCTATTTTTCATTTTCATGCTTATATGTGTTCTTGATGATATTTTGTTTATGAATTCGTGATCCATGTTGTATGGATGTTATATGAAGTGTAATAGGACTAGATTGGTTAGTTTTACTTGTTTGAAAGTGAGTTTGAAGTGTTGATGAGGGTTGAATGGTTGGATGATGGTATAGAGTGTGAATTTGGAGATTTTGATTGTTGAATTGTTGGATGATGATTAGAATAGGGTTATAGATGTTTTGAGATGATGATTGATTGATAGAAGTGATAAATGAACTTATAATAAGCTTGGAAAGATTTGGAATGAGTTGAAGAAGTGTAAAAACATGTTTTGTAAAAGGGAAAAACAGGGGAAAAGCTTTGGAAAATTTCCGCTGCTGTCAACGCCTGCAAATTTGCCGGTGTACTTTGCCGGTGTAGGATTTACGCCGCCGGCTTTGAAGTCTACGCTGCCGGTGTTGAAATGACTTTTCATGACCAGAATCGTGGTTCCTTAACGCTGGCAAATTTTGCATTCAACGCCGCCGGCGTTGGAACCGGCGTAGAACCCTGCAGCTCAAACATGTTTTCGTATATCAGCCGTAACTTTTTCATCCGATCTCCGATTGAGATGATTCAAGTTGCGTTGGAAAGATAAGAAAGAGATCTACAACTTTCATGTTTTAAATTTTTACAAATTCGAAACGTATCAGTGCTTAAATTTTACATCTTTCCAACTGATACATTTTCTAAATAAAGTTAAAAACTTGTTTTTGATTGATTTATAGGTATTTGCTTTACCAAATGGATATATTTGATCTAAAATGAGATAGATATATGATAATTGATGTATTATGATGATTAAATGATATAATTTAACATGATTTAAATATATTTATAGATTTAACAAATTAATGAATTTTCATGAGAGTTAAGCTAAAACTAGTTATGTTATATATATGATTTCCTTTACTTATTTTAAAAATCTTGTGATGATTTATTTGAATTTCTTTGGATGATAATGTATGAGATTGGTTGATATTGAGCTTGAACTAAGTGTAAAATTGTAATAATTCTGTTGAACAGTATTTGATTCTCGCTCGGCCATCCCTACTAACTCCCGAGCTAATACAGGTACGCAGTAACCTGCTTGTCTCTGTTAGGATAGGCATTTATAAAACTTAAATATATATAAGAAAACTTAAAATGTGATTGTTGCTTGTGTTTTATGCCGTTAAAATCCAATTCCTACGCCAGGTCATGTATGAACCTAACGGCGACCCCTCATAGTTTGATGAGTTTGGGATGGAAGTTGGTATCCGGTTCGGGGAGCGGCACCTTGCTCGGTTTGAGCACGATAGATCTAGGCGCTTAGGCCACTCCTGTCATTTGAGATGACTTTCATTAAGTGGTACGGCGGGTAGTCGACGGGGGGTATAGATCGGTGAAAATTTATTTAAACTTGGTAGGAAGTACCATAGTTTAGTTCAAACGTTTATGAGAACGGGTGAACTATATTTTATGATATGGACTGAGTATAAATAGAGCTAAGTAACGGCTATTAACCCTGGAGGAAGCTACTTTTCTCTTTGACTTAACGATATCTAGGACGGTATGAGTACCCGAACTACTTATATCAACCCCCTGAGCGTCCGAGTGTTACTCAGGTCCCCTCGCGATCCCTGTTGTCCGGAGTTTGAATACTCCCGTGTTGATTGATTAATTAAAGATTAAAGAATAATTGAATGGATGTTGCATATTGCATTTAGACTAAGCTTGTGTGCTTCATCTCGCTTTTGTATTCGTTGCTGTGTACTGGGCCTCTGGCTCATTCTTTTAACAATTTCAGGTGATGACCTGGACGAGTCCTATGCGAGCATGGGTTATGGCTCCGATTTTGAGGACTTCTTGGAGGAATATGAGGACTAGAGTTTGACCAGGACTGGACGGAACCATTCTTTTTGTAATAGACTAGATAGTTAGTTAGAATGGATGTTTGTAAAGCTTTGTTAAGCTTTATATTTTGTTATTTTGTTTAAGGCTTGTAAGAAGCCTGTGGATGTAATATATGTATGTATATATCTAGCTTGATCTGCCTTTGTTTGAAGTTGTGTATATATGTTAATATGTTTTGAAAAGCTACTAAGTAATTATTTCTCAAAATGATTTATTCCTTAAGATTAGGTGAACAATTCATCAAACAATCCTTTTAAGACAACCTTGCATATAATTCTGCAGATTATATGCGGTTGGGGAACTGCTATTGCTTATTTCAACTAGGGGTAATAGCGGGTCCTTACAGTTGGAATACATCTGAAATGGTCTACAATCATACGAGACGAGTCCCTTTAAAAGAAGCACATGATTGTAAAATTTTTCTCATTTTATTTTATCTCATTACAAAACCTTTTTGAGTTATCAGTGAGAAAAGAGTAAGAGAAGAAATATAAAAAGAATTTCTTATTTTCAATGCGTTTAAGCAACAAGAAGGAAAATTAAACAAAAAAAAAACTTTCAATTATTGTTAAAATAGAATGAGATATAATGTAACATTATTAATGTATTCATTATTTTGTAAAATAACATTTAAAAAGATATTAATGATAGTTAAACTATATTTATATTTTATTTTAATTCTTTAAGAAAACCTTTTTTTTTTTAGTAAACCTTTTTAATGAGCTTTCTTACTTAACTATAAAGAGAGCAGTTAGAAAGGATAAAATATGAGAAGAAATATAACAGAATTTCTTATTTTGAATATATTTCAACAATAAAGGGAAGAAAAATAAAAAGAATATCATTTATTATTGCCATAGAATGAGGTGTAATGTAAAATTATTAATATATATGTTACCATGTAAAATGAGACGAATTATTTCCTTCTTCAATCATTTTCTCCGTAATTGCACTATTAAACTAAGGTGTTTAATAATCTCTTCTAATTTTTTTTATTCTAGTTATAGTAGAAAGCATTTTATTTAAGTTATATGATTGTTTACTGACCAATTTTTTTAGTTTCTAGACACAAGTAGCATGTGTGTATGTTTGCTAAACAATACAAGTGAGATAATTGCTATTAGCACTATGTAATTTAACATAAATAATTATCATAAATAGTATTATTACTTCTACTCTTATTTAATTTTCTATACATTTTTAGATGTTTAATGCAATTGTTTCCTCCCTTTACTCATAAGCATATTTAACTTGATTTATTTATATTATAATACACTTTTTTTCTCCTTCTATTTAACTTTTGTACATACAACGCAGATGCTTGACTGTTAGTTATTATTTAATAAAAATAAGTTAAAGTTCAATTTAACCCATATTATCCTGTAATATTATATCACTTTTCTAATTCAACTTATCGGAGAATGGGAGTATTCTATTACTCGACCGACACGTTTCAATTTCAAGAGATTTTTCTTAGATAAACGTGGATATTGGTACGGCCTGTAACGCACCATATACAGTCCTTAAAGTAATATGCAATGAATTTAAGGTCAATTTGATTAAATATTTATATCTTTTTAATTATAATAATATTAATACTCAAAATAAATTCAAGCCAACTAATATTTACACGCCCTTTAAATTCAATTAGTTTGACCAGTTAACGAAGTCAAATGTTCTAATAAAGCTTGAACCTAATTTAATTAGCTAAACTAGTGGTTTAGATCTAACTAATGAATATCAAACTGAAATAATTGACAATTAGGCTAATAATTTACGATCTTCTAGGTCAACAAATCAGAGTTGATCGATCCATGAATCTTTGATAAAATTTCAAATCCAATCCAATGACATATCGAATGTGGGATAAGGCTGTCTATTATCCAAGCAGACAAACACTAACGTAGGTCACTAGTCGGTTTAACAACAGCTCAACACGTGTCATACACCTGTCCAGGAATACTGCACGTGTCCACTTCCTTTATCCATGCAAAACTCTTTATATGTCGGACATGTTTCTAGGTTTTCTTATTCATCAAATAAACACTTCAAATTTTAAGTACTGAAGCCCACTTGTTGCATTTAGGAAAACAACAATTTCTTAATTTGCTTCCTTGTATTATATTACATAGCTTTTTTTGTATTTCGATCAAAAATCTTCTGAAAATGGCTTCCCACGATCAGAGCTACAAGGCTGGTGAAACTAAAGCCCATGCTGAGGTAAGAGAAAAAAATTTGGGTAAAGGAAACGAGACTGGTCTCAATATCCTACTCAATAGCGATTTACAGATAAAAGAGGCGAGACTCATTTCTTGGGTATCTCATGGAATTGATTGAAAATTACAAATAATTAGTTTATAATATAGTTGTATGTACCGTATATGTATTAGATATTTGCGTTTATAATCACACTTGTAGTCATGCGATATTTTTATTTGCATTAAAATGCCTTCTCCATAAATATAATTGTCCAAGGCTCTAACCTTTTATAATAGTACTTAAAGTATGAGTATTTATCTTTTACAATATATTTTGTTTCTCTTTTTTCTTTTTAAACATATTCTTGGGTTTGGTATAATTGAAACTTGAGGATGTTCTATATTTATTGTCTTTGCTTGCGTTTTAAATTTAAAAATTCAGCTGCTTAATCATCGCATGCACATGTTTTTATTTATATGTGAAATACTATTATATCTATAGGAGAAAGGTGGCCAAATGATGGACGCTACTAAGAACAAGGCCCAAGAAGCCAAGGGGAGAACCCATGACGCGGCCCAGGCTGCAAAGGACAAGACCAATCAAGCGGCCCAAGCAACAAAGGACAAGACCTATAAGTCCAATTTTAGGGACTAAAATAAGATTTAGAATTTACATTTTGTGGAATGTTGTATTACTATATCGATTTAGGTTTTTTTCTTTTTTTTTTTTTTTTTAATAATAAGAGAAATGCAATGGCTAGATTGCTTTGTCATGTAAACATGTTATGAAATGACCATTGGGTCCATCTCTATTTGAATGCTTTCTTATAACCATCTTTAATATTCAAATATTAGGGATTTCTGTTCTGTTTGAAAACCTCTTAATTAATTATATGATTGAGTTCTTTAAAAGGATATCCTAAAAATTTTGTCAGAATCTATAATATAAAAACTTAAAAGAACATAAAAGTAGAAAACAAGAAGAGGAAAGAAATAGGCCATTGCAGGAGAAAAGCTTTTTGCAGAATAGACAAATGTGAAATCTGCCATCAACCGAAGATAGTCACATACAATTTAATTGTTGATTCACTTCACGGTAGCAAAACCTATATTGTTCCGGGGTAGATAACAAAAGCTATTATAGTATTAGTTACGATGATCTGATTTTTTTTATCTGTATCAGATTTATAAATATGTTTTTTTAAACAAAAACGACGAACCAGCCAAACAGACTCTCAAATTCCAATTCCAATTCCAATTTCTTAAATAGCAATATCAGCAACATTCACACCCACCTGCATATTTTAAAGATGCGAGCATTTGCCAGCAAACTGCAAATATATTACACACACACTACAACATATTACAGACTCACTACAGCACAATCACTCCATGTCACAACATACTCTTATAGGATCAGTTACGATGTTTTATTTAGATTCCAATTTCTTAAATAGCAATATCAGTAACATCCACACATACGTGCACATCTTAAAGATGAGATCATTCTCCAACAAACTGCAAATTCTATAACAATAAGGCAAAAAACGACAATGGCCACATCCATCCAAGACAAAGTGTTCTGATTCCGGGTTATGGATCTTGTCTTTGGTCTTGACTTTTCAACGGTTTCCAGAGCCAATTTTTCATCCTCTTCGATCTTTACGTTGCTGTTTTTCTTCTTTTCTGGATTTGCTGCAGTAGGCTTCTTGATCACTTTTGCCTGAAAAAGATAAATAAGAAGAACATGGCTGTTACACAAGAATCAAATCAATATAACTCCAGAAAAGTAATGCAAGTTTGCCTGCTTTTACTTTTCTATGCTCAATTCCTTCAGAAAATCGTTTCTCAAACACTCATGTTTTGATTAGATTTGAATGCCCTTATCTATGATATCTCACCGATGTCAATACTGGAAACACAGGACTTTTTGACACTAAATTTTACTGTTTAAAAACTCCGAAATCATGTCAATTGGATGTGCATATTCTCATTAGTGCTCATACCTCAACTTTTGGGAATGGCTCAGCCGAAGAAGATGGAGGATTCAACGATTCTTTGACACCCCTTGATTTTGTGACTATAACCGGAGAGCGCGCTGCAGGACGAGATTGTGGACACGAAGGTTGTGGTCTTGCAATTCTATTTTCAACAGATATTTTCTTTTCCTCTGGAGGGACAACTCCACTCAATGATTTTGCTGATTGTACTCGGTTTCTATATAAATTGGCATTCTGCTGATCTGAACTTATACCCCCAGACAGGCCATCCTGCAGAACCACATGGCAAGCACAACAGCAAACCTAGTCATATGTTTTTATCTGTTGCAAGGATTTTCGATGCACGAGGAAATGTAGCAAGGTAGCTATGACAATGTGCTAGGGTCTAGGAATTAGGATTTACCTGGTAAGCGATGAATCAAAAGGTGGCACTCCATGGAACTCTGAATCATCGCCATCTCCAAGAAGCATGTCCATTGGCAATTCTTCGAAGAGTGCATTCTGGTCCCCTATACTCAGGATATCTCTATTAATATCAACATGACCACTTGATCCGCTTCCATTGCTGCTGCTGCCCCATGAGAATTCCAGCGCAGAGGAATCACCGCCAAACGATTCCCCAAGGGGAGGGACATTCTCAAAGATACCCCTACTCTGTGGTTGATAGGGGGAAAGGAAACTGTCCGGTGCGTGCATCTGCTGCACCATGCTGGTGAAAATGCCATCTTGATTTACTGGCACAAGTGGTGCTTCCATTGTACTCTTTCTTAAAATTTCATCAATATTGAAAATGCCATCTTGATTTACTGGCACAAGCGGTGCTTCCATTGTACTCTTTCTTAAAAGTTCATCAATATTTGTTTGTGGAACTTGCACATTAGCATTGATTCTCGCTTTATCATCCCTCTTTAGGTGACAAAGTACAACTCTGTCTTTTCCTGCAAAGTTACAAAGTAAAATATAGAGCTCTTTTAAGGCTTCATCTTCATAGACTGTTAATTAATGAACAAACTTGTGAATACGGCAGATCTCAACAAATAACATATTATGCTCTTAAAAAATTTAATCCAAATTTTCAAGTAATTAAAAGCATACACCATAAGAGGAGAGCCATCGAGACAGACCTCTTTCAAGTGATACTCATAAAGCTTCCATTTTGCATATCTGATATATCCAACTTGACCATTACCCTGAGTCTGACGAAGGTCAAAAGCAAAAGACCGCATGTTACCCTTCGTCTGATATTCCGTGATTTCCTTTCTTCCACAAGTTTCGCTCCACCTTCCGGATGCCGTTCGCCTTACAGTTTTTGGGCTCCCGTTCCGTGGTGCAAAAAACCACCAATTTCATCATTCCCTTGATGGCTCAGTCCATCTGTTTAACGGCATAGTGAGGATAAAAATTTCAAAAAGAACTCAGAATATGCATTAGCATTTTTTGGTCGAAATTACCTTTAAATATATCTTCTTCTAATCTCCATGGGTCTAGCTCTAGCATGGCACCGCCAATATCAGGACAATTGTACTGAATTCGAAGCCAATATTTCTTAAATTTAAATAATGATCAACGGCTTCCCTCTCTGTTGGTTGGAACCTGAATCCTACAGTAATAAATTCCCTTTGTTGTGTTGCCGCCATGGTTCCCATTGTCCAGGTTATGACGGACTAGCTCAGCAAGTACTAGTAGTACCAAGTTAGTAGAGAGGCAAAGACAAGTAAGTCACTGGGCAGAGACAGAGAGAGAGAGAAAGAGATTGATGAAGAATGTTTGCACAGAATCTCCACTCTCAAAACCACTCTTTTTACCTTTCCCTTTCTATTTGAGTCTTGGTCTTTCCTTCCTGGGAAGCTAGCAATAAAATACTATTACATAAATTTATAATAAGAATATGATTTGAGATGCTCCAAATCTGATCTTAAACCATATAGAATTTTTATTGTTATACTTTAACCCATGTTTTGTGGGTTTTTATTTAAAAAAAGCCATAAAGTTTTATTCTAATGTTTTATATAGACATTATCGATCTATATATATATATATATATATATAATTTAAGTTTGAATCGTCCATTGCATATTTTCATATATAATTATTAGAACGATTCTAACTTAAATAGGGATAAAGCTACAGGAGTTCTTGTACTATCGTTTTTTAACATTTTGTTGTCTAATATTTGATTTTAGGTAAAATAATAATAATAATTGGTTTTTAAATTGATTGTATTTTAATGCCTTCATACTTTAAAATTAAGCACATAATTAAACATTAAGCACCAAAATATCATAAGTTTGAAAACATGAATACTTTTTTACATAAAATCAAACATTAGGCACCAACTTACCAAAAATTGATAGTATAGGTATTCTTCATGCTTTATCTTGCTTAAATAAACGAATAAACATTATGGCTTAAAAAATAGAAATTTATAATGGAATAAAAGCATATAATTAATGATAGATAAAATCATATTATAATTTTCAATATTTAGTAATCAGTTTGTTTTTTAATTAAAATAAATAGATAATAATATAAGAGGGGTTAATGTAAATACTATATAAGGAAAATGCTTAATTTGGCACCTCAAATTAAAAAAATTAAATAGTGTTTAGGAGCATGAAAAATTCAATTGGATATGAAATTGAACTTGTTAAAGTTCAAGTATTTGAAGAATCTTTTTGTCAAAGTTCAAGCACCAAATTCAGCATTACCCTTACTATATAAACATTACAATAATAGTGTGGGACTAATAAAAGTTTCTGGCTTAAATTATATAGATATAGATACTGATACAGATAAAGATCAATAGATAATAATATAAGAGAGATTAATATACTAACTCTATAAAACATTACAACAAAAATGTGCGAGATAAAATTTTTTGGTTTAAATTATATAGATTATGACATATAATGACACATAGATTTCGGTACACAGTAATCAAGTTGTTTTTTAATGATTGACTAAAAGAAAAAGTTGTTTTTTAATGGATGGATAATAATATAAGAAGGGTTAATGTGATTACCATATAAACATTACAATAAATATGTGCCATTGATAAAACTTTATGGCTTAGAAAAAGTAAAATTTTGATGGAAAATAAAGCATATCATTAATGGAAAATAAATTCAACCATCATTTTCAATATGTAATTAAAATAAATAGACTATAATATAAGATTGGTTAATATAATTATTATAAAATATTACGATAAAAGTGCGCCATGAATAAACTTTATGGCTTAAAAAATAAAAATTATTGATGTAAATTAAAACATATCATTGATGGGCAAATAAAATCACACCATAATTTTTAATATTCAATAATCAATTTGTTGCTTTAATTAAAACAAGAAAAGGGGAAGAAATAAAATTAGGCTTTTTGCAGTATGCTGAAGAAATGGGAAGAAAGAGGCAGGCATCGACTCGACATGATCACGTACAATTTAATTGTTGATGATTCACTCCGCGATAACAAAACCTTATATTGTTTTTGGTTAGATAACAAAAGCTGTATTATAGTATTAGTTATGATGTTGATTTATTAGGTCTGATATGATTTTTATTTATATCTTATTTGCGTCAGATTTATAAATATGTTTTTTTTTTTTAACAAAAACGACGAACCATTTCACATACTATATTTTAAAGACAAAGAGCATTAGCCAACAAACTGCAAATATATTACACAAACACTACAACATATTACAGACACTACAGCACAATCACTCCATATCACAACATGCCATTATAGGATCAGTTACGAGGTTTATTTTCCAATTTCTTAAATAGCAACATCAGTAACATCCACACATATGTGCACATTTTAAAGATGAGATCATTCTCCAAGAAATTGCAAATAATATAATAATAAGGCAAACAATGACAATGGCCACGCCCATGCAAGACAAAGTGCTCTGGTTCCGGGTTATGGATCTCATCTTTAGTCTTGACTTTTTAACGATGCTGTCTTTCCTCCTTTCTGGATTTGCTGCAGTAGGCTCCCTGATCGCTTTCGCCTGAAAAGATGAATAAGAAGAACATGGCTATTATACAAGAATCAAATCAATATAACTCCAGAAAAGTAATGCAAGTTTGCCTGCTTTTACTTTTCTATGCTTAATTCCTTCAGAAAATCGTTTCTCAAACACTCATGTTTTGATTAGATTTGAATGCCCTTATCTATGATATTTACCGATGTCAATACTGGAAACACAGGACCTTTTGACACTAAATTTTAATGTTTAAAGACTCCGAAATCATGTCAATTGGATGTGCATATTCCTCATTAGTGCTCATACCTCAACTTTTCGGAATGGCTCAGCCGAAGAAGATGGAGGGTTCAACGTTTCTCTGAAACCCCTTGGTTCTGTGACTACAACCGAAGAGCGCGCTGCAGGACGAGATTGTGGACATGAAGGTCGTGGTCTTGCAATTCTATTTTCAACAGATATTTTCCTTTCCTCTGGAGGGACAACTCCACTCAATGGTTTTGCTGATTGTGCTCGGTTTCTATATAAATTGGCATGCTGATCTGAACTTATACCCCAGACAGGCCATCCTGCAGAACCACGTGGCAAGCACAACAGCAAACCTAGTCATATGTTGTTATCTGTTGCCAGGATTTTCGATGCACAAGGAAATGTAGCAAGGTAGCTATGACAATGTCCTAGGGTCTAGGAATTAGGATTTACCTGGTACAGCGATGACTCAAAAGGTGGCACTCCATGGAACTCTGAAGCATCGCCATCTCCGAGAAGCATGTCCATTGGCAATTCTTCGAAGGGTGCATTCTGGTCCCCTATACTCAAGATATCTCTATTACAATCAACACGACCACTTGATCCGTTTCCATTGCTGCTGCTCCCCCATGAGAATTCCAGAGTAGAGGAATCACCAACAAACGATTCCCCAAATGGCGGGACATTCTCAAAGACACCTCTACTCTGTGGTTGATAGGGGGAAAGGAAACTGTCCTGTGGATGCATCTGCTGCACCATGCTGGTGAAAATGCCATCTTGATTTACAGGCACAAGCGGTGCTACCATTGATTCCAGTGTCTTCTTCCTTAAAATTTCATCAATATTTGTTTGTGGAACTTGCACATTAGCATTGATTCTCGCTTTATCATCCCTCTTTAGGTGACAAAGTACATACACTGTCTTTTCCTGCAAAGTTGCAAAGTAAAATACATAGCTCGTTTATGGCTTCATCTTCATAGACTGTTAATTAATGAACAAACTTGTGAATGAGGCAGATCTCAACAAATAACATATCATGCTCCTAAAAAATTTAATCACCAAATTTTCAAGTAATTAAAAGCATACACCATAAGAGGAGAGCCATCGAGACAGACCTCTTTCAAGTGATACTCATAAAGCTTCCATTTTGCATATCTGATATATCCAACTCGACCATTACCCTGAGTCCGACGAAGGTCAAAAGCAAAAGACCGCATGTTACCCTTTGTCTGATATTCCGTGATCTCCTTTCTTCCACAAGTTTCGCTCCACTTTCCGGATGCCGTTTGCCTTACAGTTTTCGGGCTCCCGTTCCGAGGTGCAAAAAACCACCAATCTTCATCATTCCCTTGATGGCTCAGTCCATCTGTTTAACGGCAGAGTGAGGATAAAATTTTCAAAAAGAACTCAGAAAATGCATTAGCATTTTTTGGTCGAAATTACCTTTAAATATACCTTCTAATGTCCATGGGTCTAGCTCTAGCGTGGCACCGCCAATATCAGGAACAATTGTACTGAATTCGAAGCCAATATTTCTTAAATTCAAATAATGATCAACGGCTTCCCTCTCTGTTGGTTGGAACCTGAATCCTACAGGAATAAATTCCCTTAGTTGTGTTGTCGCCATGGTTCCCACTGTCCAAGTTATGACGGACTCACTCTGCAAGTACTAGTAGTACCAAGTTAGTAGAGAGGCAAAGACAAGTAAGTCACTAGGCAAAGAAAGAGAGAGAGAGATTGATGAAGAATGTTTGCACAGAATCTCCACTCTCAAAACCACTCTTTTTACCTTTCCCTTTTTACTTGAGTCTTGGTCTTTCCTTCCCTGGGAAGCTAGCAATAAAATACTATTACATAAATTTATAATAAGAATATGATTTGAGGTGCGCCGATCTTAAACCATATAAGAATTTTTATTATCATATTTTAACATGATTTTATTCAAAAGCCATAAAGTTTTATTTTAATATTTTATATAGATATTACCTATCTATACTTCTCTCTCTCTCTTTATATATATATGTATATATATACTTATATATAATTTAAGCTAGAATCATCTATCGCATATTTTTATATGTAATTATTAAAACGAGTCTAGTTTGAATAGAGATAAAGCTATAGGAGTATTTGTACTAGGCATAAAATTAAACATTAAGCACCAAAATATCATAAGTTTGAACTACGAGTACTTTTTTATGCAAAATCAAATATTAGGAATCAAATTACCAAAAATTAATAATACAAGTATTCTTCGTGCCTTTATCCTGCTTAAATAAATGGATGAAACGTTATGGCTTAAAAAATAGAAATTTATAATGGAACAAAAGTATATAATTAATGATAGATACAATCACATTATAATTTTCAATATTCAATAATAAGTTTTTTTTAATCAAAATAAATAGATAATAATATAAGAAGGGTTAATGTAAATACCATATAAGGAAAATGCTTAATTTGGTATCTCAACTTTAAAAAGTTAAATAGTATTTAGAAGCACAAAAAATTTAATTGAATATGAAATTGGACTTGTTAAAATTCAAATACTTAAAGAATCTTTTTGTCAACACCAAATTCAGCATTACTCTTACTACATAAACATTAAAATAATAGTGTGGGACTAATAAAAATTTCTGACTTAAATTATATAGATATAGATAAAGATAAAGATCAATAGATAATAATATAAGAGAGATTAATATACTAACTCTTTAAAACATTACAACCAAAATGATGCAATATATAAAATTTTTTGGCTTAAATTATATAAATTATGATATATAATGACATGTAGATTTCATTACGCAGTAATCAAGTTGTTTTTTAATGATTGGCTAAAGGAAAAAAGTTGGTTTTTAATGGATGGATAATAATATAATAAGGGTTAATGCGATTACTATATAAACATTATAATAAAAATGTGCCATGAATAAAACTTTATGGCTTAGAAAATATAAAAATTTGATGGAAAATAAATTCAACCACTATTTTCAATATGTAATTAAAATAAATAGGTTATAATACAAGATAGGTTAATATAATTACTATATAAAACATTACGATAAAAGTGCGCCACGAATAAAACTTTATGACTTAGAAAACAAAAATTATTGATGTAAATGAAAGCATATCATTAATGGGCAAATAAAATCACATCATAAGTTATAATATTCAATAATCAATTTGTTGCTTTAATTGAAATAAATAGATAATAACATGACAGTGCTTAGCGAAATTACTATATAAAACATTAAAATAAAATATACTGTGAATAAAAGTTTTTTGGCTTAAATTATATTTATATAGAGGTAAAGAATTTTTATTGATATTTACTCATTGCTTTTGCATATTATCATCAGCAGCCTGTCAAATGATGGACGCCACCAAGAACAAGGCCCAAGAAGCTAAAGATACCCATGATGCAGCCCAAGCCGCAAAGGAGAAGACCCAATCGACGGCCCAAGAAGCCAAGGACAAGACCCATGACTCCAAGGACCAGTCCGGCAGCTGCCTGTCCGAGAAGGCCTCGGCCACCAAGCAGAAGGCGTCGGATGCGGCGCAATCAACCCGGGAAAGGGCCGAAGCCGGGAAAGAAAGACGGGGAATGTGCTACAACAAACTGGGCAGCAAGTTAAGGATATGGCCCAAGGTGCGGCTGATGCTGTGAAGAGGACTTTAAGTATGGAGCATAGGGATGATGAGATCATGAGGATGATCCTATCAATTTAGGGACTAAAATAAGAGTTTAGCATTTATATTTTCTGGAATGAGGTTCCCCCCCAACAAGAGAAATGCAATGTCTAGATTGCTTGTGATGTAAACATGCCATGAAATGACCGTTGAGTCCATCATAGAAGAACACATTTGAATGCTTTTCTTAGAATTATCTTTAATCTTCAAACGTTAGTGCCTTTTGTTCTATTTATAAAAACTTAAATGAACATAAAAATAGAAAACAAGAAAAGGGGAAGAAATAAAATTAGGCTTTTTGCAGTATGCTGAAGAAGTGGGAAGAAAGAGGCAGGCATCAACTCGATATGATAACGTACAATTTAATTGTTGATGATTCACTCCGCGATAACAAAACCTTATATTGTTCCTGGCTAGATAACAAAAGCTATATTATAGTATTATTTATAGCTATGATGTTGATTTAGATTCCTGTTCTTAAATAGCAACATCGGTGACATCCACACATACCTACCTGCATATTTCAAAGATGGAGCATCTGCCAACAAATTGCAAACAAAACAAGGCCAACGATGACATTGAGCAAGGACTCGGATGGAGAAAAAGGCAAAGTGCTCTGATCCTGGGTTATGGATCCTGTCTTTAGTCTTAACTTTTCAATGGTTTCTAGAGCCAATTTTTCATCCTCTTCGATCTTTACAATGCTGTTTTTCTTCCGTTCTGCAGTTGCTGCAGTAGGCCCCTTGATCACTCTTGCCTGAAAAAAATAAATACGAAGAACATGGATATTTTAAAAGAATAATATCAATATAACTCCAGAAAAATAATGCAAAGGGCCTGAAACCTTGTCAATTTAGATGTGTACATTCCCTCAAAAAAAAAAAAAAAAAAAAGGTTTCTCAAACACTCATTATGTTTTTATTAGATTTGAATGCCCTTATTTATGATATCTTACCAATGTCAATTATGGAAACACAGGACTCTTTTATACTAAAATTTTAATTTTTAAAGATTGAAACCTTGTCAATTTAGATGTGTACATTCCTCATTAGATTTCATACCTCAACTTTGGGAAATGGTTCAGCAGAATAAGATGGAGGATTCAATGATTCTTTGAAACCCCTTGGTTCTGTGACTATAACCGGAGAGCGCGCTGCAGGAGATTGTGGAGATGATATTTGTGGTCTTGCTGATATTTTCTTTTCCTCTGCAGGGACAACTCCACTCAATGATTTCACTGATTGTGCTCGTTGGTTTCTAAATAAATTGGCATTCTGCTGAGCTGAACTTGTAGGTGGGACATCCTGCAGAACCACATGCCAAGCACAACAGCAAATCCAGTCATTTGTTGTCATCTGTTTGTGGATTTTCGATGTACGGGGAAATGTAGCGAGGTAGCTATGACAATGTTCCATGATCTAGGAATTAGGATTTACCTGGTAAGGCCATGATTCAAAGGGTGGCACTCCGTGGAATTCTGAAGCATCGGCATCTCCAAGAAACATCTCCATTGGCAATTGTCCTAAGAGTGCATTCTGGTCCCCTGGGGAATTACTTGGGATATCTTGACTAAAATCAACACAACCACTTGATCCGCTTCCATTACTGCTGCTGCCGCTGCCCCATGAGAGTGCCAGAGTAGAGGAATCACTGCCAAACGACTCCACAAGTCGAGGGACATTCTCGATGATATCTAGAGCACACTGTAGTTCATAGCGGGAACGGAAACAGTCCTGTGGGTGCATCTGCTGCTCCATGCAAGTGAAAATGCTCTCCTGATCTACAGGTATAATTGGTACTTCCATTGGCACCATGGTTCGTTTTTTTCCACCCTGTTGTTGGGAAGGCATGAGAACATTTTAGAGCCCACTTCAATCATGGCTCATAAGAAAATATAGTTAATTAAAAAAAAAAAGATGAAGATTAAAATGCCAGTGGTTGTTTCTTCGCACCGTTCGACTTGAAATTTCATCACCATTTGTTTGTGGAACTTCCACATCGGTTATCGCTTTATCATCCCGCTTTAGGTGATAAAGTACATACATTGTCTCTCCCTGCAAGTTACAAAGTAAAATATAGTTCGTTTATGACTTCTTCATAGACTGTTAATTAATGAACAAACTTGTGAGGCCTGATCTCATCAATACATGTCCGAATGGTTTGTTTTTCATCTGGCCTCATCCGTATCTGGTGTTTCTTATCTGTAAAGTCTGTTTATCTATAAATATACCTACTTTTTATTTGTATTTACTTTTCATGAATAGTGTTACGCTAAACTAACAAATCTAACGCATTCTGATGAACTGTGTGCTCTTAAAAAATTCAAATGAATAATCACGAAATTTTCATTCGAGTAATTTAAAGCGTATAGTATACGGAGGAAAGGAAGAATAGTGATACATCTATGAGAGGAAGGCCATTGAGACACTCGGGTGTCAAGCGATACTCATAAAGTTTCCATTTTGGATATCTTTTACCTCGACCTTTACCCTGAAGATGGAAAACAAAAGGCGTCATGATACCCATTGTCTGATTTTCCGTGATCTTCTTACCTTTATATGTATCTATCCAACTTCCGGCTTCCGTTTTCCTAGTAGTTCTTTGGTTCCGGGTTCGAGACGTAAAAAACCACCAATCGGCATCATTCAGCTGATGTTTCAAATCATCTGTGTAGTGTAGATGGAATTATAATACGGAATAGTGAGGACAAAAATTTCAATAGAACTGAGAAATTTATTGATATTGATTTTTTGGTTGAATTACCTTTAAATATATCTTCTAATGTCCATGGGTCTAGCTCTAGCATGGCAGCGTCAACATCAGGAACAATGGTACTGAAGTCGAAGCCAACATTTCTCCGATTCAAATAATGATCAACGACTTCCGTCTGTGTTGGGTGGAACCTGAATCCTACAGGAATAGGTTCCCTTAGCTGTGTTGTCGCCATAGTTCCCATTATCCAAGTTACGACGGAGTCACACTACTACTACTACTAGTACCAAGTTAGCAGAAAGGCAAAGACAAGTCACTGGGCAGAGAGAGGGATTGATGAAGAATGAATGATTTTATAGAATCTCCACTCTCAAAACCGAACCCTTTTCGCTGCCCTTTTCCCTTTCTATTACGCTGTGTTTGGGAAACTCTCGTGAAAGTGAAAGCCGTAGGAAAGAAGTAATAGGAAATGAAATGAAAGGAAAATAGTTTTTATTATTATTTAGATATCAAAGTTGGAAATAAAAGAAAATAAGAACTTTTTTATGTTTGGTAAATCAAATTAAAATTAAAAAAAAAAGGAAAGAAAACATGAAAATAGATTAAAACACCTTTTACACTGTTGGATATAAAAAAGCAACCATCTGACTTTATTTTCTCTCCTTTTTAAAGGGTATTTTAATCTTTTTAACTTAACTTCCTATTGTTTCCTTCCGTTTCATTCCAAAATCGGAAAGAAAGTTAACCCCCGATCTTTTCTGTCATTTCCTTCCACATCATTTCATTTCTCTCCACAAACGAGTTACCAAACACAATCCTTCCACCTCATTTCTCTTACCTTCTCTCACTTTCACTAGATTTCTTTCAATCCAAACACAGCATTAGAGTCTTGGTCTTTCCTTCTCTAGGAAGTTGGCAATAGAATATTGATAATATGATTTGGCGTGACTGAAACCCAATCCAAAGCCATACGAGGTTTCTTATCACCATACTTAAATCTACGCCCAATAGGATTTTCAAATTAGCCGTCCAGAAATCATAAAGTTTTATTCTAATATTTTATATAATCATTATCTATCTATATATATTACATATAAAAATGTGCGATGAATAAATTTTACGTTAAATTTATGGCTTAAATAGGGATAAAGTTATAAGAAGTACCTATGGTATTATTTTTTGGTAATTTAATATTTAATATTTGATTTTGAGAAAAAGTACCAATACTTTCAAACTAATGGCATTTTAGTAAATCTATACTTTAAAATTAGACATAAAATCAAACATTGAGCACTAAATATCATCAGTTTGAAAGTACGAATACTTTTTTACTCAAAATTAAACATTATACATCAAATTACCAAAAAATGATAGGATATGCATTCTATATGCCTTTATCCCGCTTAAATAAATGAATAAAATTTTATGGATTAAAAAATGGAAATTAATGATAGAAGAAAACCATATCATTAATGATAGATAAAATTGTATTATAATTTTCAATTTTTCAATAATCGATTTGTTTCTTTAATTAAAATAAATAGATAATAACATAAGAGGTCTTAATATAATTACTATATGGAAAAATGCCTAATTTGTTACCTGAACTTAAAAAAGTTCAATAGTGTTTAAGAGTACGAAAAGTTTAATTGGGTATAAAATTGGATTTTTTTGAAGTTCAAGTACCTAATTAATCTTTTCACCAAAGTTCATGTACCAAATTTGACATTACCCTTACTGTATAATACTACGGGTTGGCGTGGATCAATTTAGTTCAGTTTTCACTAAAATTAAACCAAATAATAATTTATGGTTTGGTTTCTTTTTTCATCCTAAACCGAACCTTTAAATAATGGTTCGGTTTTTTTTTTCCCATCATAAACCAAACCCTTAAATAACGGTTTGGTTTGGATTATAAATTTTTCAAACCATTAAATAATGATTTGGCTCGATTTGAATTACGAATTAAATTAAAATTCTAATAGAAAAAAATTAGTTATAATATTTTACATTTATGTGGATATTTAAAATTGAAATCAGTCTAGAAAGTTCATGCTGTAAATCTCAACAAAATACTTTATAAATCCATTGCATTCATAATCAATAATATTTTATAAGATTATTTAGTCACTAACGTAGTATACTTACTAACTAATACATGGTAAAATATAATCTATAGTCCTTTAGAAAATCATCTAGTCAACATCTACTAACAAATTTGGCCTAAAAAATCATCTACCAAATAAAGTACAATGAACAATTAATACATAATAAGATATATAACTAAATAATAAAATCCATTCAAACAATTAATAAAAACCATATTAAGTTACTAACCAAAAAAATATATCTTGAATCTAAAAAACGATTTTAAAAGAAGGACATCAATCTATTTATCATATAATAAATATCATAGTAAAATCATGAGAACATGTATAATATTTAATTAATTATCATAACAAAATTTATAATTACAAGTAAAATATTTTTATATTTGTCTAAAAGGGTTTGGTTTGGTTTAACGAATTGGTTAAATTTACACATTCAAACCAACCATAAATTTACAGATTGGTTCAAATTGAGAATTTTCTAAACCAAATTTATTAAAAAAACTATATTTTCAGTTTGTTTTGGTTTAGTTACAGATTGATTTGGTTTGGTCGGTTTTTTTCTCACTCCCCTGTAAAATATTACAATAATAATGTGGGATGAATAAAAGTTTCTAACTTAAATTATATAGATATAAATAAATAGATGATAATATATAAGAGTGATTAATGTAATAACTATATAAAACATTACAACAAAAATGTGCAACAAATAAAAATTTTTGGCTTAAATTTATTAATTATGAAAAATATAATGACACATAGTTTGCAATATGCAGGGATCAAGTTATCCTTTAATGATTGGCCAAAAAAAAGTTTTGTTTTTCAGTGGATGGATAATGATATTAGAAGGATTAATGTGAATCCTATATAAACGTTACCATAAAAATATGCCACGAATAAAACTTTATGGCTTAGAACATACAAATTATTGATGGAAGATAAAGCATATCATTAATGGGCAAATAAAATAACATCATAATTTTTAATGTTCAGTAATCAATTTGTTGCTTTAATTAAAATAAATAGATAATAATATAAGAGAGCTTAATGGAATTACTATAATCATTACAATAAAAATGTAGACGAATAAAAGTTTCTTGATTAAATTATATTTATATATTATATATATTTATATAGATGCAAAGGATTTTTATTGATACCTACTTATTGCTTTGGCACTTTATAATCAAAAGCCTCCAAATTATTGTAAATTTATTTATCATATATCAAAATTATTACAATTTTACAATTTACTTATAATAAACTCTTAGAAGTAAATATTTGATTTGATGGTACTTTTGTCATTTGTGTATATATAGTTTTTTTTTTTTAATCATTCCTATGTACTTTCAATTAAACATGATCCCTAAAAGTAAAATACAATTTAATTTTATCAATATCTTTCTAACTAAATTGTTAAACCTAAGTACAAAGAAGAAATGTCATTAGTAATATCATAAAGATCAATAGTCCATTATTACTATAGGATAATTAGAAAAGTTGAAATTAATCTTCTCTCAATGATGAAAATTAAATGAATTTTTTTATATTATACTTTATGCTATCAATTTTTATTTTATAAGTTATTTTGTATTTTTATTTATTTAGTGATGATTGTTCTTTTTATCCACTCGCATCGTAAGTGCCCATCTACTAATTAGTTCTTTGAGAGAATAACTTAACATGACTTTTTAAAACTAGTATACTATGCTCTAATTATTTTTACTTATGAACTAATGCCTTTTAATATTTTATCAAGACTATTCAAGTATGGAAGATTATATAATTTGAAATAGCCAATTATACTATGTCTAATCATGCATGCTATCATATTTTTTCCTATAATCTCTTGATCCAAAGAATTCAAAGGAGCCCATCATAGATGACCATCAATGATTTAATTTACTTTCCAAAGCACGTAAAGGCACATCTTGTTTTGTCCTAAGTGAGGGTTTTATGATAACTTTTTATAAGAAAGTGTCTATGGATCATCAAATTACAATGGAAGTGATGAGGTAGCTTGTTCGATCCTTAGGGTGGTCTTGCCAATTAGCTTCTTTCTCTGTGGTTGATGGTGTCATGCCTTATGAAGGAGCCAGATAGGATTAACTTAAAGTTATCATATCATGTGTGCACTCGTAATATGAAAACCATTTTGCATGTCAAATATTATAAAACTCTACTTAATATTTTCTATGTAAGTTTTAATTATATAAAAAACAATTTGATAACTAAGGAAATGCGAATTCCCATTATTCAACAGAACCGTAGAAAATCGGTATGTCCTACTAAATAACTAGATAGGATAGATAACCTATATAAAACAAAACTTCCAACTATTACACAATTAATTTAATCCATTTTCTAAGTTTATCTTCATGGTTACAAAACCTCAAACTTATACACTCAAACTTATACAATATGTATATGCTTTACATTCTAAGTTTATCTTCTCGCTTTCAAGAACTTCACTGAAGGAGATTTCTTCACATATTCCTAGCCCATCCCCGATATAAATTATTTCTGCACAAAAACTGTAAGAGCATGAGCTAATCCACAACTTAGTGAATAACAAGACCAAATCATACACCAGTAATTATCAAACAAGTATTATTAACAAACATATGCAATGAAATACTGAACCATATGAGACATGTACTGTTTAGATGATCGGAATCTAAACCAATGGAGATTTATGCCTTCTCTTGGGGGTTAAAGGACCGACACCAGTATCATACCTAGGAGAGATTGAGAACTAAGGAAGGATGATTTTTTTTTTAATTCTTTTGTTATTTATATATATGTTCTCAACATATCCTCAACTCCAGCTTAAAAACGATTAAGAAAGGAGGATTTCTTTTTAAACTCATTTGTTATATGTATATTATATATATATATATATATATATACATATTATTAACATAACCTAAACTTTATCTTATAACCTCAATAACTCTACTAAGTACTAGCATCCTAAGGCTAACTTTGACACAAGCGACGTCCTTTTGTGCCTACTTAGATCCTGAGGGTTGACTGCCCAATTGTATCCAATTGAAGAAACGGATTTACTGGCATAGCTTAGGATCACCACAAAATTGTAATGGTAGTACATAGCATGCATACTTCATAAATACTAATGCAAATGATGTTATCGTACAATGCATGTCCATTTTACTTAAGGATCAATTAAAATTTATACCATATTACTTACTGACCACATCAATTAACAAACACTTATCAACAGAAGCAACTCAATTATCACAAGCAATGCATGTGATCACTTTTATTTTAATAATTTATCAAACAATACGGTCATCAAATAGTATACAAATACCCAACCCCTACACGAATACCCAATCCCTACACATAGTCAGTTATGTTTATCTTAATAAAGGTGCAACTACTTTACAAGTACAAAAAAGATAATATGGTGAAAGATACTCACCTGTCATCCTAGCCAAGTCACGGTAATCTTTTGAAATATCCAATGGTTGATTCAGTTTTCATATGAAAACAAATAATAATCATTCATCACCCTTCTTAATATGTACCTTGTTACATTTTAGTATACAAAATCACTTTTAATTCGTTATTTTATATTTGATTGAAATATAGGCTTATATTAAAACCAATTTGATTAGCCACTAAGCAAGAATCCCGCCATGTTTGCAAAAATCGTTGTGCCAATATACCGATAATTCTTCATTGTTTGTCAAATTATTTCTTTTTCTTTGTTTATAATATTTTATTATATAAACACCATTATTCCCTATCACTCATATAAGTATTCAAATAAATTATCAACTTATATGAAAAACTCATTTAGGAAACATCCATTTAAAACAACATAGTTCCTTTGTTAAACATGTTCCAACCCATTATATTACAATATATTATCTCTAAGCTATTTACAAGTTTTGAGTCTATTTTAATTTAACTTAGCCAAATTGGTTAAACTTAACCAATCTAATTCATTTTAGCTTATTAAAGTTCCTTAGGTCAAGTTGAGCGTAGATATATTAATACTTTATTTTATATCAAGATTATATCAACTTAAGTCTATGTTAGCTTAATCTTAGTTAAGTTGATTAGAATTAGTCATTTAATTTAGTTACTGAGTCGTATTTAATTATCTCTCTAGGTCATTATCATATGTTTTATAGGATTCTAATTAGTCTTGCTCATTTTAGCTCAATAAGATTCATTAGGCCATGTTGAACTTAGATTAATTAACCAAGTTCATTTCACACTTAGAAGCTATGTTAGCCCATATTAATTATTAACCCCATTAATTTACTCTATAGCTTCAATTACATTCTAACTTAGCTTAACATAATTTCCTCATATTTATTAAAATACTAACATATCATATCTATTATTCTTTATTTATCTATTTTATTTTATCTTTCTTTTTCCTTTTTATAAAGAGTACCAAGGGTCAAATCATGCTCGAGATGGGGGCTGTGATCTATATGTTAGGTATTAAGTCCAAACGGAGAGCCCAACCCAAAAGACTAGCCTATTAGGTGGGAAAACCCTCTAGACTTAAGTACCATTCTACAATTTCTTGTAGAACCGATGTGGGATCATAACATTGCCCACCCCTTGAGAAGCCAATGCCTTCGGCGGCCTACTCTAGGTAGCCCACTCTGGATGGTTTTCACTCTAGGTGGCTGCACTGTAGCTCTTTTTTTCTAGATAGCCCTTTCTTAGGTAGCCTTTTTCCAGGTCGCCCCTTCCTAGGTTGCCCCTTCCTCTAGCATCGGTCTCTCAACGAGAGCACCAAATGTTAGGTATTAAGTCCAAAGGGAGAGTTCAAACCAAAAGACTAGCCTATTAGGTGGGAGAACCCTCTAGACTTAAGTACCATTCTATAATTTCTCGTAGAACTGATGTGGGATCGTAACACTATATCACTGGCCTCGTCATGCTTGTGATCAAGGCTCACACCATCAATCACAGTCATGATCTAGGCTGTGATACAGATTAAGGGCAAGGTCACACCCATGATCATCCTTTATATTTTGATTAAAGGAGATCATGGTCTTTATCATGCCTATGATCACCCCTTATTTTATTTTGTACTTTGATAATGGGTTATATCACACTCGTGATACATAGGGGATTAAGTTATACGTTTTTTTCATTTGCTTTTTACTAAAATTTGAACTACTTAACTACTAAGTTCATTCTTAAAATCCAACATAGAGTCTTTAAATACTAGCATACAAACTTATATCAAGCTTATTTAACATTCTTAAACATGTTTCTACTTCTTATATCATCAAGTCATTTTATCAAATACTTAATCTACATAAATATGTACATAATTAGGTTTTTGATATATATGTTCATATCTCTCTTGTTTTCCAATTTTATCACAAACCCTAGTTATATCTAACTTTAGTTCATCACATACATACATATACACCAATGAAAAACAAGGAAGATAATTAACTTACATATTTGGCAAACTTAGAATGCTTAAGCTTTACTGCTACTCCTCCTCCTATTGTTTATGTAACCTTGTCATGCTTAATCTTCATCTTTTATCTTCTATCTTATTTTCTATCTTTTCTTTCTTCTATAAGTGCAAGTTGGAATTTAGAGCTTGAGTTTTGAAGAAGAAGAAGAAAAGAAACTTGAAGGAAGGAGGGAAAGAAGAAAGAAGAAGAAGAAGAAGAGAAGAAAAAGGGAAGGCAACAAAAGAAATAAAAATAAAGGAAAGGATAAAGTTGAATAGGATATTTTTATGGACAAAAACTTTGAATTAAGCTTTTCAGATAATTATATTAAGTTTAGAAGATAATTAGAAAGACAAATGAGGATTTCTAGAGTAGAAATTAATTATTTGAATCAAAATTAATTATTTGAATCAAAAGTATAATCAAGAGTTTAATTTATAAGAAATCGATATTTGTTTTAGGCTTGGTCTTAAAAATTGATATTTTAAGTAAGTAGAAGAACTCAAAATTTGTGGGGATAAAAGAAATAGAATTTATGTCAGAATGGTTAAATTAGAACATTTTATAAATTTAGGTAATTGAGCTTGAGAAATTTGTGTCATTTATAGTTGAATGAAAAAGGTGTTCAAATAGATGATTGCAAAGAATTTAATAACTCAAATTATGAAAAAGACCAAAGTTTAGAGTTTACAAATTTACTAAACGTGGAAATTGAATTCTTCAGATTTTAAAGATTTGAGATTGAAAAAAAAGAAGTTTAGATTGAGAACTACAAAAGGTGGTAAAATTTTATTTGTTGAAAAATATTGTTAAAGCAAATGGACAAATTTGAAAAGAATAGAATTCAATTCGGATGATTAAAAAGAATTAGGGAATTTGATTCATGAAATGGATAATTGAAGAAATTAGATAAATGGAAAGGAATATTTGAAATCTTAATTTCAATTAAATCCATTCATTGATTTGATTTATGTTAATCTATCTATTTATAACCTATAGTTTAATTTACTTAGTTTAAATTAAACTATCTAAGCTTAATTTTTAAATTACATTATAAACAAAGTTCAAAATCAATTATCTATTGTACTAGTTAATTATGCTATTTCTAACTTAGATAAACAAATGTTTTGATCATCTATTAGTAGTTAACATTTTATGGTAACTTTAAATTTTATAATTCAAAAGCTTTCAATCATTTTAAAATTTATTCTTTCACTTATATTTTTATTGCACTACTCTTATTATTTTAGATTAAATTCTAGTATTATGTTTCACTTCCATTGTAAGTTTGAATTATTTGATAATCTATTACTTATTGAGTTTACCTATTGGATATATGTATTTATTATTATGCCTGATGATGTTTCTTATTGTTTTTCGTTATTGTAAGCGTATTGAAACTCGGTATTATTTTGCTATTATTTCTATGTTTTAGGTTTGATTTATTACATGTATTATATAGTTACATTGTTTTGTTCTTCTGTTGTATTGATTTGGTGTTTCTTTTCATTTTAGTTTTTGATGAAACATCCTGAGATTTGAGTTATTTAAGTTTAGCATCATTTCTTTATAATTATTCATTTACTCATCATTTATTTCTTCAATTATCAAGAATATTATATCTTATAATTTTTATTATTACTATCACCTAATTAAAAATCTCATTTTCATTCATTTATGTATGTATGTTAAATTTTACTCTTTTTTATATTTGTGGGGTATTATCAAAAAGTTAGGGAAAAATTTTATCTTGAAATTTTGTTTATAACAATTCAACTTTTTTTAAATGACAATTAAGTTTTTCATATTTTAATATCTTTAGGTCGCAAAAACTTAGGAATGATTCTCGTAACTTTTCTTAAAAAACTTCAAAAATTTTATATTATTTACTTAATGATTATTATATTCAAATTGTATAAATTTGGGTGATTACATATGGTAGTCGCTTTTGTTATTTTTTGAAGACATCTCTTGATGACAACCCTATAAAGTGGTTAGCTCCATGTATGTATGCTAGGTATAACAGAAAAAGAAGGAATGCATGCCATAATCTACTCATTGAACTCATACTGGGAAAGTGTGAAAAAAAAAAAGAAGAAGAAGAAAAAACTGCGTAACAAAAGAGAACAAAAGGTCCTTTAGGTCACATAAGCTCTTTATGCTTTCTAATGTTATTGCCTTAGTTTTCAACTTTCTTATGTACAAGAACCACTCATTAATGGAACATAGAGGAGATGAAAAGTCTCTATGATATTATTATAATATTGTTTAGAAAGATAGCATGCATTCACACTTGACCCTAATGCTTTTGAAAGTCATGACGATATCATATTTGCAATATCACTAGAATCCTATAAGGACAGAGGTTACTAAATAATGGAGTAAAAATTTTGGCAAAATACTTAAAATCACTTAGCTTCTATAAGGACCAAAGTTACTATATAATGTAGCAAAAATTTTGTTGAACTGGTTAAAGTTGCTTTTTATGAGAGCAAAACTAACTTAGTTAAATATATATATATATATATAAATATTTAATATGTTAAGTAAGAGTTGACAGGTGAAAAGACTATGTATTGAATTGGCTAAATGATGATGTCTAAAGTCCTTATATGGCTAAATGTTCAAATGAGCAAAGTTTTTGAAATAGCACTGAAAGAAGTTGAGTGTTGATCTCGCAAAGAATCAAAATGTCTAAGTATTGCTGAAAGAGTTGCTAGTGTCTGGACGCTAGCCCTAATATAGAGCATAGCGTCCAAACACTAGCCGGGATTAAAGGATTAATCGTGTTCTCCATATGACATCTGGATGCTAGGCATAATGTCTAAATGCCAAGTGGTCTTGAAAATGCTTAGAATGCTCTGATATGTGAAAATTAAGCTAGTACTTGGACAATAAGGTATGGTGTTCAGAAGCCACTTACATTTACACATGACAATAGACCTCTGATCATTAATAACTTGATAGCATATGGATACTAAGGTGTAACATCCAAACACCATGCCTTTTGCCTAACTTCTTTGCTTTGATTTTCAAGTATGGACGTTGATGTGAGGACACCAAATTTTCATAAAATAGCCATTGAAGTGCATTGATTGCATTAGCAAAGATGACCATTTTATGTGTAATGGCTAGTTTATTTCCATTAGCTATATATATTGAATGTTAGGCAAATTTCAAGAGTTAGTTAGGCCTACTTATTACTATCAAACACGTATCAAATTTCTTCTTCTAGTGCATAAATTTGCAAATTGTTAAGATAGAAAATTGAGCAGTATTCTTATGAGCCTTATTGTAAGTTGTAAAAATATACTACTTTAATGAATGTATTTCAAGTGTATTGTAAATTTGTGTGGAGCTCCTAGTAAGCAAGACTTAATTATCCATGCATTTATCTTGTGGATAACGATAAAGTCCAAAAGAAAAACAAATTTCTTGATATTCCTTAAGAGTTGTGAGTGTGGTTTAAAGAAGGAACAATGGGATTGTCGAATGTTAAAAGAAAAAAATAGAGAAAGAAAAAGGAGTAGTTCCATTTTTTTTTAATATTTAAACATTTTTTAACCAATGTATCTTTTAAAAAGATATGGTGGTTGGATAAAATTACCTTGTTTTATATATCAAATCTACCTTCTTACCCCATCAAACAATTTTACATTTTACTTGTGGGTTTTCAAAATCATGACAAGTATTCAATTGATGGTTAATAATACAATATTCTATATGCAAGTATTCAACTAATGGTTAATGACATGGTATTCTAGATGGTAGCATACGGTAGTATAATGATATGTAATATGTATATAAATATATAGCCAATTTTATATTTGATATTAAATGAAATAATGTTATCTTGCATTAGTTCACATGTAAATGTACAATTTGGAGTAAATGTAAAAGATTTTATCTACCAAAGCTTAAGGGTACTAGAGTTTATAATAGAATTCTAGGTTTGATTACAACTCCATATCTCTAATAAAATTTCATTTTGCATACCCATCAATAAAAATCTAATATGATATTGAAAGGATGTTCCTCTTTTACTGTTGATCCATTATGAAGATAACAAAGTATGTTTGTTTTATCATATTCTGATTCTTTTGGCACAATATTTTTATTATTTTCAAACAGAAATTTGTTAAGAAAGAAATACCGACGAAAAACTGATAGTTTTACTCATAAACTGACCAAACAAATATGATATTTATATGATATAGATATGATACAGACAAGTTACAGACACAAATCTGATATAGATGTGATACTTATAAAAATCTAACAATCCACACACACCTTAAACACAAATAATTTTGTTAATATTTACCAATAATTTGTTTATTTATTGAATGAAATAATTACCATCTTGTTTTATAAAAATAATTTTTTCATTTAATTTTCCTTTTACGATGCATTTAACTTTTTTTTTTTTATTAATTGAGTATATCATATAGGAGCATCCACATCTCATAAAAGTTTTTTGTGATCGTTAACGTGCTACATCACAAGGACGTATTGTTCTCAAGACCCTACTATATTTATCCTTACAGTTCTTCACATAAACTTCTCTACATCTTTTTTATATTTTCGGTCTCATGTAAAGGCTTAAAAAGGGGGAAAAAATAGATGAAAATCCTTCAAAAATATGTTAATGTATAAAATTTTTTTAATAGTACAATGAAAAGTAAAATTTTTAATTAAGAGACTTCTATAATTAATTTTGTAAAATTAAGAGTAATCAATCAACTTTGCAATATATAATAAAAAAATAGATGAGAAATTAATTTAAAAAAACAACTATAATGTCATTGATATATAAATGATGAATAACAAGATATATTTGTCAATGCCTTATGTTATGGCAACATTAACACTAATCTCCCAAATTTGACTGACTAAGAATTTAGATACCGAATTCAAATCTTTACACATTTTTCAAGTAGTTAAACAAGTCTAATCCATTTATTAGTTGTATTAAATTTTGTTCACACAAACTCATTTATATTCGCATGATGTTGAGATTGACCACTTGCACTAAATTACCAACCTGATATCCCATTTGACATGCAAAAGTGGATTGGAGTTAAATGTATCAAAGTTCAAATTGTAAATCCAAATTTGTGTTTGGAATCTTTTACATAAATATTGATTCTATTAATGTATTATAGTGGCATTTGTAGACATGAAACAAATATACATGTTATATTGTATATTTAAAGCCTAGTTTTAAAAGTTTCCAGTAAAAGGCTGTGATGGGATCAATTCAATTGCTATAATAATTGAATTCTTCCTTACTTAAAGTCTAAATTTTGTATTATAAAAAAATAATGATTTCTACTTCTAATGAAGCATTCAATCTTGAGAAAGAAAATAAAACCTCGAATCGTTAATTTCATTTTAAACTCATTCCAACTATCAAATATACCATAACTCTATTCTTCTCCCTCTTTTACCCTAACCCATAGGCTTTACTGGTTGCAATTCCACTAATGCCATATTTTATACATAAGATTGAACCTAGAATCAAATCACGAATCGAGGTTCTATTCTTTTTCCTATAGAAGATTCTTTAGAATTGATGAACCTTACTTTAAAATGGAATTTAATTATATCTTATCAAAGTGCAACATTCCACTTGTATTAATGAATTTTACCTAAATTACCTTTTATCTTACAACATGGTAATCATCTATATTTATTTCTTATTCTTTTTTTTTTTTAATTCTTCTTAACAAATCCTTGTATCACCGCCACTCTTTTCTAAAATTCTTTCCTTCATTATCATAACATCACAATTCCACCACTATTGATCATAATATCTTGTTGGTTTAAAATAAACAATTTTATATGTGTATTTTTTTTTTCATTTTTACTTAGGTGAATGTCAAATTTGGTATTTTCACTTTACACAAAATTCAATTTAATACTTGAATTTTAAAGTTGTTAATTTAACACCTTATTAAACTTTTTGTGGTTATTTTTACTACCTTATTAGTATCGTTTGTTTTATTTGTAAACGTAGAAGAGACAATATATCATTGAATTTTTACTGATACCTTTGATACTGTCTAACACTGATATGATTCTTTTTTCACATCAAGAAACAACGATGTTAGTAAAGTAGCAAAAATAAGTACAAAATTTTTTATTTAATATTAAATTAACTACTTTTAAGTTTGGGTATTGAATCGAACTTTTGTGTCAAGTTAGGGTACCAAATTTGACATCTTCCTTTTTTATCTTTTCATGATGTTTCCATCCCTTACATATGTTATTTCTGTTATAGGAGTTTTTTTCCACTCTCTAGGTGCATTTTTTTTCCTTCTTTTTTTTTTTTTTTTTTTACTTTTCATGATGTTTCTATCCCTCACTTGGAATTATGTTATTTTAGTAATATGAATTTTTTCAACTCTCTAGGTGTATTTTTTTCCCTTCTTAAGGAAATTATTATATCTCCATGCGAGACATGTTCACTTTGGGAGAGTTGTATTTTTATATGATTGGGTTTTTGTGTTCCAAATTCTTCGTATGTCATTTTTTTCTATTGATGTAATTATTTCTGTTGAATGAAATTTATTCCTACTAACAATATATATACATATATATATGTTAATATATACATATTCTATTCTAAAAATAGTTCAATTAGATGTGATACAAGAGTGGAATAAAGAATTTCATAGATTTTTCTTATAACTATAATAACATCATATATTTTCATAGATTTATCATTGTATTATCAATCTTATGATACAAGAGTGGAATAAAGAATTTCATAGATTTTTCTTATAACTATAATAACATCATATTTTCATAGATTTATCATTGTATTATCAATCTTATTCATCTTATATAATTTTCTCATGTATATATGCTCATCAACGTTATATTTTCTTTTTTCTCCAAGTTTTCTCCCAAGTATGCCAAATTAGTTTCTGCATTAATCATAGCACACCATGAGAAGAACTATTGGATTTTAGGGTTTCATAAAATAGGTTTGCAGTGGAAATTTTAAATTAAAGCCCTAAACAGTCTATGATCCACGTGTTTAATAAATAAATTAAACTTGAGAGGAATTTCGAAAATTACCTTTCTTGTAAAGTTTCGGATATGATGATGGAGTGGATCAAAAGATATTGCAAGTAGTGAGCACCCTCTACGGTATTCACACATGAATAAACACCCAAAAGGTTAAGATATATCCTAGCACTCAATCACGAATCTAAACCGTATAGGAAATCTCTTGAGATATATCCTAACACTCAATCACGAATCTAATCCATATAGGAATTCTCTTGCAAAGAAACGCAATTTCTCTCTCTCTCTCTCTCTCTCTCTCTCTCTCTCTCGGGTCTATAGAATTTCTCTGTTAGTTTAATTTGATGTAATGATGTCTTATCACCAATCCTAAGAGACATTGTCTATATCTATATATAGAGGAACGAGAACCCTATTGAGAGACTTATAAGAAAATAATAATATTTAATAAAATACACTATATTGTTAATTATTATTTTTCTCCAATAAATTTTTATTATTCTTAAGCCATTTAAGAATAATAAATATATTAATAATGCTTGCTAGGTTTAAATATAAACCTATAACATATTTTGTACTTTTTTTGTATATAACCTTGTAGGTTCAACTAATGTTAACAATAGGCCTTAAGTTGTGATACTCCTCAAATATAGATGTTGGAATTCTAATCATAATGGTGCCTTTTAGAGTAATAGCTTGGAGTTTGTGGGAACTCTAAAGTTAAGCGTACTCTGGGTAGAGGAATCCCAAGATGGGTGACCTCTAAGAAGTACTAGCACCAAAGGACAAAACCGCATGACATATGACTAAAGCCAACAACATCTCAGTAGATGGAGTTTCGGGATGTTACAGGTAGTATTAGAGCAATTCATCAGCCAGAAGTAGAAAAGTGTGTCCTTCTTACCTGGTGTGGTTCTAGACCTATATATCAAAACTGATAAGGACATCAGTTCTATAAGTGGAGGAGTAGTGATACCCCTCAAATATAAATGGTAGAATTTTAATTATAGAGGTGTTTTTTGGTGTAATGGCTTGGAGTTTGTCGAATCTCTAAAGTTAAGCATACTCTAGGCAGAGCAATCCCAAGATGAGTGATCTCCTGGAAAGTGCTAGCACCAAAGGATAAAACTATATGGCATGTGACCAAAGCGGATGATACCTCTATAGGTAGAGTTTTGGGACATTACATAAGTGAAAGTCAGTGATCCGACTCTACGTATTAAATAATTAGTTATTTAGTCCCTTTGTCACACAATATCTTACGATTAAACCTAAGGTATGGGTTAATACACTCTTATATTGTTTAATCACCTATTTTTTGGATCCATAGTCTGATTGACTTAAACAAATGACATTGATAACTCTTTATCGGTTCATTCAAGCATGGCAATGCATTTCTCAATTTTACTCATCAAGAGGCTCAAAAGATATCGCTCTCAAATTAATGAGAGAGACAAATTCCTTCATAAATACTCACATTCCTCCACATAACTTATTTCATATCCAAGCATAATCTTATAATCACTCGATTAAAGATGATAAAGAGTTGAATCAAAATACGAAACTTGCTAATCCATGGAGTCATTAGGTCAAAGAACTAAAACAACACTATAATAAGAAGTACTTATCATATTGATACATGTAGTACTCTCATAGTTATCCGTTTCAATACAAAATATACTCTTACATGTATCTGTGCCGAATCGATATCTCATATCAATGATCAATAAAATGTGTTCATCATTCAGCCAACATATTAGTTTTAATTCATTATTATTCCATATAATGAACGACTAGGGATAATTTAGAATAAAGTTATTTCTTTACTTATGGTTTCACTATTAGATTCACACACTTTAATAACATAAGGAATAACAAATTTATTTATGGAATCAATTTATCAAAGCAAAAAGGCCAATGATAACTTTGATAAATGAAATGGCTCATATTACAAAAACAATAAGTATTCAAATGATATAAAATCCATAAGGCTTAGGGATATCACTGGCAAGAATGACACAGACAATATGTCGTTCTATCCACTTTATAGCCATATGATATTAAAATAACCTAATTAAATAAAAGAAATACTAAAAATTTTAAGATAGGGGTATAGAAGTTATTTTACCCTACCTTAATTACTATATATTTACTACTTTCAAAATTAAAATGATGTTCCTTTCCTAGTAGTTATTTTCTTCTCTATGTATAGCACTTTTCTCTTTCAACGAATTTTCAGCATAGAAACTTTGAAGGTAAGGCAAATCCTTCTTAAATTTGATGATTCTTATGGAAAGCAAGCCATAAAGCTTAGTGTTTTACCCTTATAGATATCATTTAAGGTTAAGTGTGTAGGAAACGATAATATTGCAAGATTTCAAGTTGAAATTTTATTATAGTTTTTTTTTATATTAATGTGTGTATATAATGAGATTGGGTAGGATTCATGTTTTCAAAGAAGTAAACGGTGATTGTTTATAAATTTGACACTTATAATGGAAGTATAATGACTCAAATTTGTAATGTGTATAAATGCTTTCATCTGGGCAAACACAAGTTGAATATGACCTGTGTTTGAGCTCGCATTACACAACATAATGTATCTATTTTGAATACAAGTTAAACATGATTCATATTTGAACCTTTTCTTTATCATATAATATATCTATTTTGAACATGAGTTGAGCAACTCGTATACGAGCTTATGCTATATCATATGATGCTTCAATTTCTAACATGACCTATATTTGGAATCATGTTACAACATGTTGCGCTTCTATTTTGAACATGACTCGGAACATAACCCATGTTCCAACTTGTGTTAAGCTTTCATTTTGAACTAACCTCTAACAAGGTCATGTTGAACTCGTATTCAATATAACTTTTTCAAACTTACCTTTTTCCTTCTCTAAAGCACTTAAAACTTGTTCAACTCGTTAGCTTAAGATTTAATGTTACTTTAAGACCTTCAAATCTAAATACTATTAAATTACCAAATTCTTACTTTAAATTAATATTATATGGTTCTTCAAAACACCAATAGTGGTGTAAGGGCAGGAACATTGGAAAATCTAAACTATAGGTAAGTTTGGAAATGTAAATAATTCTAAATGTTTTCACTACTTTATAACTAATGTTAGAGGATTTCAGTATTAAGGACATATCAGCCTTCCAAGTACATGCATTACTTTGCATGTTGAATGCACCATCCTAGTTAGTTAAATTAACGAACTTAAGGAATATTTAACTTAATAAATGAATATTGTGTATGCTTGGCTATGGTTAGTGGACTAGAATATTGGTGATATTAACATGGTACATTGATAATTTTTGTGTGATGTTTTCCTTACATGGAGTCTCACCTATATATGATTACAAAAGATCTAGATTTTAGACTCATGGACTCATGGATGTTGGGGAATACTTATCATCATATACATGTATATTACATATGAATGTGTTTGGGATATTAAATAATCTTTATGCTAGTTACTGGACTTAAATAAAAAGATGATAATGTGATTGATCATTGCACTAGTTATATATTTGCATGAAGTTTGATCATGTGCTTATGCCTGTGAACCTGTGGTAGCACCAAACTAAGCTCTGGCTCAACTTTTTTCCTTTAATTTTTTAAGTTCTGATGATACCTTGTTATGTTTGATCTTTCTAGATAAAACATTGTAGTTGACTACAAGGATAACACTATTAGAGCGGATTACCCAGCTGATGATTAGAATAATCTGGTCCTTTAGAGATACGAACTTTATATATATGACCATGACTTAAATATTTATGTACTATGGTGTTATGCTAGGGCATGGTCCCTAGTTGATCATTGGTTGGTAATGTCAATTTGGTTTGATGGACTCTTTGAGTCATCTAGTTTTTGTGAAATGTAGGTTTGTGGTTGTTCTTATGATTATATGTGAACTTGTCTCTTGTGCATCTATTGACTTGGAGTAAATGTTATGAATGTGTATTTGAAGTTATAATAAGTATTAAATGTGATTTCTGGTAGATTCTTAGCCTTATCATGTCTACATTATAAGGTTAAATTACGTTGGAAGGCATCAACTTTATGATATCAATGCTTTGAGGTATTAAAAAGAATTCAACGTTTTACGAAATGAATCAAATAAGGTATTAACATTTTGTAAAATCATATAAGATATTAACATTTAAATTAATTATTTTATAATCAAGCGTGTCTACTTAAAATCATTTATGGTTGTTTTGTAATGAAGCATTGCATATTGAAAATTTCTCTAATATAACACAAAATTCAAAATATGGCCAATCTCATCACATTTAAGTTGTTAGTAAAAACCATATATAAGCCTAAGAACGATGAAATCTCTAACAAATGGATTAACGAGGGAAGAGTAGTGTCTTTTTTTTTTTTTTTGTTATCCCTCTTTTTTCATTATTGCAATATACTTAAGATCAATTTGATTAAAGTTATATAAAAATTATTTATCTAAAAGTATATGTATTTAATTATAATAATATTGATATTTCAAACTAAATTTAAAATTCAAAAATATTATAATGGATTCATATTGGATTAGTTTTGCCAATTAATCAAGTCAAATGTTAAATAAAGCTTGAACCAAATTTAATTAACTAATCCAGTAGTTTGGATTTAAACTCATATTAACTATTAAATCATCAAGTTCTAGTAAATATAAAACCACTGACAACAAATAAATATCAAACCGTAATAATTCACAATTAGATTAATACTTTAAAATCTTCTAGATTTCCGGTGAACGAATCAGAGTTGGTCGATTCACATTCACTAACCTATGATAAAAATTTCAAAACCCAATTGAATGACATCAAAGGTGGGATAACGCTGCCTATTATCCAATCAGACAAACACTAACGTAGGGCAGTAGTTTGTTTAACACTAGCTCGACACGTGTCATACACCTGTCCAAAAATCCTACACGTGTCCACCCTCTTCTATCCATGCAAAGTTGCAAACTCTTTATAAATCAGACATGTTTCCAGGTTTTCTTCATCAAATAAACACTTCAAATTTAAGTACCGAAGCGCTACTTGTCGCATTTAGGAAAACACCAATTGCTTATTTGCTTCTTTTTTGCGTCTTTCGATCGAAAATCTTCTGAAAATGGCTTCCCACGACCAGAGCTACAAGGCTGGTGAAACTAAAGCCCATGCTGAGGTAAGTTAAGTAAGAACAGTGTTCATGAGTGATACGGCTACAGGGTTAGCTATTCGTATTATCGATCATGCTAGCAATTTCATTTCGTAAAATTTTCTTTTGTGTCATTTAATTAATTTAGACCGTAGTTCATATATTTGTATCAAATATTGTATCGTCTTCATATTTTTCTATTATAATCGTGTTCGTCGTCATGTCATATCCATATTTATCATAATGCAATGCCAAGTGTTATCAAAATCGATTGATCGGATAAGTAGCCGATTTTATTTGGTTTTATCTATTATCCTTAAACTCACGTTAAATCGTAGGACGTATGTGACTACATTATTACTGCCTTGTCGATAATCGTCTAAGGTCCTAACCTATGATGTTAGTGCATAAAAATAAGCGTTAAGTTTTTTTTTTCATGGGTATTTTGTTTTACATATATTCGTTTTAACTTAGAATATTTTCTTTTTCAGCGTTTTCTCTGAGGTTTGCTATATATTTAAAACTTTAGCAATTTGAAATGTTATGATTTAAATGTGTTTTGTCTCTGTTGACGTTTCGCATGAAAATATTTCATACTTGTGGATATATAGCTATTAGTGTTCATAGCTAAGAGTTTTGGATAATCTTTATTAAAGTTTATTATCTTATTTGTTTTTATATATGAAATATTATTTTATTATATTATGTTTATAGGAGAAAACCAGCCAAATGATGGACGCTACGAAGGACAAGGCCCAAGCAGCCAAAGAGGACCCATGATGCGGCCCAAGCAGCCAAGGACAAGACCCATCAAACGGCCCAAGCAACTAAGGATAAGGCCCATGAGTCCAAGGACCAGTCCGGCAACTACCTCTCCGATAAGGCCTCGGCGGCTAAGCAGAAGGCCGGAGAGGCGACAGAGGCCACCGAGCAGAAGGCGTCGGATGCCGCGCAATCGACCCGCGAAACGGCCCAGGCCGGGAAGGAGAAGACTGGGGGTATGCTACAACAAACTGGGCAGCAAGTGAAGAATATGGCCCAAGGTGCAGCTGATGCTGTGAAGAGGACTCTTGGGATGGAGCATAGGGATGATGAGGAGGATCTTACAAATTTTAGGGAATAAAATAAGAGTTCGCTTTTTTAAAAATATTTTGTGGCATGTTGCATTGCTTTTTCTAATTTGGTTTTTGTTGTATTAAGAAAATTGCAATGCCTAGATTGCTTTGTCATGTAAGCATGTCTTGAAATGCAATAATAAATTAGGCCACTCTCTTTATGATATATTTCTTTCTTATGTATTTTATTTATCTATTTTTTTAACTTCTAGGCACTATCGACGTTTGCTTAACAGGTGTATTCAATCCGGTTCAGAGGTTGTGGTAGTCTCCTGGCGGATATTTATGCTCTTTCCTTTAACAGTCTTAAGCTCTCGTTGTGGGATAACTTGGATAAGTCTTCTAAGATATTCTGGGTGGTATCTGGCTTTAATATCGTGGAGTTGATATTTGTAGATCAATTCAAATTTGAATTTGAACGTTAAGAATTGACGCTTGATATTTATTTTCGAAATTGTCCTTTATTTATCTTGAGCAACTCATATAAATTTGTCCTAATTCTTGTGTAAACTAATGTAGTATCATAATCTGAAGGTATTATGATCTACCATGTGTCCTTACTAGAGATGAACGCACTAAGATTATTATTTTACTAATCCACAATTACAGATAATATATATCATCAACATTTCATATATAAGGATACTTTTAAAACATCATGTAATAACCTAAAACTTCATAACAACCTAGTTGGCATAAATCAAAAGTCAACTTATAACATCATAAGAAAGTTTCATAAAATTTTAGTATCATAAGAATCATATAAAAATTTACTTAGTCTTCAAATAGCTATCTTTAATCCAAAGCAAATATAAAAGTCAATAGGATAATCAAGTCCACTATCGTTCTTCTCATAATCTATGAACATATCATAGGTAGATAAATCGAACACTATAGATCATCACTTGGTCCTGAAAAAGATAAAAGAGTAAGCAAAAAAGCTCAATATACCATACCACAAACACAAACACATGAGCAAACAACATATCAATTTCACATGTATCATCACATGCAACAAACACATGTTATTATCTTTGACTACCCAGACAAATAACACGGTCTAAAACTATTCGCAACTAGTACTAAACCCGGATTAACTCATGACTCTGTAAAAATAATCAATATAGAAAATAGTAATATATACATATATTGGTGTTTACTTCCTACATATCCTAGGTACCATGCTCATACCACTTATAGACTGTCGGAATCATCTCTGTGCATACTCGGGAACGCCACACACAGATCATTAGGGTACTGTCTTAGTATGAACGACCCTCCCGATCTATTAGACCTAACCATAGACATGCAACAAACAAAATTTTAAAACGGATAGTAATTAGTCATATTACAATTACTAAGTCAACAGTTGCAAACAACAAATAAGGTAAGATTGTACCTGAATCAACTTTAGGAACATAAGTTCAAATTTTACCAAAACTCTTGATCACATAAGTAAAACTATTTCAAAACATGTTTTCATAAAATAAACCTAATCCCATCATCATCTAAAACCCTAAACTGAAAAGAATAACAAACCCTAGGTTTATACACACACCTTCTCTTCTTAATTATAAACCACAAAATTTCCAATCTTAGGGTTTTCTCTCCAAAATTTGGTTCCCTTCAATATCAATTAAGAAACTTGGAAAAGATTTCACCTTTAAATCACCAAAAGAAAAGAAAAGGATTAATCTTACCTGTTTTCTTGATTTTTCTTTCTCTTGATTGTAGAACACTAAATCTCCAATAAGACTTATGGTTTTTCTTCAAATCTCTCTTTGAAACCAAAAGAAAACTTTAGTGAGAGATCGTATCCTTTTAATCTCTAAAGAACTGAAGAGAATCTATCTTACCTTGATCTTGATTCCTGATTTACCTTGATTCCAAGACTATAAACAGAGGTTTTGAGAGATTTCATAGCTCAAGAATGATTTTGGAGAGGAAGAAAGCTAGATTATTAAGAAAACTTTGAAAAACTGTCAATTTCTATGTAGGAAAGGCTGGCGACTTAGGTCCAAAAGTTGGTAGCTTAAAACTTAAAGACGATTCTTGATCAAGATGGTCGACTCAATGCCAGCGACGTACAAGGTGAAGGCCGGTGGCGTTCCCTTTAAAGGTCGGTGGCTTTGAAGGCAGCCTTGAGCTGTCTTCACTTGTCTTTAATCACGTATCCATTATTTGATAAAGTACACATATATATATTATATAGATCATAAAACCTTCTTATTTTTCAAGAAATGACACTTTTGCTCTTCATTATAAATCACTCATCTTTATATTACAATAATTTTCAATAATCCAAATAGTACCCCTTAAAAAGAGGAATGTTCCAATCGTGTTTACTTCAAAAGTTTAAAACGATAATGTTGTGGAGCTACATTAACCCGCGGTCGCAATTCAACGTTTGTTCCCAAATGTAACCAAACTTTGTAGCTAACTTTAATGAATATACGTTAACTTCATTCTTCTTTCGTCTAGGTTTTTCTTCTTCAACTGAATTCTGCTTTAAATCTTGATTAAATTCCTATAAATTATATTCTTACTTAGTGGAATGTATGAATATATTACCAAAGTATTCATCTTTTGGAGCTAGGTTTGAAATTTTGTTTAATGGTTGGATCACATTCTTCTGGGTAGAATTAAGCTTGTTCTGTTCCTTCTGCTTGTCATTTTATTTTAACATACTTATCATTGAAGGTTCCGGATAATCCTCGGGATAGTCTTGATATTTATTCATTTCTTTATTTTTTAATTGCACACTTAATAGATTCATTAGTATTCCTTTACTCCTTTTTATCATTAAAATTACTTTATAGAGAACTCAACAAAGATTAATAACATCTCCATACAACTTAGAAGTTAAAGTATGTACCATTGAAATTTTTCCAAAATAAAAATTATAAGTACTTCTATAATAAATTAGTATAATTTTTTAAATAAAATTTTATAAAAGATAGTTTAAATGATAATCTTAATCAAATGTAATTGTAACATGAAAAATAGAGTGTTATTATTTATTCATTTTATTTTATGTATATAGTTTTAAATAAATACACGTTTTAAGATAGATACAAGATACCTACACTTTATTATACATGTTCTAGATGGGTACAAGATATGAAGACCCCATATTCGTATCCTACCTTGTAAAAATAGGTTAAAAAAAAAACAATACACGTACCCTAACCTGTAGCCCTCAATACCTACTTGGATCCAACTCGTTGTGTAAGGTACAGGTAGGTACCTTATACGACAGGGTTATTCGTTCATCCTTAACTAAAATCTTAATATATCAATTATTATATTGATTAATTAAAAGAAAAAATACGTTTTTAGTCATCAACATTTTACTATTTTCTATTTAAGTCCTAAACCTAATTTTTTTTTTCTATTTGATTCCTTAACCTTTAGAAAAATTTGCTAACGAGATTTTTTTAATGTCGTTAGTTTTTTACATTAAGTTTTGATATTTGATATATTTTCATCCAGTGGAAATTATTAATTCAAATTAATAAGATAACTAAATTAAGGTAAATTTTAAAAGATAATTAAAAATAGCTAAAAGTTTAGAAAACATAATTTAAAATGTGAAAATTAAAACAAAGAAAATAAAAAATTATGTGAAGAAAGAATGTTTATGCTTGGTGTGTGTTTGCAAGATTTACAATTTATATTATGGAAAGTTTGAAGTATTCACCATTTTTTTTTCTATATTGTAATTAATTTCTTCGTTCCTTTCGCTTCTTGCTTTTCCCTTCTATTCCACGCATAAAGGTACCCCACGCCCCCTTGTCACTTTCTCTATCTTAGTCTCAATCTCAATCTCTATATCCCTCACCCCTTTTCCATTTTATTTTTCTCTACAGCTGTATAGTGATAAAACATGGCAATTCACGAACCCTTTTAGCCCCAAACCAAACATCATAACTTTTTTTCCTTATTCCTGCTCGGACTAATTCCCCTTCACCACACAAACGGGACTCTCACCCCATCCATCGCCACCACCCTCCTCCATCGGAGACACATCGAGCAACATAACATTTTTTTTTTTTTTTTACATAATATTCTATTTTTATTTTTATTTTTACATTTTTATATTATTTTTTCTAAACTTTTAGCTATTTTTAATTGTTTTTAAAATTTATCTTAATTTAGTTATCTTATTAATTTAAATTAATAATTTACAGTGAATGAAAATGCACCAAGTGTCAAAACTTAACAGAAAAAACTAACCACATTAAGAAAGTCTTTGTTTGCATATTTTTGGAAAGGTTAAGGACTTAAATAGAAACAAAAATAAGTTTAGGACTTAAACAGTAAAACTTTGAGAACTAAAATAGTACTTTTCCTTAATTAAATAACTAGCAGATGAAGCACCCACGTTGCGAATATAAAAATTAAATAGGAAAGCTAAAAGAAACATAGAAATTTGACCAAAGATTGGCTTAGATAAATTAAATGCATGATTAACGAATAAAAAATAGGATACAATTAAAAAAATAATGCATATATTGTATATTAATGTGGAAATTTAAAAGAAAAATGAAATACTGTAAACATCATAAATATCTATGTGAAAGTAAATAAAAATATTATAATTAAAATTAATTTTCTACATTAAAGAAGTAGTGCAATAAAGGCAAAGAAAAGAAGAAGAAAAATTTGCATTAATTATTCAATTCAATAATTAACACAAACATTCCATGTATGGTAAACTAATGTACCACTCTCTTTGTACATGAACTCATATATAGAACTCTTGATTCCAAAAACTGTAAATGAAAGAAAATGAAAATGAAGAGCATATACTAATACAATTAGTTAAAAATGCATGATACCATAATTACCAAGATAGTATATATAGTCATAAGCCTTTACTTTGCAATAGGAAACAATTGGCCTACATTTTCTTGTAAGAGATAATTCATTTACATATTGTGAAAATTTTCTTAATAATACAACCACTTTATAGTTGAGTTGCTTGTAACAATAATATTTGATAAGTGAAAAACATTTATTAGATAATACTAAAGTAAAATCTTGATTTTTGGAGAGGAAAAAATTTGTAAAGAACTGGTCAATCATATACTGAATTATTGTAAAAAAAATTAATGTGAACTAAAATATTAATAAGCTTCAATTAAAAGGAAAAAGAAAAGAAAAAGACCAATAAAAGCAGCCACACTTTGATGAGATTGTGTTGATCTTAGAAAGATATTAATATTCTAATAAACGAGATCCTGAGTTTTTCTTGCTAATATGAGACATCTCCAATTCAAAATATACATAGATAGTTAAGAAAATGTATTGTTGATCACAGTTCATCATCTCAAAAATTACCATGAATGGGAATATATATAAAATTCTATGAAAAAAGTAAAAAATAAGCAAAACCAATAAATATAATATGGGGACATTATCTATTTGTTCAAGTGTCCAGGTGGTTCAACACTTTCATTTGTCTTGACATTTATAAGTACCATTAACAAGAAAAATAAAGAATATTTAATGCAAATAATATCATAACATTCAACATCAATTTTATCATAATTAGCTTATATGATTTTATTGTAGGAAATTAAAAAAAAAAAAAATTTTGGCCATTACCAATGAGGCTGCAATAGAAATGTACTTACCAAACCTATGATTAAGGTTTGGAAAAATGAAAAAAGAATTTCGTTTACAGGAAAAAAAAAATCAATATGGAAATGGCAGAAAATTTGAAGGTAACTCTAGAACGGATGGCTAATAAAATATGGATATGGTAGTTAATAATAGGAAAAGGTTAAGATAAAGAAAAAATGCTTTTGACAGATGCTGCTGGTAATACTTAGACAGTTATTCTGAAAAACTAAAACGTGATGGACGATGTGCACTTATAACCAAGTTTTTAAACATTAATATAAAACGTGGAGTGGAATGATAATAGTTCTAACATAAATATAATAGACGGTCATTCTGAAAAACTAAAACATGATGGACAATGTGCACTTATAATAAAGTTTTTAAACAATTAATATAAAACATGCAGTCGAATGATAATAGTTCTAGCATAAATATAATAGATGTTGTTGATGGGATTGTAGAAATTCTTAATATTACAAATATTTATTTTGCTTATTTTTGCATACTTTATTTATGGGCAAAATCTGCTAACAACACTGTAATTTTAAAGAATATCATACGACCCATGAATTTTCATTTTGACCACTATAATCACTTGAGTTTTATAAAAAATGCATCTTACTATAGTGTGATGGATTTGCATTATTGATCCTTTTTTTAGAGTCATGTAAATCAATTAGAATTTTCTTGATTTTAAATTTTTCATGACTAAATCTTATATATATCTCGGATTTTTATGGAGGAAGAAAATAATTTTTAAAATATTTTGCAAGATAGATAGTACATAGGCAACTTAACCAAAGACATGATAAATAATTGGGTCTGTTTGTTTTGGCCTTTTTTCCGGCAGATACAGACACTTTTTCAAACTTTTTGCTAACAAATTATTTATCAAGAAATATATATAGATAAAAAAAAAAAGAAGTTGACAGTTCTCATCAAAAGATCAAATAAAACAAATTTAGATAAAATTTAGATGCAAATTAGATATATTTACACATATCATTTTAAAAAAGATACAAATACAGATGAAAAACAGACAATCCAAACAGACCCAATAAGTGCCATGGGAACAGGAAATTATTGGAGTGTTTTAACTAGAGTTTACAAAAAAGTTAGTGGATATAATGGTCAAAATTAAAGTCCAATCACCATTACTAAAATATATTTTAAAAACATGGTAGTGTTCGATCAATTCTACCATTGTATTTATATAAGGTTATGTTAGTTTTTTCTCCTTATGTTAGTAGGGATGAGTAGGAAATTCTATTATACACAGTACTTACTCGGATCCTGTTTGATCGGGTAGGTTCCGTATAAGTAGGTTTGGAATATAAAATGTTTAGAATTTACTTCTACATGATAGGGTATGGATATGGACTTTTCATACTTTATACCTAATCTAAAACATGTATTATACTAAATATAGAAGTATAGTTCATGGGTATCTTGTTCCCATCTAATAAAAATTAAATAAAATAATATTAAGTTATTCATAATAAAATAATATTATTTATTTATCCTAATATTTTTGTTAATATAAATATTATTTAAGATAGTGATACTTCTTCGTTATCTTGACTATCTAGTTTTTAATAATGTTACATTACTTTAATTATCCTCAACGGCTTAACATGAAAAATAGTTCATGTATTATCCAAAAATAATTAAACTAAAACTCAAATCTTTAATACATTTTTGGTGAATATATTCATTTTTTTATAGTTTTTGTTATTTTCCTCTTTATTTTTTCTCTAATTAAAGAAAGTTACACATTTCAACTTTCACATGTAAATAAATTTTCTATATTACAAAACTTGTGATATTAAAAAATTACTTTTTAAATTATTTTCCACCAATTGTTTATTGTAAATATATATAGAAAAAGGTAATTTTACATCCTACATGAAACTGAATATATCACTATAAACTTTAAAAGTTAAAAAAGGAAAATATACGAATCTTCATAAGATACCTGTACCCAATGGGTTTTACAGGGTATAAGATACTGAGTGGGTACGAAATGTTATTAGATAAGTTATGGATAAAAATATTAATACCCTATACCTTATAGGGATAAAGATTTATATCATATCTATCCTGTAAAGCTCACACCTAATCAGTAAGTCATGTATTATTTTATAGATATTCCTTCTAACAAATAATGCATAATTATTTAATTGTCCATAAGCTACTCTTAAAACACTGTAACCAATGGTTTACGATTTTTTTTTTCCTTTACTGGCTAGAATCAATGGTTAAGATTAAAATGAAGAAATCATATCACAATGATATGAATAAATATTAAATAATTGTAATTGTTGATTGTAAATTACAAAAATCGAGAGAGAAAAAATTGAAATATGCAAACTCTTATTTATATTTACTATATGCAACAAAATATATTTATATCATCTAAAGGAAATTCCTTAAATTAAAAAAAAAAATCTAGAATTTCTTTTCTTTTTATGTTATGTCCACCTTGTGAAGTCTTATATTATTTTTCTTTTTTCTTTTTTTTTTACCAAGCAGAAATAATTATTGCATCTAAATATGAAATATTATAGTTAAAAGATCTCTATCTATTCTCCTCCAAATCTACATTTCGTAAAAGTAGGAAGGGATGACCAGGCTTTTGTACCAAAACGGTAAGAATTAAAAAAAAAAATGGAAATAGGTTCATGTCAAAAAAATATGACGAAAATAGACTATTAAAAACATTATTACAAATAACGCCATCTTTAGAAAAATCATTTATGACAGTGCCTTTGGTATAATTTTTTTTTTCGAAAATAAAAAACACTATTGCTATGTAGTATCTTCTAAAGGACGATTGCCTTATGGGGGATACTATCAAGTGTTCATCCTCCTTGTTGCCAAATCAATTGAAGTTTTGACCACTCACCAACTCAACTTCAATTCACAGAAGCTCAGGATCCGCCTCCGCCTCCACCTTCGCTGCCGTTGAATCTCCCATAGAATCTGCCTTGGCTACAACCTTATGCTCTGGTGGTAAAGGCAAAAGGGAGTGGGAGAAAGAGAAAGAATGCATGAAACTCTGTGAGCGCCAACGTCGTGCCATCACCAGCCACAAGCTTGCCAGACTCCGCCAGCACAGCAATTTCCCTCTACTCGCCCGCGTCGACATGAATGACGTCCTTGCTGTGCTCGCTTGGTATGCTGGGTGGATCGTTGTGGCTGATGGCACCACGTATAGAAGGAAGTTGTATTTGAGTGGTATTACGTAGTCTTTATTATGACGGTATAGAAGGAAGTTGTAATGCAATCGGATTTACGTTTACCGTCCCGCACTTTATATATCAGAAAGTCTAAAGAAAAAATTTTCCCATTATCTTAATCATGTCAACTTGTGTTTGCATAGGTGGAAGTTTATTACAAATAATTAATTAGCCTCATTAATATGGCAATTCATCTTACGTGAGTATTATTATGTCATTTCCTTAAAAAATTATTTAGTAGGTTTTTTTTTTTTTTTTTTACAATGTCTTTAGGACAAATCGTGCCTTAATAGCTTATTTTGTAATATTTTTATGGATGTGGGTCAAATTTTAACATAAATTACATGAGAATATCAACATGTGAAGTTAATTCATTTAAGGTATTAAGGTTTTGAGTAGTTAAAAATAAAATCTAATATTTGGATAAGTTAATATAAGATCTCATATTAGAAAAAATAAGTTAATTTGAGTTTCAAGATATCAACAAGAGAAATATTTTTTAAGTTTTAATTAAATATTTTTTCTTATTAATATGTATTTTTAGAGATCTAAATCGATCTATTTCTCATAATATTGAGAACCTAAATAAATTTATTTTTAAATATTAATTAAAATATTGAGATCATAAATCAGCTTATCCGAAAAAAGGGATATAATTCACCGCTGGTATTATTTTAAAAATTCGTACCATTTTGTACGGAATCCGGAAGGACAAAGGATTGTATTTTTATTATAAATTTATATAATAGTATCCTATTGCTGACTTCCTTCGAAAGGGAACGGAAGACTAAGACCAAGACTCAAATAGAAAGAGAAAAGGCAAGGGCAAGGGCAAGGGAAAGGGAAAGGGAAAGGGAAAGTGAAAGGGAAAGTGGTCTGGTTTGGAGATTTTATATGATCATTCTTCATCAATCTCTCTGTGTCCAGTGACTTACTTGTCTTTGCCTCTCTGTCATGTCTTGGTCTTGGATAATGGGAACTATGCCTACTCAACTTGGGGATTCTATAAACGGCCAAAAAGAAAAACAAGGGGAATGTATTCCTGTAGGATATAGATTCCAACCAACAGAGAAGGAAGTCGTTGATCATTATTTGAAGTTGAGAAATTGTGGAATCGAGTTCAGTACCAATGTTCCTGATTTTAATGTTACCACGCTAAAGCTAGACCCATGGATATTAGCAAATAAATTTGAAGGTAAATTCGACCAAAAATATCAATAATGCATTTGCCTTGCTGAGTTCTTTTTAAAATTTTTAATCCTCACTATGCCGTATTACTCCATGAACACCACACAGAGGAACTGAAACATCAGGGGAATGATAAAGATTGGTGGTTTTTCGCGTCTCGAACCCGAAACCAAGATGCTGTAAGGCAAACGGAATCCGGAAGGTGGATGGAGACTTGTAAAAGTAAGAAGATCACGGAAAATCAGATAATGGGTATCATGACGACTTTTGTTTTCCACCTTCGTCAGACTCAGGGTAATGGTCGAGTTGGATATACCAGATATTCAAAATGGAAACTTTACGAGTATCGTTTGACAAACGAGTCTCTCGATGGCTTTCCTTTGATAGATGTATTCCTCCGTATACTATATGCTTTTAATTATTTGAAAATTTCGTGATTATTTATTTAAATTTTTTAAGGGTATGATATGCTGTCTGTTGAGATCTGGCTTCTTCACAAGTTTGTTCATTAAATTAACAGTCTATGAAGATGAAGCCATAAACGAGCAATAAATGTGTGTGTGTTTTTTTTTTTTTTACTTTGTAACTTTACAGGGAAAGACAGTTTATGTACTTTGTCATCTAAAGAGGGATGATGAAGCGAAAATCAAAACTGATGTGCAAGTTCCACAAACAAATGGTGATGAAATTTCTGGTCCAACGGTGAGGAAAGAAACCATCACTGGCATTTTAATCTTCATCTTTATTTATTTTTCTTTTATTAACTACATTTTCTTATGAGCCATGATTGAACTGGGCTTTAAAATGTTCTCATGCCTTCCCAATAACAGCGTCAGAGAAAAAGAACCATGCAATCAATGGAAGCAACACTTGTACCTGTAAATCAAGATAGCATTTTCACCAGCATAGACCAACAGATATACCCACAGCCACAGGACTGCTTCCTTTCCCCCTTTCAACCACAGAGTAGAGGTATCTTCGAGAATGTCCCGCCACTTGTGGAATCGTTTGGCAGTGATTCCTCTACTCTAGAATTCTCATGGGGCAGCAGCGGCAATGGAAGCGGATCAAGTGGTTGTGTTGATTATAATATAGATATTCTAAGTAATTCCCTAGAGGACCAGCATGCTCTGTTCGAACAACTGCAAATGGAGAGGCTTATCGGAGCTGGCGATGTGCTACCCTTTGAATCATTACTGTCCCAGGTAAATCCTAATTCCTAGACCACAGCACATTGTCATAGCTACCTTGCTACATTTCCTCAGAAAATCCTCGCAACAGATAAGAACATATGACTGGATTTGCTGTTGTGCTTGCCATGTGGTTCTGCAGGATGGCCCATCTGGGGGTATAAGTTCAGATCAGCAGAATGCCAATTTATATAGAAACCAACGAGCACAATCAACAAAATCATTGAGTGGAGTTGTCCCTGCAGAGGAAAAGAAAATATCTGCTGAAAATAGAAATGCAAGACCACAACCTTCATCTCCGCAATCTCCTCCTGCAGCGCACTCTTCAATTATAGTCAGAGAACCAAGGGGTTTCAAAGGATCGAATTCTCCATCTTCTGCCGAATCATTTCCAAAAGCTGAGGTATGAGAACTAATGAGGAATGCGTACACCTAATTCACAAGGTTTCAGAGTCTTTAAATATTAAACTTTAGTATCAAAATGTCCTGTGTTTCCATTATTGACATTGGTAAGATATCATTGATAAGGGCATTCAAATCTAATGAAAACATGAGTGTTTGAGAAACAATTTTCGAAGGAATTGATCATAGAAAAGTACAGCAGGCCCTTGCGTTATTGTTCTGGAGTTATATTGATTTTATTCTTGTATAACATCCATGTTCTTATTTATCTTTTTCAGGCAAGAGTGATCAAGGAGCCTATTGCAGCAAATCCAGAATGGAAGAAAAACAGCATCATAAAGATCGAAGAGGATGAAATATTGGCTCTAGAAACCACTGAAAAGTTAAGACTAAAGACAAGATCCATAACCCAGGATCAGAGCACTTTGCCTTTTCCTCCATCCAAGTACTTGCTTAATGTCGTTGTTGGCCTTGTGATGTTTGTAATTTGCTGGCAAATGCTCTATCTTTAAAATATGCAGGTATGTGTGAATGTTACTGATACTGCTATATAAGAAGTTGGAATCTAAATCAACACCGTAACTTATACCATAACAGTATGTTGTGACACGGAGCGAGTGTGCTGTAGAGTGTCTGTAATACGTTGCAGTGAGAAAGTGTGAAATATGATGTATGTGGAATTCGGAGTAGGATTGTGTTATTAGCAATTAGGCTGTCTCCCAAAAAAAATCAAAGGAGAGAGAGGTATGACGGAACAAAATATTATGTTGGAAATAACAGCATCGAGCTGAGCATTGTTCTTTCCTTGCCATTTGGTTTAATTGTTAAGGAAAACACTCAAAATGGTGGATTCTATTTTGTTATTCATTATTTACCAGAACAAGTCTCGGCTAAAAATCAAATAGAATCCGAAATTGAAGAATTCGAATCAGTGATAAAGCCCGAGCTCCAATTTATGGAAAACTAATGAAGTCTCAATTCTATAGTGGAATTCCTGGAGGTAAATCAACATCAAATGAATTTTCCTTAGGCCACCCAAGAGTTATGGACTCACATCTCCCTATTTTTTATGTGGTGGTGATTTAAGGTTTAGTGTATTGCTTTGTACTTTGTGTTTTATGATAGTGGCATCATCAATTTTGTGGAACTAGGTTGATGTTGATGCGTTGATTTACCGGGTGGGAATCGGATACTTTCAAAACTTAAAAGAGGAGGTTTTATTAGGAAGCTCATGATGATCCAATATAATGAATGCTATGGACTTTTGCTGAAGCTTGCAGATTAGGTGGTGAGAGCAAATCTTGTTATGCTTTTAGCTAATTTTCTCTTTTAGCCTTTACACTTTGCAAAGTTTTTGTTTTAGTTTATTTTTATTTCTTTCTTTTTACAATTATAATAAATATCTATTACAAGCTATTGGAAGGCAGTTGATTGCATTTTTTAGGTATGCAGAAATGAACTCGAAATAAATCACAATTATGGATTTTATTCTAATCTTATGTTTTGATGTATTTTTAAAAAATATTCTAAAAATTGACTTTGGCTTCGGGGAGAATTCAATTCCGCTCTTGAAAAAATGGAACCTATTCCGTTCTTTCCTCATAACGATTATTATTAAAATTACATTTTTATCATTTTATATTTATTATTCATATTAATTATTGAGGATATTTTTTACAAATACTATGTTAATTTCATTTTATGATATCCAAACAAATGAATGGATTTATCATTCGACCTATCAATTCATTCTATTTCAATCTATTCTAATTAGAACGATTCTTGTGCACAAACGTAATAAAAGATTTGCGCCACATTTTAAAAACCTATAGACTCGAAGGATATGATGGATCCACACTTTATAGAATGATTCAAGGGAGAACTATACATCTACCTTAAAAAAAAAAAAAAAAAAAAAAAAAACCCCATACTCCAACGGGCATTATGAGTTACTTCCAAAATAGTACTTTGAGAAGTACGGTGGGTCTTCACTTTTAAAATTAGTCCTAAGGCATAAAATTGAATATTAATTATTAGGAGCACAAAGACTCATGGACTCTTGGGAGCATACAATTCATACTTTCAAAACCCGATTTCTTGAAGGCGTATGGATCCATACTTTTAAAAATTGACTTGAAGAGTTGATTCTAAGTAATCACTAGATGCCCCTCTATAGCTAATTATGATTATATAATTAAATGAACTTATACATGTGTATTTGTTATTATGATTATCACATCAATCATATTTAAGTGGTATGTGGTGTGATATATGTATCAATATGATTATATGATAGTTGTCTTTGCTCACTCCATTTAGAATTTCTTTTTTTAAGGTGTTCATTTAATGGGTATGAAGAAAATAGAAAAGTGTAAGATGGAGAGTTGCATGGCTTTATTAGGGGCTAAGTACATTGGTAAACTACAACACCCTTCAAGTTTGGATCATTACAATATTAACAAAATTCTATTATCCTATTATATATATTTTTTAATGGAATCAGCTCCATTGGTTTAATGGTATGTTTCATAACCAATATCGTAGCACTAAATACTTATTATATGATCAATTATTATATATATATATATATATATGTATTCTAATGATAAGGTGATTGATTGGACGATGCCGTTGATAGGATAGTAGAAGTTTCTGACATTATTAATATGTATTTTGCTTATATTTACATACTTTATTTATGGGTAAAATCCACCAACACCACTATACTTGTAGAGAATACATACAAGTAATGAATTTTCATTTTAACCACCATAATCGCTTTAATTTTAAAATAGTGAGTTTACACCACTTGGATAAGACATGATGATATGACGATTAAAAACACATCTTACTATAGTGTGATGGATTTGCATTTTGATCTTTTTGAGTCATATAAATTGATTATAATTTTCTTGATTTTAAATGTTTAATGGCTCAATCTAATATATCTCGGATTTTAGAGGAAAAAATAAAATTTTAAATATTTTTACATGTTAGATAGTACATAGACAAGTTAATCAAAGAAATGATAAATAATAAGTGCCAAGGGGACCGAAAATTATTAGAGTGGTTTAATTGAAGTTTTAAAAAATTTAGTGGAATGATGGTCAAAATTAAAGTTCAATCATCAGTAGTATAAGATATTTTTAAAATATAATAGGGTTAGATGAAATCTACCATTTTATTTATAAGGTTATTTTAGTTTATTTACCCTTATGATTAGGTTATGTATTATTTTATAAATACTCCTTGTAACAAATAATGCACAATTATTCAATTGTCCATAAGCTACTCTTAAAACACTGCAACCATTGGTTACGGTGTTTTATTTTCTTTATTGGCTGGAATCAATCGTCAAGGTTGAAAAGAAGAAATTACATCACAATGATATGAATAGAGCGATATAAATAATAGTAATTGTTGATTGTAAATTGAAAAAAAAAATTGAAATACCCAAAGTCCTATTCGTATTTACTATATGCAATAAAATATATTTATATCATCCAAAGGAAATTCCTTAAATTAAACTAGAAAAAGAAATCCAAATTTTCTTTTCTTTCTATGTTATGTCCACCTTGTGAAGTCTTATATTATTTTTCTTTTCTTTTTTTTTTCCAAGCAGAAATAATTGTTGCGTCAGTATATGAAACATTAGAGTTAAAAGAACTCCATCCTTTCTTAAAAGTGAAAGGAAAGAGGAAGCATCATATTTTTAACAGGGTTAATTATAAAAACATGATTTATTTTGATTAATTTACAAACTTATGACTTGTGCTAATTTTCTTAATAAATAGGTGATCTGAGTTTCATACAAAATTGTTGTTTTAATTAATTACTACTAAAGGGATATGTGTTAGCATCTTATTAGTCTAAAAAATTAATTTAATAAAAATATTACTAAATAAAATTAAATAAATAAAATATTAAAATTAAAAATGAGAAAATTTGCAAAATTAATGTTTATGATCAATAAAATATTGACATGTGTCATTCTAAAATTATAAAATAATATTAATACTTTCGTATGATACTATGGTAACTTATTTATAAAAAAAAGAAATAAAATACTGTTATGTATTTATAAATTGATCAAAACACAAAACATGTTTTAATAATTAATCTTTTTTATTATTTATAAAATCGTATTCTATTAAGGTCTTCCTAGGGAAGGGAAAGGGAAAGGAAGGTTGGAGGTTCTATAAATTCATTCATCGTTCACCAATCTATCTCTCTCCGCCCAGCGACTTACTTGTCCTTGCCTCTCCACTAACTTGGACGCTTGTACTAGTAGAGTGACTCTGTCGTAACTTGGATGATGGGAGCTATGGCGACAACACAACTAAGGGAACCTATTTTTGTAGGATTCAGGTTCCAGCCAACTGAGAAGGAAGTCGTTGATCATTATTTGAATTTGAGAAATATGGGCTTTGGGGCTTCGACTTTAGTACAGTGTACCTGATATTGACGGTGCCACGCTAGAGCTAGAGTCATGGACAATGGAAGATATATTTAAAGGTAAATTCGACCAAAAAATGTAATATAATTTTATAGTTTATATGATATAATTATTTCATCAATATCAATTTTAGAATATTCGAAATTTATGATTTTCACAATAAATAAATGGATAAGATGCGTATATTTAACCACAACCACAGTATTGTATTGAATTTGATGAACAAGATTGATTTAATTATTTAATAGACACATTATCTCTCCAATCCAACTTTATTTCTCCAAAAGAGTATAATTTGTCTCTCGTATCCTTTTAATTTATGATGGAATAATTATAAAAAATATATGAAAAGTATATTTTTTTTTCTTTAGTTTTTACACACACACACACACACATATATTTATGATGAATTTAGTGTATGTTTCTTAGACTCGTAAGAGTTAAAGAAGCAACAATATGTTTATATTTTGTTTTTGTTCATGTTTATATTTTCATTATGTTATTATTGTTATTATGTTGTTTTATTATTCTAACTTCTTATTTATATCTAACTAAATATATTTATATGTCTATATATATTATTTAGAGCATATAAGCTCATTGTTATTTATTTATTTTCATACTTTACAATTTATTTATTTATTTATTTCATGCTATTATTAAGACTATTCTTTCTAATCTTTAACTTGTCCTTATCAAGTCAAAACAATTTTCTTTTCTTTTCTTTTCTTTTCTTTTTGGGACTAGTCTATTCTTAGTTCCGAGATACCTTGATGAAGCTAAGATTCACAATACTTAACCTTATTATTATGCTCTTATTTATTCTTATATATATTTTATCTTATTATGTGATATTGTTATATTTCTCATATCTACATAATCTCATCCATGCATGAATATGTTGATATTGTCTCAACAACAATGAAAAGGAGTTTTCTTAAGTAACAAAAATAAGAATTCTCTTTAAAAATAAATTTTATCACATAAGAAATGATTTTTCAATAAAAACTTAAAATTCTATCTTCACAAATATTTTCCAAAGTTAGAGAAATTTATCACAAGTTTTTAGTAATAACACTATATGGGATTTTATCAAGGAATACATAAAGTAAAGTTATCACATACTCTCTTTTCAAACCACTGAAATAAGAAAGTTTCTTTAAAACATAATATTACTAATTCTTTATTTAACAAAGGTTTTCTTAAACTCATTTTTAAAATTCTCATCAAACACATTAAGATACTAAGGTTTGGATAAGTTTTACAAAATCATCAAAGAATAATTTTTTAAGAATAAGTCTTACCTAGGAAATAAAATTGGTAAATAACTTAGAAGAACATTATTATTTATTTAAAGTGGAACTAACTTTAGCAAAAATCAAGAAAACATAAAACATGACTACCTTAAGGAAATTTTAGTCTTACCAAGAAATACTTAGAAAAAATTATATTTTTCAACTACTAGAATGAAGTTGCAGGAATCTTCAAAAGACTAAAATTACTTTTTAAAATTTAACTATTCTCAATATTAAGAAATGGAGTTAAAAGAAGGAAATACTCACAATAATTCAAGAAATTTTGCAACAAACCAATGTGAATTTTCCAAAGTCTTAGCTTTTTCCAACCTTTAAGACACATGGTTTTAGAAAATTCATTGTTGAGACAACACCACTAAATTCATGCATACAATATGAGTCTACACATATATATATATTCAAAGGATTTTTCAACTATACAAATATCTATATTTTTGTACAAGAAGTTTTGGATAAAGAAAAGTTAGAAAAATTGTGTTTTGAAAGTTGGGATTTTTATGATGAATCTGTACCTCACTATTTTGAGACCCAAAAGACTTCTTTTGATAAAAAAAATAACCTTAGAAATGAATAGATCTTTTCGATTAGGTAGAAAACGGTAAATAATATGCGAAATTCCGAGTTAAAATGAGCAAGTTATGGCCATTTTAAGTTGGACTTTCCATTCATGCGAATTTTGACGAATTCAATAAGATAGAATTAGAAAATTTAAGTAGATTTTGGATGAAATACTCATTTCGAGTATTTCTTTTGTTTAGATGATGCAGACCAAGATCTTCTCTTTTTCGAGATTACTTCGATTGATAGAAGATTGTTATGGACGAGTGAGTTTCCTTTACATTTTATGTATCTGCGCATGTGCCTGTAGAGTAGAGTACTAAATGTTAGAAAAAGATAAAAATTGATATGCGTGTGGGTTATCATGAGAGTTATGTATGTGATTTGTTTTGTGTAATCAAAGAACGATAAGTATATCAGAACTCAATTTGTTGATTGTTATAATTGCTTCTATGTATGTATTGTTATGTATGCAATTATTGCTTCATCGCTTTAAATGAATTAATGTCGGATTGGAAATTCCCTTAAACTAAATTGCTCATGCATATCACTTAGAATATTATTTCGCATTTTTGCTACTACTCCTCAGCGTGGGACCGGAAAAATAAGCTGCCTAGCTACATCTTGAGAATTTGGACGTTCGGGAATACAACCTCAAGTTGTAGCCAAGTAGGATCGATCGCTTTGGGTATGGAAAGCTCGATGACTAGTAGTACGGTTCGTTGGAACCCCAAGATGCGCGTAAACTTTTAAGGAGGTTGTTTAGGACCTAGTTCAAATCATTCCTTAACCATCGATGGAGGGGTAAATCCATCGTACCTATGAAACCGGATAGTCGTATGTATTATTTGATTATATAGTTGTTACATTTCATATGCTTGTTTAATAAACTTGGTTGAATGCTTGTTATAAGTACTTTGACATAAGGAATATCTCACTAAGCTAGTTATACTTATTCCCCAATAGACTTTTGATATTGCAGGATCGTTACCCAAGACCACCTTGTTTGTTTGAGTAGAGCTTATGCTTTGGGAAGCTTTTGGAGAGATTCTACTTTGAAGACTTAGATTAGATTTCTTCTAAAATCTTCTAGCTTTAGGTATATGTCTTAGTAATATTATATTATTCTAGAGACTTACTAGAGGAATGCCCTCAGAAGTTGTAAGACTTTATACTTTGATGAAATATATTAAGTATTATTTTACATGTTCCGTTGCCAATATCTTAAAATGCATTACTCCACCAGTCTCCCTTTGATGTGAATATACGCCTTGTATCAATATGGAAGCTTTCAAGTGGTTAAAGTAGTCATTCTTAAATTTTAATATTGTGTACGGTGGGCTGTCATGTTTAAAGTACCCGTTGGGGCGTGATAGAGAAATCGCGAAAACAAAATCTCACAAAGAGCTGTTACAAACTTACACACATAAGCACCAATGAGTGCTCAAGCATACGCTCCATAAGCACTCCATGCATGCCCCGTGGTCGCTCCATGCCCTCTCTAGGAGTGCTCCACATCAATCCCTGAGGAACTCTGAAAACACCTCAAGATCACACACCCGACACACACACACAGAGCATGCATGTGCTCAACTTAACGAGCACTCGACAAGGTAAACCATGAGTGCTTTATATCCACTCCATGGCCGCTCCAGAGGCGCTCCATGGGTGCCATTGTCCTAGCTCCTTGAGCACTAGGTTTTCATTCTCAAGTTTTCTTAACATACTTGATGATTTATATACCTATTATATATATGTATATATATATATATATCCTTATGAACAAGTATATGCAAAAAATTATTTATTCTATTTTATTTATTCTTCATCACACATACATGTTATGGTCTTAAAAAGTAAAATTTTAGTTTAATAAACATTTAATATATATTTAAACTTTAGGAAACTACGAATATGTTAAAAAAATAATCAAAGGACTAGCTACTAAATGTAGCTATATAAATAATAGAAATTTCAATTTACATAAGACAGATAAGTTTAACAAATGGAGAAATAATAATAAAAATTTGCTATCAATATGACACTAGCGAAGAGAAATTTAAATAAATTTAGAGTAAAGAAAATACCCTAAATAAAAATATAAATATTACATAAAATCAAGACAAGCAAAATGAAATAAATAATAGATAGTAAATACTAATTACCTTAAGGTAGAAATACTAAAGGGACTACATAAATAATAAAAGCTTAATAATAAAATTATTAAGCAAAAATAAGATTTAAAATATTCTATAAGTCAAATATAGATCATAAATGAGAAAATAGGACAAAAAATAATAATAACCAATTTTAGAACTTATTACAAAACTATAAATACGGTAATGAACAGTTGTTATTTCATTTCATAGGAGATATTGAGTCCACGTTATCAGATCCCGAGTACTTTCCAGGGACATATCAAGCAAACAAGAATGCTCAGGTGAAAGAGTTTTAATGATCTGTTATTTGCTTGTGTTTGCTACTACTTGTTGTTATGTTGGTGTATTGCTTGTCTATTTATTAACTGATTGTTGTGAATGCCATCATCTGCATGATTGCCAGAATAAATAGATAATTATAATTGCTTGACTAAACTAATCAGATATATCCGTCGCATGTGCTTGAAACCCCCTGTAGGAAATGTCTCGGATTTGTAATTGAAAGTATTTTTGAAATTTATGTTCAGAAGACCACGACTTAGAGAATTTCAGGTTGCCTTTCTAACTTTTAAACAAGTTTTATCAAAAGAGTTTATGATAAACATGGGACATTTCTGAGTATTGGTTTGACAGTGGGTGTTACCTAAGTTGAGGTCCACTTGTCAATTGGCAGTAGATATTACCCGAGTTGGGGTCTACTTGCCTGATTCACCATGATTTGGTGATAGATTATTTGATTCACCATTAGTTGGTGATGGATTGTTTGATTCGCCATTAATTGGTGATGGTTAGTGCGATTCGCCATTATATGGTGATGGATAAATTTAAATATAAACCAATATTAACCAGCGTAAACTACGTTAACACGTTGGGGAATATTGCTTTTTACCAATGACCCGTAAGCATTAGTTAAGTCTGGATGGATGCTAACACTAGGCAATCTCGTTTAAAGTAAGATGAAGTATCCCATACAACAAAAGTATGGGAGACAATCGACATGTAGACAACATAAATCAACATCATTTATGGCTCCGGATTCCCACATATATGATGCTTGCATTCATCACGTATGCATTCATATCACGTGTAGATAGATTTTGCATGAATATTTATTTAATGCTTGATAACTTGTGTGACCAGTAGTAGTGAAGAATGAACTCACTAAGTTGTGGTTTCGCTTACCCCAAATCGTTTTTGTGCAGGATTAACACTAGCTGGGATCGGGCTAAGAATGTGTGAAAAGTACTTCTCTATCAAACTTTCTTGAAGCTAAAAAGTTAGATTGCTATGAATTTAGAATATAATTTTGAATAAATTGTACAAATAGCTGAGACTTTACATTTTATAGGATTGAGACCCCATTTTTACTATTTAGTAGGAGATACTGGTTCTCTACGATCTTGGTGAATTAAGGAAAATTGGATTCCATAGTTGAATCTCAATAATACTACCATATGTATATGTATTATAGAGATAGTAATAAATAAGTAGAGTCTTGTAAACTCTTATTTGCAAGATAGTTTTCCTATTATGGGTGCACATGCACTATGGTGAGTTTAAGTTAATCCTATTAGGCCTTCTTTTGAGGCTTGATAAAAACAAGATAAAATCCACGGTCCTATTTCACTCACTTATCCTTTCAAACCTCCAGGATCGCTTATAATTGGAACCATACATCATCATCATCAACATCAACATCATCAACAAGACACCATCATCATCATCATCAATATCAAATCATCATCATCATTGTAATACCTGGAAAAAGGATAACAACAACAATAATGAGCTGAAACCTAATACATAGTAATACAATCACACATGAAATGACACACGAATTTAACTAAATGCAATGCATCAAACAACAAGTTATTACCTTCCCATTAAAGTAAATCAAACAACATGGAAGCACTCATATTCCGAGACAATCCCTAGGAACCGAGGTCGTAAGTAACAGCAGACACTCAAGAGGTTGATATAGACAACTCGAATACCTATATCTCCTACATAACATTACAAGAAAATAGCTTCATCTAAGATTTATAGCTGTTACTCGACTCTATTCATCCCAGTCCATAATATCAATTAGTTTAATTAGTCTAAAAAATGTGAACTAAAATATATTACTTCCCTAAATAGCCATTGGGTTGATATAGTTTACCCATCGGCTACCCATCGAGTCACTTATGAAAGTTATTGCATCATGACAGGGGTAACATAAGCACTGAAACTACCATATCCCCCTGGGATAAGGTTGTTGCTCCCCACACCAGATTCAACGGTACATGCATAAGCAATACTCATTAATTATTAAGACGAGTTTAAGTTTTAATTGATTTCGGATATCTATCCTAGCATACAAAACATAGTTACTGTGTACCTTTTATATGAAATCCAAACAATCTTAGAAGCCTTTTTAGAAGATATATCAGATATTCATATCTGTTCAAGAATTAAATTCATATAATAAATTAAATTAATTATCCATTACATCAAACTTTTATTAAAATCCTATTTGATCAGACATTAATTAGGAACCCCGCTATGGTTGCAAATATCTTTCCGCCAAAATATGGACAATTCTCCATTGTTTATCAAAGTATTTCTTTTCACTTTGTTTATACTATTTTATTACAACAACATCATCAAAACATTCATTTCCTAAACAAGCATACATTTGAAACAACATACTTCCTGTGTTATTTATGGTTTATTCTAACTCATTAACCAAAGCCAATTATTAGCTATTAAGCTTATTTTAACTTAACTTAGACAAATTGATTGGAGTTAATCATTTAATTCAATTACTAAGCCAAGGTGATTAAACTCAATCAATCTAATTCATTTTAACTCTCTATAACTTATTACGTCAAGTTGAACTTAAGTTTATTAACTAAGATCATCTTATATCTAACTTCTATATTTAATCTAATTATTTATTAATTCTATAAATTTACTAAACTCATGTTTAATTATATCATTTAACTAATATAACATATCAACTATCATTTATCTACTTCATTTTATTTTTCTTTCTTTCCTTTTCTTTTCTTCTTTATGAACAGCTCCATGGGACAAATCACGCTCGTGTGGAGGCCGTCATCACCAATACGGGCCTTGTCATGCTCGTAACAAGGAGATAACGCTCTTGTCACGGCCGTGATCTAGGTTGTTTCCTTTAAAAATTCTTATAAGAAGAGATCATGCCCTTCATAATAGCCATGATCTAGGTCGTGATGTTCATTACTTGCATTATAACGCCCGTTATCATGTTTTATCTTTTGATTAGAGGAGATCACGGTCCTTTTTATGCTGGTGATCTTCCTTGATTTTACATTCTGCTTCCATCACGGGTTGTATGACATCCGTGATAAACATAAGGAACATGTTACTTTTTTTCTTTGTCTTTTACACTAATTTTATCTACTTCATTTCAACATACATCAGCAAAACATCTTAATAATAACATATTCAAGTAAAATTTTAACGTATAAACACTTCTATATACATATCTATATCTTTTTGCCACAAATCATTCCATCAAACACATAGTCTATACAAATATACATATATTTAGGTTTTTAGTATACATGACCATATATCTTTAGTTCATCACTATTATCACAAGTTCTACATATATCTAGTCCTAATACAACATTTACATACAAAAACAACAACCAAAACAAGAAATAAACAAGATGAACCTAATTAACTTAATCTTTACTTTTACTCTTTTTCCTTAGTGTTTATGCTCCTTCATGTATATTTTTCATCGTCTATCTTGCTTTCCAACTTTGATTTATCCTATAATCTTGTTGGAATTGAGATTTAGGTTTAGGTTCTTTGAGAAAGGGGAGGAGAAGAAAGAGAAAGAAAAAGAAACAAAAGGAAGAAAGAAAGAAGGGGAAAAAGGTAGCAACATGAAAAAGAAAAGGAAAAGAAATAAAGGATTATATATATAAGGAATTGCGAAATATTTTAGGATAAATGTATTAGGTTTAAATCTTTCATATCAATATCTTTGATTCTAAAAGTGTTTAAGAAATAATTTAAGAATCAAAATGTTAGAAATAAAGAACTTGAGATAAGGATCTGATTTAGGAGATTGGTTTTATATCAAATTGATATTTAACTTGAGCTTAGGCTCAAATATGATATTTTTAGGAAAGCAAGTGATTCAAAATTTACCTGGATTGAGAATATAGATTTGAGCTAAAGTTTAGGGATTTACAAATCAACTAGACATTTAAACAACATGTTTAGAGGTTTAAGGATTTGAAATCTCAAATTTCAACTTAATTCTATTTACTAAATTAATTTCATTGATTTATCTAATCATAATTCATTATCTATTTTACTTGCTCCAATTAAACTATCTAAATCCATTTCTAACTTAGATAAAAGGTTGAGATGTTTCGTTCTAATAAAACTAAAAAGATAAAAATAAAAATAACATTAACCTGTTTTCTCTTTAGTCAAACTATTATAATAATATATGTATTAAACGATGATACCATTATTTTATGATGTTAAATTTGTAGTTAATATTATTTTTCAATTATCATTAATGACAACTCTATTAAATTATAAAAGAATACGTATCTATGATACTTGAAATCAATTTTTTTTTAAATGTGTTCTTGAAATAATTATTACCTATTGTTTTCTTTTAATGTTAGCTAAAAGAAATTACCCCTTTTTAAAACAAACCCTTTTGTTAGTCAAACTATTATAGTAATATACATATGATAATACAATTAATTTATGATGTCAAATTTGTAATTAATTATATGTTTCAAATATTATTAATGACAATTCCATTAATAATTTGTAGGGGCATTTACAATTTTTTAAAATATCTTTTATTTATTTAAATTGTTTTTATTTCTACCAATGACTTTGTGGTTTAGTGGTATCTCTCTTGGTCTCTCATATGAAAGGTTTCACGTTCGACTATCCCCTTCTCCCATTGTAATGGCAAATATATATATATATATATATATAATTCATGTCATCAATGATTTCAGGAACTTTCATTAGTCATTACCATGAACAAATATGTTCTAACACCATTATTGTTTGCCAAATCAATGTTGATAAATCAAATCTATATCTTATTTGCATTTTAAAGTGAGGTTTCTTTCCATCTTATCAAGAATATATAACGGTTTGTTATGCTTCAGTATTAATGGTTAAGGATGTAATATTATTGGGCATATTAAATTATAATTCATAAGAATGTTATCATGTGTTCCTCTTAAAATGGTAACTCCACCCGCTAACATTAAAAAGTTTATATAGTTCATTTTATATCTCAACTTTAAAAATTATATATGTGAAGTATAAATTTGTCTCAACTTTTAAAACCTTACACAGATTTTGGCTTAAGTTTATAAGTTATACATATAAGTTATATTTTATGTATATAAGTCATATGCATTTAATGTTTTATAAGTTATAGGTTATATATATATATATATAATAAGCTATAATTCACATATATAAACCATAAGTTATACATAAGGGTAATATATGTATAGTTATAAATTATATAACACATTATTTTTATTTATAAGTTATGATTTATATACTTATATATAAATATATGTTTGAAAAATATAAGTACATAATCTAATGATTATGAATACTGTATAAAGGGCAAATAAATAGGACATTAATAAAATATATAAGTTGTATATATAAGTTATATGTACATATATTTTATAAGTTATATATACGTGTTTTATATGTTAGATATATTATATATGTGTGTGTATGACATATGAACGAACACATAAACTATATATATTTGTATATATGTGTGTATGTTATGAGTATATGAGTAAATTTATACAACTTTTTTTTTATAATAGCCAAATAAGGATATATTGATAATTTTAAATTTTATTCCTAGTTTAGAATTACTATTAATAAATTAAAGTAAATGCTGGAATATATTTTCCTAAAAATAAAACTTCGAATGAAGTAAACAATGGAATATTTCATTTATAGTATATTACTGGTAATATCATTCACAGTGCATAACTTTTCGATCCCCTCTATTGAATATTGCAAAAAGCAAATTGCATTATAATTAAAGAATAAGCTCCTTATTATATTTATAATATTAAAGCAAAAGCTATCTTTGATATCTCAATTTTTATTTTTATTTTTGTTTTTATTATATAATACTATTTACTGATAGCATCCTAACCCTACAACACATGTTCAAATACCAAATCTTTCCATTAGTGAACACAAAATTCAATAATGATAGCAATTTCCTTATTATAAACTATCCATTAATCGCTGCCGGGTTGTCCTCACACCTAAAGATGTTGGAAGCAAAGAAAGGAACATCAACATCATTTTAAGTGATGGGATGATCCACTTAGCATAAAACAAAGCTGTCACTGGTTGAACAAACTTCCCAGGGGAGGTAACGGGGAAGACCAAGACTGAGATAGAAAGGGAAAGGACAAAGGTCTACTTCTGGCAAATACATGAATAAATTGACGAGGAGTTTCTAAAAAGAAAAACCTCACCGTCCCAACCTTGTTGTGTGGTTATCTGCTGTACTTAGTATACAAATGACTGAAGCCTTTCTCGTAATATCTACTGAAAGCCTTTCTTTTTGAGATTGGAGATTCCATAAAACCATTCTTCATCATTCTCTCTCTGCCCAGTGACTTACTTGTCTCTGCCCAACTTGGTGCTGCTAGTAGAGGGACTCCGTCATAGCTTTAGATAATGGGAAGTATGCCGACACAACCAAGGCAATCTATTCCTGCAGGATTCAGGTTCCAACCAACACAGAAGGAAGTCGTTAATATTTTCTTGAAGTTGAGAAATTTTGGCTTGGAATTCAGTACCTGTGTTCCTGATATTAACGATTCCGGGGTAGACCCATGGATATTTATAGAAATATTTAATGGTAATTCGACCAAAAACATCAATAACGCATTTGCCTTTCTGAGTTCTTTTTGAAATTTTTTATCCTCACCATGCCGTATTACTCCATGTGCACTACACAGATGAGCTGAACCATCAGGGGAATGATAACGATTGGTGGTTTTTTTCGTTTCGAACCCGGAACCAAAATACCGTAAGAAAAACGGATTCCGGAAGGTGGATAGATGCTGGTGAGAGTAAGAAGATCACGGAAAATCAAATAATGGGAATCATGACGCCTTTTGTTTTCCACCTTCGTCAGGGTAAAGGTCGACGTGGATTAACTAGAATTTCACAGTGGAAACTTTATGAATATCGCTTGACAAACGACTCTCTCGACGGAATTCCTCTTATAGATGTATTATTATTCTTCCTTTCCTCCGTATACCATATGCTTTTAATTACTTGAAAATTCCGTGATTGTTCATTTAAATTTTTTAAGAGCGTAATATGTTATGAGAATCAGGCTTCACGAGTTTGTTCGGCAATTAACAGTTTATGAAGAAGCCATGAACGAGCTATATTTTGTACTCTGTAACTTTACAGGAAAAGACGCATTATGTACTTTGTCACCTAAAGAGGGATGATAAAGCAGAAATCAATACTGATGTGCAAGTTCCACAAACAAATGTTGATGAAATTTCAAGTCCAACGGTGAGAAGAAAGAAACAATCACTAGCATTTTAATCTTCATCTTTTTTTTTTTTTCATTTGCTACATTTTCTTATGAGCCATGGTTGAAGGGGGCTCTAAAATGTTCTCATGCATTTTCAACAACAGCGTCAAAGAAAAAGAACCATGGGACCAATGGAAGCATCACTTGTATCTGTAAATCAGAAGAGCAATTTCACCAGCATAGGGCAGCAGATTTACCCACAGTGCCGTTTCCTTTCCCCCTATCAAACACAGAGTATAGGTATCTTCGAGAATGTCCCGCCACTTGTGGAATCGTTTGGCAGTCATCACTCTGCTCTGGAATTCTCATGGGGCAGCAGCAGCAATGGAAACGGATCAAATGGTTGTGCTGATTTTAATATAGATATCCTGAGTAATTCACTAGGGAACCAGAATGCACTCTTCGAACCACTGCCAATGGAGATGCCTCTCAGAGATGGCGATGTTTTAGAGTTCCATGGAGTGCCATTCCTTGAACCATGGACGTACCAGGTAGATCCTAATTCCTAGACCATAGGACATTGTCATAGCTACCTTGCTATATTTCCCCATGCGTCGAAAATCCTCATTACAGATGAGAACAAATGACAGGATTTGTTGTTGTGCTTGCCATGTGGTTCTGTAGGATCGCCCATCTGGGGAGACTATAAGTTCGGATCAGCAGAATACCAATTTATATAGAAACCAACGAGCACAATCAGCAAAATCATTGAGTGGAGTTGTCCCTGAAGAGGAAAAGAAAGTATCTGCTGAAATTAGAAATGCAAGATCACAACATTCATCTCCACAATCACCTCCTGCAATGTGCTTTCCAGTTATAGTCACAGAATCAAGGGGTTTCAAAGAATCAAATTCTCCGTCTTCTTCTGCTGAATCATTTCCAAAAGTTGAGGTATGAGAATTAATGAGTGTCTTTAAATATTAAAATAGAATCAAAAGTCCCGTGTTTCCATTATCGGCATTGGTAAGATATCATAGATAAGGGCATTGAAATCTAATCAAAACATGAGTATTTGAGAAAAAAATTTTCATTGATTGTAGAAAAGTGAAAGCAGGCCCTTGCGTTATTTTTCTGGAGTTACATTGATTTTATTCTTGTATAATATCCATTTTCTTATTTATCTTTTTCAGGCAAGAGTGATCAAGGAATTTGCTGCAGCAAATCCAGAATGGAAGAAAAACAGCATCGTAAAGATCGAAGAGGATGGAATATTGGCTCTAGAAACCACTGAAAAGTTAAGACTAAAGACAAGATCCATAACCCAGGATCAAAACACTTTGCCTTTTCCTCCATCCAAGTACTTGCTCAATGTCGTTGTTGGCCTTGTTATGGCATTTGTAATTTGTTGGCAAATGCTCTATCTTTAAAATATGCAGGTATGTGTGAATGTTACTGATACTACTACATAAGAAGTTGGAATCTAAATCAACACCGTAACTAATACTATAAGAGTATGTTGTTAGATGGAGCAAGTGTGCTGTAGAGTGTCTGTAATACGTCGCAGTGAGAAAGTGTGAAATATGATGTATGTTGAATTCGGAATAGGATTCTGTTATTAGCAATCAGGTTGGTCTCTCAAAAAGAAAAAATCAAAGCAGAGAGAGGTATGACAGAACAAAATATTATGCTGGAAATAACAGCATTCTTTCCATGAATCCTCCAGCTGTGCATTGTTCTTTCTTTGCCATTTGGTTTAATTGTTAAGTAAAACATTCAGAAATGGTGGAATCTATTTTTCTTATTCATTGTTTACCAGAATAAGGCTCAGCTAAAAATCAAATAGAATCCGAAACTGAAGAATTCGAATCAGTGATAAAGCCCAGGCTCCAATTTATGGAAAACTAATGATGTCTCAATTCCAGAGTGGAATTCCTGCAGGTAATCAACATCAAATGAATTGTCCTTAGGCCACTCATGGGCTATAGACTTACATCTCCCAATTTTTTATGTGGTGATGATTTAAAGTTTAGTGTATTGCTTTGTACTTTGTATTTTATGATAGTGGCATCATCAATTTTGTCAGAAATAGGTTGATGTTGATGCTTTGATTTACTGGGTGGGGGGAATCGGGATACTTTCACAACTTAAAAGAGGAGGTTTCATGAGGAAGATCATGATGATCCGATATGATGAATGCTATGGACTTTTGGTGAAGCTTGCAGATTAGGTAGTGAAAGCATATCTTGATATGTTTTTAGTTAATTTTCTCATTTAGCCTTTAGACTTTGCAAAGCTTTTGTTTATGTTTTTTTCCCTTTTACAATTATAATAAATATTTATTACAAGCTGTTGGAAGGTAGTTGATTATTTTTCCTTTTCGGGTCTTCTTAAAGATTTTGCTAAACACTTCAATCCATTACACATTGGTAAAGACATTTAGGGAACTCCTAAATCGTAATAGTCTTATCCTTTGAACATAACACTAGTGCAGAGGATTACCTTATTGATTATTATTAATAGTCTTATCCGTTGAAGATAGGGAATTTAGATATATGATCATGTTTTAAATATTTACGTACTACAGTGTTATGATAGGGCATGGACCTAAGTTGATCATTGGTTGGTCTTACTTGTTTGATTTGATGGACTCTTTAAGTCATCTAGTTTTGTTGAAATGTAGGGTTGTGGTTGTTCTTATGATTATATGTGAAGTTGTCTCTTGTGTATCTATTGACTTGGAGTTAATGTGATGAATGTGTATTTGAAGTTATAATAAGTATTAAATGTGATTCCTAATAGATTCTTACCTTAACATGTCCATATTATAATGATAAATGACGTTGAAAGACATAAGTTTATCTAAGATATCAATATTTCGAGGTATTAGAAAAAGATTCATCATTTTACAAAATGAATTAAATAAGATATCAATATTTTGTAAAATCATATAAGATATTAGCATTTAAATTAATTATTTTATAATCAAGTGTGTCTACATAAAATCATTTATCATTATTTTGTATTGAAGCATTGCCTACTGAAAATTTCTTTAATGTTACACAAAATTCAAGATATGAATATATTAACTATTTCTTTATTTTTCGATTGCCGATCTCATCACATTTAAATTGTTAATAAAAACCATATATAAGCCTAAGGATAATGAAATCTCTAAGAAATAAATTAATGAGGGAGAGTGGTGTCCCCCTCTCTCCCCCAAAAAAAAAAAAGAAAAACCCCTTTTTTTTCATTATTGCGGAAAAGGGATTTAAATATAATTCTACTTCATAGGCCATTACTAATGCCATTGGGCTACGAAACCTATAGCAATATAGCAAGACTGAATTGTCTTCTTTTTCCTTTCTTTCTTTTTTCCTCTCTCCCTTAGATTGGCCTTTTGATCAGCTAAGAAGACCAAAATTTTGCCTTATAATCAGTTTAATCAAAACTTAAGGACCAAAGGAACATAAACTTATGTTGTGTTAGTGAATTGCATGACTCTACTGAAAAACATGGTTCGATTTTAAGAGATTTTTCCTTAGCATTGAATTGTTTGACTATGAACTTACTTGGATGCGACCAAACGTACTGCTTAGAAGACTGCATGCTTATGTTAAGGCATAGTGGGTTTAAGTTACTGTAGTCGTCTTTATTCCTTCGCTTGTACATACTCTTGCATCTTTTAAATGTCTACTCTATGAATTTTGAGGAGTAAAAGGTGAAATATAAATTTGTCACGGTTCATTCAACTTGATTGAAAATTTTGAGCTTGGGCTGAAGTTAAAGTGATATGCGATATTGTTAAGATGAATTTGATTAAACTTATTTAAACATGATTTATTTAAAAGTACTTATATTTAATTTTATAAACCAAATATGGTACGATGATTTTATCTAGTCCAGTATTGTAAAAAATTGTTTAACCAAATATTACCTTATCAATGTGAAATGTTATAATTTAAATGTGTTTTGTCTTTGTTTACGTTTCGCATGCAAATATTTTTCATACTTATGGATATGGCTATTAATGTTCCTAGCTAAGAGTTTTGGATAATCTTCATTAAAGTTTATTATCTTATTTGTTTTTATGTATGAAATATTATTTTTATTATATTATATTTATAGGAGAAAACCAGCCAAATGCTGGACGCTACGAAGGACAAGGCCCAAGCAGCTAAAGAGAGGACTTGGAATGGAGCCTAGGAATAGTGAGGACGATCTTCGCAATTTCAGGGATTAGAATAAGAGTTTGATTTTATTTTGTGGCATGCCGCACTCTTTTTTTTTTTTTCCTTTGTGGCTATAATAACGTGGCGATTGAGAACTAATCCAATAAACTCGGTCCCGAAGGAACTAATAAACTCGGTAGTAAAGTCAATGGGCTCTAAATAAAACTCGGTATTAAAGTGAAGAGATTTTAGGACTGTAAATGAGTCGAGTTGAGCTTTTAAAGGCTTGGATTCGGCTAGTTTAAAATTTAGTTAGTTCAAGCTCAAATCGAGCTTTTCAACGAGCCCGAAATTGGTGCTGAAATTCGATTTGTTTAGTTAAACGAGCTTAAGTTTGAGCTCCAGCTGAGTCAAGTTTTTTATTAAGCTTAACTAGCTTTTATCGAGTTTGGATTTTAAGTCAAAGCTCAACTCATTTACATAACCTGTTTTTCATTTTTTTTAATCTAAAATATAATATATAAGTGTTGCTATAATATATATATATATATATTATTAAATAAAAATTAGTTTTTGTTATTATTATTTTTTAGTTATAGATAATATATCATGCATAAAAAAAATTTATAAATTTGCTAACAAACTTATTAATGAGTCTGTTAATGAACCGAGTCACGAGCCTATTCACTAGCTTGTTTACGAGCTAGCTCGCGAGCCTAAATCAAAGTTTAAGCTCAACTCGTTTAGATAAACAAGCTTTACTTTAAGTTCGAGCTAGACTCGTTTAATAATCGAGCTCGAGTCAAATTGAGCTTGAATAGCTCACGAATAGTTCAGCCCATTTGCAGCCTAACAGGCCCTCTAGTAAACATGTCATGAGACGCGATAATAAATGTGGTAGCTGTCTTTATAATATATTTTAATTTCTTCTTATGTTATTTTCTTTCGATGTTCGTGTGATTTTTATTGGGTAGGATTTCGTTGCAAGTGATGGGACTTGAACCTGTAGTTTCCATCTTGACAGTAGAGTGCTATGAGGAATTGAACTACAAAGGAGTGGTAAGAGTAGAGTACGATTAAAATAGATATGAGAAGATAAAAATATTAGTAACATAATTGAAACCATTATATTATTCATGAATAATGATGATACTTCCCAAAAATTGAAACTATTGATCAATGGAGGATTAATATGAGAAATTATTGATCAATGAAGAAACAATATCTTCATCTTTGTTTAGTAAGATATGAAAATGAATAATTGACTCATTCCATATTTTGATGCGACCAATTTGTTTAAATTCATTGAATATAATAATTAATATATATTAATTATTATATTTATTTTAATTTAATAGAGTTGGTGTTACTAATACAAAGTTCTCAAAAAATTATGTTAATATAAAATGTATCAAGAGAAAGTAATAACAATCTTTTAAAATAATAAGAATCTAGCATTAAGAATCTTCCAGAATAATAAAAAATATTTTGGAAATAGTGGTATCTTGAATATAAAACTATAATTTCCCAAAAAAAAAAAAAAAAGCAACAAGATTTTGAATGTTTTAAATTGAAACACCTGAAATCCTCACCTAACTAAAGTAGAACTTTCATGATTGAATAATATAATAGATAGTTAATTATAGACCTGGATTTGAACTTAGTTTAGATTTTAAATTTAGATAGTTTAGTTAAGCAGAACAAGTAAAAAATAGAGGATGATTATATAAATAGATATGAATTAATAAATAGAAGTAAAGTGAAATTTGAGATTCCAAATATTCTTTTATTCATCTATTAACCTCAAAGATCTTTTTTAATGAATCAAATTATTGAATTATTCCCAATCATTCATTTTTAAACTTCTTTTTCTTAAATTTCAATTCCACAAAATCTTTAAACGTATAATTTTAAGTGTTTTGTAAATTTCTAAACCCTTGAACATTAGCTTAATTTTCATTTCTTAAATCCCTACAAATTTTGAATTCAAGTGCTTATTTAAAAAATATCATTTTCTAAGCCTAGACCCAAATTAGATATCAATTTCTTATAAATTGAATTCTTGAACTAGATTTCTAGTACAGATTATTAATTTCTATTATAAAGAGTCTTAAATTACTTTCTAATTATTTCCATAACCTAATATAATTATGTGAAAGGTTTAAACCCAATGCCCTGCCCATAAAATATCTTTTATCCTTATCCTTTATTTTCTTTTCCTCTTTGGACTTTGCAGTTGCCTCTTTCCTTTCCCTTTTCCCTTTTCGTTTCTTCCTTTTCTCTTGTTCTTCTTTCTTCTTTTTCTTTCTTTTCATAAAAATTAACCTCAAAATCTCAAATTCAAGAAGATCAAAGGAGAAATTGAAGTTAGGAAACAAGATAGAAGATGAAAAATATGCATAAGGTAGCTTCATCAATTGGAAAAGAGGAAGATCAAGTAGTTTCTGTTTGCTAGACAAATCAGTTGTTGTTTTCTTTGTTTTATTTGTTGTTCATGCATGTGTATGGTGATTTAAAACTAGAAATAAGTAGGGATTATGATCAAATTTGTAAACAAGAGATATATAAATATGTATGACAAAACCCAGTTTAGTATATACATGTATAGATTAGATGATTGATGGCATGAATTGATGAAATATGAAGTAATAATATGTATATAGATGTTGTAAATTATTATTATAACCTGTATATTGATTATAAGATGTGTGTTGGATTTATGATGCAAAACCAATAGTTAAATAAGATAAGTTTTTTAAGGAAACGAACAGAGCAAAGAGCACAAGGGGAACAGGGGTGACCTATTTAGTCGTGCTTTTTTACCTACCCGAGAAGAAACACGACTTACCCTATCCCTTCATGTTTCTCTTAGCGAAGAAACACGACTTACGACTAGCCTTATCCAACCGTGCTTCTCTACGTTTCTTTTATTAAACATAACTCCATAACAATAAGGCTGGAACATGGCTTTCCTTATCCAACCGTGTTTCTCTCTTATCCTTAGGCACTTAACATGTTAAGTGAAACACAGAAGGAACATGACTAGCCTTATCTTGTCATGTTTCCCTCTGTTCTTCAACCCAAGAATAAAATACAATAGGAACACGATTAAATGTATTTAGTCATGCTTCTTTTATGCGAAAACACAGAGGGTAACACGACTAAACCTATCTACCTATGTTCTTCATAAAAATTAAAATAAAATAAGATAAAAATAAAAATAAAGTAAATGAATGATATGTTAGTTAATTTACATAATTAAGAGTAAGTTAACGAAATTTATAGATTAATGACTAAATAGATTAAATATAGAAGTTAAGTATAAAATGAACTTAGTTAAAGGATTTAAGTTCAACTTGACTTAATGAACCTCAATTAATTAAAATGAATTAGATTGACTAAGTCTAATCAACTCGGCTAAGTTAAGCAATATAGACTTAACTGGAATTGGCTTAGATTATTGTGTTCAGTTAAACCATAAATAGTAACGGGAGTATGTTGTTTCGAATGTTGGTTGCTAAGAGAAATGAATGTTTAAAAGTGATTTTCATGAAAACAGGTAATTATAAACAAAGGAAAAGAAATAATTTGACAAACAATGGAGACTTTCTCGCATCTTGGCGGGATAATTTTTGCAGCCATGGCAATTACTTATATGAGTTTAATTTTATAAGCAAATGCTTGAAGCTACCATTCTACCTTATCTTTTGGTCTATCTCTTGATCTTTGCTAGATTTTAAATAAGGTATGCAGTAATTTGCATGTTGTTTGTTAGGGTAGACATTCATTAATAAACTAAAACTTAAAGCCGGCCTAATTAATAAGTGTTGCTTGTACTTGTGTCGTTTAATCCAGTCCGACGAGTAACAACCTTGCTCGGAGTCAAGCACGGTAATTAGGTGCTTAGGCCAACCCCTAACATGATGCAATGATATGCCATGATGCAATGGTAGTTTACAAGTGGCTCAATGATAGCTAGTGGGGGCAAAAAGTATCGACGTAATGTCTATCTTGATCGGAAAGATGTCATATAGTATGGATCACGTTTATGCGACCAATCGACCTATACTATGTTATAAACTATGATGGGTAGAGATGTGTAATGGCAGTGAACTTAGATAAAGCTATTTTCCTTTTCAGTTAAATATTGGGGATATAGGTATTTAGGCTTTCTATATCAATCCTGAAATATCCCAAAATTCTCACATAAGTTAGAAATTAAAATTAGATAGTTTAAATGAAGCAAGCAAAATGGACAAAGAATTATAATTAAATAAATTAATGTAATAAATTGGTAAATAGATTTAAGTTGAAAATTGGGATTTCGAATTCATAAACCCTTAAAACATGTTGTTTAAATGTTTAGTGGATTTCGAAATCCTTAAATGAAGCAAGTAAAATGGACAAAGAATTATAATTAGATAAATTAATGTAATAAATTGGTAAATAGATTTAAGTTTAAAATTGATATTTCGAATTCCTAACCCTTAAACATGTTGTTTAAATGTTTAGTGGATTCCTAAATCCCTAAACTTTAGCCTAAAATTTTATATCCTTAACTCCTATCAATTTTGTAATCATTCGTCTATCTAAAAACATCAGTTCTTGAGCTTAAGCTCAAGCTAAATATCAATTTGATATAAACCAAACTCATAAATTAAATTCTTATTCCAAGCTATTCATTTCTAACATATATATTTTCAAATTATTTTCTAAACACTTCCAGAATTAAAGATATTAATCTGAAAGTTTTAAACTTAATACATTTACCCAAAAATATCTCCTAATTCATATTTATTAACCTTTTTATTCTTTTTTTCCTTTTCACGCCTTTCCCTTCTCCTTTTCCCTTTCCTTTTCTTTCTTTCTTTATTTCATCTCTTTTTATCTCCCTTCTTTATCACTTCATTTTCTTAAAAAACAACTTCAAATCTCAAATTCAAGAAGACTAAAAGACAAATTAAGGTTAGAAAACAAGTTTGGAAGTGGAAATCGTACTAGGCGAAACTTCAACAACTGGAAAAGAGTAGTGATAGTGAAAAATCAAGAGACCAATGTTGGCTAAACATGTAAGTTATGTTGTTTTCTTGTTTTGTTTATTTTTTATGCATAAAAATGTTGAATTAGCATCAAATAGAGGTAAAAATTGTAATAACATGGATAGATAAATAAATATATGAACATATATGCTAAAACATGGATATGTTTATGCATGTGTAGATTAGGTGTTTGATAAAATAATTTAAGGAAACATGATATAGAAATATATATAGAAGTGTTTATAGGTTAAGATTATGCATGAATATACTAATAATAAGATGTTTTAGTTGATGTATGTTGTAAACAAGTAGTCAAAGTAGAGTAAAAAGACATAGGAAAAACGTAACTTGATCCCCTGTGCATCACGACCGTATCATAGCCAGTGATAGAAGTGGAAATGAAGAAATAAGGTGATCACGAGCATAATGAAAACCATGATCTCCTCTGATTATGGATTTTCATATGTAATAGCCTAGATCACGGTCGTGACAAGAGGTATTATCACCTTATCACGGGCATGATAACTCGTGATCACCACAAGCCTCTATTACAAGTGTGATGAGACCAGTGATGAGGATCATGGCCCCCATTATGGGCATGATTTGTTCCCGTGGTACTGTTCATATTAAAAAAAAAAAGAAAAAGAAAAGGAAAGAAAGACGAAATAAATCAGATGAATAATGAATGATAGATATGATATGTTAGTGCTTGTATAATTAGGAATGAGTTAGAATGAACTAGACTAATTAAGATCAAGATATATGATAATGATCTAGTGGAATAATTGAATATAACTTAGTAACCAAACTAGGTTTAATATGGATTTTGAATATAATGTGAATTGTAGATATAAAATGAATTGGTTAATAAATCTAAGTTGAACTTGACTGAATAGACTCTAATGAGCTAAAATAAATTAGATTGATTAAGTTTAATTAATATGACTTGGTTGCTAGATTGAATAATTAAGTTTAATCAACTTGGTTAAGATTAAGTTAATATAGCCTTAATAATTTATAATTGGCTTAGATTAATGTATTAGGTTAAGCTATGAATAATATGAGGAATATGTTGTTTCAAATGTATGCTTACTTGGAAAATGAGTATTTTTTTCAAATGAATGCTTTAATAAAGTCTTTATAATGAATAAATTATAAATAAATAGAAAAGAAATAATTTGATAGGCAATATAGAATTGTCTATATATTGGTGTGGTGATCTTTATAGCCATGGCGGGGTTCCTACTTAGTATCCGATCAAATAGTTTCTAAAATGAATTTGAAGTAAATGGTTAATTAATTTAGTTTCTTATATAATTTAATTTTCTTAAATAAATGTTTGAGTCTGGCTTTTGATTCTTCTAGATTATCTTATGAGTGAATTCAAATAAAAAAGGTATAGAGTGATGTGCTTTTTGTTTTTTAAGATAGGCATTTCTAATGAACTAAAACTAAAATTCAACCTAATAATTGAGTGTTACTTGTGCTTGTATCGTTTAATCCAATCTGAGGAGTGACAATCTTGTCCGAAAGCAGGTAGGGTAGTTAGACACTTAAGCCACCCCCGTCATGATGCAATGACATTCATAAATGGCTCGGCGGGTAGCTAATGGGACAAACGGTATCGGTATAACATTTACCTAAGCTTAAAGTGAAGTATCATGATTTAGTTCACGTTTATAGGCATGGTTGAGCTAAATGATGTTATGGACTGAAATTAAGTAAAGAGCAAGTAACAGCTGTGAACCTTAAATGATGCTATTTTTCTCTTTTTTGGTTACATACAAGAGATATAAATATCCAGGCTACTTATATCAACCCTCTAAGCAGCTGTTGTTACTCAGGACCTTCAGGTTCCTCAAGGCTTGTTCCGGAGTGTGAATGCTCCAGAGTTGTTTGTTTCGCTTTAATTTAAAGATAACAACCTGTTGATGATGCATTGTATTTAATTTAAGCTTATGTGTCGTTTCATGTGTGCTTGTATTACTGTTGTACTGAGCTTTGGCTCATTATGTTATTCTTTCTAGGTGTTGATGTGATGAAGATGATGGTGTTGATGATGGTTTGGAGGATAATGATGAGTCAGGGTATAGGTGATCCTAGAGGTTTAAGAGGAGAAGTGAAGTGAAGTAGGGTCATTGGATTATTATATTTTATTTTGTTTTGTTTTAGAACCGGATTTATCCTTTAAAGTTCGTTTTTTTATGTAAGGAGCTAGTTATGAAGCTCGTGTTTTGTATTTTAATCTTTAAATTTTGGTTATACCATCTAAAGATGTATATAAGATACCTGATGTATGGTTGTATTTTATAAAGGGTGGTTCACTCTTGTATGAGTGGAAGTTAGAAATATTTCTATAAATTTTATTTTCCTTATAAATCCAATTGTCTTCAGAATCTAACTAAATGATTTCAGTAATTAAAATTAGTTAGCAATGTTCAACATAAACTACTTCTTTTTGGACAACCTTATGTATGATACTCGAGTATTATATATGGTTAGGGACTAAGCTTGCTCCAATTTAGAATTCAGGCATGTTAAGTACTTACATACTCCTTGAGCTGTTGTTATTACTTAGGACCCGCAAATTCCTAGAGGCTTGTATTTAGATGTATATCGCATGATGGTCATGCAATACACATACAAAACTATATCATATGACCAACATGCGATATAACTCAACTTAAATTTTCAACCGAGTATATTGTTATATTGCATCTTAGTGACGCGATACACGTATATAATAGTATATCCCATTTCTAAAATGTGATATAGCGATGGTAATTTCATAATTATTTTTATCTGAATTGTATTTATGTAATTTTTATTTCTAGGGCCAGTATACACATGTTTGACCCTATCTTTTATTATAAATTCATATAATAGTATTAAACGAAATTGTTCTATCTACTCGCCGCTATCTCAATGTTGTACCATCCATTTAGATTTGAACACGTGGTGCTTGTTTGTTTAGAAAGAATAATAATTACTGTTCATTTCTACGTGCTGTTCATTCCTTTTTATTTCCTTTTTTTGGATGTTGGTTTTCCTTTCCTTTTAGATGTTAAAAAAAAAAAAAAAAAGAAGGGACAATTGAAATTGCTACTAACATGATTAATTCTTTTCATAACATGGAAGTTCTAATATAAAGTTAAAATAATATCTTCTTGCAAAAATCTATAAGAATTTCTTAAAATGATAGATAATAAGATAAAATTTAGTATATCATCATCACTAAGTATTTTATATGTGACAAAATGAAAGCATATATTATCACTTATTATGCTTTGAATGTCATGCATATAACATAAAAAAATTACAAAGAAAAAAGGTATATTGATGTTAATATTATACTTATACATAACATATACATATATATGTAAAAGATATTATTTTACCAATATAAACTTTTACGATGTATTATTTTTACATGATATATATAGCATAATAATATATTACATTGGCTTAAATTATGATATAAGTGTATTCAAATAACACTTCATTGACTTAACATAATATAGTAGAATTGATAATCAAAGCGTCGTTTGTTCAAATCTGGCGGAAGCCGAACTTGAAGGTAATAGGCTCGAATCACGGTGATCTGAAGAGTTTGCAAAATAGAAAACGCGTTATTAGCATACTAGGCATCAGCTCAACTTGGCTACTCCGATGCTTAAGTCAGTATTGATCATGAGAAATCCGTTAATAAAATGGATATGAGTATTCAGATGTGACCCCTTTTGATCCGGTAGGGACCATGAGTATTTATTGAAGATTAACCTGATTGTTACGTTAGTAGTGGGCGAGTGGTTGGTTAGCTTGACGGTAACAATTTTAGTGGATGTAGTGGTGATCATGGAGTGCCATGACACTGTTATATGTGGAATGGTTCGAGTGAGCTACGAATATAGAGTGAGGTATGGCATGAGACCAGTTGAGCATTGTGTTTAGACCGGCATGGAAGCCAATTTGCTCTTAGGGACTTGGGTAATTATAGGCCAGGTTTATAGCCCTGCCCAGTGAAGTAAAGGGCTCAACTTAAGTAGGCCCAAAGACAGGAATGGATCGTCAATACAAATTAATATGGAATTAAATATTATGTTGTTCTATAAATAAGAACATTAATAAAATTATTGTTTAAAACTATACATTTAAAAGGTGGAAAATAGTTATTCACTGTTGGCCCAACAATGCACCTTTAATACATGTACTTAAAATTAATATTTAATGTTCTAATTATCCCTAAAGTCATTCATAAAAATTTTATATTTTTCTATTTTTATTTATTGATTTACCAATTTATTATATTTTAAACTTTTGCATCAATTATTTTTTTAAAGTTTTTTTAATAAAAATAATCTACAATATAAGATTTTATTCTATCGAATAACCTTAATCCATATTGAATATTATGCACATTAGTTACAAGATTGAAATTGACATTTTTTGGACATTCACCATGGGTTCAATTTTAAATAAGATATAATTTTTTTGCTTAAGAAGCAATGTTTTTTTACAATAATTTCAATCATGATTAATTTTTAAGGTTCCTTTATTTTTTTTTTTAATTCACAAATTTAATTAAGATATAACTTTTTGAAGGTTTCTTTTTCTTGCATTCATAATTTCTTTATTCGGATATGATTTTGTTATCCATTTGTTACAATTTATTTTTCTAATGATACAAAGTTTTCCTTTTTATTTTTTTAGAAATTATTTAACTAAGCTTGCTAAAAATACGTGTTTTTAAGGAAAGTGTAAAATTAAAAAAAATAATATTTAAAGAAATTGTGAAACTACAATTTGTGGAAAATGGAGAGGGCAACTAAATGTACTTTCCCTTTCTGACCTTAAATACTCTAACTTGGATTACTGTAAAATTATTTTTAAATTATTTTACTAAAGATAATTAAAGAGTATAACCACAATTAATTAATATAATTGATATTTTACTTTTCGGAGTCCAAGTCAAGAGAGTTTTTGCTTATTATAATAGATTTAGATATTTAATCTAGTAGCATTTTGTGTGTAATATTTGATCAACATTTTAACAAGTTACTTAAGATATAGCTTTTTATATATGTGTGTATATATATGTGTAGATATCATACTGTTGTTACTTTTATATTTATATTTTAGTTATGTACTAATTATAAATATGAACATATAAATTCCCATAGTCATCCCGGAAGGAAGGAAAAGGTAAATGAAAATATTATAAAAATGAAATATAAAGGAGTGAAACAGTAACCCTTTCTAGGGAAGGGCATATATATATGTAGATATCATACGCTAATTACAAACTGAGCATATAAATTCCCAGGGATGGAGGGAAAAGGCAAATGAAAATATTATAAAAATGAAATATAAAGGAGTGAAACTGGTGGACGAAATTTTGACGTCTCCTCACCGCTGTTCCGAGGCTGTACCGTCCACTTAGATTTGGACATGTGGTGTTGATATGTTTAAAAAGGATACATACAGTTTTACTACATTGTTCATTCCTTTTTTTTTTTTTAATATGATTAATTATGGAAACTTCATTTGAAAAAAAGAAAAAAGCAACTATAAAAATTGCTATTGGCACGAGTATTTTTTTATAATATAGATGAATATACAATTTATAGATGGAAGTTCTAATATAAAGCTAAAATAATATCTTATTGTAAAAATCCATAAGAATTTCTTAATATGATAGATAATAAGTCAAGTATCATTATCACCAAGTATTTTATATGTGACAAAATGAAAACATATTTTATCACTTATTATGCTTTGGATATTATGTGTATAATATAAAAAAATTTAAAAAAGGTATATTGATGCTAGTATTATACATATTATATACACATATATGTAAAAAAAATATTATTTTGCTAATATAACAGCATATTAATATATTACATTGACTCAAACTATAACATAAATGTATTCAAATAACACCCTATTGACTTAATTTAATATATAGTATGATGTATAGTAGAATTTATAATCAAACTAACATGGAATTAAATATTATATCATTGTATAAGTAAGAACATTAAAATATTGTTTAAAACTATATATTTAAAAGGTGGAAATAAAAAATAGATAATTCAAACATACCCTCCATAGCAACAATATCATGAAACGACATAACATGGTACATAGTCAAGAATGGGGCAAGCAGCTTGCACGCCCCTCGAATGTGGCCGTCTTTTGAAAAGTGTCCCTCCTCGTGGTAGACTGATGCTGATGGGGGAATGGATGCAACTTAGGACCCGCAAATTCCTAGAGGCTTGTATTTAGATGTATATCACATGATATGACCAACATACAATATAACTCAACTTAAATTTCCAACCGAGTATATTGCTACATTGCATCTTAGTGATGCGATACACGTATAAAATAGTATATCCCATTTCTAAAATGCGATATAGCGATGGTAATTTGATAATTATTTTTATCTGAATTGTATTTATGTAATTTTTATTTCTAGGCCAGTATACACATGTTTGACCCTATTTTTTATTATAAATTCATAAAATAGTATTAAACGAAATTGTTCTATCTCGTTGCCGCTAACCCAATGTTGTACCATCCATTTAGATTTGAACACATGGTGCTTGCTTGTTAGAAAGAATAATAATTATTATTCATTTCTACGTAATGTTCATTCCTTTTTATTTCCTTTTTTTGGATGGTGGTTTTCCTTTCCTTTTAGATGTTTAAAAAAAAAAAAAAGAGACAATTGAAATTGGTACTAACATGATTAATTTTTTTCATAATATGGAATTTCTAATATAAAGTTAAAATAATATCTTCTTGTAAAAATCTATAAGAATTTCTTAAAATGATAGATAATAAGATAAAATTTAGTATATCATCATCACTAAGTATTTTATATGTGACAAAATGAAAACATATATTATCACTTATTATGCTTTGAATGTCATGCATATAACATAAAAAAATTACAAAGAAAAAAGGTATATTGATGTTAATATTATACTTATACACAACATATACATATATATGTAAAAGATATTATTTTACCAATATAAACTTTTACGATGTTATATCTTTACATAATATATATAGCATTATAATATATTACATTGGCTCAAATTATGATATAAGTGTATTCAAATAACACTCCATTGACTTAACATAATATAATAGAATTGACAATCAAAATGTCGTTTGTTCAAATCCGGTAGAAGCCGAACTTGAAGGTAATAGGCTCAAATCACGGTGGTCTGAAGAGTTTGCAAAATAGAAAACGTGTTTTTAACATACCAGCCATGAGCTCAACTTGGCTACTCCGATGCTTAAGTCAGTATTGATCATGAGAAATCCGTTAATCAAATGGATATGAGTATTTAGATGTGACCCCTTTTGATCCGGTAGGGACCGTGAGTATTTACAGAAGATTAACCTGATTGTTACGTTAGTAGTGGGCGAGTGGTTGGTTAGCTTGACGGTAACAATTTTAGTGGATGTAGTGGCGATCGTGGAGTGCCATGACACTATTATATGTAAAATGGTTTCGATTGAGCTACTAATATAGAGTGAGGTATGGCATGAGACCAGTTGAGCATTGTGTGTAGACCGGCATGGAAGCCAATTTGCTATCAGGGACTTGCGTAATTATAGGCCAGGTTTATAGGCCCTACCCAGTGAAGTAAAGGGCTCAGCTCAAGTAGGCCAAAAGACAGGAATGGATCGTCAATACAAATTAATATGGAATTAAATATTATGTTGTTCTATAAATAAGAACATTAATAAAAATATTTTTTAAAACTATACATTTAAAAGGTGGAAAATAGTTATTCACTGTTGGCCCAACAATGCACCTTTAATACATGTACTTAAAATTAATATTTAATGTTCTAATTATCCCTAAAGTCATTCATAAAAAATTTATATTTTTCTATTTTTATTTATTGATTTACCAATTTATTATATTTTAAACTTTTGCATCAATTATTTTTTTTAAAGTTTCTTTTAATAAAAATAATCTACAATATAAGATTTTATTCTATCGAATAACCCTAATCCGTATTGAATATTATGCACATTAGTTACAAGATTGAAATTGACATTTTTTGGACATTCACCATGGGTTCAACTTTAAATAAGATATAATTTTTTTGCTTAAGAAGCAATGTTTTTCTACAATAATTTCAATCATGATTAATTTTTAAGGTTCCTTTATTTTTTTTAATTCACAACTTTAATTAAGATATAACTTTTTGAAGGTTTCTTTTTCTTGCATTCATAATTTCTTTATTCGGATATGATTTTGTTATCCATTTGTTACAATTGATTTTTCTAATGATACAAAGTTTTCCTTTTTATTTTTTTAGAAATTATTTAACTAAGCTTGCTAAAAATATGTGTTTTTAAGGAAAGTGTAAAATTAAAAAAATAATATTTAAAGAAATTGTGAAACTACAATTTGTGGAAAATGGAGAGGGCAACTAAATGTACTTTCCCTTTCTGACCTTAAATACTCTAACTTGGATTACTGTAAAATTATTTTTAAATTATTTTACTAAAGATAATTAAAGAATATAACCACAATTAAATTAATATAATTGATATTTTACTTTTCGGAGTCCAAGTCAAGAGAGTTTTTGCTTATTATAATAGATTTAGATATTTAATCTAGTAGCATTTCGTGTGTAATATTTGATCAACAGTTTAACAAGTTACTTAAGACATAGCTTTTTATATATGTGTGTATATATATGTGTAGATATCACACTGTTGTTACTTTTATATTTATATTTTAGTTATATACTAATTATAAAATATGAACATATAAATTCCCATAGTCATCCCGGAAGGAAGGAAAAGGTAAATGAAAATATTATAAAAATGAAATATAAAGGAGTGAAACAGTAACCCTTTCTAGGGAAGGGCATATATATATGTAGATATCATACGCTAATTACAAACTGAGCATATACATTCCCATAGTCAATATCCGGGATAGAGGGAAAAGGCAAATGAAAATATTATAAAAATGAAATATAAAGGAATGAAACTGGAGGACGAAATTTTGACGTCTCCTCACCGCTGTTCCGAGGCTGTACCGTCCACTTAGATTTGGACATGTGGTGCGGATATGTTTAAAAAGGATACATACAGTTTTACTACATTGTTCATTCCTTTTTTTTTTTTTTTTTAATATGATTAATTATGGAAACTTCATTTGAAAAAAAGAAAAAAGCAACTATAGAAATTGCTATTGGCACGAGTATTTTTTTATAATATAGATGAATATACAATTTATAGATGGAAGTTCTAATATAAAGCTAAAATAATATCGTATTGTAAAAATCCATAAGAATTTCTTAATATGATAGATAATAAGTCAAGTATCATTATCACCAAGTATTTTATATGTGACAAAATGAGAACATATTTTATCACTTATTATGCTTTGAATATTATGCCTATAATATAAAAAAAATTAAAAAAAAGGTATATTGATGCTAGTATTATACATATTATATACACATATATGTAAAAAAAAAATATTATTTTGCTAATATAATAGCATATTAATATATTACATTGACTCAAACTATAACATAAATGTATTCAAATAACACCCTATTGACTTAATTTAATATATAGTATGATATATGGTAGAATTTATAATCACACTAATATGTAATTAAATATTATACCATTCTATAAGTAAGAACATTAAAATATTGTTTAAAACTATATATTTAAAAGGTGGAAACTGATTCTTCACTATCGTCCCAATAATGCACCCATAATACATGTACTTAAAATTAATAGTTAATGTTCTAATCATCATCACGAAAATCATTCATAAAAAGCTTTATATTTCTTCATTTTAATTTATTGATTCATCAATTGACAATATTTTAGACTTTTGCATCAACTACTTTTTCAAAGTTTCGTTTAATAATAATCTACATAATAAGCTTTTATTCTATCGAATAACGCTAATCCATCTTGATATTATGCAAATTAGTTAAAAAATTGAATTTGACAAGATATAATTTTTTTTCCTTAAAAAGCTATGTTTTCTACAATTAATTGAATCATGATTTATTTTGGATGGTTTCTGTTTTTTTTTTTTTTATTCACAACTTATGACTAAAACAATGTGTTAATTAATTAAATTGAAAATATGAATGAATTAAAAAAAAAAGGACATTTAAAAAATTATAATATACTTTTATTATATACCATAATTTCATCATGCAATATGTTGATAGATATAAGATATTGCTTTTTTTTTGCATTCATAATTCCTTTTTTAGGATATGATTTTGTTATCCATTCGTTACAATTGATTTTTCTAAAGATACGAAGTTTTCTTCTTTTTTTTTAAGTGTTTAATCAAGCTTGCTAAAAATATAAGTTTTAAGGAATGTGTTAAATTAGAAAATAATTTTTAAAAAGGTGTGAAACTGCCATATATGAAAAATGGAAAGAGGGGAACTAAATGTATTTTCCTAACTTTGACCTTAAATGCTTTAACTTGGATTACTATAAAATAATTTTTAAATTGTTTTACTCAAGATAATTAAAGTATATAATCTTAATTAAATTAATATAATTGATATTTTATTTTTAGAGTCGAAATTGAGATAGTTTTTGCTAAATATAATAGCTTTAGACATTTAATTCAATATTATTTCGTGTGTAATATTTGATCAACATTTAACAAGTTACTTAAGATATAGCTTTATATATATATATATGTAGATATCATATTTTAGTTATTCATATATTTATATTTTAGTTATACACTAATTATAAATATAAATATACAAATTTCAGGAGAATTGAAGGAAAACAAAAATGAATAAAAATAGAACGAACAACACGTAAAACAGCCATTATCCTTTCTAAACTTACTTCTTACGTGTCCAAATCTAAGTGGATGGTGGTACAGCCACGGGACAGCGAGGAAAATTTCGTCCGTTTTGGTGCCCTTCGCTGGAAAGGCCAAGGCCAACCCAGGACGGGAAGGAATACTATAAAAATTGGATCTACACACACATTCTTCATCTTTCTGTCTCTGCCCACCCAGGGACTTGTCTTTGCCTCTCTACTCACTTAGAAAAGTGGAAACCATGGAACCAGAACAATTGCGACGGCTTCCTATAGGATATAGATTCCAACCAACACACCATGAAGCCGTTAGTGAATATTTGATGCTTAGAAATTATGGATTCCCATGCAGTACCGTTCCTGATATCAACGGTACCGTGCTAAAGCAAGACCCATGGATGTTAGAACAAATCTTTAAAGGTAATTCGACCAAAAATATCAATATCAATGCACTTCTGAGTTCTTTTTGAAATTTTTTTATTCTCACTGTGCCGTATTACTCCATGGACACTACACAGATGAACTGAACCATCAGTCGAATGATAAAGATTGGTGGTTTTTTACGTCTCGAGACCCGAGCCAACATGCTGATAGGAAAACGGAATCCGGAAGATGGATTGATACTTGTAAAAGTAAGAAGATCCCGGAAAAGGAAACAATGGGTGTCATGAGGACTTTTGCTTTCCACATTCATTCGACTCAGGTTAAAGGATATACCAGTTCGACTCAGGTTATAGGATATATCAGATGTCCCGAATGGAAACTATATGAGTATGGCTTGACAAAGGAGAGTCTCGATATAACTCGTTCGGATGTATTGCTATCCTTCTTTTCCTCCCTATACTATATGCCTTTAATTCCTTGAAAATTTAGTGATTATTCATTTCTTCACAAGTTTGTTCATTAATTAAACAGTCTATGAAGATGAAGCCATAAACGAGCTATATATTTTACTTTATAACTTTACAGGACAATACAGCTTATGTACTTTGTCACCTAAAGAGGGATGATAAAGCGAAAATCAAAGCTGATGTGGAATTTCCAGAAACAAATGGTGATGGAATTTCAAGTCGAATGGTGCGAATAAAGAAACAATCACTGGCATTATAGTCTTCGTCTTTTTTTTTTTTTTTTTTTTAATTAACTACATTTCTTATGAGCCATGATTGAACTGAGCTCTAAAATGTTCTCATGGCTTCCCACAGGACCACTTGCGTTCCTCCTATCAACCACATAGGATAGTTATCTTCAAGAATGACTCACGACTTGTGGAATCGTTTGGCAGTGGTTCCTCTCCAGTTATGGTCACAGAACCAAGGGGTTTCAAAGAATCGAATTCTCCATCTTCCTTTGCTGAACCATTTCCAAAAGCTGAGGTATGAGAACTAATGAGGAATGTGCACATCTAATTGACAAGGTTTCAGAGTCTTTAAATATTAAAAATTTAGCATCAAATAGTTCTGTGTTTCCATAATTGACATTGGTAAGGTATCATAGACAAGGGCATTAAATCTAATCAAAACATGAGTGTTTGAGAAACAAATTCCCAAGGAATTGATCATAGAAAAGTAAAAGCGGTCCCTTGCATTATTTTTATGGAGTTGTATTGATTTTATTCTTGTATAATATCCATGTGCTTATTTATCTTTTTCAGGCGAGAGTGATCAGGAAGCCTACTGGCTCAAATCCAGGACGGAAGAAAAACAGCACGTAAAGATCGAAGAGGATGAAAAATTGGCTCTAGAAACCAATGAAAAGTTAAGCCTATAGACAAGATCCATAACCCAGAATCAGAACACTTTGCCTTTTCCTCCATACAATTACTTCGTCAATGTCGCTGTTGGCCTTGTTATGGCATTTGTAATTTGTTGGCAAATGCTCTATCTTTAATATATGTAGGTGTATGTGTGAATGTTGCTGATATTGCTATTTAAGAAATTGGAGTCTAAATCAAATTCAATAAGAGTATGTTGTGACACGAAGTGAGTATGCTGTCGAGTGTCTGTAATACGTTGCAGTGTGTGTAATATATTTGCAATTTCTTGGCAAATTCACAATTTTTTCCGCCACCTCCGCCGATAGCATTGGAAGAGATGGTGGCGAAAGGCAGTTGACATGTTGGAAAAATCAGAAACGAGAAGGGAAAACCTGGAGCGTGCTAGGCACTGTCCTTAAGGATATTTCGCCAATAATATTTAAGAATGGCGTATCCCCCAGGATTCAACAAGTCTTCTAGAAAAAATTAGAATGATTGGTTTGATAGTACTCAAAAAAATACAACGATTGGTTTGACAGTATTCGAAAAAAATCAACGATTGGTAATTAAAATTTTAAACGCTCAAAAGACCCGTATCCGGATAAGATTTAATAATTATTATTATTATTATTATTTAAAAATAATATACACGAAAATAAAATATTCCTTTGAACTGGGCAAAAACATATGACTACACGCGCAGAAGGGGGCAAATCAACGAATTTACACTAGCTTGGTCTAGGCTTTGAGCGCGCGAGCTCATGCCTTTCCACCAACTCTTTACACAACCTACTAAGAGAAGAAGGTTTATAAACAAGGACAATGAGTAAAATTTAAGGAATGTGAAACTTGTTCCTTTTGAAATATATGATACACAACATCACATACGGCGACTTTCGCACCAAAATGGACACCACCGCTACCGGCGCCAATTGTTAATAGGTCGAAGTCTTAGTGGCGGTTAGTCTCGGCAACATTATCGGCCTCGGCAGCCCTGACGGAGAAGTTGCTATTAATATGGATAATTTTGTAATTTTGAAGGGTGGAGTTATTTTGTCCTGTGCATTTAAATTTGTACCGTGGGATATTCGGAAGAATTATTTTGAGGTTTGTCCAGTGCCTTAGGATTTTTTTTGTCCTGTCCCATTGCACATAAAAAAAAAAAAAAAAAACAAACAAACAAACAAGTGACAAAAGACTTTGTGTAGTATTGTCCCATAAATTATGATCGACCAAACGCAACCTTAGAAATGATGGAATCTATTTTTTTATTCATTGTTCACCAGAATAAGATTCAGCTAAAAATCAAATAGAACAGGAAACTGAAGAACTCGAATCAGTTATAAAGCCACGAGCTCTAATTTATGGAAACGTAATGAAGTCTCAATTCCAGAAGGAATTCTTGGAATTCTTGAAGGTAATCACCATCAAATGAGTTGTCCCTTGGCCACTCAATTACATCGCCCAAATTTTTTTGGGTGATGATTTAAAAAATTGGATCCTCCTGTCAATTAGTTATTTGACGTCAACATGCTATGTAATTTCATCCGGAGATGATATTGGCTTGTAAAGGATTATTTGATTTTTATTTATATTTAATTTGCAATTATGTCTTATTTGTATTTAGTTTATATGATTTGTTTATAAATAAAAATATATATTTTTTATTTGTATTTATTTTTGACAATCTATTGTTTGAAATAACAAACAAAAAATACCAAAACAACCTACAACAACAATCCAAACATAGTTATATTTACTTTATTTTATAAGAGCATCCATCCATAACCTTAGCTTCTTATAGAGGACTTTTCCTTTTTAAAAACTTTATTACTTTATTTCTAAGTTTTCCCATAAAATTTTGCATCACTTTTTAAGATTTTATGGATATTGTATATATTTTATATAATACTTTTTTTTTCTTAAGTGGTATTGATGTAAATGATTATTATAAAATTATGTAAAAATTTATAAATATTACTATTTAATTTATTATTATTTCAAAACATCTATTTTGCCATCGTAAAATTCGGAATGGCCTTATGAACTGTAATCCCCAGCGGCTGGAAAATTAACCGAAGAAGTGAAATTGAAAAAAAAAACGCACGGTGAAGCCGCTAGAATTGCTAGAATTGCAGGAATTGCAAATTGAAGAATCAATTAAAAAAGAAAAAGAAAAAAGCATGTGGGAATTGCAATTGGAGCCGCCATGTTTGACCAAAGGAGCGACAAATTATAAGGAAAAAGGGAAGTTGGGAATGGTTTTAGTTTCCAGGACCACTCTTGACTTAAAAGTGAAGTTTCTGATGTGGAATTTTGCGTTAAGGACCCATCATTTGTCAGAAATCAGTTGATGGTGATGGTTTGATTTACTGGGTGGGGAATGGGGATAGGTTTGCAACTCAAAAGAGGAGGCTTCACGAGGAAGCTCATGTTGATCCGATATGATAAAAATGCATCGGACTTTTGGTGAAGCTTGCAGGATAGGCAGTGAGAGCGAATCTTGATGTGCTTTTAGCTAATTTTCTTTCAAGGAATTTTAACGATCCAGCTGATAAAATTATCTAATCAATTATTTAGTCATTAAAATAAATATAATAATTAAAATATTAATTAATTTAATGATTCGATTATGATTAAATATAATATGAGCCATGGATAGTTATGGAACTAATTTTAAATTTGATGATAAAATTTTAAATTTTCCTCAATTTTAACTCCAGATTAGGTAGTGAGAGCAAAGTTGATATGCTATTAGCTAATTCTCTTTTAGCCTTCAGACTTTGCAAAGTTTTTGTTTTTTTTTTTTTTCCGTTTTTACAATTATAATAAAATCTATTATAAGCTGATGAAACTTGAAAGGCAGTTGATTATTTTCTTAGGTCTTCTTAAAGAATTTTCCAAACACTTCAACCTATTACACATTTGTAAAGACATTTAGGGAACTCCTAAGGTTTGGAGTCAATTTATCATCTCATTATTGAACTAACCATAAAATTTAATATAAAAGATATATTATTATTTCTATCAAAATTGAGTATAAATTTGAGTTATTTCATACCTAGTAAAAAAGGAGAAAAAAAAAAGAACTAAATACACTTTTCATATTAGCAAATGCAAAAATTATAATCCACGTACAAAAGATAGATAAAATTGTATAATATAATTAAAAACAAACTAAATATTAATTAGACCATATACACATTACAAAAAGCAATAAAGAATCCATAAACAATCTAAAGTGTATTGTAAAATAAAATAAAAAGGGAAGAAAGAAAAGGAACAAAATGATATACCGAAAATATATAAGTAGCTTTATTGAAGAAGTCCCATTTAGCTATCCATAATTTTTGTTATCTCAATCTCTTATCCATTTATATTAGTGAAAGATCATATTAATTTTAATTGAGCATCTCTACTGACCAAAATTATGAATTCTCTACTGATTTATCTACATGTGAAAAAAAAAATAGATTATGTTTTTAAACTAAATATATTTTATTTACAGAAAATACCTTGTTTAAAATATATAAAAGAAAATTTTATTGATGATACTCCTAAAAATTTTTTCTTTATGTTCTTCACTGTATTCTTGAAATAATCATCACCTATCGTTTTCTTTTATTGTTAGATAAAAATCATCTGTTTCTAATAAAACTAAAAAGATAAAAATAAAAATAACACAGACCCATTTTCTCTTTAGTCAAACTATTATAATAATATTTATTAATACATGTATTAAACAACAATACCATTAATAGTACGCTTCAATTATCAGTAATGACAACTCCATTAAATTATTCAAGAATACTTATCTATGATACTTAAAAACAATATTTGTTTAATGTGTTCTTGAAATAATTATTACCTACTGTTTTCTTTTAATTTCGGCCAAAAAAATTTGTTTTCTTTTAATGTTAGCTAAAAAAATCTACCCCTTTCTAAAACAAACCCCCTTTGTGATAGTTAAACTATTATAGTAATATACATATGATCAAATTTGTAATTAATTATATGTTTCAATTATTATTAATGACAATTCCATTAATATTTTACGGGGCATTTACCATTCTTTAAAATGGCTTTTACTCATTTAAAATGTTTTTATTTCCTTTAATTCCAATTTTCATCGGTCATTTAAAATTCAAATATTTATGGCGTCATTTTATTTGTCATTAATAATAAGTTTCTATGGCATTATTATCAATTCTCATTAATAAGTTTCCAATATAAGTGGAATATTGGCATAATTCATCTCATCAACAATTTGTGGAACTTTCATTTGTTATTACCGTGAAATATGCTGTTATACCTTTATTGATTGCCAAGTCAATGTTGATAAATCAAATCCATACCTTATTTACCTTTTAAAGTTAGGTTTCTTTCCATTTTAACAAGAATATATAACATGTTTGTTGTGCATCGGTATTAATGTTTAAGTATGTAATATTATTGGGCATATTAAATTATAATTCATAAGAATCTTATCATTGGCTCTTTTTAAAATGGTAATTCCATCTGCTAACATTAAAAGTTTTATATAGTTCATTTGATATCTTAACTTTTAAAACTATACATGTAAGGCAATAAATCTATCTCAACTTTTAAAACCTTTTATAGATTTTGACTTAATTTGAAAGTCCTTACAAGATAGCTCGGAAATCAAGGTTTTTTTTTTTTTTGCCAAAGAAAATCAAGGTCGAGTGAAAAAATTCTATAGTCTAATTATTAATTTTGACGAGACTGGTTCAATTATTATCCAACCACTTATATCATACCCAACCGTAATCAAATCACTAAAATGTTAATATATTAATTACTACGTTTATTTTATAGGTTAGATGATTGACTGGATAGGACTAGAGAAGCTCCAATTTAAGTGGTATTAAATTTTATTAAATCTCCAACATTGATATTTTAAATTTATAATTTTCACAACAATTTTATGTTGCCTTTTTTTTTCTGTGTAAACGTTATCATGGGCTATAGAAAATGTATATTTTATTGACATTCTAAATCAATAGAGAAATGTGTTATTCTAAAAAAGTTTTTATGAAGCTAAAAAACACTTGACAATAGAATGGATATAAAATTTGCATTGGGGTTTGTATAATTGAATATGCAGATTTACTATTAATATCCATTGTTGTCAAAACCAATTAGGATCGACCGGTTCAACCGGAATCAGCACTAATGTTGGATTGCGTCTCTCCTAAGACTCTTTTTGCGTTGAACCAGCAAAACCCAGATTGACTCGATCAACCCAAGCTGTCAAACCAATTGACCCAAACTAAAAAAACAAAAAAAAGAAGAAGATAAATTTAAATATTTATTCATACTTTATTATCAATTTATAATATATAATCATTAGATCATGTTTATTTAATAATTAATTGATGAATTTGATTCAAATATAGATTTAATTGAGTGAGACCATATATATTAGTCTTTCATAATTAAATTATCCCTTATATTTTTAATTTTTTTGTGATCCCGGTTCGACCCCTAACCCCCTAACTTATCCTGGTTAACCTCAGTCTGATTTTGACAATATTGCTAATACCTATGAAACTGAAAAACTCAAATACAAGCTTGCTAACATAAAACAAGTATATTATTTATTTTATAACTTTTTTAATCACATATTTAATTTTAATCATGATTTCATTCTTATATAGAAAATTTTTCAATCATTATCTAATTTATTGCTTTTGTAGATTACTGTGTCTTCTTTAATAATTAAATATTTTTAACATAATTTTAGACTATTTTAATTAATGTACTTGTAATGTGTTATTTTAGTAAACATCAATTTTTATACAACGTTCCCAAAATAATTTTTATATAATTTAATATTCGTGGTTTATTAATTCTTTTACATTTTAAATTTCATTAAATCGGTATTTTTAAATTTTGCATATGTATTACGGGTGCGTTATCTACTAGTTGCTATGATGTTATATTTAGTTATTTTACATAAATTAATTATACATCAATAGTAACACAGGAGCACTAATGAAGAAATCAATGAAATTGAATAAATGGAAGGGAGTTCCACATTTTTATGACCGACTAGAAATGAGCCCTAAAAGCCCAAACAGATGCCAAAGCAAATGCTATCTCAAGTTGGGCGACATCCCAGGCTCAGCCCAGTGTAACACACACACGCACGCCCGCGTTTCGCTTTTAAGTGCTTAACCCCTAAGAAATTAAGGCACGGTTAGAACTTCCAAAGCCCTGGGAAGCCCTGATTCTTGTCTTCCTTTCTCCATTGTTTCAGTTCTTATTCAGTCATTTCTTTTATAAGTTCAATCCCTAGTGGTCTCATAATTTCGCATTCTTTGACCCAGATATGGAAATTCAATAAAGTTATCATCTTTAAGCTATTTAAGCTCAGCTGGAATGATTTAGTGCTCTGTAAAGTTCATTATTTCGTGATTATTAGCTACTTATTTGGATTATCATGGAGTTGTCTTTTTTGGGTGAATTCTTGTGAATTTTTTTTTTTCGTTATGATACTGTGAATTTTAATCACATGATTGTATTAGGGTTCAATCTCTTCTGGGTTACACCTTGATTTAGTAATTGGACTAGCTAATTCCTGAGGAAGTTGCTATGCCACTCGTTTATAATCATATCATGTTTAGATTGATTACTTGCATCAAATTACCAACCCTCATATCCCATTTGACATGCAAAAGTTGATTGGAGTGAAATGTATGAAAATTCAAATGATAAATTCAATTTTGTATTTGGAATCTTCTACATTAATATTGATTTTATTCACGCATTATAGTGGTATTGTAAACATGAAACAAATATACATATTATATTTTACACCTAAAGCCTAATTTTATAAGTTTCTAGTAAAAAGGTGTGATGAGATCAATTTGGTTGCTATAATAACAAAATTGAATTCTTCATTAAAATCTAAATTTTGAATTATAAATAAATCATGATTTCGACTTTTAATGAAGCATTCAATCTTGAGAAAGAAAATAAAACGTGGAATCGCTAGTTTCATTTAAAATTCATTCCAACTATCAAACATGCCATAACCTTATTCTTCTCTCTCTTTTATCTTGACCCATAGGCTTTACTGGTTCTAATTCCTACTAACACCATATTTTGTACACAAGATTGAACCTAGAATCAAATCACCAATCAAGGTTCTATTCTCTTTTCTCATGGAAGTGTTTATTAGAATTTAGAATCTTAATTCTTTGGAATTGAATAACCTTACTTTAAAATGGAATTTGATTATATCTTATCAAAGTGCAACATTCCGCTTGTATTATTGAATTTTACCTAAATTACCTTTTATCTTACAACATGGTTATTATCTATATTTATTTCTTCTTCTTTCTTTTAATTCTCCTTAACAAAGCCTCATATCACTGCTACTCTTTTCTAAACTTCTTTCGTTCATTATCATAACATCAAATTCCACCACTATTGATCATAGCATCTTGTTAGTTTAAAATAAGCAATTTTATATGTGTATATTTTATTTTTACTTGGCTAAATGTCGAATTTGGTATTTGAACTTTATACAAAAATTAAATTTAGTATTTGAATTTTAAATTTGTTAATTTAATATCCTATCAAACTTTTTATAGATATTTTTACTACTTCATTAGCATTGTTTTTTCTATTTGTAGACATAGAAGAGACATCATTGCATTTTTACTAATGCCTTCGACACCACCTAACACTAATGGGATGCTTTTTCTAGGTCAAGAAACAACAGTGTTAATAAAATAGTAAAAACTAAGCACGAAAATTATGATTGGATATTAAACTAACTACTTCAAAGTTCAAGTATTAAATTGAACTTTGGTGTAAAGTTAACGTACCATATTTTACATTTTCTTTTTTTTACTTTTCATGATATTTCTTTCCATTACATGGAATTATGTTATTTCTATTATAGGAATTCTTTCAACTCACTAGGTGTATCTTTTCCCTTCTTACGGGAAATTATTATATCTCTATGTAAGACGTGCTCATTCTAGAAGAATTGTATTTTTTTTAATCGAGTTTTTTTTTTTTTTTGGTTGAAACTCTAGAAGAGTTGTATATTTTCATATGATTGGGTTTTCATGTTCAAAATTCTTTGTATGTCATTTTTTTCCCTATTGATGTAATTGTTTCTATTGAATGAAGTTTATTCTTGCTAATAATGTGTGTGTGTGTGTGTGTGTTACTATATACATATTCTATTCTAAAAATGGTTCGATAAGAAATGATATAAGAGTGGAATCAAGAATTCATGAATCTTTTTTATAACTATAATAACATCATTTATTTTCATAGATTTGCCCTTTTGTTACCAATCTTATTCATCTTATATAATATTCTTATGCGTATACTCATCAACGTCATATTTTCTTTTTCTTAAAATTTTCCCCAAGTATGCCAAATTAGTTTCTACATTAATCGCAACACATCATGAGAAGAACGACGCACATAATATGTCATTCTATCCATTTTATAGCCATATAATATTAAAATAACCTAATTAAATTAAAGAAATAATAAAAATTTTAAAATAGAGGTACAAAAGTTATTTTACCCCACCTTAATTACTATATATTTACCTCTTTCAAAATTAAAATGTTGTTCCTTTCTTAGCAACTATTTTCTTCTCTATGTATAACAGTTTTCTCTTTCAATGAATTGTCATCATAGAAATTTTGAAGGTAAGGCAAATCTTTCTTAAATTTGATAATTCTTATGGAAAAGAAGCCATAAAGCTTAGTGTTTTACACTTAATATCATTTAAGGTAAAGTGTGTAGGAAACTGTAATATTGTAAGATCACAAGTTGCTAATCATTTAATGGAGAATCCTGGCATTCTTGATTTCAATAAAGAATCTAGTACAAAGAAAAGTAGTTGAAATTTTATTATAGTTTTTTTTTCTTTGCATTAATGTGTGTATATGATGAGATTAGATGAGAATCATGTTTTCAAAGAAGTATAAAAGGTGATTAGCTATAATTTTGACACTTAGACTAGAAGTATAATGACTTAGATGCGTAATGTGTAAAAATGCTTTCCTTTGGGCAAACACAAGTTGAACCCACGTTACATGACATAATGTATCTATTTCGAATACAAGTTGAACAAGACCCATATTTGAACCCTTGCTATATCATATAATATATCTATTTTAAACATGAGTTGAGCAACTCGTATTCGAGCCTATGTTATGTCATATGATGCTTCCATTTCAAACATGACCTATGTTTGAACTCATGTTACGACATATTGTGCTTCTATTTTGAACATGGCTCAAAACACAGCTTGTGTTCCAACTTGTGTTAATCTTTCATCTTGAACTAACCTCTAGTAAGGTCATGCTCAACTCGTATTCAACACAACTTTTTCAAACTCACATTTTTCCTTCTCTAAAGTAATTAAAAAAATTGGCCCAAAAAAAAGCAATTAAAACTTGTTCAACACTTTCTCTAGATTTAATGTTACTTTAAGACCTTCAAATCTAAATATTATTATATTACCAAATTCTTACTTTAAATTAATATTGTACAGTTCTTCAAAACACCAATGGTAGCGTAAGGGCGGGAACTATGGAAAATGTAAACTACAGGTAAGTTTGGAAATGTAAATGTTTCTAAATGTTTTCATTACGTTGTAACTCATGTTAGAGGCTTTTGGTATTCAGGTTAGATCAACCTTCCAAGTACATGTATCACTTTGCATTTTGAACGTACTATCTTAGTTAGTTAAATTAATGAACTTAAGGAATACTCGGTTAATAAATGAATATTATGTGTGCTAGGCTATGGTTAATGGGCTTGGAGTACTGGTGATATTAACCTAGTACCTTGATGATTTTTGTGTGACGTTTTACTTGCATGGAGTCTCACCTAGATATTATTATAGGAAGATCTAGGTTTTAGACTCATGGTTGTTGGGGAATACTGATGCGCTAATTTTGACATAGTTTTAATCAATCAATTCCTATGATCTGTTTCTATGATTAGGTCATCACTAAGCAAGTATACCTACCGCATGTAGTATATGAGTAAATTATAGGATGGTATTCCTTAAGAATCTCAGCAAATACTATTACTCCCCTTCTTAATTCTTATCTAGCCTAATAAATTGATTGAATGAGTTATAAATTATAAATTACACTACTTAGATTCTATAGTCAACAATTTACTAATTAGGATAGCAAATTACTTAATTGATGCAACACAATACAACAATATAGACTTGCTTCACCATTGAGATTAGTAGGTGCTTTAACATAAGAAATTAGCCTTGTTAAGTTTCTTAATTGTGAAATTCAATAGCTATGTTAGTGTCCTTCTCAGGATCATTAACACTTAACCATAATCTTATCCACCGGATTCTCTTCCTGATTAATAACATGTTATAATTGCATCAATCCTACGAGTCCCATACTAATTCTCACAATCAACAGAAGATCTCACCATCCTATTTCTGTAATTATGAGCAATCTCTTCCTACGACCTAAATCCATTCAACACGATGATTTCTCAATCTACGCAGCAGCAATCTAACATAAAATTATGCCATGCACTATATAGAGTTATGGTTCAATTATGATCACTACAGGAATTAAGAAAATCAACAATCATCTATGCGTTATCCTGCCAGTACATGCCAACTTGTGGTGTTGCAAGCCTAAGTGACACTGCTCGTCATCATGCATTCAAATAATACAACAATACCAAAGTAAAAGACAAGATAATGGAACATAAAACAACCCTTGTTAATAAAACTCTTGACGATGTCCAATACAAAGATGATGTGGAGATAAACTGGTACTACAATCTCTCACCATAAAAAAAAAAAAAAAAAAAAAAAAAACTCCTAATACTTTTGTTCGGGATTTTATAAAAGTGAAGGATAAGTGGTTCTTTTTCCTTTGCAATGTTTAGGATTGGTATTTATATGTCTTACATCATTGGGTGCATCAGAATATCAAATCTAAGCATCACATCCTCTTTATCCCCTTTCAATGTGCCGTTTAAATCCAATTGTTTCGTAAAAATCATAGGGAATAACTACCATCACGATCGTATCATGGCCTGTTATCTCCCCGGATCCAACTATCCAAGGTAGATCACAGTTGTGATCTCCTCGTATCACATATCAGATCATGATAATGCCTTTGATCAACCTTAATGCTACTGCTATAGATTTCTCCCTTATTGGTCAAGCCATATCAAGGGCTGTGATATCCTCTGTTCTCTATTCCTCTTCTTAGATAACGACTGTGATGAAGCTTTATTCACATGATCAGTGGAGATCACCACCATGGTCATGTTGTATCAAGGGTTGTGATCTCATATGTTCTCCATTTTCTCCATGATCACGTCCGTGATAGCTCCTCTAATATACATTTGAGAAGATCATCTACTCTATCACGGGCATGATCATGTCTGAACGCTATTGTCAACTTCGATACTTGTCCAATTTGATCCAAATGTTGATGTTTGTCATTTTTAAACCTAGAATGAATATTTAAATTTAATTGTGAATTAAAGAATAATCAACCATATTTCCACCCTGATTACTAGAGTAATTAGCCTCTATTAAACTTTCCCATACTTAAACTTTGCTTGCCTTCAAGCAAACAAGATGATAAAAACTAAAATAGAAGCTAAATGTAAACTCAGTTTTAAGAGAAATTTTCACAAATGGTGCATTATGTAAAGTGATGTATCTCTCTTTAAAGGGATATAGTTCGACTGGTGGCTTTAAACTTTAGAACTTTACTATCCTGTTCAACCCACCATAACAAGCATCCTAGTTAACCTATTTGAAATTCCAAGGCTAATTGTAGTAACTTAGTCTTTACCCTTATCTATTAAACAAGCATTCACAAAATCGAAAAATCAAACGTAAGATCATCCTGTAAAAGAGATTTAATCAACTTCACCTTCTCAACACAAGGGTATAGGAAACCTCACTTGTCTTTATAGCTCATATTAATCCAAGTAAAGTCCATGCATTCTAAATTTTCCTTCCGCTTTATATTTGTATAATTATACTTGTTCAATTTAACAAATTTTTGTGGCCTATGTAGCGAGCTTTCAGTCGATAATTTCAAGCTCATCACCCACGTTAATAGATATTATTCCTCCTAGGAGGCATTCTATAAGCGCCGGGAAATTCTAGTAAATAATTCTAAAATGAACTTCGAAAATAAACCCTAAAAATGACTCTAAATTAAAACCGAACTTCAACTAATCCTAAATCACGAACGAATCCAGAAATTTCTTAATCTTGATAAAATGAGATTCCTTAAAAATAAAATAAGAACTCAACAGTCTTCAAATTCAAAACCACTACGTACAACAAATTCCATACTTAACTCTGATTTGTAAAATCGGGTAATATAGAACCCAAAAAAATTATTAAAAAGTAAACAACGATAAACCTTCGAAATAAAACTCAATTCAAGAATTCCGAAACCGTTAAGAGATATTAAATACTTACAAAAGTAAAATTTAAAATAATTTTCTCAAATTAAATATGCTGTATAAACATAAAACGTCAGTTTTCAAATTGACAAAGATCTAAACAGAAAATCACCCGGCCTAAGTGGAGTATGTAGTTTAAGTCCGACAATCCCGCACTCTTATCCCTAGAGGCCGAGGTGTGGTTTAAGTGTGTAGAGTAGCTCGTAGTGATATAAGATCGCTTAAAAAATCATATTGGTAAATTTTTGACCTATTTCGAACCCGTTCGGATACAGACTTTGAAAATCATGCCTTGGGGATTGAGATATAAAAAATATACCATTAGTACCGTTAGACTCGTCTTTTAATAAGGATTTCTAAAATATCAGTTTTATAAATTTTCGATAACTAGAAATATTTGATTTTGTAATTATATTCGTATTTCATTACTACCGGTAATTAATTAGTCTTTTTACACTATTCACTACTATTCATTTCACAATTTTTCTTATTATGTAAACCCCAGTCTTCCTAGTAGTCAAGTAAACTTCGAAACCGAAAAACAAAACCCTAAACCGATTTAGTTCAAGCTTTGTGAGAGAAACCTAGAAACCCTAGATCTGGCTTTCCTTCAGTTTCATATTAAAATAACTTTTGTAAAGTAATTTAATGTGGAATATTATTTTAACGTATATTTTAAACCATGAAAAGTTTTGAATTCGAAAAATTTTTTATTCCGGAGCCTTCCCGAGCTCCATTACAGAAAAGCGAGTCCTGGAACTAGAAACTCAGAAAAATATTCTAGAATACTTTTTAGAACCAAAATTTTATAAGGATTTCAAAAATATAAGTTTTATAATTTTTCGGGTTATAAAAAATTACAGTTATAGCATTTTTCCCGTATTTTCCTTACTACCGGTAAAGTAAATGTCTTGTCTACTATTTATCACTATTCACAAGTACAACCTACTACACACACAATCCATACCCTAGTGTTGCATCCTTACAATTACTCATTATATTTTCTTTTCCAAGAAATTTTTGTCTCTTGAACAAATTATTACATTTAACACTTTTTATTACATAAATTCCAATTTAAAACAAATTCAACTCTCCCTCTCTCTTACTCTCAAGATGGCCAACGCATGCCCCCTCCCAATGGTCTCCAAATTGTTTTATCTATCTTATTTTTATATCAAACAAACCCTAATTTCACTTAATATTAATAATCCTTAACTTTCTCTCTCCTTCACTTTATTTCATTTATTCAAAAAAATCACAAAACTCTCTCTTTCTTCCCTCCATTACCGTGACCTCTACTCCCCTCACACACACACATACAAGCTTCATTTCTTCACTTAAACCAACTTTAGGTGATGATTCTTAAGCTTTCCTACCATTTAATCTTGTAATGGCAAGATTATTCATGTGTATTTTCACCTTAAAGCCCCATGAGCATTTGCTAGGGATAAGAAAATGCTAATACATGAATATCAAGCTATCACGAGAGTAGATCTTGTGTTTGATGAGTTTTGGTTGAGATATTATCATGTTCATGCATATAGAAGTAAGATCTTGCATAACAATATATGTTCATGTTCTTAAACTCCTTTTCATGCATTATAAGTAGTACATCTAGTACTTAGACACTCATATTATACTTGACATTCATGTTCATATAGATATTTTGTGTTTTCATGCATTAATGCTCATAAAGCTTTGGTCTTGTGTATATAAATGTGGTAGTTAGTGAATCTTTAGGTATATAAGATAAAGAACTTAAAAAGGAAAGGTTTTTGTTAGAAATGTTCAAAAGAAAATTCGTATGACTTCAAAGCTATATTTTGAAAACCCTTGTATCAACTTTAAAACTCATGTTTTATGTGAAAAATGAAGGGTATAGGTAATAGGTATCATTAAGTAGTGATTTTTATAAGTTGAAATGAGTTTTGATGAGGTTAATGTGTAAAACAAGAAGTAGAATCAAGATGGAAAATTTTGAGTTAGTAGTCAACTTGTAAAATTCGTAACTTTGGATGATGCCCATGAAAACACCTATTATCCAAGTTCAAAATAAAAGTTTTATGTATTAAATGAAGTCCTTAAGTAATAGGTATAGTAAAGTCTTAAATTTTAATGCATTAAACAAGTTTTTCCCAAAAGAATCATTCAAAAAGTGGATTTCTAAAAATTCAGATTTTTTAGTAAATCCTATTTGAAAACATATTTGCAAAGTGCAAAATGTAAATTTTTATGTAAAAATGAAGGCCTTAGGTAGTTTATGTTATGAAAACTCAATTTTATCTAAGATAACTAGAAATTCCTAAGAATGAATTCCAAAACACTAGTGTGATGTCAAAGTTAGAAAACTAGATTTTTCATAAGTGGTTGTTATTGTGGTCTTGCAAAATAAAAAGTTATAAAATTTTCTTTTAGCAAAAATCATCAAGATCATGCATACATTAAACTCATCACATGTCATTCATGTTAGTAAATCATTCATATTTCATATATACTTGAATTATCAAATAGAAACATTTCAAACAATTATAAAACTATTTTTCGAAAATGGGGATCGTTACTGATCAAATATGATCCTTCTGTTTCGTGACACAAATGTTTTCAAAACTTGAAAATAATATTATAATTAGATAGATCTTTCTAAGTAGATAGAAATCGATATATAATTTGCTAAATTTCGAGTTAAAAAGATCAAGTTATGGCCGTTTTAAGTTGGAATTCCCGCTTAAGACGAGAATTAGGAATTTGATAGTTTGTATAAGATAGTTTGGATTATTTAAGTGATGAAATACTTATTATGGTATTTCCTCCTTTTTAGGTGACCTCAAAATCGATGATTCCCTACCACTGGATTACTTTTACTAAGAGACCGGTGATCCAATGGCCGAGTGAGTCTTCTTCTTATTTTGTTACCTTGTTTGTGCTTGTAACTAGTTGCATTAGAATTATAGGAGTAAGATAAAAACCGATATGAATAGGGATGGGATAGATGATAAGACTTTGATGTATGTATGCCAAAGAATACTAAAGCATATCGAAACCATGATTCAATTGGATAACTGCATTATTCATATTACTTCTGTTATGTGTATGATATTGGTTGGTCACGCTAAAGAATGTATAAATATTTTAACCTGAGCAAAAATTTAAATTGGTCATGCATCGCATCGGACATGTTGCATTTGATAGCGTGCTACTCCTATGCAGGTCGATCGTATGATCCGAGGACTCGTTTGGATAATGAGACCCGGTGCCAAAGCTCATTCATAGGGAACTAAGGCGCATCGGGGATGCATTCCATGGGTACGTCTAACCGAGTCGAGTGCTATGAGCCGAGGGCTCGGGGACTAGTAGTGGTCGTGTAGACTTTCAATACCATCCCTAACTCAAGATACGAAGGGTGTAAATCCGTTCTATGTGTGGGTTCCGAATACCTATACATAATTGTCTGCTCATGTGTTTGTTCATGCATAGCATATGGATGATTTATAACTTGCTTGTTATGATACGGAATTAAGGGAATTTTCACTGAGATAGTGTAGCTTATACCCCAATAGATGTTTGAATGAACAAGTTATCTCAAGAATGCTAAGTGGGGACCGAGATGGTTGGAACCGAGAATGACTTCGGGATTCCGACAGAGAATAAGAATGCTTGAAGATATTAGCTAGGTTTTGTGAATTTCCTTGTAATAGTTTTATGTAGTAAAATCTTTTAATGAATCGAAACGGAAGTATAATGAATTGTATTTGAAGTATAGTGAATTGTATTTCCTTTATATTATTACTCAAGTTGTATCAATAAAAAATGTATCACTCCGATGTGTCTCCTCCATGTGTTAGACGCCTTATACATAGTATGGAAGCCTTCGCGTGACTGAGGCGGTCATTCCTAGGCTTTAATATTGTGTATGGTGGACTGCCATGTTTAGGGTACCCTTCGGGGCGTGACACATCCCACAAGCTTAGTAACTTGAGTTACAAAACTCACCAAACCTTAATCCCTTTGTTAAGTGAGTTTCCTCGATCGGTCGATCTTAAGACATATGACCTTAGGTGATTAAGTTTTAAAGGGACCCCATCAAACCTCCGCCACGTAACTTAAGCTTTTTTTTTTTAACATAGAAACATGGGATTACATTTAATTGGACTTTTACTATACATAAGTTAAGCCTTCAGGACAATGGTAAATTAACCTATACAATTGGTCGAGTCGATGAAATCAACTAGCTAGCTCTTATAAAGAGTCCTATACTTATCTTAAATATGAATTCCTGGTTAATTGATAAGTAAAGCTATGCCACTTAGATTCCATCATGCAATTCTAACATGTTAAATAAAATGCAAAGGTAAGTAAAAGTGTAGAACAATATTCAGCATTGGCCACTTGGTTACTATACTATAAAAGATACTAAACGTTTCAAAATTCTTACTTCATATCTTACAAATTCTCTTAAACATGCTTAATTATTGGGAAATTTGATAACAACTAAACTTCATAAATAAATTTCCCTTCCCTACACTTGGAATGAGACATTGTCCTCGATGTCTCAGAAATAAGCACAACAAAGAAGAAAGAAAAATAAAAAGTGAAATGGAGGAAAAAGGAAAAACTAACATTCCCCTATTAAAGTTTAAACAATTCGAGCTATCATAGTTCCGTTGTGCATTTTCAAACTATTGAACCAAGTTCCGTCCATTGAACTACTAAAAGAACAACAGATACAAAACAACAAAAACAAAAATAAAAGAGTACAAACATGAGTCTTTAAAAACAAATTTGCAATAAAGCACGAGCTCATAATAGATATACAAAAAAGTAAAAAGTGAAAAGGTAATCAATTATAGGGGTTGTGCTCGATGTTGCTGCTATCATCCTCCTTTGCAGCCTTTTCTCCTTCACTGCCCTCGTCACCATCACCACCATCTTCTTCTTCTGTTTGAACCTGAGGTTGCTGTTTTGGAGCTTGCATTGGAGCCTAAACAACCTGCTACTGATCAATTGGCCTTCTAAATATGGACCAAGGCTACAGCTACCCTTCCTCTTCATCCTCAGAACTGTCCTCTCCATTACTTTCACTCTCCTCATATGAAGCTAGGTGGGTTAGTGTTAGAGGCACTTGGTACTCTTGAGCTGGAGGTATAGTCCTTTCTCCATTAGTACTCGCGAGTATACTTAGATCAGTTTCATCTCTAAAGGGACTTCCTTTAAAACAAGAGGGTACCGAGATGTTCATTTTCTCATAAATGGCCTTGAAACCCTCCTTAATTATTTGCTTCAACCTTATTCTCTTCCCTTAATGTAGCTATCTCCTAACTCTGTCTTGTAATCTATTCCTTTAACCTAGCAAAGTTCCCAGTAGAATAGGCAAAACTGGGGGAACACTGCTTAATTGGCCCGACTCCTCAATATCGACTTCCGAGTTCACCACCTTAGAGATTCCCCATTGGCAAAAGGGATCAAGAGGGAGAGGTCTAGATTTGCCTTCATGATCCTTTGGCTCATATTTCTGCGGCCAAATCTTCAAATTCTTGAGAATCCTAGAGATGAAGGGCCCAAAGTAGATGGCTAGCCCAGAGTTAGAGACTTGATGTCAGAATGCGAAATCAAGGAGAAACCTAACATTTACCTTGTACTTTTGGCTGATGTTGTATGGAAGAAGCATATCTATCTCTACTATAACCCAAGGGCTATCAAATCTTAGATTCATCGATCTCATTAATATATAGTGAAGGATTCGATGGCTCGGTAGTTTGATTGTCGACCCTCGAGACTTGCAAGGATGGAAGGTCGAATCAACGGATATTTCCCTCTAGAAATCTCTGTGTGTGACCTCTCTGGGCATGGCAATTGGCAACTGGTGAAATTCCAAGCAATTAATCTTGGCATCTATATATATACCCATGCTCCTAATAAACATTATTAAGCTCATATCATAGTAGTTCCCATAGGTAAAGAACGTCACATGGTTGTGAGTATCAGAGTAGATGCTATAGAAATGTAGCTCAAAAGAAGCCAAAATGCCAAAGTTGTCTCCCAATAGAAATCTTCCATTATATTTAGGGGTGGTCATAGACTGGTTAACCAGTCCATAACCTCATTTTTTGAACCTAACTATTACAACCAGTTTTTAAAAATGCAAAACCTAAACTGGTCCATTATTAATGGTTAACGTCTTAACGGTTAACCATTTTTTTCTATTAATATTTTCGATTTTTGGTTTTTAACTGTTTAACATAATGGTCAACTAAAAGTTGCAGTTAACCATATTTCCATTTAGTCCATAAAAAATTAAACCAAAGTCATATGCTATTAAAACCTATACTATTATGAAATCAAATCCTATGTTCAAGCAAAATTCTCTTTTTGACTATAAAATCCTAACCAAGCTGATTTATCGATATGATAAAAGCCAGTGCCTAGAAGTTTCTGAAATAGATGTGTATGAATCATAAAAGATAGTCACACTAATTAAAAATGAAAATGAAAGAGGTTAAAGAATGCAGAGAAACACCTTAACCTTATATCTTTTGGACGTGTATCTACTATATGCTTTAAGAAGGATACATACCTTATATCTTTTGGAGAGTCAACAATTACCCTAAATTTGCACCAGCTCACTTGTTTAAAAAAGTCCATAAAGCGGACATCATGAGCTATTCATAGGTAAAGAAGAAGAAGGAAAACAAAATTTGATAGCACATGGAATATAAAAAATCCTCACCCTAAAAGAGGCATGACAACCACAAAAAGGAGCACAATATGAACACAATGACGACGATGACTAGCAAAGACGATGAGTCAACGACTAGACGAAGACGAAGATTGAAGACAAAGGCAGAAACTAGAATTGGAAAGTGATTAACCCAGAAGAAAAAGAATGCAGCAGAAATCAATAGTGATTACATTAGGGTTTTAACTTTTAACACCTTAGCTTTATATATATATACATATATATACTTTTTTTAAATTATATATTATAGATATCGGTTAACCGTTAACCGTCAGTTTTGCATAGTTACAAACAGAAACTGAAACAAAAAAAAAAAAAATTAAAACTATGAACCTAAACCGAAATCGATCGACTGGTTAACCATATTTTTCATATTGGTTTTTCAGTTTCTCGATTTAATCAATTTTTTCCCATCCCTACTTATATTGAAGAAATTTAGCCATGGTACCTCGAGTAATAATCTATCAAAAGCCTTGAGAATGCCATATGTTCCTAAGGTCCCTCGTCTAGAACCATGTTTCCCATTAATTTCTTCTCTTGCACTAATTGGTCAAATTGATGATGATGGTTCCCCTGCATTCCAGCTGGTGGCTTGATTACACCACTTAAACTACCCTCGTTGTCCCCTTTTGGTGACACCTTTTTAAGTAGCAACTTTCTTGGGTGCAATTAGAAAACCAACTTCAATGCATTAGTTTGAATAGTGGAGATATAATATGATGCTTACAACCCATAAACATCACTAGGATGCATGTTACAAACATAATTAAGCTTACAAACTAAGATCAACTAGGGTTACTAATTTTACTTTTAGTATCAGGTATCATTTACCGATATGCTCAAGTCTTTCTCATGTGTAAAGAATTAAGTTAGTGATACCCTAGTAAAGCTCATATAATATGATAAACAAATACAACTAACCCTATATGTAACTTAAATCAACATCATTACAATCCACATTACATGAGACTCATGTTTCTAAGCACTAAAAGTTAAAAACCCCAATATGGAAAATTAGGGTCTATGGTCGTTACAACCCCAAATTAGTGTCTAAACATGTTATAATTCTAATTTCTAACAATATATTAGATTTATCATCTATAACAATAATATAACACTTATTCTAAAAAGCCTTAAATTTTATCGAGTGGTTAATCTTGGTGAAATTAAGGTTCATCATGAAATTTAATAAATCCTAGTGTAAAATAGGTGATAAAAACATGCATACGGATACTTATACACGTAGAATTATCATGCATTAACATTAAAGCACTAATTTTCTAGGAATAATGAAACCTTTCAATCTTCATAGATTTCTTATTTCAACGAAATATATGAAGAATGACAGTAAGAGTAATAAATCACATACCTTGATAGTGTTAATCCTCTATAATTTGTTGATGCAAGTGCAAAATATGTGTATTTAAGGTGTGTGTAAGTATAGGTATCTTGTGAGAACAACAAAGAGGGAAAAACGAAAGAGAAAACAAGCGTCGAATTTGAAAATGAGGAGGGAGAAAGTGCAATGGTACTTAAATACTATCGGGTTGTTTCCTAGATCACGACTGTTAAATAGGTTGTGATCTCCTTGGCTTAAAATTTTTGTTCTAAGATTAACATTTATTACGATCGCAACACAGCCCATGATATTCTCTAGGCAAAAACTAAGATGAAACTAACCTATATCACGGCCATTACAAAGTACGTGGTCTATTTTGAACAAAAACTTAAATTAGTGCTAACCTTGATCATGGCCATTACTCGGGTCGTGATCCTTTGAGTCTTAAAAATGTGATTAGGAGCTCCTCATTACGGCTATAGCACGGGTGGTGATTGATTCGAAACCTTGTGAGTTCGTGTTGATACCTCAATTACTGTTGTTATCTATTGATACGACCCGCATCATGCCTATAATTGACAAGGGGATCTCCCTGTTTTATTACGTTGGTTTAATATGGGCATGACAGGGGGTGTTATCCCTCTGATCTCAATTTCCTTCATATTCATACTTAGATCATATGTTCTCGAATATCACCGCTATTTCCTTCTCGTAACTTATCTCCTTTGACACTAAATTGTCCAAAACCTTGGATATTTGCAAATTAACAACATTAACTACATTAAATCTTAAGTAATATAAAATAAATGTAATAACACTATTTGAATCATATAAGGAAACAAAACAAAACGTAACAAAACATGTGTTGTGTCCCATGAAGTGCTTGTTTAGCATCATTAGCTTGATGCAAAAATATTTTAAGTGGTTGATTTAGTTTCTAAGAGTCTGAACTCCTCCTTTCCTTCCTATTCTTTTTTATTTTCATAATAAAGCTTAATGTGTTGTCCATTGACCTTAAAAATACCCTTATCCGGATGCTCCAAGTCCACTACTCCATGGGGAAAGACTTTCTTTACAATGAACAGTACCATCTACCTTGATTTGAGCTTTCCTAAGAACAGTCTGAGTCTCGAATTATAAAATAATACCGGATTGCCTTCCTTAAAATGCTTTGGATGGTGGACTCTAGCATCATGCAACCGTTTAGCTCGTTCCTTTTATACCTTATTATTTTCATAAGCTTCTACCTCCACTCACTCAACTCATTTATCTGAAGACGCCTATGCCTACCAGCCACTTCAAGATCAAGATTTGCAATCTTAATGGCCCAATATGCATTGTGCTCTATCTCCACTAGAAGGTGACACACCTTACCATATACCAATCTATGTGGCAAAGTACCTTGGGGTATCTTATAGGCAGTATAATATTCCTATATTGCATCATCCAATTTTTCAACCCAATCCTTCCTATTATCGATCACCATCTTCTCTAATATTTGTTTTAGTTCTCTGTTTGAAACTTCAACTTGACCACTAGTCTATGGGTGGTAAGGAGTGGCCACCTATGATGAGCCTCGTACTTCTTCGACATTATTCCTATCTGAGCGTTACAAAAATGAGTGCCTCAATCACTAATGAGTGCTAGAGGTGCACCTAATTGTGAGAACAATTTCTTTAAGAGCATTGATACCACTCAAGCATCGTTAGAGGAAAAGGCTTGAGCTACTACCCACTTAGAAACGTAGTCTACTACTACTAAAATAAACTTATTCCTAAAGGAGCTTGGAAATGTTCCTATGAAGTATATTCCCCAAACGTTGAACACCTCACACTCGAGTATGTATTTTTGAGGCATATCATCCCTTTTTGAGATGTTTCTCATTCTCTAACACCTGTCACAAGATAAAATAAATGATTGAGCGTCTTTGAAAATACTCGACCAATAAAAACTTGCTTCGAAGACTTTCTAAGCGGTCCTGTTGGCACTGTAATGTCCACCTATCGGTCTATTATAACAATGGAATAGAATTTCTTATCCTTCCTCATGAGATAGACAACACTGCATAACTTGATCAGCACAAACTCTGAATAGAAACGGATCTTCCTAAAAGTAATTCCTAAGCTCTGAAAAGAACTTCTTTTTCTTGTGGTAGTCCATGTCTTCTGGTAAGAACTTCCCCACTAAATAATTTGCTATGTCAGCAAACCAAGGAATATTATGATCCCTTACTATACATATAAAAAATAGGCTCTCCTCTGGAAACTTATCATTTATGTTTTCCTCATGCAACTCATCCACGTGTGGGATATCCAACCTTAACAATGATCAGCAGCTAGGTTTTCTTGTCCTTAATCTCTAGATTAAACTCTTAAAGGAGTAGAATCCATCTAATCAATCTTAGCTTTGCATCGGTTTTAGACAATAGAAACTTCAGTACTGAATAATCTATGGAGATGACTACTTTTGACAATATTGGGTCTGTTTGGATAGTTTGTTTTTCATCTGTATCTATATCTGTATTAAAACGATATATGTAAATATGTTCGATTTCTATCTATATTTTATATATACTTGATCTATTTGATCTTTTCATGAGAACTGTCAATTTTTTTTATCTATATTTATTTCTTCATAAATAATTTGTTGAAAAAAAAAAGTTTAAAAAAGTGTCTGCATCTGCTGGAAAAAGCTAGCCAAATAGACTCTCAAATATGGTCTGAATTTGTCAAAAGCGAACACCATTACCAATAACTCCTTTACTGCAACAGCATGGTTCTCTTAAGTAGGTATAAGGGTTTTGCTGGCATAGTAGATAAAACTGCATGCCTTAAGAAGCTTCTTATGGCTTTGACTGATGATGGTGGTGGTAACTTAGCATTGACTTCCACCTTAGCCGTGTCTACTTTAATCTCCCAGCTTGATATCTTGTGCTCTAAAGCAATCCCCTATTGTACCATGAAGTAACACTTCTCCTAATTTAGTACTAAATTTGTGTCATTACACCTTTAGAGCACTTTCTTTAAATTTGTCAGGCAATCATTGAATGATCTCCAAATATAAAGAAATTGTCCATAAAGACCTCCATGTCGTCCTTTACTAAGTCTTCAAAGATGGCCATCATGCAATGCTGAAAAGTTACAGGAGCATTACATAAGCCAAATGGCATCGTTTGGTATGCAAAGGTACCATAAGGATAGGCGAAGGTGGTTTTTCTCTTGATCTTCGGGTTCTATGGGGATCTGGAAGTATCTCGACATGCCATCTAAGAAATAGTAATAAGCATGCCTTGTTAGTCTTTCCAACATCTGGTCGATGAATGGCAATGGGAAATAATCTTTTCGAGGGCATCATTTAATTTCCTGTAATTGATGCACACTCTCCATCCAGTGACCATACGCATTGGGATTAGTTCATTCCTTTCATTCGACACCACGGCCACCCCTTTTTTTCTTAGGAACCACCTGCACTTGACCTACCCATGAGTTATCAAATATATGGTGAATGAATCTTGCATCTAAGAGCTTAACCACTTCTTTCATCTTCAGGTCCAACCTTCACTATGATTGCACAACCGACTTGAAACCGTCTTCCACTAAGATCCCCTGAGTGCAAAAGGAAGGGCTGATCCCCTTTATATCTAAAATTTTCCATGCCAAAGCTCTCTTATGCTATCTAAGCATTGTTAAAAGCTTTTCTTTTTTACACTCCTCAAGCTTTGATGATATAATGACCAGAAGCTTAGAATCCTTCTCTAAAAATGCATACTCTAGATAATCTAGCAACAATTTAAACTTTACTTCTAATGCTTCTTCAAGTGACGGTTTTAACCTTACTTAGTCACCCTTCACAATCTCCTCAACTGCCGTTTCTCTTCTTAACTTCGGCTATACTTCCAACTGGGCCACTCCTTCACTCATTTCCTTATCTAAAAATTTCGCTTCAATTTCTTAAACCAAACATAACTCCAAAGCGTCCTTGCTCAGAAATTCCTTCATAAAATCAAAAAGCAGTCAAAACAAGTGAGTCAATATTAAAACATGTATCATCATTGGCCATTGTTTGCCTAAAGACATCTGGCATCCTGATCACCAGCTCATCTCTTTTAACTCTGAGTACTATCTTGCCATCCTTGACATCTATAACCAATCCAACTGTAGCCAAGAACGGCTTCCCCAATATTAATGGTATGTCTACATCTTCATCCATGTGTATTTAGACAAGGTCTACTGGAAAAATAAAGTCCTGAACTTTGACTAGGACATCCTCCACTACTCCTTAGGGAATCTCATGGATCTTTCTGCTAACTATAAGCTTGTGCGAGTAGGTTTTGGTTCGCTAAGTTAGTCTCTTGAACATCTTGTGGGGTATGAGATTGATACTTGCCCCAAGGTTTACAAGTGCTCTTTCTACAGGTAAATCACCTATCAAGCACGGGATAATGAAACTACCCGGATCCTTCATCTTATACAGTAACTTTTTTTATATGACAGCTGAACATTCCCTACTAAGTGTGACTGTGGAGGGTTCTTCCAATTTCCTCTTGTTGGAGAGCAGTTCCTTAAGGAACTTTGCATATTAGGGCATCTGAGATAGCTTCCACCAAAGGCAAGTTAATATGTAGCTGCTTGAACAATTCTAAGAACTCACCATAGTGCTCATCGTCCCCGGTCTTCTTTAATCTTGCTGGATAGGTAACTGAGGTCTGTACTCCTTTATAGGTGAGCTTAAAATTCTTTTCAACTAAATCTTCCATCTGTTTAATCTGGCTTTTAATCATAACTTCGGAATCTTTTTCCTTCTCCTTCACTTTCTTTAGGGTAACTTTTCTGAATATGTAATTCCTTCCTATGCCTTAGTGTCATCGCCTTTACTTGCTCCTTAGGATTAGGCTCATTGTTACCCGGTAATGATCCTGGAGCTCTCTTAGAAAGCATTTTGGCGATTTGACCTAACTGGTTCTCTAAGTTATGGATAGGTGTGCCTTAGTTCCTAAGAGTTGCTTCAGTTGTATGTTGGCGTGTATCTAACACCTTAATAAATTGAGTGAGGATTTCTTCAATTGATGCTGGTTTAGTTTAAGGGGGTGGAGGTTTCTGGAATCTAGGAGGTTGAACATTTGAAGTTGGGATGGTTCCTCAAACCTGGGTTATATGTATTATTGTACGGATTGTCACGAGGTCAATTCAGAATTCCCAATAATTGGCTTACTCCAATTGATCAAATTCTTGGTTCCTTATATTTGCAACCTCCATACTAACTAACTGTTTTCCTTATGACATCATCAAACTATCTAGCTTCTTGGATAGTGCCTCAACCTTTGCCACTAAAGACGTTGACCCATCTATCTTATACATTCCAATCAGTTTCTTCTCTCATGACCATGAGGACGACCACTAATAGTGATTGTTGGCCATATCCTCAAATAGTTGTAAGCATTGTTCTGGTGATTTATAATTTAGATTACCTCCTACAGTTGCGTCTATCTACTGCCTTGTTGGATAATTCAGACCGTTGTAGAAGGTCTAACCTGTGTCCACTCCAGTTGTTCTTGATGTGGACATTTCCTCAACAACTCCTTCCATCTATCCCAAGACTCATAGAAAGTCTCTGAATCCATCTGGATGAATGAAGAAATAGTAGCCCCCAACTTTGTAGTCCTCGAAGGTGGGAAATACTTTCTCATGAACTGCTCCACCAGATGGAATGTCTAGATAATCCATTTGACTACTTATTTGCATTGTTCCTCAAAGAGAAAGGGAATAAGCATAGGCATATTGCATCTACTGAGGCTTCGTTGATCTTGAAGGTGTCACATATATGTAGAAAATTGCTGGAGATGTGCATTGGGATCCTCATCTTGAACCCATCAAACTAAATGTACTGTTGGACCATCTAAATTATGTTCGGCTTGATCTTGAAATTGTTAGTAGCTAATCTAGGATATGTTATGCTTGTACTTGCATCGTCCAAGTTCGGTTGGCAATAATCCATCATAGTTCTAGGAGCTATAGGCTAACTGGCCTCAGCATCTTACACGTGATTTTCATTGTCTTCTCTACCCAGATTATTCCTATTCACTAGTGGTACTCTTTCATATACAATCCCCGAATCCTCAATCTCACCTGCCCCTCGTGGGTTCACATTCTCATTTCCCATATTTATCCTTGATGATTCCAATTTAGCTTCTCTTACATGGGTAGGTGATTGATGCAAAATTTCTCTGACCTTTTGTAGGTTCTGATGAAATGTTCTCTCTAGTTTTGGGTTGAACTCGATTAACTTGGCTGTACGACTTCAGGTCATAAATTGCAGTCAAAGAACAAATTAAAGTTTAGTAAAGATTAAAGATAAACATATCAACTTTTTTTAAAAAAAAAATCCTAGATTAATAACAATTAGGTTTTCCTAATATTGCCGATTGATTCCTCAGCAATGGTGCTAAAAACTTAATACGCGAATTTTGACCTAGGTTTAATCAATTAATTCCTACGATCTATTCCTATAATTGGGTCAGCTCTAAGCAAGTATACTTTTCGCATGTAGTATAGGAGCAAATTATAGGGTTGTATTCCTTAGAGATTTTGGAAAGTACTATTACTCCATTTCTTAATTATTATCTAACCCAGTCATGCCCTCGGGTGGGTCCGAATCGGAACCCGACCCTGCCAAACACCAAATTTGAACTACATGGGCTCGACCCAGTGGGGTAGACCATACCCGTAAAGCAGAGCCTAAGTCCACGAGTCCAAGGTGGGTCCACCAGACCCGCACGGGTCCATACGGTTTCGTAATGAAAAATTTAAAAAAAATTCGAAACATTAATGTAAATGGGACGAGGTCGGACCCAACGGGTCGAGTCACAGGTCGAACCCAATCCTACTACGAGGACATGCCTATTCTAGCCTAACAAATTGATTGAATGAGTTCTAAATTATTAATTACACTACTCAGATTCTATAGTCAATATTTTTCTAATTAGGATACCTTACTTAATTGATGCAACACAATACAACGATATAGACATGCTTCACCATTGAGATTAGCGGGTACTCTAACATAATAAAGTAGTCTTGTTAAGTTTCTTAACTGCAGAATTCAACAGCTATGTTAGTGTCTTTCTCAAGATCATTAACGCATAACCATAATCTTATCCACCTAAATCTCTTCCCGATTAATAACAATTATAATTGCAATAATCCTAGAATCCCTTACTAATTATCGAAATCAATAGAATATCTCACCATCCTATATTTACAATTATGAGCAATCTCTTCCTACAGCCTAAATCTATTCAACAAGATGATTTCTCAATCTACCCTGAAGAAATCTTACATAAAACTATATCGTGCACTGTATAGAGTTATGGTTCAATTATGATCACTATGGGAATTAAGAAAATCAACAATCACCTATGCGTTATCGTGCCTGTACATGCCAACTCGTTGTGTTACAAACCTATGTGACATTACTTATGCATCATGCATACAAATAGTACAACATAATTAAAGTAAAAGACAGGATAATGGAACATAGAAACAACCCCTGTTAATAAAACTCTTAATGATGTCTGATACAAAGATGACACAGAAATGGACTGATACTACACTCTCTCACCATACCAAAAAAAAAAAAAAAATTCCAATACTCTTGTTTGGGATTTTACAAAAGTAAATGATAACTAGTTCTTTTTCCAATGCAATGTTTTAGATCAATATTTATATGTCTTGCATCATTGGGTGCGTCAGAATAGCAAATTTAGGCATCACTTCCTCTTTATCCCCTTTCAATGTGACTTTTAAATCCAATTGTTGCGTAAAAATCACAAGGAATAACTACCATCACGGTTGTATCACGACCCGTTATCTCCTCAGATCGAACTATCTAAGGTGGATCACGGTCGTGATCTCCTTAGATCATATATCAGAGCACAATAACGCCCTTGACCAATGCTTAATGCTATTGCTGCCAATTTATCGCCTATTAGTCAAGCCGTATCAAGGTCTGTGATATCCTCTGTTCTCTATTCCTCTTCTCAAATAACAATTGTGATGGAGCTTTGTTCACATGATAAATGGAGAGCACTACCATGGTCATGGCTATATCAAGGGCTGTGATCTCCTATGTTCTCCATTTTCTCCATGATCACGCCCATGATAGCTCCGCTAATATACATTCGAGACGATCACTGACCTTTTTATGGGCGTGATCATGTTTGGATGCTTGTCAACTTTGATACTTGTCCAGTTTGATCTAAATGTTGATGTTTATCCTTTTTACGCCTATAATGAATATATTTACCAATTAAGTACCAATTCCTTTAAATTTAACCATGAATTAAAGCATAATAAACCATATTTCCATCCTAATTATTAGAGTAATTAGCCCCTATCAAATAGCCGACGTTGTATACGTGTATATTACATATAAATGTGTTTAGGATTTTGAGCAATCCTTATGTTGGATATTGGACTTAAATTAAATAGACAATAAAGTGACTAATATTGTGTCAGTTACATATTTGCATGAAATTTGATCATGCGCTTGTGCTTGCAAACCTGTGGTAGCACCAAACTAAGCTCTAGCTCACCTTTTTTTTCTTGAATTTGTCAATTTCTGTTGATCCCTGTTATGTTTGATCTTTCTAGATACAACATTATAGTTGACTATGAGGATAACACTGGTAAAGAGGATTACTTAGCTGATTATTAGAATAGCCTAATCCTTTGGAGATACAAACTATATATATATGACCATGGTTTAAATATTTATGTACTAGGGTGTTATGATAGGACACGGACCCTAGTTTATCATTGGTTAGTATTGCCAGTTTGGTTTGATGGACTCTTTACATCATCTAGTTTCTGTGAAATGTAAGCTTGTGGTTGTTCTTATGATTATATGTGAAGTTGTCTCTTGTGCATCTATTAACTTGGAGTTGATGTGATGAATGTGTATTTGAAGTTATAATAAGTATTAAACGTGATTCGTTGTAGATTCTTAGCCTTAACAAGTTAACATGTCTATATTATAAGGATAAATTACGTTGGAAGGCATCAACTTTTGCAAGTAAGTTTATTTACGGCATCAATGTTTTAAGAAATTAAAAAAGATTCAACGTTTTATGAAATGAATCAAATAACGTATTAATATTTTATAAAATCATATAAAATATTAGCATTTAAATTAGTTATTTTATAATCAAGCGTGTCTACTTACAATCATCTATGGTTATTTTGCAATGGAGCATTGCCCATTGAAAATTTTCTTAATATTACACAAAATTCAAGGTATGGTTGATCTCACCACACTTAAATTGTTAATAGAAACCATATATAAGCCTAAGGACGATGAAATCTCTAATAACTATATTAATCGGGGGAGAGCAGTGTCTTTTTTTTTATCGCTCTTTTTTCATTATTGCAATATACTTAAGATCAATTTGATTAAACTTAACTAAACATTATTTATCTAAAAGTGTATATATATATTTAATTATAATAATATTGATATTCCAACTAAATTCAAAATTCAAAAAATATTATATTGGATTCAGATTGGATTAGTTTTGCTAATTAATCAAGTTAAATGTTAAATAAAGCTTGAACCTAATTTAATTAACTAATCCAGTAGTTTGGATTTAAACTCATATTAACTATTACTAAATCAAGGTCTAGTAAATACAAAAAAACTACTGACAACAAATAGATATCAAACCGTAATAATTCACAATTAGATTAATATTTTAAGATCTTCTAGATTTCCGGTGAACGAATCAGAGCTGGTCGATTCACATTCACTAACCTTCGATAAAATTTTCAAAATTTAATTCAATGACATCTCACGTGGGATAAGGCTAACTTAGGTCATTAGTTTGTTCAGCAACAACTCGACACGTGTCATCTCATAAACCATTCCAAAAATTCTACACGTGTCCTCCTTCCTTTATCCATGCAAACTCTATATAAGTCAGAGTGAATTTGCGCGACTCTATTGCACCGACACGGTTCAAATTTAACGGATTTATCTGATTGAAGTATGTGTCTAAGGTTTTTTTCAAAAATATATATAAACACAAATTATTAAAAAAATAAATACAAAATTAAGATTGCTATGTCGCATGAAAGATGAGAGATATTAATGTTTATACTTGTGTTGCATATGATAAAAGTGATAGCGACCTATTCATCAAAACTTTGGAACATCCGTGTAGTGCATTTGAGGATGGCGATACGATCCTTAAGTGTATTGCTGCTTGGCTATGCGATATATGCGCAAAGCCAAGCGGTAATACATATACAAATCCTATATTGTATAATTCTAATGCGATATAAAAACACTAATCATGTAATTATTTTCTCCTAATTTTATTTTATGTATTTTTTTTAAACATGTAATTTCCTCGGATTTATCTTTAGCAGCATTGAACTGTTTGACTTTGAACTCCATTGGTTACACGAATGAATCATTTTTCTAGCAAACTCTCTGCTTCTTGACTTCTTGGCACGCTGCAACACAGATTTTTACTTTAATAAAGTTCTTTGTCGAAGTAAGTTCTTTGATTCATTCTTTAGTTTTAGATTTTCCTCATAATCAATGGTTATGATTTTTAATTTTCTTTAGTGGCCGGAATCAATGGTTAAGATTAAAAAAAAAATCAGATCACAATGATATAAATAGATATTTCAACGATTTGAATAACTGTAATTGTTGATTGTAAATTGAAAAAAAAATGAAAGAAAAAAAATCGAAATATCCAAACTCTTATTCGTATTTACTATATGTAATAAAAGGGTGAAATACGTATCCATCAAATTTTAAAAAAATTAAATAAATACAAATAAAATAATTTTAAATACGTAATTACTGATACAAAATCGCATTTAAAATTTACAATTCATACATCATCAATATGCGATTTTATTGAAATGTGAAAAGCATTGAATCATATTTATGACATACGATTCACCTATGAATCCAATTTATGAGTAGCTATTCATAATTAATTGTCTTTAGAAGTGGCGATTTACATATGTTATTAATTGACAAGTGAAGATTTTGTGTCCGTATTTAGGTAATTTTATATAATTTGTATTTCTATAATTTTTATTTGATAGGTCGATGATCATACAATTTTCTTTGCAATAAAATATATTTATATCATCCAAAGGAAATTGTTTAAATTAAAAAAAAATGGTAAATGAACTTTTTCAAAAAGTTCAATCAAGTACCTAAAGTTTGATTTTGAATAATTTGATATCTGAAACAAGTTTTCGCATATATTTTTAACTGTAATATGAAATATTAGAGTTAAAAGATCTGACTTTTCTCCTCCAAATCTACATTCTGTAAAAGTGGGAAGGAAGGACTTGGTAGGGTTGTCATTGAATCGAATCGAGACAACACAGTACTGAGTTCGAACTCGAGTTCGATTCAAAATTTCAAAGTTCGAATTCAATTTGAGTTCGGTCGAGCTTGATATTTTAAGCTTGATTTCAACTCGAAATAAAATTATATAATCTCGAGTTCGACTCGATTAAGCTCGTTTAGACTCAATTTATTAAAAATATATTTTAAATTATAATTAAAATAATATTAATATCTGAACTCGATTCGAATTCAATTAACATTTATACTCGATTATGCTCACGATCTAATCGAACCAAACATATAAAGTTCAAGTTTAATTTGCTAAATTATTTGAATAGTTTGAATTCGAGTTCGATTTGACTATTTTTGAATTAAAATTGAATAAACATCAAGCCGAATTCAAGTAATTTGTGAACTAGTTTGATTCATGTGCACCTCTAGGATGGACGAGAGATCATATTTTTTATTATAAATTTATATAATAGTATTGGATGAAATTTTGCTATCTCTTGGTCGCTGTCCCCAAAATTACGCCCTCCATTTAGATTTGAACATGTGTTGTTTATTTCTTTAGAAAGAATAATAATTAAAATTTTACCATTTCTACGTACTGTTCATCCCTTTTTATTTCTTTTACTGGATACTAGTTTTCCTTTCCTTTGAGATGATTAATTGTGGAAACCACATTTAAAAAAAAAAAAAAAAGGGGCAAGGATAGAAATTGCTATTGACACGAGTCATTTTTTTTCATAGATGGAAGTTCTAATATAAAGCTAAAATAATATCTTCTTATAAAAATTCATAAGAATTTCTTAATATGATAGATAATAAGTTAAAATATAATTTATCATTATCACCAAGTATTTTATATGTGACAAAATAAAAACATATATTAACAATTATTATGCTTTGAATGTCATGCATATAATGTAAAAAAATTACAAAGAAAAAAGGTATATTGGTGCTAATATTATACATAATATATACATATATATGTTAAAAAATATTATCTTACCAATATAAACTTTTACGATATATATCTTTACATGATATATATAGCATATCACACTAACTCAAATTATAATATAAATGTATTCAAATAACACCCTATTGACTCAATATAATATGGTATCATGTTGCTTGTTTGAATCTGGGATGGGCTAGACTTGAAGGTAATGGGCTTGGATCACGGTGGTTTGAGTAGTATGCAACATAGAAAAAGCGTTAGTGGCATGTCAAGTATGGATTGAGCATGTTCACTTCGATACTTAAGTCAGAATAGTTATGAAAAACTCGTTAATCAAATGGATGTGAGTATTTAGAAGCGACCCTTTTGATTTGGTGTGAACTGTGAATATTTTAAAAAAAAAAAAAAAAACGACCTAGCAATTACATTATAGTCTTAGTAGATGGTTGGTTGGTTGGCATGACAATTATAGTCTTAGTAGATGGTTGGTTGGTTGGCATGACAATTATAGTGAACTGGTGAATGGTTGGTTGGCATGACAATTATAGTCTTAGTAGATGTAGTGGCAATCATGGAGTACCATGACACTGTTATATGTGGAGTGGTTCAGACTTAACCATGGATATCGAGTGAGGTATGGCATGGGACTAAGCACTACATCTAGGTTGGCATAGAGGTTAGTTTGCTATAAAGGACTTGGGTGATTAAATGCTAGGTTGATAAGCCCGACCCAATGTGAAGGGCTTGATTTGGATAGGCCCAAAGTAAAGAAGGGATCGTTAACATAAAGTAATATGAAATTAAATATTATACCATTCTACAAATAGGAAAGTTAATAAGAAATATTATTTAAAACTATATATTTAAAAGATGGAAAATAATTCTTCACTATTGGCCTAATAATGCACATGCAATACATGCACTTAAAATTAATAGGTAATGTTCTAATCATCATTAAAATCATTCATAAAAACTTTGCATTTCTCTATTTTTAGTTATTGATTTGCCAATTTATCATATTTTAATCTTTTGCATCAACTATTTTTTTAAGTTTTTTTTAATAATAACATATAATAAGCTTTTATTCTATGGAATAACCCTAATCCTTATTGAATATTATGCAAATTAGTTAAAAAATTGAAATTGAGACTTTGGATATTCACAACGGGTTCAACTTTAACTAAGATATAACCTTCTTTAACTTAAGAAGCTCCATTTTTCTACACTAATTTTAATCATGATTACTTTTGAAAGTTCTTTTTTTTTTTTTTTTTTGAATTCACAACCATAACTAAGATATAACTTTTTGAAGGTTCCTTTTTCTTGCACTCATATTTTTTTTTTCCTTTTAGGATATGGTTTGTTATCCATTTGTTACAATTAATTTTTTATTTTAATGATATGAACTTTTCTTTTTCTTTTTTTTTTTTTCAAAAATTGTTTAATTAAGCTTGCTAAAAACATAAGTTTTAAGGAAAGTGTGAAACTACAAAAAAAAAAAAAAAAATACTTAACGAAAGTGCGAAACTACAATTTGTGGAAAATGGAGAAAGGGGAGCTAAATGTATTTTCCCTTTTTGACTTTAAATACTCTAACTTGGATTACTAGTAAAATTATTTTTAAATGGTTTTACTCAAGATAATTAAAGAATATAACCGTAATTAAATTAATATAATTGATATTTTATATTTGGAGTCCCAATTAAGGGAATTTTTGCTTATTATAATAGATTTAGATATTTAATCCAGTAGCATTTTGTGTGTAATATTTGATCAATATTTTAACAAGTTAGTTAAGATATAGCTTTTTATATGTGTGTGTATATATATATAGATAGATATCATATTCTTGTTATTCATATATTTATATTTTAGTTATATACTAATTATAAAATATAAATATATGAATTCTCATAGTTAATCCTTCGAAACGCCTTTGGTATTGTAGTCTAGTGATATCTCTTTGATCTCCTAACTGAGAGGTCCTAGATTTGATTCATCTCCAGATGTAATGAAAAAATAAATAAATAAACCCATGGAAAGAAAAGGTAAATGAAAACCACCATAAAAAAGAAATATAAAGGAAGGAACAAAATGTAATGGTAAAACAAATCATTAACAATAAATCAGAGCAGCCCTTCCCAGCCAAGGGAACCAAGGGAAGACCAAAATGAAGATAATTATATCAAAAAAGGAAAATGGATCTAGTTTTGATATCCTATATATCCATTCTTCATCTGGCAATGAGTTACTTGCCCTTGCCTCCTATTTAATCATCGAAAAAAACTATGGCGACACGACTAATGCAATCTTTTCCCGTAGGATTCCGGTTCCAACCAACACAGAAGGAAGTCTTTGATGATTATTTGTATTTGAGAAATTTAGGCCATGGCTTCGGTACCTTTGTTCCTGACATTGACTGTAGCCAACTAGAGCTAGACCCATAGAGATTAGCAGATAAATTTAAAGGTAATTCGACCAAAAATATCAATAATGCTAATGTATATTATGGGTTCTTTTTCAATTTTTTATGCTCACTATGTCGTTATACAGATGAACTCAATCATCAAGAAAATGATGAAAATTGGTGGTTTTTTACGCCTCGAAGCAAGAACCAAAGAACTATAAGGCAAACGGAATCTGAAACATGGAAAGATACTTGTGAAAGTAAGGCGATCAAGGAAAAGGAGGCAGAGGGTACCATGACGACTTTTGTTTTCCACCTTCGTCAGGCGCAGGGTAGTGGATATATCAAATATGCAAAATGGAAACTTTATCAGTATACGGAGGGAAAGAAGAATATCACTACATCCATAAAAGGGACTCCATCAAGACAGTCGTTTGTCAAGCAATACTCATAAAGTTTCCATTTTGCATATTTGATATATCCACTACCCTGAGCCTCACGAAGGTGGAAAACAGAAGTCGTTTTGTTACCATCTGCCCCCTTTTCCTTGACCAACTTACTTCTACAAGTATCTTTCCACGTTCTGGATACCGTTTGCCTTACAGTTCTTTGGTTCTTGGTTCGAGGCGTAAAAAACCCACCAATTTTCATCATTCCCTTGATGGCTCAGTTCATCTGTTTAACGACACAGTGAGGATAAAAATTTGAAAAAAGAAACATTAGCATTATTGATATTTTCGGTCAAATTACCTTTAAATTTATCTTCTAATCTCCACAGGTTTAGCTCTAGTTCGGTATTATCAATATCAGGAAGCTCTGGCCTAAATTTCTCAAGTACAAATAATGATCAAAGACTTCTTTCTGTGTTGGTTGGAACCGGAATCCTACAGGAATGGATAGCCTAAGTCATGTCGCCATAGTTTTTCTCGATAATTAAAAGAAAAAAAAAGTGTATAGAAGGCAAAGACAAGTAAGTCACTGTGTGGGCAGAGAGAGAACGATGAAGAATGAGTGTATAGGATCAGATCCATTCTCCTTTTTATATGATTCTCGCCTTTCTGTTCTTCCCTTCCATTCCCTTCCTTGGAAAGGTTCTCTTCCCTGAGAAGAGCTGCTTTGATGTGCCGTCTATTGAGATTTTGACTTACTTGTTCATCCCTTCCGTTCCCTTCCCTGAGAAGAGCTACTCTAATGTGCTGTCTATTGAGATTTTGACTTCCTTGTTTAGAAAAGATTATTTTTCTAGCATTACGTGTTATTCATTCCTTTATATTTCATTTTTATGGAAACACAGTTGCTGCCTATAATAATACAGGTTCCAATTCCAACAAACGAGTACTTAAAGTGATAATTATTATTTATATTATCTAAAAAATATTTTTTTATACTAATCAAATATTCATTTACTAATGAAACAGCATCATGAAAATAACAAATTCTCATCCCTTTTTTATAAAGGTTTTCATTTCCCATCTTGAAGGATTAACTATTGGAATTTATATATTTATATTTTATAATTAACATATAACTAAAATATAAATATATGAATAACAAAAATATGATATCTACATACATATACACACACATATATAAAAAAAGCTATATCTTAACTAACTTATTAAAATGTTAATAAAATATTACACACGAAATGCCACTGGATTAAATATCCGAATCTATTATAATAAGCAAAAATTCCCTTGATCTGGGCTCCAAAAATAAAATATCAATTATAAAGTATTTAAAGTCAAAAAGGAAAATTCCATTTAGCTCCCCTCTCTCCATTGTCCACAAATTGAAGTTTCACACTTTCTTTAAATATCATTTTTTTTTTAATTTCACACTTTCCTTAAAACTTATATTTTTAGCAAGCTTAATTAAACAATTTATAAAAAAAAAAGAAAAGAAAAGTTCTTATCATTAAAAAAAAAATCAATTGTAACAAATGGATAACAAAATCATATCCTAAGAAGGAAATTATGAGTGAAAAAAAAAAGAAAGAAACCTTCAAAAAGTTATATCTTCGTTACAATTGTGAATTAAAAAAAAACGAAAAAAAAGAACCATCAAAAGTGATCATGATTAAAATTATTGTAGAAAAATATAGCTTCTTAAGGAAAAAAGTTATTTCTTAGTTAAAATTAAACTCGTGGTGAATTTCAAAGTATCAATTTCAATATGGATTAGGGTTATTCCATAGAATAAAAGCATATTATATAGATTATTATTAAAAGAAACTTTGAAAAAATAGTTAATGCAAAAGTTTGAAATAGATTAAATTGGTAAATCAATAAATAAAAATAGAGAAATATAAAGTTTTTATGAGTGATTTCAAAGATGATTAGAACATTACTTATTAATTTTAAGTATATGTATTGCATGTGCATTGTGGGGCCAACAGTGAAGTATTATTTTTCACCTTTTAAATATATAGTTTTAAGCAATATTTCTTATTAACGTTCCTATTTATAGAATGGTATAATATTTTATTCCATATTACTTTATGTTGATGGCCCAATCCTAGCATTCACTTCACTGAGCCGAGCCTATAAACTTAGCCTTTAATCACCCAAGTCCCCAATAGCAAACTGACCTCCATGCCGACCTAGATGCAATGCTTAGTCAGTCCTATGGCACACCTCACTCGGTATCCATGGTTAAGTCGGAACCACTCCACATATAACAGTGTCATGGTACTTCATGATTGTCACTACATCTACTATGATTATAACCATCAAGCCAATCGACCACTTACCCACTACTAACGTAATCGACATGTCAATTTTCTATAAATATTCAGGATCTACACCAGATCAAAAAGGGTCGCTTCTAAATACTCACATCCATTTGATTAACGAGTTTTTCACTACTGTTACTAACTTATGTATCAGAGTGGCCACGCTAGATCTATGCACGGCATGTTACTAACGCTATTTCTATATTGCATACTCCTCAGACCATCATGATCTAAGTCCATTACCTTTAAGTCCATACGCTACCGGATTTGAACAAGCAACACTTTGATTATCAATTCTACTATATATTATACAATATTATATTAAGTCGACAGGATGTTATTTGAATACATTTATATTATAATTTAAGTCAGTGTAATATATTATTATGATATATATATATCATGTAAAGATATATATTGTAAAAGTTTATATTGGTAAAATAATATTTTTTACATATATATGTATATATTATGTCTAATATTAGTGCCAATATACCTTTTTTCTTTGTATTTTTTTATGTTATATGCATGACATTCAAAGCATAATAAGTGATAATATATGTTTTTATTTTGTCACATATAAAATACTTGGTGATAATGATATATTAAATTTTAACTCGTTATCTATCATATTGAGAAATTCTTATGAATTTTTACAAGAAGATATTATTTTAGCTTTATATTAGAACTTCCATCTATAAATTATATCTTCATATATATTATGAAAAAAATGACACGAATCAGTAGCAATTTCTACCGTTGCCCTTTTTTTTTTTTTTTTTTAACGAGGTTGCCATAATTAATCATCTCAAAGGAAAGGAAAACCAGTATCCTATAAAAGAAATAAAAAGGAATGAACAGTATGTAAAAATGGTAAAATTGTAATTATTGTTCTTTCTAAACAAATAAGCACCACATGTTCAAATCTAAATGGATAGTATAACATCGGGACAGCGACCAAGAGCCGGCAAAATTTCGTCCAATACTATTATATAAATTTATAATAAAAAAATATGATCCCTCTTCCTTCCTAGGTGCCAATGAATCAAATTGGTTCACAAATTATTCTAGTTCTGCTCAATATTTATTTGAGTTTGATTCAAAATAGTTTGAACTATTTGAATAGTTTATCGAACCAAACTTGAACCTTATATGTTTGATTCGATTAGTTTGCAAGCCTACTCAAATTTTATCAAGTATAAATGTTAATCAAACTCGAATCAAATTAGATATTAATATTATTTTAATTAAAATTTAAAATATATTTTTAATAAATCGAGCCTCAACAAGCCTAATCGAGTCGAACTTGATATTATATAATTTTATTTGAGCCAAAATTAAGCTATTTTGAAATTTTGAATCGAACTAGAATTCAAATTCAATATTGTATTATCTCGATCCGATTCGATTGCAGCCTTCCTTCCTTCCCACTTTTATGAAATGTAGATGTGGAGTAGAAAAGACAGAGATCTTTTTAACTCTAATATGAATGTAAGTGAAAACTTGTTTCAAATATGAAATTATTAAAAATTAAACTTTAGGTATCTTATTGAACTTTTTACAAAAGTTTAGGTACCATTTTTTATATTACCTTTTGTTTTTTAAGTTAAGCAATTTCCTTTGGATGATATAAAATATTTTATTGCAGAAAAAAATTGTATAATCACTGACCCATCAAATAAAAATTATATAAAATTACTTGTTAATTAATAACATATGTGAATCGCTGCTCATAAATACAATTCATCATGAATAGCTACTCATAAATTAGATTGGTGAATCACATGTCTTAAATGTGATTCAATGCCTCACAAGTTTTAAATGCAATTTTGTACTGGTAATTACGTAATTAAATTATTTGATTTGTATTTATGTAATTTAAAAAAAAATTGATAGACACTTATTTCATCCTTTTATTACATATAGCAAATACTAATAAGAGTCTGGATATTTCGATTTTTTTTTCTCTCAGTTTTTTTTTTCCAATTTACAATCAACAATTACAATTATTTAAATCGTTCAAATATCTATTCATATCATTGTGATATGATTTTTTTTTTAATCTTAACCATTGATTTTGAGCAATAAAGAAATTGAAAAATCATAGCCATTGATTATGAAGAAAATCTAAAACTAAAGAATGAATCAAAGAACTTACTTCGACAAAGCACTTCATCAAAGTAAAAATCTGTGTTGCAGCGTTCCAAGAAGTCGAGAAGCGGAGGGTTCAATAGAGTCGCGCAATTTACTCTGACTTACATGGAGTTTTGCATGGATAAAGGACGCCACGTGTAGAATTTTTGGGCAGGTTTATTAGATGACACGTGTCGAGTTGTTGCTAAACAAACTAATGACGTAAGTGAGAAAAAAAAAAGATTAAGTAGGACAAATAACAGACTCCTTTGAATAAAAGTTACTTAGTTGTAATAATTTTTTAATATAATACGATATATATTAAAAATCAATCACTAAAATTAAAAATAATATATAAAACTTTCTAAATTTTTTATAGAATAAATATATATTAAAATTAAATCAATAAAATTAAAAAATAATATATAAGATTTTATGAAATTCCAAACGTTCACCTAAGCTAGAAATTGGATTTAGATAGTTTAATTGGTACAAGTAAAATAGAGAATGAATTATGATTAAACAAATCAATGAAATTAATTAAGTAAATAGAACTTCATTAAAATTTGAAATTTCAAATTCTTAAACCCCTAAACATGTTATTTAAATGTTTAGTGGATTCCTGAATCCCTAAACTTTAGCTCAACATTTCATATCCTTAACCCTTGTAAATTTTGGAATCACCTGCTTTCCTAAAAATATTGGATCTTGAGCCTAAGCTCTAGTTAAAAGTCAATTTGATATAAATCTGCCTCTTAAATCAAATCCCTATCTCAAGTTTTTTATTTCCAATATATTAATCCTCATATTATTTCATAAATGCTTTTAGAATTAAAGATATCGATATGAAAGTTATAAACCTAATACCCTTATCCTAAAAATATTTTTAATTTCTCCTTTTTCCTCCCCTCTCCTTTGCAGTCACCTAGCTCTTTCTTTTCTTTTATTTTCTTCTTTTCTCTTCCCTTCCTTTTCATTTCCAACATGTTTCTTTTTCTCTCCCTTTCTTCTTCTTCCTTTTCTCTTTCTTTTCTTTTCTTTAAAATCACACCACAAATCTCAAGTTCAACAAGATTAAAAGAGAAATTGAAGATGGAAACAAGATTTAAGTAGGGAATTAGCTTGAAGAAGCTACATCAACTAAAGTAAGAGTAGCAGTAGTAATAGTAGTAGTGTAGTAGTAGTAGTAGAGAAGACCAACCTCTTTAGATTTGCTAAAAAGATAAGTTTAGTTGTTTTTCTTGTTTTGATTGTTGTTTATGTATGTAAATGTTGTATAATGACTATATATCACTACAACAAATTGGTAATTAGCTACCAATACATTATGGTAGCAAATAGTTGTTTTTAAGTACCAAATTATTAATTGGTAGTAAATACAATGGAGGGAAAATTTTAGGACTAGAGGGGAGACGTTTAGACTACCAAAATTATATTTTGGTGGCTAAATGTATTACAATTGGCTACTAAATATTAAATTTGGTAGCTAAAATTTTTTTAATAAAAAAATTGTAAATCATAAAATATATTGCTACCAAAATAAAATAGTCTCTAAAAGTTTAATTAACTACAAATTTTGTGTTTGGTAGCTATTACATAATAATTAGCTACCAATTTCATTTTTGGTAGCTATGATTTACGAAATTTTTTTATATAGGAACGTGAAACAAAAACAGACATTGTAAATGAAAAAACCCTCATTTTCTCTTCTTCATCTTTAGTAAAAATGGTATGTATTCTTACTCTTTTCTCTCTTTCTCCAGGTTTAATCTTGAATCTCTCATGTGAAAACCTTCATTTGAATCAACGTTATTCTTTTGTTAGTCACTTTGACTTTTTTCTCTTTTTGAGAAAACAATATATTTTAAATTCGCATATACAATCTACCATGACTGAGTAAATTATTCATAATTTGTAGTTAGTCACGTATTGAATGGTACAGAGAACCTAGAGTTTTTTTTTTTTTTTCATTAATAGGTCCCACTAATGGTAGTGATTCCCTGTGAAAATACGATAACATGTTTGATTATAGATTTATTTATTTGGAATCATGTGTTTTGATTTGCTATAATTTATAATTTTTTTTTATAAGTCAATAATGTATAGTTCATGGTTTTTTTCGAATAAAAAAAATTAGGGCTTTGTTCTTTGTCGTTTTTTTTCCGATAAAAAAATTAGGGCTTTGTTCTTTATTTTATAAGCTTTGTTCTTTGTCGTTTTATGGAAAGTAGTACATCTAAAATACGTTACTTGCCATTTGCCAATAACTCAAATTAGGGGTTTCATATTAGCATCTTTTTTTTTTTTTTATGGGTTTTAAGTTTCTATCTTCCTTCTTCTTCCTTTTTCCATAGAGCTCTTTAGGCTATATCAATGGTGATGCTAGGAAGAAGTCGACATGTTTTTGCCTTACTTCTCTCTGTCTTCTTTTCACCATTTTTACATGTACCAGGAAGAGGATTAAAGACAAGAAGAAGAAAGAAATTCTGAGCGCGTTTTTTGGATTAGAAAAGAAATCAAAGCTTCAAGGTCTTTATTCTTCCTGTTATCAGGTTGGTCTACCCCTCAATTTTCTTAGATTCATTATTAATTTGTGTGGTCTGGTTTTTAGCTTATGACTCTTATTAATTATGGGTTTTCATATCCTTGTTATTGATGTGATGTACTTGAGAGTCAGCTATATTCATTTCTAAAATCTTTGTTTTATAATGTGAGAGGAGATTATAGAAAAGAATGAACTTAAATTGAGGGACAGAAGTAAAAGGTTCGTGTTTTTAGGGTTTGGTGGAATTTGATTTTGATTCCAAAATGTGACGAGTAGTCCTCAGTGGAGGAAATGAATTGATTATGGGGTGATCTGTATGGAAGTTCATGAGCGAAAGTTAGCAGAGTTTGTTTGGTAAGTGAAATTTCATGCAATCATAGGTTCTATGTTGCTATAAACAAGCAATACATTTAACTTTTTCTAGGATCAATGATGTAACCCCATGTTTTTTCAAACAAGCTGATGTACCAAAAAGTCTTGCACTTGTGATAATATACCCACTTGTTTTCTCGGAACATGTCCTGTTTTAAGATTGTTTAATTCGAGAATGTGCTTTATTAAGTTGAAACAAAAAATAAATTTTCATTCCTGTATAAAGATAATGAAAGAGAGAGAGAACTTTCAGAAATTATTCTCTCTCCAGTTGCTGACATTTTGATGAACGTAAAAGAAGGATATCATTTCTCTAGTAGAAGAGAGGCCTTGATGAATTGTCATCACAAAATGACTGAGAGATTTACTATTCAGTTTTTCCTTTTGAAAGTCATTTTACATGCTTCTGTATAAACTGTTAAATCAATTAAGTTTATATTGGAATGTTTAGTGTTGCTTAAATAAATTGGATCGTAACCAAACTCTATCCGATGTAACAAGTCACACAGCAAAAAGCAACTTACTATCCAAATAAGAACAGGGTTCTTAGTCCAAAAGCTCAGGTGCCTTCTCCCAAATGATGTTTCTCTTGCAAATCTGAACCTCTCTGGATCTGCGGGTACAAAATTTTTTCTTTAAAAAAAAAATTCACTAAACAAGAGAATCAAATGATGAATATAATTTTATTAATCATTATGCTATCGCCCAATTAAGTTAAAATATCTCGCTTTAGGCCCTGTTTAGAGTAAAAAATAAATATATGTAATGAAATCTATTTCCCCCCCTTTTTTATTAGAATATCTGATAATTTACTTTTAGATGATTTTCACTTTACCATGCGAAAATTGGTACTTTGATCCCGATTAGGTCACGTTGATGAAGTATTCTTTTACTTAAAAAAAATATAGAGAAGTCAATAAGAAAAAAGGATAATGAAGTGTATTTTAATATTTAAGCAACACTAAACATTCCAATATAAATACAGTTTGGATGGTAGAATTTTTATTTAAATCCCTATTATTTTCCTTTCAATTTTCATGGTGTCCATGGTAAATGTTAAATCAATTAAGTTATCTAATGTTTCAGACTCTTAAGACCTTTTATTTAAAATAGAAGATTCGAACCGAGATAACCCGGCATTCCATAACCAGATAAACACAGAATTTTAAGAAGCATGTGCTGTTTGATTAGCAGATTTTGAGAAAAACTAATTTTATGATAAACTTTCATGCAACCTTGTCTTTATTGCATCAATAGGATACAAAACTGTTTCAATGACAACACTGGCAGTACCTCCTGCTATAACACCATCTACAAAATGAATCAAGCATATTACTACTAAACAGATACAATGGAATTCTAAGTAAACTAATGATTTTGAGAATAAACTAAAACCAACATTGCTTTGATATTAAAAAAGATTTCAGCACCATATCGAGGAAAAACACTTTATGAAAGCTAAACTTTTACTCATAACTATGAATTATCACTACCCGAGCTACTATAATTTGCACATGTATGTTCTGCTTTCAATGGACTTGAAGAAAATTCGTGATTGATTAACAACTCCAGTGTATGCGTGGAAAGTTTTGAGTTGTATGAGTGTGAATCTTTTATGCCTCATTATGATAGATCATGTATTTGTAGTGGCTTATTTTTTCTAGATTATTTGTAGTTGCATTACGTGGTGTATTTAATTAGTTGCAATGAATGGTAGAAAATCGTTCACCAGTGAAGAGGTGAAATTTCATGAGCTATTCATTGGGAACAAGTTTCCATGATGCATATGGAGATTATATCATACATGGGCCGATTACTGTTGTATGTATATTATTAGTTCAGCTAGTGGCATTGCGTGACAATTTTTCTTATGAAGGCAATCATATTCTTAGATATATATTGATTTTCATACCACCATCAACTAGGAGACAACTGTGATAGATGTGAGCTTGTTTAGTTTCATAAATAACATTTTATGGGCAAGAGTTATTGATTGTCGATAATTGTTCCTTGTTTTGTCAATAAGGAAAGTACAGCTAATTTTAATAGATAAAATAGGAACATCATATTATATTGACACATATAAGATACCCTGTAGATTGTCATCACAAAAACGATTGGAGATTTAAAATTTTAGTTTTTCAGTTTGAAAGTCATTGCACATCTGTCTATATAATTCTTATAATGTGTGTTTATCCTTTTGCGCTAAAGGGCATATGGCAAATTTAATTTTATAGCTGGCAACAATGACTAATTCTTGATAAAAGGCCTTTTAAATCCCTTATATTATTTTCCTTTCAATTTTTCTTGAAGTCACAGCTGCATGAGCTAAATGAAGAAATGCCCTGTTTTTTGTATTGTGCTTCCTTTGTAAATACTTGACTTGTGACAGCAAGGCACATCTAACCTATAATTTCGCATGCTTACTTGCCTCCATTAACTTTGAATTCTACTCTGAAGTTTGATTAAATAACTTAATAAGGTTAAAACCATTAAATTATTAGTTAACTTCAAAACTTGCCTTCCAAAGGTGGTTCACCTAATAGAAATTTTTATAGTTTTCTTCCTAGTAAAAGAGGATCAAAATGGACATATGATATATCAAAATAGAACAGTTTTTGAGGAAATTAAAGAACAAAGAAAAAGAAAATATCCGAAAATTAAAACTAAGTTTAAAATTGTCAAAATAGAAATCTTCAGAGAATTGAGTGTATATTCTGCAATTTTGTATTTATGTGAAAATTCCGTGTTAAAACCTAATAATGTATTTACATGTATTAATACTTTCAAAATATTTTTGTTCTTTGGTTTTGTTAGGATAATACTAATATGATACTACTAACCTTCATATAGGATTTCAAAATGGATAAGAGTTGGATGCACTTAGAGATAAAATTGCTGATTATATACTTGGGGTTAAGCAATTCTTATGATTTGCAAGGGAGAACTTAGGAGATATTGAAAAGATCCGATGTCCATGTTGTTATTGTAAAAATGCTGATTTTCGAATGTTTACGGAAGTTGAGAATCATTTGTATTCTAAAGGAATTGACACTACCTATAACCATTGGGTATATCATGGAGAAACTTTAGGGCCTAGTTTAGAGAATGATGATCACATATATGCTAGCGACGAAAGGAGTTTTGGTACGGAAGACATGACTGATAAGAGGGACATCCATGAAATCATACATGATGTGCAAATGGGTAATTCAATTATGAATGAAGGCTCTTTTGTTGAACAAGATAATGCTTCCACTAGTTTTAGCAAAATATTAAAAGATGCCGAGAGTGATCTTTACCCAGGGTGTAAAAGCCATTCTTTGTTATCAGTTGTCATAAAGCTCCTTCATCTAAAGTCTCTCCACCATCTTAGTAATAACACTTTTTGATGAAAATATTGCATTCATAAAAAGTATATTGCAAGAAGGTTCTACATGACTTAGGTTTGGGATATGATATAATACATGCATGTAATAACGATTGTGTTTTATTTTGGAAAGACTTGAAGGATGCAAATGAATGTCCAGAGTGCAAGACACCAAGATGGAAAGTTAATAAAAACAAGCACACACATAAAAAAGTACCGCAAAATGTGTTGCGATATTTTCCTTTGAAGCCAAGGTTACAACGACTGTTTGTGTCTAACAAAACAACAATTGATATGAGATGGCATGAAGAAAAAAGAGTTAAGGAGGGAAATTTGATGAGACACCCTGCAGATTCAGAAACTTAGAAGGAGTTTGATAGATAAGTTCCGTGGTTTGCCATGGACCCTCGTAATGTCAGGCTGGGTTTGGCATCAGATGGCTTTAACCCTTTTGGTAACATGAATAATGCTTATAGCATGTGGCCAGTGATAGTGATACCTTATAATCTTCCACCTTGGAAGTGTATGAAAGATCCATTTGTTATGATGACTTTATTGATATCAGGGCCTAGGTCTCCTGGAGTAGAGATTGATGTATTTCTTCAACCGTTGATCAATGAATTGAAAGAGTTGTGGGACCAAGGAGTTCAAACATATGATGCTGTAGCTAGAGAAAGTTTTAAAATGCATGCAGCTATCCTATGGACTATTAATGATTTTCCTGCATATGGTGATTTGTCTGGGTGGAGCACTAAAGGGTATAAAGCATGTCCAGTATGTAAAACAGATGCTTTCTCTGTACAATTACATGATAAAATTGGGTTTTTGGGTCATAGATGCTACTTGCCTAAGGACCATCCTTGGCGGCGTAGTAGAAAATTTAATGGGTTGCGAGAAAATCGACCCCCTCCAGTGGAGCTTTCAAGTGAGGAAATCTTGGCACAGTTGGAGCCCCTAAAGAAGATTAAATTTGGAAAATATCAAGGTAGAAAAAGAAAGCGTGCCACTTCATTAGGTAATTGGAATAAAAGAAGTATTTTTTTTAATCTACCTTATTGGCATAAGCTAAAACTGCGTCATAATCTCGATGTTATGCATATTGAGAAAAATGTATGTGAAAGCATCCTGGGAACATTGTTGTGCATTGAAGGAAAGAGCAAAGATACAATAAAAGCACGTTTGGATCTACAGAAATTAGGGATAAGAAAAGAGTTACACTTGGAACATATAGGTGATCAAATACGAAAACCTTCGGCATGCTACACATTATCAAAGGAGGAAAAGAAAATATTTTGTGAGTTCCTTAGTTCCATTAAGTTTCCGGATGGATATGCTGGAAATATTTCTAGATGTGTTAGAGCAGAAGAAGGTAAGATAGTTGGCTTGAAGAGCCACGATTGTCATGTTCTTATGCAGCGGCTACTCCACATAGGCATGCGCGTTTTCTAAACAAAGATGTTTTTGGAGCAATTAGTGACTTGGCAGAGTTCTTTCGTGAGTTATGTTCAAGGACTCTTAAAGTAGATGTCTTAGAAAATCTTCAAAAAAAAATTGTTCTTACATTATGTAAGTTGGAAATGATTTTTCCGCCAGCATTTTTTGATGTAATGGTTCACTTATTAGTCCACTTGCCACAAGAAGCTATTTTGGGAGGACCAGTACAATACCGATGGATGTACCCAATTGAAAGGTATATTAATTGTTCTTGAAATTTTTAATTTACATTGATCTTAAGTACAAAATTGAGATTTGTCATTTAAATATAATTAGGTTTCTAGGAAAGCTAAAAAAGAGTGTACGCAACAAAGCTCGTCCGGAGGGTTCAATTGCAGAAGCGTACATTATGAACGAATGCATGACATTTTGTTCAATGTATCTACATGGAATTGAAACTCAGTTTAATCGGCGGGATAGGTATGATGATGGGGATGATGTTAACTGGTAAGCTTATCAGTCTTTACACAAAACATTCGACTATTTGGTCACAAGGCATGTAGGATCCTTAGTTGGGATGAGCGTCAGTCACTTCATTGGTATGTGCTCCATAATTGTGAAGAGATTGATTCTTATTTGAGGTATATATATACACACATACACATATATACTGCATAAAATTTATAGATTGTATTTTGACTTTTGTTAATATATCTAAAACTTTTCAGTGAACACGAGGACTTACTCTTGAGGATATCCATGACAAATGTACACAAAAGACAGAAGGAACAATTTCCATTATGGTTTCAACAAAAAGTATAATCACTTTACTAGAGAAAATTATTAATATTTGTTATTAGCATGAACTAAGAACAATTATTTCACATGTATAGATGAGGCAACTACGCAGGGAAGGCTCACTAAAGGCCACAAAAGAGTTGTGCTCTTTAGCAGAAGCACCTGATATCCGTGTCAATCACTATTATGGATGTGTAATAAATGGTGTAAAGTTTCTCATAGAAGATTTTGATAAGCGACTCGTCACTCAAAATAGTGGTGTTGTTGTGGAGGGAGATCATAAGGGAAACTTAATCAACTTCTATGGTGTTTTGAATGATATTATCCAGTTGCAATATTCTAATAATTTTCAAGTAATACTATTCAAGTGCAAATGGTACGAACTTGAGCGAAATAAGCCTATCTACATTGATAAGGATTGTACTAGTGTCAATATAACTAAGACATGGTATGAAGATGACCCATACCTACTTGCAAGTCAAGCAGTTCAAGTTTTTTATGTTGCTGACACGAAACTTGGAGACAATTGGAAAGTTGCACAAAGAGCACATCATCGCCATTTTATATGAACCAATATTGCTTGATCCAATTAATGACAACAGTAATGAAGGAGATGTTAATGTTGAATGTGATGCATTCCAACAAAATCATGTAATGAAATAGTTAACGTTGATGACAATCATGAGATTGGTTCTTTGGATCGTACTGATATTGAAGCTGATGTTGTTAATGTTGACCACAAGAAATAGACTATTAATATATCTATAAATAGTGAAGATGATGTTGAATCTAGCCATGAGGAATTGTCAGACAATATGAATGAAGATTATATTGATGAAGGAATCGACATAGACAGTGATTTTGAATGGTGAGGTTAATATGTTGATATCTATTATTAAATTATAGAAATTAAATAAATTTGTTACAATTTTTGTTTCATGAATTTTGTCAATAGTTATTTTATGTCTTATGTGTTTACAGACATGGTATCTAGACTCCGTTCTCGTTCACAACCAATAGCTGAAGGAGTAAATAATCATGATGGTAGGAGGGGTTTTGAGGTTGATATTTCACCAATTGAACATGGTAAGTTATTTTGAATTTGTAAAATATATTATGTTTTTATTTTTTATTATTAAAATGCGGCTCATGTTTTGAGGAATGCGTATAACTGTAACCAGGGTAGTACACAAGAGACCCATTATCCCCATAATATCCCTGAAAATAATAAGCAAATCAGAGTAATGACACATAGAGTAAATATACATAATGGAGGCAAATCTCTTACATTAAAAGACACAAAAACTCACAAAAGCCATATCTACCCCCTCTGCATTGACATACCTAGAGAAGTCGTCCTAGTCATTTCCAATGCCTTTATATCCTAAAAAATCCCAGTTAGTCACGTCTTCCATGCATTAAAAAGAAACCCAAGTCAAAGTCAAGCCTACATGAGACCTTTCTACTCATGAGCTCAATTTAACTAACAAAAACAAATCAGCAACTAAACTAACCTCCAAAATAGTATGGATAACCATTAGGAAGATAACAAATGATTGTATCAACAAAATCAGGCAGCAAAGGAGTTACAGAACGGTCATAAGGATGGATCTGTCCACTCCTAGTATTAGTCATGTCAACAGACTCAAATTAATTAACACTAGACTGCACAATAACATTACATGCCAATAAGCAATAATTCTAAATATTAATCTCATTTGAAGTAAGCACTCCATGTGACATTCTGTTTGTACTTCCACAGAGAATTTCCATATTCCAAATCCATCTCAACTTATGGAGAATATTGATGGATCCTCTTCTATCACAAATGCAAGAACAGAAAGAACACATCCAGGTAATAATGATCTCTACAAAGATTGTTTTATTGTTTCTGTAATGGTGTTGTATATTATAAGTATAGGTTTTCATGTTTTTTGACAAGAAATGACCATGCAATAAGCAATAGAGAATAAAGGAAGTTTCCTTGAAGCACATTGTTTGCTGGATCAGCCCCTTCTATACTTGTGTTTATTTTATTTTTCTTGGTTCTCCTTGCTGAATGGTTGAATTGTAAGTTAAGTATGGGATTTGTGTTTTTGTATTGACTGACAGGGTTTTAATATAGCATTTGTGTATAAATTATCTTGTTAATATATGTTTAGTGTGGCTTAAATCCTTGGATTTTGGTATATCATATTATTTAATAAGACTGATCCGAGGCAGCAAGAAGGATGGACAGACCATTCTTCAGACTATCGATCATGGCTAAGTAGGTGTAAATCGAGTCTTAGATTTCGTCTTGCTTCTTAGGTTAGAGTTATCAATTCTGATGACTTAATTCCATTGAATCGAGGGTTACAATTTACAAATATGTGGTTTACTTTAAAGTTGGCCTAGTCTTTGAAAGTGAAATGTCGTCCGACAGTTCGGTAAATCCCTTTATATGAAACTTGAAAGTACAATTAACTCTAGGAGCTCAATGAAAGATATAAATTATTTTTATGCTTTTAAGTAAACTCTGGTAAGCAGGTTTAATCCAATTTCAGAAGCGAGATTATCTTACCATAAAGACGAATATTTTATGCCACATTTTTGTTTTTTCTCTAAGTTGTAGAATATCATTCCTCTTTGTTTATAGTTTTTATGGAAAATTCTGGTCCTGTGCTTCTTTCGTGACCTTTTTGGGGATTTAGGTTCAATTTAGATTTATTCCTAAGCATTATCAATTAATACAAAACATTTTATATTAATTTTTATAATAACTTAATTGTTGGATGACAGAATGAATAACTATGTCACGGAAATGTTATGCTTGATATTTGAATTTTATACATTTTACATTTATTAACCTAAAGTTTGAAAACATTAATTTGGTAGTTATTTATTTATTTTTTTAACTTTTACAATTAACTACTAGAATATTGTCCAATTTTACTAATAACTGACTAAATTTTGGCAATTAATTTCTTGATTCAAGTTTTATTATTAACTTTGAAATGTTTGTATGTGGTAATATAATATTCATTCTATATTCTTTTTATAATCAAGTGATTCCATATGAATGTCGCATCTTATTTTGAAAGCTGAATCAATCTTATTTCCATTGACTTTTTAATTTGTGGAATTCAAATTGTTAGCCTTCATAAAAAGCAGCAAAACATGCCAGCAAAATTTGTTTCTTGTGTTCTATGTATTGTTGGCTATAGCTATGACCTTTGACTAGAGATATAAGTCAGTTGCAACTGCTGTTAACACAAACATATACCTTTCTCAATTGGTTACTTGTGAATCTAAACCTGCAGAAGCCTTGCTTTCTCTCATCAGGCCTTTGATTCTGGCATGGAAGTATTAGATGTATTTCCTTGTGTAAATGCAATGGTGTTAAAAAAAAGTCTTATGTTTTAAAATTTTTTCTTCTTTGGCTGACACTACATTTCAAATTATAACACTATAACCTTTTAGGTGCAGTAGAGAAGCCTCCTACTCGAGGTAGAAATCGCAACTTAAAGTTGAATCTTTTGCACAGTCGAGGTATCAAACCTGTTATTGAGATAACATCTGAAAATGGAAGGCCTGTGGAGATTATGCATCCATGTTTTCAACTGAGATGGGCATACAAATACGTTTCCATTGCCCACTTGACCGGGATGGCTGGAAATCTGTTGAAAATGAACATAAGGATCAGCTTTATGAGCACATGCTGGTATATAAATATAATTATTTGCTTTATTTACTTTAGAAATCAAATGCACTAATTTTTTTGTATTGTATATTTTAGGAATACTTTGATATAAAAGGATGATGGAATGAAAACCGATGTAAAAAAAGCCGTAAGTAAAATGTTTTCCAATTTATACAAACAATTTCGTCATACATGCCATGAACATTACAACAAGTTGGGGGGTGGAGAAATTGGAAGGCAAACACCTTATATTGACTTGAAAGGAAGAGAGGATATATGGTTGTCTTTATGCAATATATTTGATTCAGAAAAACATCAAGTAAGTTATATTTGAACTATGTGTATTATAATATTTTCTTATAAAAGCTTCTATTTATTATATTTTATCTAAATCAATATGTAGAAACGCTCAAAGGCAGGATGTCATAATCGTGGCAAAGTACCCCATGTACATCGCAATGGATCTCAATCATTTGTACAAGCACGTCACATAGCGGTATGGTCTCTTTAATCATTACTTACGAAACATATTTGATAAGAAATTATCTTGTTAATTGAATGTTACTTTCATGTGCAAAGATGTACTCGCATATCATTATATAAACGTTGTTATTTTCGAAATGGTCAATGGGCATCTCATATTGCTGAACAAAATTATGTACGTTGTTTGTTGTTGTCTTTTTAGTTTAATTATATGATCATATTTAGCAAATTTTGCAAATTTCTTGACACTATATATTATGTTGTGATAGGCTAAAATGGTTGCTATGCAAAGTGATCCTTCTCCAAACAATAAGGAATCACCAACTGAAGATGACATTTGTACTGTGGTCCTTGGTGAATGTTCAGGGTATGTTCGTGGACTTGGTCATGGTCCAAAGCCTAAAAAAAGAAAGGACGAATCAAATTCTACTGAGGTTGAATTAAGAGATGATTTGACAAATGCTAGAGAAGAATTGGCTGGAACACAGGAGCAATTAACAAACACTTTGCAAGAGTTAGTTGGAGCGAGAGTTGAATTGACTAATACTAATGTTGAGATGCAAGAACTTAAAGAAATAGTGAGACGCCAAAGTGAGCAAATGGCAATCATGCAAGCTAACTTACAAGAAATTAATTTGGCTCGGGCAAATGGTTCTTTTGCAACTTCAAATGGCAACAACCGATCCTAGATATTGGAATGTGAAATGATAACTATCTTTTTTTTTTGGGGTTCCATAATTCAGAAAACCAACTTATTGTCGGAGACCTTTGTTTTCAGTTTGAAACTCATATTCAACATTACCTTAGACTAATGTTTGTTGGTTATACTTTTCCAACAATTATATTGTGGTTAAACTTTATATTATGTCAACAATTTGTTCGCTCCAATTTCTTGTGAGTTTTACTATGTTTAGATGAATGGTTGAAGTAGAATATTATATAACAGGTTTTGTAAACAAAATATAAGTGACAATGGTGACCAATTATATAGTGTACTTAGTAACCATGTCACATTTGGTAGCTAATAATACAATTTTTAACTACTAAATAGCAATATTCATAATGGTATTAGCTACCAAGATTTGGTAATAAAACAATATGATATTTGGTTACCCACTCATAGTTGGTAGTTAATAGCATCACCTTTAGCTACCAAAAGTTATTATTGACTACCATATTTCAATGAATCAAGCTACCAAGAGCTTAGAATTTTTTACTACCAAATCATATGTGGTAGCCAATAGTAGTGATTTTAGCTACAAAACCTTATTACTTGCTACCATTTAGTGTCTCTTTCAACTACCAATATTTTGGTAGCTAAATGGGATTACTTTCCGCTACGAAACAACATTGGTAGCCTATACCCTTTAGCAACTTCTCAGATCTTACCAGAAAAAATTTGGTAGCTAATACTTTTCGCTACCAAATTTTGGCTTTTAACTACCAAATATATTGGTAGTTAAATGCCAAATTTGTTGTAGTGATATGTAGAGCTTGTGATAATAATGGTAGATTATGGATATATGAACATGTTTGCTGAAAACTTGAATATGTGTATGTTGTGTAGACTAAGTGATTGATTAAATGAAATGAAGGAGTATGATGTAGATATGTATATAGAAGTGTTTATAAGACAAGATCATGAATGCTTATGCTAATAACATGTTGTTGTGGTTCATGTATGTCAACATCAAGTAGTTAAAATTAGTGTAAAACACAAAGGAAAAATGCAGCAAGGTCCCCCTGCTCATCACGGCAGTAACACAACCCATGATGCATGTGGAAATAAAAATCAGGGGTGGTTATGAGCATGATAAGGACCATGATCTCCTCTGATCAAAAGATAAAACACGATAATGGACATTATAATACAAGTAATGAACATCACGACTTAGATCACGACCGTTATAAAGGGCATGATCTCCTCTGGCAAGAATTTTCAAAGGAAATAATCTAGATCACAGCTAGGACAAGGAGGGTTATCTCCTTATTACAGGCGTGATAAGGCTGTAATGGTAGTCATAGCCTCCATCACGGGCGTAATGAGGCAGGTGAAGACAATCACGATCCCTACAAAGTGTGTGATATGTCCCTTGGTGTTGCTAAAAAAATAAAAATAAAAATAAAACTTGATAAAATGAAGTAGATGAATGATAGTTGACATGTTATATTAGTTAAATAATATAATTAAACATGAGTTTAGTGAATTTATAGATTTAATAAATAATCAGATTAAATATAGAAGTTAGATATAAAATGAACTTAATTGATAAACTTAAGTTTAAATTGACTTCATAAGTTATAATGAGTTAAAATGAATTAGATTGATTAAGTTTGATCATCTTGGCTTAGTAATTGAATTGAATGATCAACTCTAATTAATTTGACTAAGTTAAGTTAAAATAGGCTTAATAGTTAATAATTGGTTTTGATTAATGAGTTAGGATAAACCTTAATTAACATGGAGAATATGTTGTTTCAAATGTGTGTTTGTTTGGAAAATGAATGTTTTGATGATGTTGTTGTTATAAAATATTATAAACAAAGTGAAAAGAAATCCTTTGACAAATAATAGAGAACTGTCTGTATCTTAGTGAGATGATCTTCACAGTTATAGCGGCGTTCCGAATTCGTATTTGATTAAATAAAGTTTTAATAAAAATTTGATGTAATTGATAATTAATTTAATTCTTGAACAAATATGGATATTTGATATATCTTCTGAAAGGATTCCTAAGACTCTATTTGGATTTTATATAAAAGGTACACAATGACTTGCATGTTGCAGCTAAGATAAGCATCCTAAATGAATTAAAAGTTAAAGATGGCTTAATAATTAATGAGTATTGCTTGTTCTTGTGCTATTGAATTTGGTTCGGAGAGTGGCAACCTTGTCATGATGGGACAAACGGTATCAGCGTAACGTTTACTTGAACTTTGGGTGAAGTAACATGTTTTAGTTCACATTTATGGGACCGGTTGAACTAATTAATGTTATGGACTAAGATTGAGTAAAGATGAGCAACGGCTGTAAACCCTGGATTAGGCTATTTTCTTGTAACATTATGTAGGAGATAAATGTATTCGAGTTGCCTATATCAACCCTTTGAGCGTCTGCTATTACTCAGGACCCCGATTCCCTTGATTGTTTCGAAATGTTAGTGTTTTAGTATTGATTTGTTTACTTTAATTTAAAGATAACAAATTGTTGTTATTGCATCGCATTTAGTTAAGCTTGTGTGTCATTTCGTACATGATTTTGTTACTGTGTACTGGGCTTTGGCTCATTTTTGTTGTTGTTGTTGCTGTTTTCTTTTCAGGTATTGTTGATGATTGATGATAATAATGTTAATGATGATGATTGGTGATAAATGAATCAAATATGGGCAATCCTGGAGATATGAGAGGAAGAGTAAAGTGAAGTAGGGTATTGGATTAATTGTATTTGTTTTTATTTTGAAATAACCAGATTTAATCTTTGAAAGTTGTATTTTTCTTTAAGGACTTAGTGGAGCTCATATGTTTTATAAATAAATCTTTATAAAGCTTTGTTTAAGTGAAAGTTCTTCTACTTGTATGAGTGGAAGCTAAAAATGTTTGATTTGAATTGTTTTACCATTGCTTAATCCAGTTGTTATGAAAATCTAACTAAACGATTTTAAAGATTAAAACTTGCTAGCAATGTTCAATATAAACACAATTCTTTTGAAAGAAGCCTAAGCATGTAATACATGAAGTATTATACGTGGCAACAATTGCCTTAATTAAATTTAGGGTGTTACATTTTATATGTCAATAACTTTATAATCTAATAACATTAAAACTTGTTTTACAAGTGGAATGGATTATCTTCGAATTTCCTTTCCCATTCTAGGATTGTATGTATATGTATATATATCCACGTAAAAAAACTACTTACTCTAATATTTTAGATGAAAACAAAAGAAGGAAAAAAAGCTATGGAATTAGCCTTCAAGCACTTTATAAGAAATAAATAAAAAGGATTAGATGAAAAGAAAAAGAAAGGAAAAAAAAGAAGCAAAGAAGTTCTTTGAAAATTTAAGCCGACAAAGTTAGAATTCCATAAACTTAATAATAATGCGACTAAGTAGCTATTTTATGGAAGATAAAGTAATAATCAGCCAATACCATTAGCAATAGTTACATCATGGTCACCACATTTACATATATGGTAAGAAAAATGAAAGTAAAGATGCTTTACAAGTCAGTTTAATACAATTCGATATCCATATATAAAAACTAAAACATACATATATCACGTCATCAAAAAGAGAGAACATCAATTCTTTTGCATGATGTTATTTTTAAAGGTTCTAAAAATCCAAATTCTAACACAACATATGATTATCTTCATTCATAAACAATAACCAAATAATCCAAATTAAACTTTTCATATGGCATAAATCATCAACAATAATATATATTGAATTCAAAGTTGATACTAAAATAAATAAACAGCTAATATATGTATATATATAATATGTATGTATAGGATCATCGATCATCATTTTGTTAAAGTAAACTTAATATACATCCAATGGCCAAAAGAATAATATAATATAATAAATTTTAAAAATCACATATAGCAAGTTTATAATCCCTCTTGGATGTCCATATTTTGCCCTCTTACTTCATCTTCCTCTTTGCATACTTCTTTCGTAAAAAATTAAAACCCATACAAAGGATTCCATTAAGAACTTCAATATTTTTATTCCACTTTTCAACTTCTTAGTGTCCTTTGACAGAAGAGATATGCCCATGCATCCTAAAAAAAATTATGTTTGTTAGTTAAAGATAATGATAATGTGGGAAAATGCTTTTTAATCGCATAGAATTACATATGCTACATACCAGAGTTAGAAGTGGTGCAGATTTAAGATATATAATCTTTCCTTTTTTCTATTATATTGTAATTAATGGATATTAGAGTTTGGAAAAGCAAAAGAAGCCATTATTTTTATGTATGTCCCTTTTTGGTTTATTTATTTTTCAAAGTAAAAAATCATTCACAATTATGAAAATAACAAAATATAACAATCAAATTTAAAAAAAAAATAATATACCATTGAGATTGTCGATCTAATTTCATAATACCTTGTAAAAGCAAGAAGAATCCATTAAGTGAATATCAAATAGAAAAAATTTGTTCTTTTTTTCATGACATATCACAAACTATGAACCAATCATTAAATGTTAGAAGACAAAAATTTGATACGTTAACTTTACGTAAAAATTCAATTTAAAACCTAAATTTTGAAGCAGTTAGCTTAATATCTAATCAAAATTTTCATGTATATTTTTACTACTTTACTAACACCATTGTTTCTTGACATAAAAAAAAGCATCGTATTATTGTTAGATAGTGTCAAAGGTATTAGTAAAAATTGAATGATATATTATCTCTTTTATGCTTGCAAAGAGAACAAATGATGCTAAGAAGGTAATAAAAATAGCTATAAAAAGTTTGATAGGGTATGAAATTGACAACTTTAAAATTCAAGCACTAAATTGAATTTTTATATAAAGTTCAAGTACTAAATTTGACATTTAACCAAGTAAAAATGAAAATACACATATAAAATTACTTATTTTAAAATAACAAGATATTATGATCAATAGTGGTGGATTTGTGATGTTATGATAATGAAGGCAAGAAGTTTAGAAAAGAGTGGTGGTGATACAAGACTTTGTTAAGGAGAATTAAAAGAAGAAGAAGAAATAAATATAGATAATAACCATGTTGTAAGATAAAAGGTAATTTGGCATATGCATTTTGTGGAAAATGCTATCTTTAAAATATGCAGATATGTTGTGACACAGAATGAGTGTGATGTAGAGTGTCTGTTATACGTTGCATTGAGAAGGCGTGAAGTATAATGTATGTAGAATTTGGAGTTGGATTGTGTTAATAGCAATAACGTTGGTCTCCAAAAAAAAAAAAAAAAATCAAAGGAGAGAGAGGTATGACAGAACAAAATATTATGTTGGAAACAACAACACTCTTTTCATGAATCCTCGAAGTAATGAAGTCTCAATTCCAGAAGGAATTACTGGAGATAATCAACATCAAATGTATTGGCCTTTGGCCACAGACTTCTATCTCACAATTTTTCTTTTTGTGGTGATGATTTAAAAAATTGGATCCTCCTATCAATTAGCTATTAGACGTCAACATATTGTGTAACTTTATTTGGAGATGATATCGATTTTTAAAGTTTAGGATCCGTATATAGTCTGTTTGATCTATTTATATATAAAAATATATGTTTTTATCTGTATCTTATTTTGATAAATAATTTCTTTAAGAACGATGAAAAATAAGATGCTAAAACGACTTGAGAATAAAGAATCAAACAGACCTCTTGCGTAATGCTTTGTACTTTGTATTTTGTAATAGTGGCATCATCAATTTTGTAAGAACTAGGTTGATGTTGATGCTTTGGTTTACTGGGTGGGGAAATAGGATACGCTCAAACCTTAAAAGAGAAGGTTTGCGGGGAAGCTCGTGATGATCCAATATGATGAATGCTGAGGACTTTTGGTGAAGCTTGCAGATTAGGTAGTGAGAGCAAATCTTGATATGCTTTTCGCTAAATTTCTCTTTTAGCCTTTGCACTTTGCACAATTTTTTGTTTTAGTTTATTTTTTATTTCTTTCCTTTTACAATTATAATAAATATCTATTACAAGTTGTTGGAAGGCAGTTGATTGCTTTTTTAAGGTCTTCTTAAAGAATTTTCCCAAACACCTCCAATCCATTACACATTTGTAAAGACATTTAAGAAACTCCTATGGCTATGGCTCGAAGTGAGTCTATTATCTCATCATTAAACTAATTATAAAAATTAATATAAAAAATATATTATTAATTTGATCAAGATTGGATATGAATTTAAATGTGTAATAACATTTAGAGAATTCCGATGGTTTGGAGTAAGTTTTTTATCTCATCATTAAATTAATTATAAAAATTAATATAAAAGATATATTATTAGTTCAATCAACACAATATTTTTTAATGTGTTGAAATAATTATCACGTACTGTTTCTTTTAATGTTAGCTAAAAAAATTTACCCCTTTCTAAAACAAATCCATTTTGTCAATAGTCAAACTATTACAGTACTATACGTATGATAATACAATTAATTTGTCAAATTTTGTCATTAATTATGTGTTTCGATATTTTTAATGACAATTCTGTTAATAATTTATAAGGACATTTACAAATTTTTTAAAAATATCTTTTACTTATTTGATATGTTTTTATTTCCATTAATACCAATTTTTATCGATAATTTAAAATTCAAATATTTATGGTGTCATTACATGTGTTATTAACAATAAGTTTCTATGAAATTAATGGCAAAACAAAAAAAAAAAAAGTTTCTATGAAATTATTATCAATTCTGATCAATAATTTTCGATCACATTATTATATTCCTTATATAAGTGGAACATTGGCATAATTCATCTCATCAATAATTTGTGGAACTTTCATTAGTCATTACCATGAGCAAATATGTTCTTACACCTTTATTGATTACCAAATCAATGCTAATAAATCAAATCCATATCTTATCTGCCTTTTAAAGTTAAGCTTTTTTCCATCTTAGCAAAAGTATATAATGTCTTCGTTGTGCTTCAATAGGTTGGCATTACATCAAGTTGCACTAATGCAACTTATAAGGAAGATTGAAGGGTGACCATGGATGAAGTGAAAAAAAATAAGGATCGTCATATGGGATAATCAAAATTCACCTACCATAAAGTACCGACACTCGTGAAAGGACTTACCACAAATGGCCTACTGCAAAGCATCTACCACTTGTAAAAAGACCTACCACTTTCGCATAAAACTTGTAACTTATTTCACACACCTACCTCGAAGACTTTGCGCGTCTGAAGAAACTTAGTACTTGCGAAAAGGACTACCGGTTACTGCAAACACTATCACAAAGCACTTAGCATGTCTAAATAGATCAACCACAAAGCATCTAGCACTTAGACATACCTACCACAAAACATCTAGCACTTGTGGTAACCCTATACATTTTGTAATAGGTTGCTAAATGTGCTTAGTCTTTAAATTTATGATAGGTCCATACATTTGTAGTAGGTGCTAAATATGCAAGGTCTTTGAATTTGTGGTAGGTTATTAGATTACTTAGTCACCACTTGTCTACAAGTCACCTTTGCTTCAGTATCAATGTTTAAGAATGTAATATTATTGGGCATATTAAATTATAATTCATAAGAATCTTATCATGTGCTCTTTCTAAAACAGTAACTCTACTTGCTAACATTAAAAATTTTATATAGTTCATTTCACATCATAACGTTTAAAACTATACATGTGAAGCCATAAATCTATCTCAACTTTTAAAACCTTTAATAGATTTTGACTTAATTTGCAACCCTTGCAAGATAGCTTGAAATTAATGCTAAGTGATATTAAATTTTATTAAATTTCCAATATTGATATGTTAAATTTTTAATTTTTGTAACAATTTTATGTTGACTTTTTTGTGTAAATGTCATCATGGGGTATAGAAAATGCATATTTTATCAACATTCTAACTCATTAAAGAAATGTGCTATTCTAAAAAAGTTTTTGTGACGCTAAAAAAAATTTGATAATAGAATGAACATAAAATTTGCATTGAGGTTTCTATAATAGAATTTGCAGATTTACTACTAATACCTATGAAATTGGAAAACTCGAATACAAGCCTGCTAACATAAAACAAGTATATTATTTATTTTATAATATTTTTTTGAATCACATATTTAATTTTAATTATGATTACATTCTTACATAGAAAATTTTTCTATCATTATCTACTTTATTGCTTTTGTAGATTACCGTGTCTTCTTGAATAATTAGAAATTGTTAACATAATTTAAGGCTATTTTAATTAATATACTTGTAATGTGTTATTTTATTATACATCAATTTTTACTTATACACATTACCAAAATAATTTATATATAATTATTTTTTATTTTCATGGTTTATTAATTCTTTTACATTTTAAATTTCATTAAATCAATATTTTTAAGTGTTGCACATGCATCGCAGGTTTTATCTACTTGCCACTATAATGTTATATTTAGTTATATTACATAAATTAATTATGCATCTATGGTAATACAGTAATATTAAATAAAGAAAGCAATAAAAATTGACAGAATGGTAGGGGGTTCCATATTTTTACTACCGACTAGAAATGAGCCCTGGAAACCCAAACAGACGCCGAAGCAAATACAATATCAAATTGGGGCCATATTCCACGTCCAGCCCAGTATAGCTCTCTCCCCCCCCTCCCCCCTCTCTCTCTCTCCCTGTGTCGCTTGCAGGTCCTTTCTTTTTTAAGTCCTTTCGGCCAGAGCTTTCAAGTGCTTGACCCCTAAGAAATTAGGGCACAGTTAGAACTTCCAAAGCCCTGGTAAGCCCCTGAGTCTTGTCTTCCTTTCTTCACTGTCTCGGTTCTTATTCATTCATTTCTTTTATAAGTTCAATCCCTTGTTCTCTCAAATTTTGTATTTTGTGTCTCAGATATGGAAATTCAATAAAGTTATGATTTTTAAGCTATTTAAGCTCAGATAGAATGATTTAGTACTCTGTAAAGACAGAAATCTCATTATTCTGTGATTATTAGTTACTTATGGATTATCATGAAGTTGTCTATTTTGGGTGAATTCTTGTGAAGGCTTTTTTTTTTTTTTTTTTGTTATGATACTGTGAGTTTCAGTTACATGATCGTATTTGGGTTCAATCTCTTCTGGGTTTTTCTGCAAATATAGAAAAGCTTCATAATATCTTTTTTTTTTCATTTCACCTTGATTTAGTAATTGGACTAGCTAACTTCGGTGGATGACTCTTACAGCAGTGAGGTCTAGCTTGTGCTGTTTTTGATTCCATAAAGTAGGATTGTGGGAGTCGAATTGATGTCGAGGCCGCAGTAGCGTAGCTGATTGGGTTTAACTCCTGATTTTATGTTGGTTTTAGTTCATAGCTAATTATTGATTTGTTCTTCGGTTGGTTGGACTTATTAATCCTTTAGGACGTGCACTCTTCATTCCAATTTCCATGGCTTGAGCGTTCCAAAGACAGCTTTAATTTCAACATGATATAGCGTAAATTTATAGCTGTATCGTTAATTTTACCAGATTCATAATCTTGTGTTCTTATGTTAGATGTGAATTTCATCTTCATGACTGCTGGCCTAGATGTAAAATCCAATTGTTGCATGCTCTTACTATATCAATCTTGTTTGTTTCTTCCTGGGGAATGTATTTTTTGATACTTGAAGAGTAAGTTTAATTAATCTGACATTTGCAGATTAGTTAAGCTCGGTGTCTTTAAGCTGCAATGGCGAGGTCATTATCGATTTACTCTTAAAGGGCCTCAATGGATTCCCTATAGCTCGATCTGCAACAGTAGTGAGCTCTATTATATATTCATATCATGATTTTTGCTGTCAGTTGTAAAGTACCTGTCTTAGCCTGTTGATGCGACATGATGTGAATTTGTGTTAATAATTATATGTTTTCTCTTAATTAGAATGGCTGTAAAATTATTTAGGTGCAAACCTTAAGAAGTATTATGAATTTATGTATACAATTCTATATATTTACGATTTTACAGATTTTGCACATTTTTGTATGATTGTACTGGTTCTATACGTTGCAGTGAATAGTAAAATCATGATTTTGATAACCAAAATGTGCATATGAATGATATTTTTGTTTGTAGATAAACCTTTTCATGTACTATATGCTTGTAAGCGAACATTATTACAAGCTAGATTCCCCTGCAACTTATTCTAAATAATGTGTTAAAACAAATGGAAATTAGTACTCTGCTTGATGAATAATTTAGAGTAATTGGCTATGCATTTTTCATACAAAATTGCGATGCACTTGCCATGAGTATAAGTTGATTACATATCAAGGTATGGTTATACAAGGATTAATCGTTGTTAGAGGATGTTGTATTATTCCCAGAAGGAATTTAATTTTTATTTTGTACCCACCCAACCGCCCCACAAAAAAAAAAAAAAAAAAAAAAAAAGGAAAAGGAAAAGGAAAAGGAAAAAAAGGAAAAAGGATAAAAAGAAAGATAGAGAACCTTGGTATGTCCCAACAAGTTGTGTCATGCTAGCTATCATCAACTTTTGCATTGTTGCTGAAGAAACACCTTATGTTTACTTTTTCTTCTCTTTTAATCAGCAGGCATCTAGATCTTTCAACCTTGGTGAGCTGAAATACTTCAGTACTGTACCCAATGATCCAGATACACATGATGATTTCAAACCCTCAAATAAGGCTGAAACTTCTGGAGTTTCTCTGAAAGATGTGGTTGAGCAGGTAGATCCTCATTAATTCTATTATAATTTAGGAGATCTCAATGTGCTCATATTTTAGTTACTTAATTTTTTATAGGATGTGAAGGAAAATCCTATTATGATCTACATGAAAGGAGTTCCCCAACTTCCTCAATGTGGTTTCAGCTCTCTGGCTGTGAGAGTCTTGCAGCAATATGGTAAGGACATCTTTTTCTGTCTGGCTTTCTGTCTAAGGATTTTCCAAACAGATCTCTAGAATTAACTGTCCATATAATGCATCTTCTGGTCATTTATTAGGTATTTAGTACAGGAAAGATGTCCATATTGGCTACAGGTTATTGTGATGCTCTGTAAATTTTTCATCCTTAGGAGTCTAATTGTCATGAGTATCTGTAGTACGAGTGGTTTTTGTGGAAAAAGAAAATACCTTGTGAGAATAATACTGTGTTAATGGTTTGTGTATGAACACGTTTAATCCTCTCATATAACAGGAAATCGCATGTATTATAGATATTAAGATGTATGGTTATGTGCTTGATGAGTTAATTTCATTTTATAGGTCCATACTAACTCTTTAGACAACGGTTCTTCTTTAAGTGTTGACTGGTTGCAGAGATGACAGATAGTACAGCTTATCTTAATATCTATACTATATAAAAACACTAGAGTCATTCTCATCGCGCTTACCTCTCTGTATCCCAACCAACATCTAGTATATTTATTCCTGCTCCAAAAGATCTTTTTTTTTTTTGGCCTTTCAAAAGATCTTTAATGGTTCAATTATACATAGTTCAAAAAGGAAGCTTTGCAACTTTGTTTAGATAGTATGGGAATGGGAAAAATATCCTGACCTTACTAGTTCACTGTTCCTTGGTTTCATCATGCAAATTACTTTACATTTACTGAAGTCAACTGAATATGATTTGTATTTGCCATATTTGATGTTAAACCTTTTAAAATGATTCAATTAGCACAGCATGGCTCGCCTATCTCATTTTCAGATTTTAAATACAAATCTTAAACTTATCACAAACTGATTATTGTACGTGCAGAAGTTCCTTTGAGTGCAAGGAATATTTTGGAAGATCTCGAACTCAAAAGTGCTGTAAAAGCATACAGGTGCATTTTCTTTTCTTGCTTCCATGATTGGATTCTCTATTCTGAATAAGGAGTTGCGTGAAACTTTGCAAATGAAAATGGTTAACTATTATGCTTTGTTTGCTTGTTTTAGTAGCACGGTGGTTACTCTAATTTTGGGCTTTTGTAAATAGTGGATTCTCCCATTTTTCCCTTATGCAGTGGCTGTATTCCTTCCTTTTGGTTATATGAATATTTTGTACAATCAAAAAAGAAACTTTGCAAGTTAGTTTAGGCAGCTGTTGTTGCTTAACTGTAAGGGAATGCTTTTTCAACAATCAAGAATTATGTGTCCTTACTGTACTGTACTCATCCAAGGGTGCTATTGGAGTGGTCCTTGGTTTGGTTCTGTAGCTGGTTCTTTACAGTTGGAATGGTCCTTAATTTGGTTCCATTGTTGGTTCTTTATTAACTTTGGATTATGATGGTTCATTTTGGGAGTGAAGGGGATTTCAACTTCGATGACTCAAATAAAAAATGAAATTGCTTGCTTATATGTGCCGTACTGACGGCTGTTATCTTAAACTGAAATCTCCATGTAGCCATTGGCCCACATTCCCTCAGATTTTCATTAATGGGGAGTTCATTGGAGGCTCAGACATCATTGTTGGTTATATGTGCTGTACTTACTTTGGTTCCATTGTTGGTTCTTTATTAACTTTGGATTATGATGGTTGATTTTGGGAGTGAAGGGGATTTCAACTTCTATGACTCAAATAAAAAATTGAAATTGCTTGCTTATATGTGCCGTACTGACGGCTGTTATCTTACACTGAAATCTCCATGTAGCCATTGGCCCACATTCCCTCAGATTTTCATTAATGGGGAGTTCATTGGAGGCTCAGACATCATTCTAAACATGCACCAGGTTAGTTTCAAAACCTACCTGACCTTATCAGTTTCTATAATGCATTGCTCTTATAATGTGATTGTTATTGCAGAATGGAGAGTTGAAGGAAAAGCTCAAGGGGATCACATCGAACCAGGAAAAATCATCTTAGATGGTCATTGCTGATAAATAATGAATTAAACCCCGCCTATTGTTACCAGTTTTTGGTTGCTGTTGTGGATTTGTTAGTGATGAAATCTGCTAATTCTGCTGCGGAGTATAGCCATAGTAAAATTCCTAAGAGCTTTTAGGTGTAAGATGGGAGCTTCAAGTGAATTTGGGGCCTGCTTGGCAAAAAATGAAAATACTTCGAAAAAATGTAGCGATATTTGGTGGCTCCTTGGAAGAATGTTTTGGGTACAAAATAAAAATATTACCATTTTGGGAGATCGTCTTGTATGATATTTGTTGCTACAGGAGAGGCACGCATATAATTAAGATGTTTCAATTTGTGTGTCTGGTGTTAAGTGTGGTTATAAAAAGCCTATCAGTAACTTCTCAAACACCACCGTCCTTCCCGTTTTTATGAGTTGGGATTATGTTGCAATCAGCTTATGAGTTATGACTAGCTGGCATCTATATGTATATATCTATATATAGCTTTTTAAGTTCATTTTATAAAGTACATACAAATTAGTGTATATATATAAATATATATAAATTCTTAAGGGTATTGTTAAGGGTTCTAAAATTATTATCATAAACAGTCTGATAAGTTTTGGTTGTTTCATTTTTTTGGTGTATTCACATAGATTATAAATATGAAGCTATGCCTTGAGAAATCAGGGTCATTGGAAATGTGTTTATAATAATATATTAGATAATAGCATGAGTATTTTAAAGGTGTGGGTGTGTGAATACTCTCCCTAATAAAGTTGTCCTTATGTTATGTTTACACACACACATGTAAGTACTTTGAAATAAAATAATTTGGAATAAGATTTGGTAGGCTTGGAATAGGATTATTGAATCAGCTTATTCTGCTCTTGGTCTAATTTGGTTTTTTCGTGTAAAAAAAAAAAGACTAAAATTATTTTTTTAGGCTAATTAGGGTTTTGTTTAACAAAAATAGGATTTATTAGAATAAAATAAAGTTATTTTTATTTTATAATAAAGATGGGTTATTTTAATAAGAAAATGGACTCGATTTTCGTTATAGAAATCCTTATTCTATATCAAGCTTATATTTAAAGTTCATGCTCATATACATAAAAGAAGGGATGGATTTTGATTGTCAAATTCATAGAAGAGATTTAATAGTTACAAGCAATACTTCGTCTCAACTATCCATCAAGAAGTCATCCAACATTTAATCCTAGCCTGTAATATCTACAAATAAGATGATTTTTTTCTTATTTGGGGTAATTTTTGTGTATTGTTAAGATTGGGAGTAATGTAGAAACTTTACTAAAATATGTCCACAAAAGATCCACACAACTATTTCATGAAGAACGAGTCTAGGACGATTAAATCTATTTGATTTGATTTTCTATCACACTCGTGCACTTGAAAATCATGTTTACCTATTATTCCTCCCATGCTTTTCTTATGACATATGTATTCGTATAATTAGTTCAAGACTTCTCTCAGCTTGACACCATGTTTATTACACGTGATCGGCTAGCTGCAACAACTTCACCGTACACATACATATAAATGTATAAACAATAAAAGGCACATTACCTTATAGTATACATGTATGTATTATTTGTATTGTAATTATAATAAGTGAAATACGTACACACTAACTATTGAATAAAAAATCTATGGAATATATACAATATATAGCATCTTATGTATTCGATGATATACTGTATAAGATGAATTAAAAAAAAAAACACAGAAAATCTCAAAATAAAAAAATTTAAAATAATTTAAAAATATTGCATTTAAAATTACTTCGACAGTACCTAAACTTTATTGATTTAACAGTTTTATACCTAAAAAAAATTTCTTTCACAAAAATACTTAAACTTTTAAAATCTTTCAGCCATAATACTTTTAGCCGGATTCCGACTAAAAATTTGATGATATGCTAACGTGGCATGAAAACTTTATTAAAATTAGCTTTTTTTTTTTTTTTTTCTAACGTATTTTTTTCCTTTCTTTCACTTACCTCTCTCTCTCTCTCTCCTCCATGTGATGTATTGTAGCTTCTTCTTCTTCCTCACAAACCCAAATCTCTCTCACTCTCTCTCTCTCTCTCTCTCTAAATAGTACCCCAATCACCAACTCTATAACCAAACCTACCAACCACTACCTCAATGACCACCAATGATGCCACACCAACTAGCAATTACATCCGCCGAGGTTCCTCGACTGTGATCATTAACCATCACCTTAACGACCACCAACAACATCACACCAACCAGCAACAACCACAACTATCGAGATTTCCCAATCATGCGACCATGAACTACTTAACACACTCTATCTAACTCATCTCCAAACACCAACCAACCCACCACCACCACTCCGAAGTCTGAACACTACCACAACTACAAGAGAAGTCCAAACCAAGCTCCAAACACCACCACTCCTACTAGCCCTTTAAACCACTTCACACGATTCCACCCCACCAAATGCTAGATTCAACTATCAACCACCAACAAACTCACCTATCCACGACAATGACTCCGATCAAACTCGAATCCAAGCAACATCCACAAATTGAAACCCCCATGTAAGATAAACCCAAGCTAAACACCGAAACTCGACACAACCTTAAGCTTCACTGTCACGCTGCCACTAAAACCCAAACACCAAATCAACAACCCTACCACCTTCATCAACAAACCCATAATCGCAAAAACCAACACCAAAATAAAATCCATTTCGAACGCCACCCACAACAATGACTTCAACCATGTCACGACAGACTTTTTCTTTATCGTTACCTTGATATTGGATTTCAAGTTGACCGCAATATGTAGGTTTGAGGCTTTTATGTTTTATTTTTTTCTCCTTTATTTAAATTGAATTTGGGCTAGAGTCTTCATGGGTGGGTGAATTTGTTGATTCGTTGGAGTTCGATTTGGTTTATTAAAAGGAGTCTTAATTGCTGCACATAAAATTAGTCATCTTAAACATTATGAATAAATGGATTTAAGTTTTTTTTTTTTTGGTTTTCAAAGACGAGAATTAAAAAAAAAAAAAGAAAAGAGTACGATGAATTGAAGTTCAAGTTGTGAATTTTATAGTCCCTTCATCTTACTATGAATGTTTTATGGAAATGGAAGGTCAAAAATCAAAATTTTTAAATTTTAAATGGTCGCTGACAGAACTTTCAATTAAATTAAATGTTCAAGATATAAATTAAATGAAAATTGCTTTTAGAATGTGATTGTTAATATCCTTATGAGAAAAAATTATCAGAAAAATCAAAGCTTTAGTAAAAATTGAGCTTTGAAACTCAACAATGGTGGATGCAGGGAGGTTGGAGAGACACGTTTGTGGGTGTATGCACCACGAGAGAGCACTGTGTAAAGAAAAAGAAAAAAATTAAGAATAAAAATATATATTTTTAATATAAAAAATATATGTGCTGATATGGAAAAAAGATAATTTTTTTTAATATAAATTTCTTCCCATGTTAGCATATCGCCGGAGGTTTGGCTGAATTATGGCAAAAAGTACCGTGGCTATAAGATTTAAAAAGTTTAGGTATTTTTATGGGCTAAATTTTTTTTTAAGTACAAAATTGTTATATCACGAAATTTCAGGTATCGCCAGTAAAGCTAACCCATATATAATACTAGCAGACGATGCACCCGCGTTGCGTGTGTAATATTAAATAAATTTTCAAGTTGTAATTTTTTCAGCTGTTTTCAGGTTGTAATTTATGACATAGAAGGTTACCAAATAAAACCACGCCAACATTGACAATTAAAAATAAAAAGATAGAAAAAATTAAGATAGTTTTGTATAACTAAAATTTTAAATACAATACAATTATTGTATTATTGTATCGACACAACTAAAGAATATGCCATGATAGCAAAGAAGATCTGATTAACGAATTTCATTTTTTAAAATGCTAAGTACTATTAAACTATACTATATCTACTTCCAATCTAAATTCCTATGTATACATATAAGAAACAAATATATACAAGAAAAAAGTTAGCAAAAATTTTAAAATATTTACATAACTAAAATTTTAAATATAGTACAATTATTGTATTAAAGAATGGACACAATTAAAGAAGTCACTATGATAACATAGAAAGTATGATCAACTAATTTCACTTAATAATAATGTAGATTTTATCAAGAAATACTCTATCTGCATGCAATCTAAATTCCTCCATAAACATGTAAGAGAAAGTATAAGAAATTAGAACATATGTTATTTCATTTATAGCAACAAAAGATCTCACACAAAAATGCATAAAAACTACTAAGCAATATTAGTTTCAATATCAATACGCATTTGGTATCATTTTGTAAATGCGCCTACTGACATAACATAGGTCAAAAGTAATTCAACAAACCGCATAAATGAGGTAGAGTTAACAGGGTATCATGATTGCAAGTCCATGAAGTAAATGTTAGTAATGGAAATGAAATGCAAAAGGATACGATGATTATTGTAATAAATAACATTATATCATATAATTTTAATTATATATATTAAAACTTTGATATGCGGCAAAGGAGAATTATTGGAAAAATATATTTATTTAAAATAATAAATCTAACACTCTTGTTACTAATTCCGAATTTGTCAAAATTTTTTCTTCATCGTATTGTTAACAAATTGCTTTGCACTAAACTATGGCTTAAAAATTTATTTAGTTTATTATTACACCCACAATAATTGGTAAAAAAAATCGTAAATTAGAATAAACTATAATTACAATAACAAAAGGAAAAAAAAAGTTTCCATTTTTCCCTTTCACTTCTCCTGGCTTCACTCATTTTCCATTAAAAGGAAATAACATGGCTTTAGATTGACACGTTCTAATTTTTACTAATCAAAATAAAGATTAAAGTATAAATTTGTTACCCAAAGCAATTATTGTCCACCTTTGCTTTTAGAAAAATCCTTAATAATTAAAGTCCAAGCCTCTTTCTAATTTTTCAAAGGAGATTAAAATTTGAACTATTACTATTAGTACTTGATTAGATCATGCTAAATGGTGAAGTGAAGCAGGAATCGTAGAGTTTTCTAATGCAAAGATTTGATTGAATCATTTCTCTAAATTCATTTGCAAATAGTCATAAAGGAATTATATTAAATTCATTAAATAATTTACTCGAAGAGAAAATGAGATAAAAATGAATAAAATAGATCTAGTACTGATTTTAACATTTAGAGCTATTACCTTTCTACTCATAGCCAAGACAACTGCATCACTTGCTCCTTTATTTTAATTGGATGAATGGATGAAATGCACAAGCTAAATTGTACTAAATAGAATCCATAGGTTGTTTTGTTTTTGCTATATGTAAATGTAATAAAAGTGATTAATTGCGGTAATTTAAAAAGATTACATCTAAATGTTTTCATATCATTAAAAAGTCAAAGACTGAAATGTTTATATCTAAATTGTAAAAACTAATAGTATCAATTTAAGACAAATTTATTAAAAAACTCATTATGGAATTTAAATGATTAATATGTTTATCCAACAAATACAACATGACCCCTGTTATACAACATGACCCTAGTTAGTTCTTATTTATCACATACAATTTAAGTAACCGAACTGGCATGAGAAATTCGATTATAAAATTTAGATGAGAATATTAAATATATGTATGTAACATCAAAAATGACATGCTATTATAACATGACATGGTAATAATCAATATCATACCCATAGAACAATAACCCTAAATAGTGTTGAATTCGTTAAACTGTTGAGGTGAAACCAAGATGAAACCGTCAAGCAATCCACAAAACAAAATAAAGTTGAATAGCCGGTATTCCCTTAATATAATAGATATAGCATCTTATGTATTCAATATGTCTCAAAAATCAAAATTAAAAAAAAAAAAATTTAAAAATACTGCATTTAAAATTATGTCTTAAAAATATAATGTCATATTAATTATTTATTTTTTTGCCTTTCAATACTTTTTTTTAATATAATAATGCGGTAATGACAAGCACAACTCAAAAAATTAAAATCAATACCTCAAAGACAACCACGGAGTTTATTGATTATTCCACAATAATTTAATTTTTATTTTTTTCCAACCAACCCTAGTTCACTGAGATCCTGGTCTCTTCCTCTCTCTGACTCTCTTTCTTTGTAAGAAACCAAACCCACTCTATTGCGGTTTACACCGCCGGTTCGTCGCCGTCCTCCTCCTCCCTCTCTCTAATCCATTCGTCGGTTGCTGTCATCATCGTCGTTGTCTCTCTCTCTCTCTCTCTCTCAGAGGTTCGGCACTGTGATTTACTTTTTTGCAGTCGATTTCTTTGGATAAGGGTTAATACTTCGATATTATGAACTTAAATAGTTTAGCTCCTATTGATGATCCTTTTTAAACCACATTTCGTTTGTAGTATATTCATAGCTTCAATTTGCATTTCAATGATTTTTTTTTTTTTTTTTGGGTTAAAGGTTGAAAAGGAAAAATTGTGTCTGAACTGTGGGATGTTTGGTCATAAATTGAAATTTTTTTCGCTTGGTTGAGGCACAGTGGATTAACAGGAACGTGGAAGTGAGCTACTGAAAAGTATGCTTTATACTTAGTTTTCAGAATAGGCTGTTTCGGAATGCATATCAACTGTTTGATTTATGTCAGAAGACCCCAAGATCATGGGGCAAAAGGAATAGACGAATCCTGCATGGTATGTCTGACTGAAAAGATGGTGATGAAGGGAAAAAACAAACGAGAAAAAGCTATTCTTGATGGAAGTAGCTATTCTCAAAATAGAGGGGTTCTTAAAAAACCCGCGTTGTAATGATTAGTCAATTCATTGAGTTCAGAACACTCCTAGCTTTCCGCATTTGGTACATTACACCAGAAAGATTTGAGCATAATTTCAAATAAGAAATCAATGTTTTAAGTAGTTATAGAAAGAAGGGGGGGGGGGGGGAAGAGGGGTGTGTGGGGATCAGTATTATATAAAGTAATAAAAAATCTGGCTCTAAACAAAGGGTTTCAAACTTTTTGCTAACAAATTATTTATCAAGAAATAGATATATATAAAGTAATAAAAAATCTGGCTCCAAACAAAGGGTTTCAAACTTTTTGCTAACAAATTATTTATCAAGAAATAGATATAGATAAAAAAAAAGTTGACAGTTATCATTAAAAGATTAAATAGAACAAATATAGATAAAATTTAGATGCAAATCGGATATATTTACACATATCATTTTAAAAAAGATATAGATACAGATGAAAAACAGACAATCCAAACAAGTCAGTGACAATTGAATACGATGATTTTTTGGTAATTTGTGAATGTCTTATAAGTATTATTAGTGTTGTAGGATTCAATTGAATCGGCACATTATTTCTATGCTGTCAGTGTCTAGATGCTGTAAAGATTGTTTCTTTTTCTGTTTGAGTGTCATGGTAGTCCTCAAAGTGTTCATCAAATTCCTGTGGATAGAAAAATTGAGAGAGTTTAGAATCACCTCACTGTGACATTGCATTAATTAACTTTGGCAAGGCCGGTTCTAGTGTTCTTATATGCAAAGGGTAGCTACAATCACTCAATATGTTTTAATTATCCTGGATGGATTGGAATGAACTAGAAGGATTGGCTTTCTTAAATCATATCTTCTTAGTTATGATTCTCTTGAGCTGTGCTAGCTGCTTTAAGTTGTTTTTTGGTTGATTTAATAAAGATGGTTTACACTTTTGATGTGCCTGATAATTGTTTCAAGGATTGATATCATAGAATGTTTTGCTATATGTTTGTCATAATGTAGATGAAATTTCACGATTTTAATATTTTCAAATAGTTTATATTAGTAATCTATAAGTTGGAATTATATCATATTGCTGAGATAAGCCTTTGTAGTTGCTGTGTTTAAAAGAGAGTCAAGCTTGGTTTGATCTTATCTTCATTGTCCTTGAGTTTGTTTAGAGCCAAGATTGCAAATTTCAGGATGAGTTTCCTCTGCACATGCTGTAATATTAGCTTTGCACAGCTAAAAATTGGTCCAGAATTTTCTTATCTTATTGTTAGTTGCATCAAAAGAACCTAATCCAAATTCCCATATCTTTCTTTGGAGAGGAGACATTTTCAACATTATGGTGATGGTAATATTTACCATTGTAATTATCAGATCACAAGCAAGGATGCGTTTTACTCGAGTTATGCTGCGATCGCTGCAATATGGCTCATCACACCAACTATGGCGTCCACCAATAGCAAGATTTCTCTCAATAGATGCCACTTCTGGTACTCTTCTACATTGGGTGCATATTTATATCTCAGTGGTGGGATCTTATCTGTGATAGGGCATGTTGGCTGACCTATGTGTTACTTTAAGCATCTTGGACATATGGCATAGATATTTTCTTTTAATACATAGTGAATCTTTCTTAATCTATGTAGCCTATTAATTTAGCTCCATGTCATGAATGGATGCTGATATAGAAGTCAGGAAATGGGTAAAACTAGAAGACAGCATTAGAATATTGTGCATCGCCTGATGTTGCATGGTGGATTGAATGGCCTATTCAATTAATACTAGGCCAAAAAAATCAGTGGCTGCTTCAATGTCTTTGTCTACCAATATGCTTAGTTACTGACTTGCTATGCAAGATTGATGAATTGAGGTGCTGAAATTTATTTATGTTTAGAGTCTTTTTCTTTGTATCTTTTGCCATTACTTTCTTCACCCTTATATTTTGTTGGTGTATGCATCGTTTATTTTGTAAAGGATTTGCACCTTTGATCATTTTGCAGGTAATAGCAACAAAAATTCTACTTCTTTTGAGTCTGCTGATGCATTTGAAAGGCGGATATTTGGTGACATTGGTGAAAGCAATTCAAAAACTGATGCCTTCTTCCAGAAGCTTGATAGAATTGAGAGGGCTCGTGCAGGCTCAAGACCAAATGGTGGTGGGAGATCTGACAAATTAGATGGCCTGGATGACGGTTTGGATACATTAGAAGATGGAATGGATGGAAAGTTGCAAGAATCAGCCAAGTACTTTGATTTTGATGAGATAGAAGCAGAAGAAAATGAGGATTTTAGTTTCAGGGCAGATGTAAATGCTGTTCCAGGTGGTACATATGAAATAGAGGTGACCTATATCAATCTATTTCTTTGCTATTTTTTTCCTGCAAACCAACCACCGATAGATTCCAACTTGGGTCTCCAACAACATATGATGTTTGTAGTTACTGTGATAGTTCATTTGATTCCTTTTTCTTTTTCCCTATTAGAAAATGATAAGCCAGTTCATTCTCATGTGATTTCATTGCCAGGTTATTGCTTGCAACACGTGATACCTTATATTACATGTATTCATTATCTACTTGTGCAACACTTCATCATGCAGGATCTAGATCTTAGGAAACCAGGTGTATGGAGACCTTCTCCAAGAGTCGAATTCGAAGTTACTACTGAAGAAGTTCTTGCCAAAGCAGATTTTAGGGTAAGTACTTGCATAAATGATATGTGTCCAGACAGGTGGTTTTTTTATGATCATGTTTTTAGAATGATTTACCTTTCCTTGGTTCATAGCAGAAGATGATAAAAATTAATCTCAAAATGAAGTTGAATGACTCGCCAAAATAATGAAACTCTATTGCCGATTAAGTCATTCTTTAATAGCTGGCTCCTTTATATTCTGTTCTATTTTTAGTAGTTGGCTCTTTTTAATCTTGTTTGTTTTGTGCATTGTGCACCATTTTCTGCAGAATGTGAGGTTCCTTGCAAACTTCATAACTGAGGCTGGTATAATCATCAAAAGGGACAAGGTAAATAACTTGACTTATGCATATGGGAATTCATAATTGCTAAATCATGCTTGAAGTGCAACTTTGATCATCCATCATCTTCATTGTGCCTGTGGCAGACCAAGATCAGTGCTAAGGCACAGAGAAAAATAGCAAGGGAGATCAAAACTGCACGAGCTTTTGGCCTTATGCCCTTCACAACCATGGGATCAAAGTCCTTTGTTTTTGGAAAGACCATGGAGAATCTTGATGAAGATTATGAGTATGAAACCTATGGTGGTGGTCGTTCCTTTGTTGATGAAGATCTGGACTAATTGCAACTACCAGCTCAATCTTCTTTTCTCTCCAGTTTTTTTGGAGCTGCAGCAGCTGGGTCTTAGCAGAACTAATGTTCAGAAAATAGGAAGTTTCCACACTGGCTCAAAATTGCTGTTGTAATAATTCTTCTATGGTTGCTGTTAATTGATTTTTTCTTTTGTCATATGTTTTTGTTGCTAGAAAGTAGGATTTATGAATGCATGGTAGAACCATGCCCTCCTAAAATAGAATTTGTAACTTGCTATAACCTTGATTAGCAGGCAAAGATTGACCTCCGTATAAAGGACAATTCATTAGTTATCAACATGAAAGTCCATATGATAGCATATATTTTGCCTACTTACAATAAAGGAAGAGACCAGAAAACAAATGTGATGAAGACTTATTTCATATAGGTAAGAAGATGCTACGAAATCAGAGATCATGTTTCCAATTTTATCTAGATATATAACCAGAAGAAGCACAACTCTTGAAATCTATTAGAAACTAGAACTAAATATGAAGATTCATATGATTCTTAACATATACATCTTATGTCCATCTATAGCTTTGACATGGGAATGTGCTTATTTTCTTGAGTCTCCACCTACCACTGTTGTAATCTCCAGCCTCAATGTCTTCCTGTGAAAAATTCGAAGTCCAGCCGTGCAGTTTTATGTGCGTGACCCCTCAAGCCCCATCCTGAGGCTAATCCAGCTACAGACGTCAGCCATCTCTCTAGGAACTGTATAATGTCCAATCCTGCAAATTCAATCACCAACTGAGAAGAGGAAGACTGTTTATAACTAACTCCTGTATTCGCCCCATGTTTTGTTTGTGCTTTTAAGTATATGACAAAATTAAATTGATACCCGTCACATGATTTGAATGTAAGATATCGAAAGCCTGCTAAGCTTAGGTACCGTGCTGACCTCTCCCCATAAGCGTAGGGGACTATCTCATCACCTGTCAAGCAAAGCAAAAAACAACGTGTGATTCTTAGCCAACTCTAATGAGAATTTGATGATACGCACCAAAGCATGGTATGTGAAGGGTTTTCCATTATTTTTGATAACTTTCGAAAAATTTCTCTTTTAAGCTTTGCTATTAATGGGCTGCAACGATGATTTAGAGTTTCAGCAATAGTTCAGGTGGTAATTACATAATTTAACAGGTTATGAGAAGGTAAAAGGGATGTTTTACTTTTTAGAGTTCAGAGATTCATTCGCAACTGAGCCATTATAAACAACATTTGTAATTATCCTGAACATTTACATGCAAAAGTTGAGACTTACAAGTTCCATGATAAAGGAAAATAGGAAGAGTTGCGGCTCTTCTTGCAGCGTCACTGAATCCTTCTATTTTGTTCCTCAGTGTCTATGAATACCATTACCATAAACTCGGCAACACTCATAAAACATTAGTGAAGAAACATGAAAATTTTTAGTAGACAACATACCTTGAACCTGGAAGCCAACCACTTAAACCTATTACCGCCTTTAAGCTGACAGGATAAGGGTTGCCATTCCCATATTTTCCTAGAGCCCAACAGGTTGCAGAGTATACAGCTATTGCAGCTCCCATACTGAACCCTCCAATACCAACTTTAACTAATGGAAAATTTGCACATATAATCATTAGATCATTTTCCAATCATGAAATATAGAATGTGGAATTGGAGGGGAGGAATAATCATGTAATTATGCAAAATTGGTGTTTAGATTATGATAAGTATCAATATAAATGTCCAAACCGATCAATATAAATGTCCGAACCGATCAATAAGTTGATCAAGCTTTTTACTATAATATCTGAGTAGGAAATTCTGAACTCAATTATCTACATTGTCATCTGATTCCTATATCTCCTTGTGGTGACCTCGGTTAACACCCAAGCTAAAAAAAAGAAATCCATTAGTACTAACATGTCACATGTTCCAATGAGCAACATATATGTACTAATTCTATTTTGACAAACAATGGTAATAGTGGGCAAATGAAAATCTGCTTCTATGGCAAAGATTTATTGGTAATTATGCATTACTCATCTGAACAACATGACGTGTTAGTATCAATAAAGCTTTTTTTTTTTTTTTTTTTTGAGATCCTTATAAATATGTAAGATCTATCAAGATAATTCATAGCATCTTTCTTAGTTCTTACCATCAGGTGGTTCAGCTGATAGCAAGTTTGCAACATGCGCAGCTGAAGCATCTAATCCTTCCCAATCCTCTGGTCCATCTTCAGAGAGCTCAGTAACATTAAACCCTACAAATGATAATTTCAAATTACGATTCATCAACATAGTACATGTAATAAGAAATTGGGGGGCCAAAAAAAAAAAAAAAAAACTGAACATTGATAATAGAGAAGATTCAGTATTCATCTTACATGCTGTGCATGGAAATCCACCAAACAGTGTAACGGGACGGGTAGGCGCGGTGGGGCAAATCCACTTGATCTGATTAACGGAACAATAAGAAGTTAAAATGAAAATGATCAATGAATATTTGATGAGGTTTTTCAGCAGGATTTGGATGGTTGATGAAATAAAAGCAAATTTTCTATTCTGTGACTTAGGAAGGAAGATAAGGAGTTTCAAGATTAGGGAATTATAGGCAACATATCATAATGTAGTTTTGTGCTGCTTACGTTTGGAAGAGGAAGTGATTCCAGAAGTTGAGACCAGCTGAAAAATCAAGTGATGCAACAAGTGAGAAACTATACTTGGATCTTCTTAGTATAGAAAGCTGCTAAAGGGGAGGAAAGAAAACAATAACCAAATAAAAAATAAATACAAATAAAAGTAACAATACCCACTTGTTAGTAGAGCTAGCTATTGCTAAAAGAACACGAGCTCTTGAAAATTATCGAGTTGGAGCTTGAGTCGAGTTGAAATTTAGATTTGAACTCAAGTTTGAACCATATAAATTTTTTCATAGAGTCGTTTGGGTTTTTAATGAGCTTAAAATTTAAGTTAAGCTCAACTTGTTCCTAACTTGTTAGATAGTCCCCTTTCATTTTTTTGTTGAATTTAAAAATAATATTTAAGAGTCACTTAATATATATATTAAATATAAATTAGTTTTTGTTATTTCAATTATATATTTATGTATAATATATCATAAATAAAAAACTCAAATTCTCTAACAAACTTTGATCACAAACTTGTTAATGAACTTACATGTGCACTTGTCCATAGACCCAAACAATGCTTGTTCATGAGTTGGCTTGTGATTTTGAATTAAAGCTTGCTTAAACTCGACTCATTTAAATGAGCGAACTTTATTTTACACTTGCACTTGACTTGGTTACTAATCAAGCTTGAGCTAAGTTCAATAGCCCGCAAGCAACCTAACTTGTTTATAGCTCATTATTACTTAATTGTTTGTGATTTTTATTTAACTTCATCGATCTTTAGAAATAGCATGAACTCCACATGATATAGGTGTACGGTACCATCATATTAAGAAAGCTTAATGTCATAAATAGTATCTAAATTTTGACAAAATATTCAATTAAATACCTAAATGTTAAAATTGATTAATTTAAATGCCTGAAAAAAAATTTCGTACACCCCAACAATACCTCTATTAATTTTTTTAGGTTCTTAATTGATCGATTTCAAAGATTTTCAGTTAATAGATTGATCAATTTCAAAGTTCGAATATTAAATTAATCAATTTTAAAGTCCAAGTACTAATCGCACATTTTATCAAAGTGCATGTACTATTTATGACATTATTCCTATTAAGAATATGGTAAAATACCAATGGTATTAACATTGAATTACTTATTTAGGCTATATACTTATATTTAGATATTACTATACTAGTAGATAGTGCCCATGTAGGCAACCTCAACTAGTGGAATAATGAAATCAAACATCATTATTGTAAATTTAGTCAGACCATGAGTTTAAAAGAATACAGCGTGTCCTGATAATTACATTGTTGTACCATAATGATATACTCGATAGAAATTGTATTACATCATAATTAACTTTAGAAAAAATTATAAATAACTTTTCTAAGTTTTGAATTAGCTGTGAATATATTCTTAAACTATCAAATATAAAAAAGAAAATCTAAAATTCTGATAAATTAGTAAAATACATGACACTTGATTTTTTTTTTAATATTGATAAAAACACAATAAAATCAAAATTTAAAAATATATTAAAATACACTGTAATAAGTTTAATATTTATTTTTGCTTAAATTCAGAGTCTTTTTTTTTTCTTCCCGGTAAACTCAGTAAAGAAGATGTTTTCAACTAAAATTTAAAGGGTGATATACAATATGTAAAAATTTTATTCATATCCAAGTTTAGGGTTTTATTTGTACTCTTGCCTTAATTTTATTATGAGATGTCGGATTTAAAATTTCTTGGATATAAAATAAATCTGTGGGCCCCATAAACGAGCAAAGTGCATAAGTTAACATTATTAATCTACTCTAATTATTATTAATTTTCATGTGTCTTCTAAAAAGTTGAAGTAGAACCAAACGAATAAATAATCAAATTAATGATTAATGACGGCTGTCTTGTCCAGTATATGCTTCCCCTTTGTATCAATCCTAATTAGTTTTTTAATTATAAAAGCAAAGCAACGAATTTAACATATATGGTCCACCTGCCACCTAAAAGTTGAGAAAGAAAAAATATTATAATAGAACATTTGACATTCTTTAAAAATCTCTTTCTTTTTCTAGTAATTACAAGGCAAAAGTCCACCATTCCCCATAAGGTACAGTACTTAAGGAAAAATCTACATAAAGCATTTAAACGGCATTTTGGGAATGATAATACTATTATGGATGGGGTTCATAGAATTCTGCCACAAATAACATGATAAAGTGGTAAATTAATGATTCCTATTTTGTGCGTGTTAACAGCTATATGATATATTGAGGGGGAAAAAAAACAAAAAAGTCTATTAGTTTTAATATGCTAGGTTTCGGATGAGTGAGCGATAAGTATTTTTTTTAATAAATAATGGTAATATTGTATGATAATTATAAAATTATTTATATTTTAAAAATTTAATAAATATTTATATACCATTAATTAATTCATGTGATATAATACCATTGAAGTTGTAACAACTCACAAGTTTAAGAATGAATCTTTATATGCCAATCTATATAAATATTTTACTATATCATTAGCTCAAAACATGTGGAGGCCAAGATGATATAATTTGTAAGAGTAAGATGGTAAAATTAGAAAAATTTTCGCTAAAATTATAATTAAACCGGCCACATTTCAGCACATAGAGACTATAAGAGCATAGAAGCCAATTCATCAAATAAATTTACACATAATCGGTTGCTCTATAATGTGGCATCAAGGAGAATATAATCAATTCCCTTGCAATTTGTCTTGTCAATATTAAAAAAGATGAATAAACAAACAAATAAATAAAATTACACGTAACCATTCTAAACTTTAATCTTGGTGGGAATGTATTCCTTAAATTTTCCAGTGTTGCACACAATCCCCTAAATTTTAGTAAGTTAGTAACATAAAAGATATTTGCCTTTTTATTTCAATGAAAAACACACTAACATCAACATTTAAGATTATTAAAGTACAATTTCATAAGTTCAGAGAATGTTTTCACACCAAAAATTAAAGGATCATTTAAAATTTTTTGGGGTTATTTACTACTTTATTAAAGTTTAGGGTGACCATTTATATGCATTATTTTAATGTTTCAAAGGTGTATAACTAATATTAAAATTTAGTAGGATTGTTGGTATTTGTTGAATAAATAAATATATATATATAGAGAGAGAGAGAGAGAGAGATTGAACCTATGGCTTTATACTACTTTATTAATATGTTTGTTTGTTTATATATGAGTTAATATCACAAATGGTACCTAAATTTTATCAAAATATGCAACTAAGTATATAAATTTTGAAATTGATCAATCAAGTACTCAAAAAAACTTTTCGTAGTTGCTAATAGTACCTCCATAAAATTGATTAACACCAATATGACCGTTGACATGGTATTTTTAACTAATATGATAGAGATATTGTTGGTAAGCATAAAAAATTCTTTTAGATACTAAATTGATCAATTTCAAAATTCATGAATTAATTGCATATTTTGCCAAAATTCATATATTATTTACAATATAAACCTTTATTTATTTATTTAGTAAATTTTATTTTATTTTATTTTTGATAATAGGCATATGATTAATGGATAGTATAAATGTACAGTACCTTGCCCCATTGTCACCAAGGCCATGCAACCAAACAATAGTGGCTTGGTGTCTCCCTTTTGGCCTGACAACATATGTCCTTCCAAACTCCACTGTTGTCCTTCTTGGTGTTCTTGTTCCTAAAATTTGTTACAAATACAATATTATTACTCAAGATCATTATGTTAACTATCTAGTAGGGTTAGGCACTAGACAATTTTGATGTGGCATTTCATACTCGCACTTAAAAATTATAAAAGAGAGAAAGAGAGGAGAAGGAGGAGGAGGGGAAGGGAGTCGAAGTAAATATAACAATGGGTATTAACTCAATGGATTAAATTTCATAATTTCAAAACATGTTTTCATTTGTGTTAATGCTGATGCTGATCATATGCCATCAAATAAAGAATAAATTTAATGTCAACATTGCATTTTAACCTAATTCTATACGATTGCATATAACACGAACACTGCTTGGCTTTTGAGGATGTGAAAAAGAAGAACTATATCTCTAAAAGATCAGTATGATAACATGGTAGCCAAATTATACAATAAAAGAAAAAAAAAAAAAGAAACTACAAAATTGTTGGTAAAATGAGAAAAGATTTATTGGGTATTATGTGTCACATGTTATAATATATATATACACACATATGTAATATGTAAGTACCTATAATATTCTAACACATACACTGTGTGCAAAAATATAGATGGTAAAAAGTAAAACCTAAATTATTCTACTACCATACATATTAAAGTTTCATTAGTACTTATGTATCACGAGTCTATATACTTGGTGTTTAATATTGAATAATTTTTTTTTCCTGGTAAAACATGAAAGTTAATTAAAAAGGAGGTGAAGTTTAGTGCTGATAACTCAAAAAAGGAGGAAGACATTAAAGCAATGCAAACATGCAAGAAAAGAAACATAACTAATGACAAAAAAAGAGGAAGTATCATAAGAAACAGACCAGGATTCATGTTGTTATGAGGATAACTCATCTTGGGTGTTGGTGTATGATGCAAACTGCACCAAAAAAGCCTAAAGTTGGAACAGCTGTTAAGTGGTGCTGTTGATGAGTGGGCAAAAGCTAAAGAGAAACTATATGTGATGGCTGATGATGAGCAATAACAGAGATAGTGTTTGAATTTATAATGTAAGTGTTGGGGGGGTGTGTGAAAGTAAGGGAATGGGGGAATAGAATCTCTGAATATGCAGAAACCATATCATATGGGTGCATAATGCATATAAAGATAGTGCGTTCACAGTAGCCAGTGGTAGTAGTAGGTGATTTGATTTCCCTGCCGCTGAATCGAAGGGCTGCGTTTAGATTTTTGAAATCTTATAAACTTGTTTCAAAACTCTATTTAATTATTTTATTCTTAATTAAAAAAAAATTGAAATAGATATAACAAAATACTTTTAAAGCCATAAAATGAAAACGGAAGTCTGGATCTCTTTTATCTGATTTATGTTTTTTATTTAGAAATATTGCTGTTATTTTATCAAGAGTAAAATGATCATATATTAGGAGTTTGAAGCACACACTTTTAAAAGTTTGGGGTCTAATAAATACCCACCCGTAAAAATAAGGAGGCTAATGCAAATAAAAATGTGTGTGTGTACCAAGGACTTTTTTTTTTTCCTGTTCTTTCCAATTTCCCATCTGGTTGAACTGTTCATAGTTTAATTTTATGGTTATGCCATATTTTTTACGAGATCAATTTGTTGATTTTTTAACAATTGATTCATTTCAAACCATCATCATATTATTGAAAATATTTAATATATTAATTATTATATTTATTTTAATGATACGAAGTTGTATATCTTATGTTGTTCATGTTATTTGTCTTTCCAAAATTTATTGGCTTTTCTTTGAAAGTTCTTATATCTGATTATCTTTAAGGTGAGACCTTCAGCCGCTCAGGCCCAATGCTATCTACGAAGTTGGTGAATGTTGATATAAATAATTTAGAACAGGTAACACAAGCACACAACTGTTGTTTATTTCGCTAGATGGACGCGGGAAAAAAAAAAGAATAATTCCAATGATTATCGAAAAACATATTAATAATCGCTTTTAATTTTAATTTTTTCCAAGGATAAGGAATGGAAATTTATGTATCGTTTAATTGTAGAAACTGTATAAAATAAGAAAATTAGACAAGACAATATAAAAAGTACTGGACAAAATAATTCTTTTATACAGTGTTTGATATACATGAGATTGAATATGATTGGACAAATTCTTATTAAAAATTTTACTTTTGTCTAGTTCTAATATTTTTATACCATTATATTTAAGGGACAACAATGTTAACTTTTATTAATCCCATCAAAAAAGTTTTTTTCTTTTTCCACTCCCAAATACATATGATACAATGACCTTTATCCACTCCAACATGAAAAATTATGCAATCAAATTCTATCTCAATCTATCATGTTAAGATACAAATATATGTACTATTAGATTTTAATAGTCTTAATGGATACACTTTTTTATGTTAGGAGTAATTTGATGGTTACTCTTATTAATAGTATATATATAGCATGTCTCATTTTGGTATGATTATAACTACCAATTGAAGTTGCATGTTACAACTGTAGTACTTGAATATTAAACCCAAAATGGTTGAGCAGTAAAGTTCTAGTGCTGGCTATTGTATATAAACATACATAAGCAATCAATCATCAATCAATCAATAAAGATGATTCAATTAGATATTAATTTCAACAAAAACAATAAAACGTACCAATTGGAATGAGGCCCAAAACAATTTTAAAATGAGAATCCATGAATGCCCATAAAATGAATTGGCCAAAACCTCAAATGGTTCGATCTAAAACCTCAAAATGGAAAGGACGGACTCAAATAAAATAGGCTAAAACCTTAATATAAAAGATAAGGTAAGGTCTCAAATAATGCATCAAGAATCTCAATTAAAGTCAATATTTATTACTAATAGTTTCAATTTTTAGGTGTTGAAACCGCCAACATTAATGATAGGTCGCTAGCTTTTATTTTCAACGCTAATTGTTAGTTATACTATTTATTTATATTTATTGTATTTATTATTTACCTTTTTAGATTTTATCTTTTAGAATTCCTCATGTAATAGTATAAATCGAACTTTAAATGAGAAAGTTTTCTTTGTAAATTTATAATTGTTTAGTAATTATGTGATTAAATTTACGTTTTAAAATCAATCGTTACATTAGTTTCTGTTATTTAATGCTTTCACGTTGCGTCATCAAAATAATACGGTAAACTTCAAACTGTAAGGATATAAAATTTTCAAAATAATTTTCAAAATATGATCATAAGAAATATATTATAAATAATTCTGCGTCTGATCCTTCGCGAGCGGGAATTTAAGTCCTATTGATGGTACTAGGGCATCCATGAAAAGACAAGTGAAAAAAGAATGATATCTTTCAGAGCACAAGAGAACAATCATACCCACCCATTGATTTGAGCCAGGCAGCTTAATATACTCCATTGCTGGGAAAAGATAAAAGAAGGGAAAGCGAATCTATGCTTGATCGATATTTTCCGTATTCTCAACTAAAATATCTAAAAACCTTTTGGTGCATGCAACTGTAAGTGTAACTGTGTTAAATGTACGACGTCCCCTTCTTATGCGTTTTATTCCATTTAAACATCTAATAATCAGTATCTTACTTCTCAAAATTAATTTTAGGGTCTATGATCTGTCAAACGGTTAACGGTAGGGTCCGGCCGTCCGACCATTCAAATAATCATAAAAATTATGCAATAGGTATTTTCATAACTCGATTATAATTTTATATAAATATCAACCTTTCAATAACTTATAGGATTGGTCTTAAAAAAAAAAAAAGAACCATAGAATTTTATAGTAAAATTAGTTAGTTGGGTCTATTTGGATTGTTAGTTTTTTATTTGTATTAGATCGGTATTGGTTTAGTATCAATTTGGTTCATCAGTTTATGAGTAAAATTATTGGTTTTTCATTAGTATTATATTGTATTGGTTCAGTATCGGTTCTGTTTCAAAACGATGCCAAAATGACACCAAAACGATAATTCAAAAAGACCCATAATCGGATTTTATTAAAAAATGGCATTTAAACTTTATATATATATATATATATATAAACAATAAGATAACTAAACAATAATGTAACTAAAAGCATATATGATAACTAAAATCCAAACAAATCCTTCCAGTACTTTTTAGAAATACAAATGCGAAAAAGCATCTTTCAAAGAACCATTTCACATGAATGGAAGAACATCATACATGGGAAAAATTTGTTGGAAAATGCAATCTTGTCAAACCCGGTAAAAAGATTTAATCCGAACATACTAGTAGACAATTTTCAATGGTAAAACCGAGTTGAATCTGACTCTTTCTAAAGTTGGATTGAGTTCAACCAAATCAACTCGGACAAGTCAACTAGAGTTTGACAATGAAAAATTGTCATAAAAAATTCTAAACCGTTTTAGTTATAAGACTTACCTCATAAAAATTTTCAAATATAGGATTAATTCTTAATTTTTCTAGGTTTTTATAATTTGAATTTAAAAAGTTTCTAAAAGTACCTTTTAAGTAGGGATAGGCAAAAAACCAACTAAACAAACCAATCTGTAACTAAACTAAACCAAAGGTTTTTTAAACAATTTGGTCTAAAAAATTTTGAATCTAAACAAATCTATGAATTTATGATTGGTTTGAAAATGCAAACCAAACCAATTTGTAAAATCAAAGCAAACTATTTTGGAAAAAACATAATAATATTTACTTCTATCCATAATTTTTTTTGTAATATTGATCAAAGGTCTATTTATTCTTATGATTTTATTATGATATTTATTGTTATATAAATATTGATTATTATTAAGTTGTTCCTTTTTAAAATTATTCTTTAGGCTCGTGGTATATATATTTTTTTGGGTGATGAAATGTTGTTTCTTTTAATAGTTTTAACTTTGTGAGTATGAAATTTGTTTATATAGTTGTGAATCTTATTATGTATTAATTGTCCAATATACTTTTTTAGTGGATTGTTTTTATTCATTGATGATTTTTGTTGGTAGATGATCTTTTATTTTGGTCAAATTTCTTAGTAGATGATTGAATCAATGATTTTATAGAAAATAATAGATTATGACTTCCTATGTATCCGTTAGTGAATTTATTTTGTTAGTGATAACTGATTGTGACTTAATGATTTTATGGGGTACTATGAATTATGAGTATGATGGATTTATAAAGTATTTTGTTGTGATTTACAATATAAACTTTCTAAAGTATTTTAAATATTTGAATATCCACACAAATGTAAAAAAATTAAAGAAAATCTTTAATTAGAATTTGAATTTACTTCATAATCCGAACTGAACCAAACTACTATTTAATTATTTAGAAAATTTATAATTTGAATCAAATTGTTAGTTAATGGTTTAGTTTGAGATGAAAAAAAATCAAAACTGTAAATTATGGTTTAATTTTGTTTTTAAGAAAACTGATTCATACCCTCCCCTACTTTTAAGTCCCAAAAGTTTTTAAGAGGAGTCTAGTAAGTCCTATTATTAGAGAATTAATAATTGTACTAAGTTGACCTTTTTGATTGTTCATAATTTAATTCTATATTAATAAAAATCTAGTTCAATTATGAAAGTAAAGAAAAGAAAGAAAAGGAAAAGCCTATCCATGATAATTATATCATTTATTTATGGGTAGGCTATAGAATTGATGACAACTCATTGAGTGATTTTTAACTTTTTTTTTTTCCTTCTAATTTTTTCAAGCCTAGCTAACAGGTCCTTCTTGAATAAAAAAGGATTGTTTACCCATCAAACTCTAGACTCTAGAGGTTACCCTAACCCCTAAGATATAGCAAACTAAACGAAGTTGATTTGAAATGGTTTAGTAATTTGAAAAAAAAAACAGAAAAATCCTAAATTAAATTAAATTGTAAAATTTGTAATTAGTTTAGAGTGATGAATCAAGCAAAGTTAAAGTTAGTTCACTTGCTTTACAAGTACGTACACGGCGACATCTCTTACTTAGGCATTAATTGAAAAATCAATTAAATATTAAATACAACATTATCGTAAAATTCAGTTATTGATGTAATGTAAAATCTTCATATACCCACAAGGCACTATCAAAATTCACTTAGTGTTCAATTTGCTATAAAAAAAAAAAAAAAGAGTTTTAGCAACAAAATTTCAATCTTTAAGCATAAACTTCTATAGTAAAAATCTTCACTAATAATTCTTTTTTAAAGATATAAATTGTTTCGCTAATTTTTCATGGTAAAATTTGTATCTCTTACCAGCATAAAATTTCTTTTATTATATAGATAGAGCACTGCTCGGGAACATGAGATGTTTATCGAACTTGTTTGACCATCACATGGTAGTGAGCATTTTGACGAGTGGCAAACAGGTTAAAATGGGCTCTAGGAGACAACCAATCAAGGTCCTTTCCACAAACTAAATATTCAAGCTCTTATATATATGTATGTATGTATGCATGTATGTATGTATGTATATTTTTGTGGTCGTAATATTCAAGAGTTTATCGAGGATGCCGGGTACTCCAGTTAAGAACCATGTGACAGGAATCGTGAATCTTACACATATGTCGATATTATGTTTCCTAGTCTTATCTATACATGAATGTCTGTACAACAATATAAATCCTGGCATGTCCTGTCAATCAGATCACTCTTTGATCGATAAAATTTTCATAATGAGATTGGACATTGTGTGATGCCCAGCGTATAGATGCTATTAAAACTTCCATACCGGCATAGGAGATGCTTTGTTTCTAAAATTTAATTACCACCTTACGAGTGTATATTAAAAACTTGAACTTGGACTCTTTTGATTTTTCTTTTCTTAATTTTCCTCCATTAACAAGTTAATGATTGACAATATCTATATCTTGTGATTATCATTATGATACCATCTTATTGGTTTTAACATTAATTAGTTATTGATTACACTTATCAGCACTATTCTAAAAGGGTAAATTAAAGAAAATAAAAGAACACTAAATGATGAGAATCACTCTTTTAATGAAAAATTTCACAATTTATTGTTGTAAAATTCTATTGTTCTATTATTAATTTTATGGGATCGGTCTTGTCATTATTTTACTGGCAATATCCGGTCATTTGATGCTAGGATGAATGAAGAAAGTGCTTTGTCTTCTGAGGAAAAATCAAGTGGAAAACAGAATAATTAATCGCGAAGGAAATGGGAAAAAAGAAACATGAAAGAAGAAATTCCGTGGCTAGCACTTAGCGGTTGGTGGAAAACTGAATGAAAACCGGAGGGAAAGTGGAAAGAGGAATAAATAAAGTTTCCATTGAATCCAAAAGTGGGAAAATAATTAGATATAATAGTATAATAAATTTGCAGCAAAGATATTATATATCACGTATGTATGAAGATATTCAGAACAAAATAAACTATTAACATATGTAATTGAAGTATTTAATTCCAAATTAAATTATGTAATTATTTAAAACGTGAGAAAAAAAATTAACTAGAATAATTATTTCAATTAGGTTATCATGATCAAACATCAATAAACACTTTGATGCTCAATGTTCAAGAACAATTTTTGTTAACTTATTAGGTGTACTATTATAATCAAATGTCAACAATATATAGATGAACAAGGAACTTTCACGTTCAGCATTAAAATTAATGTGATCATATCATACGATTCAATTACACATCAGGACATGCTATGACGAATACGATGCATGTATTGTGTAACAAGAATTACAATAAGGATTCAACCGTATTATGGTGAAAATGTTAATATGTGATGAAATGAGTTTACAATAAGGAATTGACCTGTATTATGGTGAAATGAGTCGTATAATAAGGAATTGAGTCCTATATTCATGAAAATGGAGGTTTTATGGCAGGCATGGCTTAGTACAAGGAATTGTATCGTGTTATGGAAAAATGAGCATTAAGATTAGAGTTTGACACTATTTTGGTAAAGAAATTGACCTTTATTATGATGGAGCCCCACTTAAAGTGAAATTGGCCCTAAAAAGAGGAATTTAGCCCTGATATGTTTAAATATCCCAAACAATAAGGAATTGAATCTTGGACTTGGAGTTGTGAGACAACCCATACAACAAGAAACCAAGCCCATGTGTGGTATAACGACCATTACATCTAGAATGCCCTAATGTGATAAAATCCCCCTTTTAAAAAAGCAATCCCCCTCTTACTATGCTAAAATGACCCAACAAATAAAGAATTTAAGCTTTGGTGAAATAACTCATGGAACAAGGAAATGACCCTTACTATGGTGAAATAGGCTTGCAACAAGAAATTATCTCTAATGTGGTGAAATGGTCCCCACAATAAGGATTTCCCCTATCCTGAGGTGAAATGGCCCTCCAACAAAGAAACAACACCATAGTGAAATGCCTCATAGAATGAGGAATCCTACCTTACTATAGTGAAAAGACCCCTTCTAACAAGGAATTTCCTCCTAATATAGTAAATGGCTTCATACCATGATGAATTCTCTCTATTGTGGTGAAATGGCTCCAGTAATGAAGAATTCCCTCCTATTGTGATAAATACACCCTATAGAATGAGGAATCTCTCCCCATAATGGTGAAAAGCCTCCTTAATCGAGGAATTTCCCCTTATGTTGAGCAAAAACCCACGCAATAACGAATTGCCCCTATATGATGAAAAGGCACATGCAAAGAGGAATTCCCTTTTATTTTGGAGAAAAGGCAATACGATGCGAAATTTCCCCCTATTGTGATGAAAAGGCCCTCACAACGAAGATTTTCCCTCTATTGTGGTGAAATTATCCTTATAATGAGGAATTCTCCTTACTTTGGTGAAATGACCACTAGAACAGGAATTATTCTTTACTATGGTTGAAATAACTTAATTTTCATGCATAATTAAATTTAATATATATATATATATATATATGTTGATTTGAGTAAGTTATAAAATATTTTTCAGTGTTGAGTTGAATAAAAATTGATATGTTAGTATGAATTAGTAATTTAGATGAATGGCATGATTGGTGTGTAAATGTGCTATGTATGTTTGATATTGTTAAAATTACTTTTATTATATATAAATATGGTTGATAAGTTATATGTGATAAAAATAAGTATAGTGTTAGTGTGGTTGATATTAGTGCACATTGTTATTTCAACTCATGTTAAAATTAAGTTTCAAGAGCAAACCCAACCTAAATTTAACTACTAAACATAGCAGAATTTTTGGTTTAAAACAAAGCCTAAAGCCAAGCCAAAACAAAGCCCAAAGCCCTCTCTTTTATTCTTTAAAATCTGCCCCAAAATTCAATAAGATAAGGATAAATATTAACTCTCATTTTTGCAAAAATCATAAAGTAAAAATAGACTAAAATTCGTGGGAAAATTCAAGCTTATTTTCCCAACCTTTTAATCAAGTTTTCTTGCTCAAATCACCAAGAATTTACTCCTCTCATCATATACAAGTTTAAGGTAAGTCTACATGTCTTTTTGTGATGATTTATAGCCTTTTGTTTCATGAATTTTCTGTAAAAAATTTGCTTCTTGGTAGATTACAAGTAGTATTGATATGTTGAGTTGTTTAAGAATGCTTTTGGATGCTTGAAGTTATAGTAGATAGGTTGTTGTAAGCTCTAATGTTGTTTTGAGTTGAAGTATTGGAGTTTAATGAGTTATGATGAGTGTTAGAGTTGTTTTGTGTATGTTGAGTTGGTGAGTTTAGAGATGAAGGAGTTGATTGGTGTTGAATGATGTAGAGAGTTGTTTAATTTGGGAATGTGAAGTTCATGTGAGTTTTGAGTGGTTAAATGCATGTGGTATAGTGTATGAATTTTGTATAGGGCTTAGAGTATGCTTGAAGAAGCGAATAGTGTGTAAAAATCAAGTGTGAAACAAGGAAAATTTGAAAAATTCAAACACCTTGTCAAACATCATGTTTGGGAAGGTGTATAGGCCATATACTTTTGATACATCATGTATGGGAGGGTGTTTCACCCACTGACGCTTGATATACCTTTCAAAACACCATATATGGTATCATGCTTCATTTTCTGATCTTGTATTTGCTTTTCCCCTGGGTTGAAACAGCTTGCCATACACCATGTATGGTATCATGTTTCATTTTTTTGATATTGCGTGTGTTTTTCCTTAGGTTCAAACATCATCCGATACACCCTGTATGGTACCCTGTTTCATTTTATGACCTTTGTGTGTTTTTCCCTTGGGTTGAAACATGATCATGTATACCATGTATAACATAATGTTTTATTTTCTAATCCTTTGTGTAAAATTTTTTGGACTTCTACGTCACAAGCCTTTGGCCGTATGTCGCCGACCTTCCATATTTACACAATCAGTGTACCTTAAAAAAAATTAAAAATGATTAAAAATCATTTTCTTTATTAAATTTATTTGTTGTAATTTTATTTCTTTATATTTGTTCCTTAATTATTTATTTTAGTTTTATGATTAATTAAAAAGCTTGTATGAATTTATTTTATATATGAATATTAAGTTATACTTTATATGAGTTTCATTTAGATTTGATGAATGTTAATACCTAGCAAATAATTGTGATTAATTAGAAGTCTTAATGAACCTACGATATGTATAAATGCCAAGATATGCTATTATATGAGTTTTATTTAAAAGTTAGTGAATGTTAAGTACTTAATAACTATATGTGATTAATATTTAAGTGCAAATTAGTAATATTGATATAAAATGAATTTGTTGTAACAGCTTCATATCCTCTTGTGAGTGCGCTTACTGATCCTTTATGTGATAAACCAAATACTACAGGTACGTAATAACTTACTTGTGATTGTTAAGTTAGGCATATTTTAATGAACTTAACTAAAGATAAATTGGAGATTGTTTAAAATTGGTTGTGTTTGAGTCATTGAATCTAGTCCAAGGAGTGGCAACCGTATCCGAGCAAACACGGTAGTTAGGCACTTAGGCCACTTATGTCATGATGCAATGACTTTATACCATGATGCAATGGTACACCATGATGCAATAGTGATTCTTAAATAGCTAGGCGGATAATTGATAGGGTGGATAATATTGGTGTAACATTTGTTTATTCTAAGAGGAAATAATATGATTTAATTCACGTTTATGGGACCGATTGAACTAGATGATGTTATGAATTAAATTAAGTAGAGTTGAGTAACGCCTATTAACCCTAGATGGGATTACTATTCTTTTCAGTTAGACATAGGGAATATAGGTATCCAAGCTACCTATATCAACCCCCTGAGCAGTTACTTTTACTTAAGATCCCCAGATCCTTAAGTTTGAAATCGGAGTTTGAGTACTCCATTGATGATTGGTTACTTAATCAAAGATAACTAAATTGATGATCGTTTCATTTGCATTTAGTTTAAGTGTGTCTGCCATTTATTCTTGCTTATTGTGTACTGAGCCTTTGGCTCATGTTGTTGCTTTGCAGGTAATGTTGATAATGAGAGCTATGATGATATGGGTTATGGCCTTCATGGATGAATGGGACGAATAGGGATTTCCTTTGATGATAAAGAATGTTTTCTTAAGTTGTCTAAAAGATATTTGAGTTGTAAATTTTGTGTAGTTAATGGCTTGTTGGTTAAGCCATGGTTTGTAATATATGTTATAAGTTTGTTTCTTGTACATTTATTTTCCAAGTAAGTTTGTAAGGTTATGAAGTTTCATTTATTGGTATTAATGTAATGTTATATATAAATATGTGGGATTGATGATCTACTCATGTTGAGTAGTAGTATTTTAGTAAAGTACTGTGGGTATTGTAACAGGTTTAAACAAATAGTTTATACAAACTTTATCTTTTTAGATAACCTTACATATAATACTTAGCATGCTTAATCAGAAGGGGATTAAGTAGGCCGGGTCTTTACAATGGTGAAATGACATTGGAACAAGGAATCTATCTCCATTATGGTGAAATAACTCCCGGAATGATAAATTCCACATGGAACGAGAAAATAACCATATTATGGTGAAAAAATATATATTAAATTCTATATATTTCTATAATATATTTACTTTATATATATCCTATACGACATATAAGACACGTATAATCATATGATATGCTATTTTATCAAATAAATTATTTATACAAATATAAATGCATCCTATATAACATATAATATATATTTTATATAGCTTATAAGAACATATAGAAATTTTATATATTACTGTACCATATAAAAACATATACAAATTTAATATGTTACTATAACATATATAAAATATATAAATGATATAACATTTGATATATATACATATGATATGATTTTATATATATAAGGAATCTTTTTTTTTGGACGAATATATATAAGGAATTATATGGTACACATATACAAATATAGCATATATAACATATAGAATACAAATCCTATACAAATTTTGTATATAAAACTTTTACATCTTATTATAGCATTTAATATATATTCTATATAACACATATGAAAATATAGAAAATTTATATGTTAATATATCATAGACATATGTGAATTTAACATATTGCTATAATGCACCATAGCATTTACAAATTTTATATGTTGCTATAACATACCTATTAAATACATGTATGAACATATATAAATATGTCCTATATTACTATAACATCTAAACTACATATCATACAAAACATATAAGACATATAGTTTTTTATGTTTTAAAATAAAATATACAAGTTTTATATTATACAAGTTTCATTTATAAAGATTTTACTTTGGTGAAAAGCCCTATATTATGAGGAATTAACCTCCACATTAGTGAAATACCTCTTGGAATGATAAATTAATTCCTGTGGTGGTGAAAAAGCCTTGAAACGAGGAAATCCTCCCCCCTCCCCACACACTCCTCCCTCCCTCTGTTATAGTGAAATGATCCTTATAATAGGGAATCTCTCCTCTACTTTGGTCAAAAGCCCCATAGAATAAGAAATTAACTCCTACATTGGTGAAATGCTCCTTGTAATGAGGAATTAACCCTTGTGGTGGTGAAAGGCCCCAGGAATGAGGAAATCCTCCTCTGTTGTGGTGAAAATGCCCATGAAATGAGGAAATCCCTCATATTGTGGTGAAATGGTCCTTAGAATGGAGAATATCCCTTTATTATGGTGAAAAGCCATAAAGAACAAGGAACAAACCCCTATATTGGTGAAATACCTACTGGAATGAGGAATTAACCCTTCCAATAGTGAAAAGGCCCTTGGAATAAGGAAGTCTCCCCTCTCCTTATTGTGGTGAAAATACCCATGGAACAAGGATATCCCTTCTATTATGGTGAAATGGTCTTTAGAACGAGGAATTTTCCTTTATTATGGTCAAAAGACCCCCTAAAATAAGGAATTAACTTGTACAGTGGCCCATAGAATGAGGAATCCCCCTTACTTTGGTAAAATAGCTCATGAAATGAGAATTTAACCTATGCTATGGTGAAATGGTCCATAAAGCGAGGAATTTCTCATTGCTTTGGTGAAAAAAGGCCCTTGGAATGAGAAAATCACCCCTATTGTTGTGAATTGTCCCTGAAACAAGTGGTGAAACAACCTTTAGAATATGGAAATTGTTCTATACAAATTTGATGTAGAATAGTCTACATATTGCTATACATATATATCCTATATAACACATAAGAGCATATACAAATTTTATATATTACTCTTTAAAAGTATTTATATATTATTATTAAATATAAGAAGATTTACAAATTTTATATAATAATATAATAAATAAAATATATACAATATAAAAATTAATATATTATACATGTCCTATATAACTTATAAGAACATTTAGGAACTCTATATTTTGTTATAACATATAAAAACATATAAAAGTTTTAATATATCAATATGACGTATAACAAATATGCTGTATATAAAAAATTAGAAATTTTATATAATTATCTAAATTAAGCATACACATATTTAATACATTACTATAGAAATTTAAATGAATATATACATAATATATAACATATAAGATATATAAATATATGATTTATTTTTTAGATCTTATATGATAAATATACGATATACAAATACAACTATATTTTGTACAACATATAAAATATATATCATATTCAAATTATATGTATTCAAATTTCACCTATTAATATAACATATAAATTATATACATCTTACATAAAATATAAGAACATATACAAGTTTTATATAAAACTTGAATGTGCAAAACATGTATACGTACTATCTATCTTATATAATACGTAAGACACTACTATCTCTGAAACTGAAAAATCTATCACTTAAAACTTTCAGAGACAAATTTTTCATTGTAAATTTTTATCTCTAAAATCATCGTTGCTAATTCTTGTAAAGACATATTTATTATCAGTTGCAAATTTGCAATGAAATTTCTATCGCAAATATGTCTCTATTTTAGAATTAGTTATTATTAAATACTTAATTAGTAAATAATAAATAAAATTATTTCGTCCAAATTTGTCTTTAATTCTAAAATAAATTATTGAAAAAAATTCTCATTTGCCTCCTATTACACACTTAACATTGAAATTTTCACAAGTACTAAACTAATAACCAATTCTTAGCTTCATGAATAAATTTTCACTACTTTTTATTTAATAGATATCACAGTTTACAATATTACAACCATAAAAAATTTAATATATATTTTATAATTCCACTTTGCCTATTATTAATGATTTTTCATTAATATTTTATTAAAATAATATATAATATTTATGTAAACCCCAAGAATTTTTATAATAGTAAAAATAAATAGAAATACAAATATAAAAATAGAAGATCAATATAGGACTCAACAAAGACCTTAGAATAAAACTATGAGTAGTAATGAACCCATACACACACACCACACACGCACACACATATATATAACTTCAAACCTTAAAAACGAAGTTCCCTAGATTGTAACAAATACCAAAGACAAGATTTCATAGTGGGTATCAAAAACTCAAAATGTAGAAATAATTACAATAAGATTTCAAGTGCATTAAAAAGTAAATAACCAATAAAACTTATAGTTAGAAAACGATAATTTAAGGATGAATTGTTAGAATTATAATTACATAATATGAATAAAAATAGATCCATAACTAATAATCTACACTTTAAATAAATGTTTGGACTACACCATTGTTCTAGATTCTAACGCCCTTAGAGACTAAAACTGAAATTGGCCTATTAAGCTTAGAAAACCCTAATCGCATGAGATGAAAACTTTAAAAATACTTAATCGCGTAAACTTTAAACTCAAAATTGAACTTAAAGATAATATAGAAAATTTATAGAACCTTTACATAAATTAAATTTTGAAGACAAGACTCCTAAATAATTTATATAAATATACTCGATTAACTTGATAAATTATCCTAAAAGTAAGATAATTAATTAATTAAGTAAAATTATAATATTACTTGTAATATTTTTTGTGGAAAAAGGATTAATATGTGGCTAGGATGTCGTTAAATTTGAGCAACTTAAATTCTGCAATGAATGGGTCAAGTTGAGTAACAAAAGTCAACAAAAAATGTGGATAAGTCAATCAAAATTTCCTAAATAAGCATTTCATTAAATGCAAAGGAAATCATGCACAACAAGTTGGTTTTCGGTGGAGAAACCTTCCTCTTCTTGGCCGAAAATTCTTCTTGAAAGCTGCTGCTATTTTTTTTTTTTTACTTATATACATCCCATGATTAACTACGAATAGAACATTTATAACACATAAAACAAGCTTAAAACCACAGCACAAAATACACAAACACAACACCATCTATACAAGCTTAACAAGACACAATATAAGCTTAGGAAGTGAACAACAAGTTAAGTAAACTTCGTTTTAAGTTAGTTTATGTATTAGACAATAGCTTAAACAATATCTTTATTAACTTAAATTCGTATCAAGTCTAAGGGAAAAGTTAAACATCTTCATAACAACTCCAAACAAGGTAATATCTAACTCTAAAACTCTATTTAAGCATTATGATGTGTATAGAAGCTAAGAAATCACATGTTATGATGATTATGAAATGTTATATGTGTTAGTATATCATGAACAATAGCTGAGGATAATGGAAAAACACTCAAACATAGCTAAACCACTAAGTATTATATATATATATATATATAGTATAATGAAAATGAAATACGAACTGGAAAAAAATGAAGAAGATGATGAATAGTGTGTAGGTCGGCCTTATGTTGATGGCATATAGGGCAAGGCTGGCGGCATACATAGGTAGGTTGGTGACCTTTGAGTCAGCTTATACTGAAACAACTCTACTTAAAATTTTTATTACGCACAAAAATGCATGAACGCCAGCAGCGTACATGGACAAGCTGGCGGCCTTCATGCCAGCGTTCCCTGGAACATGGCAACATAAAATAATTCTTTGACGAAGCTTGAAGGCTGGCTGTGCATGCATAAAAGCTAGCGGCGTTGATTGTCAGTATACATGCAAAATTTCACTTGGACGAAATCTATTTCATTAGTAACATAATGGATGTGTATATATATATATATATATATATAACAGAAGATAAACTTTAATAAATAAATATAAACATTTTAAGATTAGTATGTTTAAATATTTGTTAAGTACTAAACTTTGGTAACCATTACAAATAAGAAGCACTTTTTTTATATTAAACAAGAAGATTAGATTATAATAATTCTCCCATAAATAATAGAAAATAATATTCTAAGTAGATAAATAAAATTGTCAAACATAGTAGATAATACCAATAATTACTTTGTATAAGTAAATATATAAGCATGGAAGATGAAAATAAGTTATAATTAAGAATAATGTAATTCCCACAAATAACAAATAATAACATGAAATGAGATCAAGAGAAGCACGATGAAAAAAAATGATAGAAAATAAATATCAGTTACCATAAGATGACCAAACTAAAGAATAATATATTGAATTATTGAATACAAACTCTTTAGTTATCCGTTAGTAATAAAATATTTAAAAATTATTATTTATAGATAAATAATAACTTAGAAAAGATAATATAGATCTAAAAAAGATAAAAAAAAAACTGGTTTTAGGACACTTAGACAACCAGTAGGATTTATTTATACAAATATACATATATATCTTATTAGAAATTATTTATTTGTCGAATGGGTGATATTGATCAGTTTATGGATTTTTCTAAGGACTATTATGATTGATCATAATGAGCAGGTGAGTAACGCAAATCCATTATATTGTTTGTGTTTGTAACTAGTGGTATATGTAATGCAAAGACAACAATATGGTTGATGTGGAAGTCTGTTGAGTATGTAATACGAGTTGTTTGTTTGTGTTGATGAGCTAAGATAATAAAAGTGATAATGCAAATTGTCTGATGACTTGAGAAAGGCATGATATATGTTTGTGTGTAATGTATGATCACCTTAAGCCTGATTAAGAAATATTGGCTATATAATTAAAACAAACATGCATTACACAGACTATATTATTGCATATTCCAAAAGTGAAACAACCTGCTATGTAGTATTTCGGTTCTCTATTAATGCTTGATTTTTCTATACAAAGGATTTATAGTTCTACACAAGATTATATGTGTTCTATCGGTTCCACGAGAGTTAAGTGGCAAAGAAGGACGCCGCTCATTGTATCATCTTAAAATTACTAATACTTAGGGAGTTTCTATGTATTGATGTAGAAAATGGTAAGTGAAAATACCCTTAAATTAAAGTGATAATATAAAACGAGAAATCGTTGATTTTTTTGTATACTTGGTTTCTCCTGGGCAGGTGGGTCATTAAGTAATGTTCCTTCAACCCTGATGAGAGGGTGTAAATCTCTTACCTGTTTGGATTCTAGATCTTCCAGACTTATATTTTGAGTATTTGTTTGATTGTTACATTACATATGATTGTTAATGAATTTGCTTGAGGTGTAATATATCTGATTATTCACTGAGCCTGTGGTTTAGCTCACACTCCTAAAAACCTTTCAGACTTATTCTATGACCTTAGCTCGTTTCTTCTAGGAGCATGACTCCAATAAGATTTAGAAGCTGAAAGAATTTGGGACATTCGGGATAAATTGTTTATTTTTATTTCCTTGTTATAAATAGTTTTTTTTTTTAACAAGCCTAGTTATAAATAGTTACTATCTGAAATACTAGTTTATGTATTTGGAGATTTATGGATTAGGAATATGGTCTGTAATTTCATAATATTCAAGACTTATGATGTCAGTTATTTTACTAAGTTATGACTTACATGTATTTGTCATTTCTTATTGATACAACTAAAAAATTCTGCTTATTTCAAAATATATCATCTCTGAAGGTATAACTAGTAATAGCATACATGGTGGATTGTATGCTACTACTAGAATACCCTCAGGCATGACAATTTATATATACTAAGTTTACATTTTATAATAATTATTTTAAATTATATATTTATTATAAATAGTAATAATTTTTAGCAGTATATTATAATTTTTTTTCCAAATATGATATTATTATTTAAAAATATTATATAGTACGTATATATGAATATTATATACATATATATTAAATACATTTAGGAACATATAACAATTATTATATGAATATTATATAGTATGCATTTATAAATTTTTTATGTTGATAGAACATAAAAATTAAATACATTTAGGAACATATAACAATTATTATATGTTGCATAACATATAAATTGCATATCATATATAACATGTAAGTTATACTTTTTTGTTTTAAAATAAAATATCAATTTACATAAAGAAATATATTATATATAACATATAAAGTATACATAAAAATATATATAAATTTCATTCATAAACACATGATTTGTTTTTATTCATAAAAGATATATATCTTTTATGTGTTTTATAAAAAATTTATGTCTATGAATTTTTATATTACTATAACGTATAATAAAATTCATATAATATACAACATGTAAAAATATTACGTTTACTTTGTGGAGGAGAGGGAAAAAAATAAGAGAGGGAGAATAAAATAAAAAAATTTTGATGGAAGGAGAAAAAATCTGTAGATGAAGGGAAAAGAATAAAAGAAAAGGAAGAATAAAAATTTTTAATTCAAAAGGAATATAAAAAGGGAAAAGGATCAAGTTACATGGATAATTGGTAATTTTTTTTAATGAAAATATAATATTATCCATAAAAAAATATAAACTATTTAGATTATGATTTGACCGATCCTGTCAAAAACAATGATAGAACCGTAGAAGCCCCCTTCCTTAATTTATTTTACCAATATTTACATATCATATGTTCATAACATGCAATTTATATATATTACACACATGCATGTAAAACACAAAATAGGTATATTTACTAAAAGATTAGAATAATATTGCATGTATACTATTCTTTTGAAAAAGATTACATAAATCCAAATCGTACAAAAATAATTACAAGAATATCATTGCATAAGAAAGGTGCGATATACTTTTATTTTTTTTGTATTTCTCCTTCCAATTATATGTGCATTGTACCTGCAAGGTGCGATCTACAAAGGGATCCAAATTTCTCAAATTTTTGGTTTGGTGGATGAAAGGTGTAGGTAAGACAAGACTTAACTTTCTCTCTCACATGTATTTTTGAGAACTTTTATGAGTGCTTTATTTTTCTTAACAGCAGCAACTTTTATAATCAGCGATACAAGGAGTGAAGCAATAAGTCCAAGTATCACAAAACATGAATGAAGGGTACATATATTGCTAGTTCTTTATGCGATATAGCCATATCGCTCGACAAAAATGTAATATACATGTATTTCTTTTTGCTCATGTGATACTGAAATGATTTCAAGTTTGACCGGATACCATGCTTTTATAATCAGCGATACAAGGAGTGAAGCAATAAGTCTACGTATCACAAAACATGAATGAAGGGTACATATATTGCTAGTTCTTTATGCGATACAGCTATATCGCTCGACAAAAATGCAATATACATGTATTGCTTTTTGCTCATGTGATACTAAAATGATTTCAAGTTTGACCGGATACCATGCTATATCACACATTCAAGAGGCAATATATGTACAAATTTTGATCTCTTCCTAAGATGTGACATAGGAATGGTAATATGATAATTACTTTTGTACAATTTGTATTTATATAATTTATTTATACAATGGTAGACACATTAGGGGTGAATCTAGGGGGGGCTGATGGAGGCCCAACCCCCTCAGACCCAGAAAAAATTAATTTTTAAATGTATTTTAAGAAATAAAAAAAAATTATATGTTACATATATTATAAAGGGAGTATAATAACATAAAACTAAGTATGGTAAATAGTCAAGTGTTTTTTCTTACATCTAAGAGGTCATGGGTTTAAATCCCATGAGTGTACTTCTTTTTTACTTTTTCAACATACATTTATTACACTACCTACTCTCTCTTTCTCTCTTACACTAACTCTTTTTTTTTTTTAAAGACTTTTTCGTTCAACTAATAACATTAAATTATTTTGTCATAAAACAATAATTATTATTATCTACATTACAATTGAATCTTATTACACATTAATTATATAATTTGATTTAGTATTTTTTTCTTCAATTAATGCTATTAAAATAAACATGAATTAATGAGTAGCTATCCTATCTGCATATTTTTTTAATGATCCATCTATGCTAAAAGCAACCATATTGCACATTAATTTTATAATTTGATTTAGTAATATTATTTTTTTTCTACATGCAATGTTAAGAAATGAATCTGAATTATTGAATTTATATCCTATCTAGATATATTGTATGATTTATTTTTATTACAATGAAAATTTATATAGATATTAAATTATATTCTTTTAATAATTAATTTTCAAATAACATATATACCATCTCTTATGGATATGTTAAACACTTTTAATTATTGTTTTAATGGTTTTTTGTCATGATATTTTAAAAAATATTACATTCAAATTATTATGAAATTCTTATAAATATATAAGATGTAATATAATTGTAATACTGAGCAAATATAAATAAATAATTTTAAGATTAACTTAATTAGGGTTTGTCTCCCCACCAATCATATATTCCTGCGTCCGCCCCTGAGACACATGTTTCACCAAAAGATTAACATATTTAGGGTTCTTAAATGGAGAAAAAATTTGTTGTCCCAGTTTACTGTCTTCATTGTGTCTCCACAAATAAATATTTGATATGTGTCAAAAAGTGTTTCCTTTATTTTACGGACTTTTATATATATTTTTAATTTATTAGACAAATATTAGAGATCCATTGGCAGGAACACAAAAGAGACTGTATGTTAGGGACAACAAACACTTTTCCTCTTAAATGTTATTTTAAAAGTATGATACTAACATTTGTATCTTAGAAGATTGATACCGGATAGATTCATTGGATATATATGGTGTTATTTCGCCGTCCTATTTAAAGACCATCAAATCTATTGTGTCACCCAGAGTGAGAGTGGATATAGTTTTTTCCCTCTCTTTGTTTGAGAGTCTTCTATCAAGGATTCTATGTACGTAATTCCATCATAGTGATGTTGAAGAAGGAAAAATTATGCCTTGGATTCCAACAGACATGATGGAGAGACATTCCTAGTTGAAAAAAGATCTTGCCCTTCGACAGCTAAATCGCAATGCAATACTTGTGTTCAACGAAGTGTATACAAAGTGTGCCCAAGATTGTACAAATGAAATCATGGCTTGTTAAGAGTAACCTTTTATCCTAGAGGAAAGGAGTTGCATAGAAAAACTAAAAGACTGAGAACTCTTTTTTTCGATTAAAGTGTGGATATAGATGTCGGGGGTGCTGTGATATCCTATGCATGTGTCTTCCGATATGGATTGTGCGAGGAAATTGAGGTTTGATAGGTAATATCACGTTAAGATTAGTGAGAAATTTTTTTATTAAATTGTTGAAAAAGGTCCATTAATATCTATTAGGTGAACGGATAAAGAACAAGTCCACTTATATATAGAAGGTGAAAGATTGTGATACCCATGTATATGTAGGGTCATGTCATATGGATTGTGGGAAAATATTCATATTAATTTTTATTGTTAAATACTAAATAACATGTTAATATTAATTGAAAACTTTTTGGTCAAGTGATTGAAAAAAAAATCCATTAATATCAATTTGAAAGATTTTCAGTTTTTAATTTTATTGAATGGTCTATAAGTATTTCACAGTATTCAAAAAGTTTTCCATCCATCTGTAACCAGAATTAAAACTATCTTTATATAAAGATTTCCTAATTATAGAAAATGATGGTTGTGAAAATGGATGGGGAGCAATTTTAATTAAAAAACCTCATAAATACTCTTTAAAAAAGGATGAAGAAATTTGTAGGTATAATAGTGGTAAATGTAAAGAAAAAGGACTTAAAAATAGTATAGAAAATTAGATATTTATTATGGAAATTAAAAAAGAAAAAAAAAGATATTTCTATAGTTGATTCATTATTTTAATCTGTTAGTGTAGTACTCTACTCCCTTGTTTCCACAACCATCCAATAAGAAAAGTTAAGAGTTTATTCTTATATCAAAATCCATTATTTGATATGGTAAATTTCAAATTCTATTCTCATGAATCATGTCTCTATTGTATTGTGATATTCTCTCATGTACTAATCTTTTTCGCTTTTATTACTGGCTGTTTGCCTACTAACAATTTATCGATCCAAACTTCCACGGTAGGCACTACATATATAAACAAAGAAAGATATGGTCGGTTGAAGTCGCCATTTTATATAGACCCATAATAAAAGTATTAACAAAGTTATGACAAGGTATAACCAAAGTATGCTGAAAAATGAAAAAGAGCAAATCAAACTAAACACATTTTTTATAGAATACAAGCCTTGGTCAATCTTATTCTTCCCTTTTTTGAGTGCCAAACATAACATATTGCCCAGATGCTTTCATGAATGCAAATACGGTGGTTATTTTGAGTGCCAAACATGCACAAAAATTTTCAATAATATGAAAGGTTTCAATAGATAATAAATGTCACATGGTAAGTATCAATCATATTTTAACAAATACGGTGGTTATTTTAAAAACTATTCATTATTTCTTTTAAATTTTAAAATATAAGTAATGATTATCCACTACGTGTATATACACGTGATGTGTATTATCTATTTAATATGAAGCAATGATACTTGAAAATATTATATAAATCCCACCAAAATAGAATGTATGCACCCATTAGAGAGAAAGTGAAACTCAAACCACATATATAGCATATTGAAAACTTGGACTTATCATTTTCATTCCTTTTGATGGAATATGACATGTCTTATTTTTTAATAAATAACCTGGATCTTTAATGCGCGTATGACATTAATGAAAAAGCATATGAACTTTTTTTCTCCTCCTTTTCTTTTTCACCAACTTTTCTCTCTTGCCTGCCACTCAAAATCCATTCACCTTGTCTTCTCATGAAGATCAAAAAATAGAAGACATGGGGCCAACACACGTTTTTAGTTTCAAGTGGACATGGGCCTCGCCCCTTGGGAAAAACATCAAAAAGAAAAAAAAAAAAAAGAAAAAGAAAAAATTTAGTCTTGCTTTGGAGCCAACAAGTCTTGGGTCTTCCTTTGGGATCACTAAGTGGCTGACCTTTAGACAAGGGTCAGCTGGTCTTGGACTTGACGAGGCAAATTGGTTCTCAAGTCTCGAGTTATAATATAATATTTCTAAAAATATTTATTATTATTATTAAATCCCTCTAACCTTAGCCTTCTTTCTTTTATGGAAACTTCTTGTTGTTGACTGCTCTGAACACTCAACATGAGTAAACTTAATACTTTAACAAGGTAAGTCAAGTGTCAAAAAACTTTTGCTGTCCTTAGGTTAATATGCCTAAGAATTTTTGGTGACTAGAAGTATTTGTTTAAACTGCTTCATAGGAGTTGAAGGGATTTGCAAGAAGGCAATTATGGAAAGAGACTATAACACATTCTCTTTGTGATTTCATATATGTGTATGTTTATATATATATCGATGTGTTGAAACCTTGTATGAAGGGCTAATTACAAAGGACATAAAATGAGGATCTCAATAGGTATCAAGATGGTGGACGAGAAATCTAAGGTGATGAAACCCTAGCTTCCTTTTTTTTTTTCTTGTTATGGATTTGTAAACATAAATAAGTTATGAGTTGTAAATAATCTATTTCATAAGATTTAAGATTTTCCATAAGACAAATCTAGATCTAATAGGCAAGTTGATTTAAAGATGGAATAAGCACATGAATTAAAAAAAAAAATCAATAGATTTAAGTTAGAGATTGGATGATAGCATCAGGGAATTGATCATAGAATGGAAAACTAAGATTTGATGAACAACCACCTCGCCCAAAAGTAGTCGCTTTGGTTTATGTAAACTCAGCCTAGGGATGAAATCACTCAACCCATAGTTTTTTTGATGACCTAGAAATTAACAAATCAAGATGGTCAACTACTTCTCCTCTAGTTCACAAAAAATCAACAATACACCTCTAATGGGTCTCTTTTTACCTCAAGTTGGATTTTTACCCAAAAAAACAAATAAATAATAATAATAATAAAAATACAAAAAACCCAAAATTAGGTTTAGCAATTGATGAATCTTCCATTATGCAATGTGACTGATACGTTTTTGTTATTTTATAATGAGGATTTTTTTTTAGATTAGAGCTCAATGGACGTCAAATTTGTGCTTATTGCGGTTTGCTTGTATATGTGGGCTAAGTTAAAATTAATGAATTAATTGACATTCAACTTGTTACAGTTATATTTGTTGTCTATGCCCCCAGTGATTAGGTTTGTCCAAACTTTTAGGATCCCAATAGACCTATCCTTTTAAAATGAACTCCTAGAATCTCCACCATACTTTTAAAGCTAGCTCTTAGAACCCGCATCATACTTTTAAATCAGCTCTTGGGATTTTGTAGGTATGTGAAATCCATGCTTCCATATCCGACTCCTAGGTGCATTTATAGATTTGTACTTTTTAAAACCAATTCCCAGGTGTGTAAAAGGGCTTACACTTCTATAATCAATGCCCAAGGTCTAGTTCCATTCAATGGGCTTTCGTTGCCACTAAATTAATAGTTTAAATTAACTTGTTAATTGAATTGTTTGCTGCATTAATTATATTAAGTGACACATTTGTGTTTGCATTCACTAAACAGTACTAAAATTTACCACTCGTTTCTTTAGAATTTTTTTATAATTACGATGAAAAGGTCGATTCTTTTGATTACATTTATGATTCTTATATTGGTAGTGGGTTTGGCACTAGCAATGTGAAGGACAATGATGATTTTTATTATCAAATAATAGATGTTGAAAAGATTTTTTCTTGTTTATGTTTCGGATAATGGAATTTTAGTTTTAAGCTTGAGAATTTCCCTTTTGTTTTTGCGGATTTATATACAACGGTGATAGGGATAGGCAGGCATGAGCTTTTGGGAAAGTTTCTCTTGGGTTGCGGTTTGATTCTCCCGTAAAAATCGTTTTCAAACTTTTTGCTAGAACATTTGATACACACAAATATTCAGTATTATCAAATATTATTATTATGGTAATCTTGAACTCTGCTCACCCTAATGGTTTTTGGTGACAAGCAATGGTAAAGCGTTAGCGAATTTTGATAATGGCCTGTGTGATCGATTATGGTACAAAGATCTAATAAAATAAAAAGAATGGAATCATTTTCTTTATTTTCCATTATTCTTTATTATAACTTTTAGTTATTATTAAAGATCCGATGCTATCATTGTTTCCGAGTTCCAACCATCACTTAACACCAGAAGTTCCTAATAGTGGGATCTTATAGAGATTGCTTTGGCAATATCTCACGACATTGTAAAGTTGTAATAATAACAAATAAAGCAAGTGTATTGAAAACATTTTCCCCAATCAAACATGTCCGTACATACTCTTCTAGATAGAATATGATACTATTATACCTATGATTTCTTTAGGTTAAAAGGTTTGCCCACTGAATTTGCGAACCGGTAAATGGTGACCATGTAAAGTGTCCAAGAATTGGTAAAGCCTAGCTAGCCCTAGGTGAGATAAAATTTTGGTTCGCCAGCTATCCAATAGGAGCTTATCGGAACCTATTGATATGGGTGTAGACTCATTGTCCACCACTACGTACTGTTTCCTGGTAAGATGGGAGTCTTCATGTTCAATATTATTAGCAAAGTCGCAAGTAAGTGAGGAACCATGCATTAAAATTGCATACACAATGAGACCGCATTTGGATGTAAACTGCACGTGCGAAAATTTTTGAGCAAGACCAGATTGATATGACAGAACATGGATTGAAATGACATAGATATATATCACATATAGAGGAGATGAGTAATATTTGAAAATATGTTTTCATTTATGCGGACCACGTGTATATCTAGATTATAGTTCATTTGAATTGTTAAAGGTTCATAGGGATTTGATTTACTTTTTCTGTATAGATAGGTTAACCTTAATCAGTCGTAAGTTTTTATTACCTTAGCCAATTTCCAAGGTTAAATAGCTCTCCCACACCCACCCCCAAGTGTTTCATAATATCAAATATTTGACCTATGTAGGTAATTTATTTTATTATTTGTTTCCTTCTGATTTTATTTTTCTTCCTGTTGAGTTTTAGGTTTCTAGACCTATAAATAATAATACTTGTGTAAGAGTTTGCTTAAGCTTTGCAAATCAATTATTCAAAACTTATTCGCACAAATAATATCATGTAATTAGACAGGCATGAGACAGGTCGAACCGTTGTCCTTGCCCAAACCCTCACTAGTGGGTCATGGCCCGCAGCTTGGCTCGGCCGTACGGATTATGACCCACCAGCCAACCCGTCGGCCCAGCTGGTCAAGACCAGTTCAAGGTATCGACTCATCAAATTAGTGAGTAGAACGAGTCAAAATAAAAAAAAATTCAAAATATAAGCAAAAAAATTTTTAAATTCATTTTAATGTGAATAGATAGTATTTATTATGAAATTGTCTTTTTTTTTTCTTTATTTGTTCAAGTACTCTTTTTTAGTCCAAGTGTGTGTACTCCAGAGTAACTTTCTTTAATAAACTTTGCTTGTTTTGCACAAGTTTGTAATTTAAAATTCTTCATATGTCTATTGTATGATGATCTAATTATGTGTGTATGTGTGTGTGTGTTTTTTTTTTTATCAATTTAGTTTAAAAAATTATGAAAAATTAAAAAAATCATTCATGGGTCAAGGGCCATGAATCAGCCTTGAACCGCCGGTTTAAGTTGGCTTGATCTGGCTCTTCCTGGTCACGGGCCAGTTCCAGTTCAATTATGGCCTGAACCATGACTCGACGGTTCAAGCCTGGTTCAATCCAGCGCCGATGATTACATGTTATTGCTATGCGCGTCATCATACTCAAACAAGGTATTAGACATCATAATTGAATAAATTTCATGGTAAATATTAGACATCACAAAATATGTATAAGATATGAGCATGATCTTGTGTTCAATTAGGATTTTGGTTAGACTATTTCAAATATTAATTACATTAATACGATAAAAAAAGCAAAAAGATAATTGATAAAGTTAAAATGATTTTAGACAACTCAAAAAGCAATAGTGTAAAAAAAATTGAATCTAGCTGTATGAACTTTCATCCTAAATGAGTGAATTTTGTCTTCCTACTCTACCAACACCCACAAACAAGAAAGTATAAATTTCTATTACAAAAATTATCATTGCTGATTCTACTTATAGAGATATAAGTTATTTTGCTAATCTTTTATGGTAGAAGTTCTATCTTTAAAGGTCATTTTTTTTGTAGTGAGTTATGCATAAATTAAATTTTACATCTAAACATCTATTCACCACCATTCATCTAGAAACATGAGTATTTAGTACCAATAAAACATTTTTCCTGCCCTCACACTTGATACCAATGAAATCTTAAATCCTTTCACACCATCCACCAGAACTATATGCAACAAATTCCCACCTGATAACAATACAATACAAATATGTAAACGCACACTTTAGTATATTATAGATCTAGAATATATCACTATTACTTGTCAAGCATATCAATCTAATCCGGCAAGAATAGCAAAAGAGAGAAAACTTAACAATAAGATTGGGAGGAAATTTTAAAAGCTCCATGGATCTAGCATGTAGTAAAATTGATCATTCTTGAAATTAACCTATTAGTTTTTTTTTTTTTTGGCCTTAATTAACCTATTAACTAACCGAGTTAAATTCACCAACGAAATGTGTTAGCTAAATTATATTCCGGCAACTTTAAGCATGATAGAGCAGGATGTATGTTTCATTAAATTACCCACTCAGCCCTATAACAAACCACATGAAACTTATAAAAATATAACTAACTTACATACATATATTTAGTGATATTTTAGTAACCTAAGTAGGTCTTCATATTATTAGGAAATTTGTAGTTTCATTTCTCTTTGTTTATCCTTATTTTTTTTTCAAAAAAGAAAAAATCTCATTAAAAGTATTCAATAAGGTCAAGAATATATCGATATTGTTATTTTCATTTTTTTGCCTAAGTTTTATTCAAAATTAAATAGGTTCAATATCACATCAATGGTTATTTTGGACCAATATATACCTTTTTATTGAATAATCAGATATGTAGAATATCCATTCCCTTGATAGTCACATTCCATCCCTTGTATATAAAAATTGATTCATGTTGTTTTGCAGCATATGTCCTAATTCTATGCAACACTTCTCTTTCATTTAGATTTATGCATTGGAAATAAACTAATAAATAGTAATAGTTGCTTCTAAACAGTAGTTAAATATTGAAAAATTAAAATTCTTATATTTTCGTATAAATGTCACATACTTTATGATAAAAGTAAATTATAAAAATATGAGAAAATTATATTTTTTAATATCTTGCAATTCCAAAAAACCTACTAAAGCAAAATTAACCTTTTAAGGCTAGCTTAGAGCCTGCACCTCCATTACCATGAAGTCAACTTTTAAGGCACAGTATTACCAACAACAGCCTCTATTTAGAAAAAGATATGTATGCAACTATGAAATGATAGGATTGGTAACAGATGTTAATGGAGGCATCTACTTCCTCCTAGTCAACTAATAATTGGGGTAGATTTTCCCCCTACCTGGGAAAAGTAGTATCTTTTTTTGCTTGTCAACTACTTTCCTTGCCCCCACATCCCCAAAGCATAAAGAATCTCACATATCATTGATTAAAAGATAATGGATGCTACACCCTTAATAAGTTTATTAATCTAATCTTGCAAGGTCACTTTATAAACGTAGAATCATATGATCAAATGCACAAGGCTAGGTGCAAGGTTAATTATTTATATAGAATAGATATAAGATTTCCAATAAAGGATTCTTTAGAATTACTTTCTCTAGGTTGTCTAAAATTAATCTTTTAAGATACTCAAATGTAAAAGTTTCGGATGGTTGAAATTGAAATTTGGTATAACCTAATTCATACTTAAGATTACTTGGTAGTGTTATGTATTAATAATACATCAACCTGTTGAAATTACCTTTATTATGATACCTTTCTACCTAATATTTACACGTGAAGCATATGATGCACTTTGTACGTACATGATTTATGCCAATAAAGTGATGAATAAATGATCTCACCTACGCATTCATATTCCCAAAGTGGAATATCCCATGTTATATATAACTACAAATAATTAAGGTAATTCAGATTTGTTAATTAGTACTCTAAAAACACTTCTAAACATTGTAAACCAAGTTTTAATTTGTGTTTAATTACAAAAATTTCAACGTTTGCATATATATACATATATCATGTAACAATTTTAAATGAAATATACTATAAATTGTTAAAGTTTTATATTGCTTCCTTAAAAGTTCAGTGGGATTCATAATTTTTGAGATAGGCTAACGTTTATTACATTGTACTATTTAATCCATTTTCGCCCTAGCAAATCAATAGCTACCATACCCATGATGTTAGGTCCATGGGGGATATTAGCCTATGTTGCCTCTTTGCATATAAGATAAAAGAAGCAAAAAATACTCCCAAGCCATACCTTAATGTAAGTATTCGAATAATGCTATAGTAATCGTGTGGGATGAGTTTTGAACAAGTTAATGTTTGAGATAGCTGAAATATGGATGCTTTAGTTTGCAGAAGACAATAGTACATATTTAGTTTTTAGCACTTACAAGTTATAGATGATTTAAATTCATCTAACCTAAAACTCTCTAAATTATCCCCAAATAAGGCTTAGTTATTTAAGGATCTAATTGTAATGGTTACATATCTATAACGTATATATTGTGCCGCACATGTAGTCTTAGATGATTGACGTGGCAATGCCATATGGAGTTGATTTAGAAGGAAAGAGTAAGAAAGGGGAGTAGATAATCTTAAGAAATTTAAATGCATATATGATAAGTGAAAGAGTTATATAGCATTAACCCCACTATTATTAAGGAAAATTAGTATGTTCTTTGTCATGAGTTATATATCGTCTTTCATGATAGCAATTCAATAATACAATGATATTTTTCTCAATTTCCAAAATTGTCAAATAAGTATAAGTCCTTAAGTATTTTTAAGGCTTACCCTTTGACAATGTCCATGAGATTACACTAATGGCCGAAGACGATCAACATGTGTTTTACTTGATGAACTCTCCATCAACTTCTCTTAAGCTTAAACTCATGAAAAATATAAGTTTTTTTTTTTTTTTTTTTTTTTTTTTTTTTTTTTTTTTAAAGAATGCTAGAGGATAGGATCTAATAATTCACACTTTACGCTGGCATCAAACCTTTTTAAGTCATCTTAAATAAATAAGCTTAACTCATTGGACTATTATTTTCTCCGAGAATCAAACTCTTGTCCTAATGGATTTAAAGCTTGTATCCGACTTTGCCCTCTACAGTTTTCGTCTTTTATTTTTCAATTATTTTTTTTCTTCTGCTTAAATTCTCAATGTTTCCAAAATCTTATAAAAGTAGGATTTTTATTAAATTCATTATATTTTACAACCTATTCATGACATGTATCAGCATTAGAGTATTCCTATTTCCTAGTCCATGTTAATTAATTTCATTAATTAAGTTAAAAATAATAAAAAGTGTAAAAAATGAAAAAAAAATTTGCGCAAAAGAAACATGCAAACTCCAAACACCTTGACCAATCACCATCACCTCTAAGCCAATTTAAAGTCAACACATACAACAGATGAGTGAAAATTTTAACAAAAGTGAAAAAAAAATCCAAATTTTATAAAATAGAAAACACTAACCACACATATGGAAGGAGAAAAATATTAAAAATTCCCCAAGATGCGTAGGTAAAAGTGGAGAACGAAATCTTAAAAATATATATCATATCATACAAATTGCGGAATGATTAATAATGCATCATCCCTAGAGGGGTAATAAATTTTGAAAAGTGATTGATTTGAAAACTAGATTGATTCTAAGAATCCACCTAGTTCTAAGACACTCATAGATGCTTGCGGCCACTACAGTGTTAATGGAAGATTATAATATTAAGTGGTCGGTTACATGTTGAAATTAAAATAATCCGTATAAAGAAGGCAGAAAGTTGAAAAAAGTTTGAAGCTTTATATTAAAGGTTGTTCTAGTTCTAGGGCAGATGAATTATTTTGTTCAGTTGCGAAAAAGCTGGAAGCCGCATATGCCCGAAAATGGATGGAAATTTCCGACGAATAAATACCTCCTATATATGTACTTATTTATAAATTAATAATAACTATTTATTTTATTTCAAATGTTTTATTTTTTAAATTTATTTAACACGTGATAAGTATTTATTTGCTAAGACATGATGAAGATACCATTCTCAAGATAGCAAATATTTATCCCCATAAAATATGTAAATTTGAAATCCGTTTTAGAGAAAGTGTAAATCCAAAATAGTGTTCTATTGGTGAAATACGTGGCTACTAACTTTAAAAAAAAAAAAAAAGCTACACAAATACAAATTATGAAAAAAAATTACTAAAATACCAACATTAAATATCATATAAATGATACAATTTATATTTTTGTTAATGAACTACTTATAAAATATATGATTTAGTAAAACTTGTACAGTGCTAAATTGCACGTAAAAGAAGCAATTCACCTTAATTCTTGATGAATCACATCTTTCACTAGTGATTCATGCCTGCACCATTTTTTTTTTCACTTCCAACACAACAATAACTTTTTCTTTATTTTTGTTTTTCAATTGGTCTTTTGCATTCCTAACACACACTTTTTGCTCAACTGGTTTAGCCTTATCTCTTCACCATTTACTTGTTTTTTTTTTTTTTGCCCAAATAGTAATGTGTCTTTAATTTGTTGTCAGCAAGGTGAGCCTTTTAATATAAGCATATAAGTCTTAGATTTCACATACAACTCATACATAAATATTAGAGTTGCGTCTACTAGACATAATTTTGTATCGGTATTTTAGTAATTAATTTTATATAATTTTTATTTAATAACTCGGTAATTATATAATTTTCTCTAACTTCTACAGTCTGAGAGTCATACTGCCACTAATATTATAATTAAATTAATTATAAAAAATTAATATACAAATTTTAAGAATTTCGATTATGGTTGGATAAGATCTTTACCATTCAATAATATAACTGTACTTTTTCCATTGTAAAAGAATTTTCCACAAGGGGAACATAATTTACGGTGTCTAAGTTGATATATCAAACCTTATTAGGGTTTAGATCTATAACTGATGTATAACAATCTAAATTTAAACCTAATCATCATCATCATCATCTTGCAAATTTTTGGGTATCACGTACCTTTATTTCATCGGTTAGCACTTAGTAGTCGAGCACATATTGAAAAACTTTAGAAGGTCTTATTATATCCCTATAAAAACGTATTACATAAGGGGGCATCGCTTGTGGCTTGATGATTTTACTCACCTGTAACTATATTACAATATGCAGCTATGTATTAACTGTGGTAAGAGCGCATGAAATAAAATGGTAGCTTCTAAAGATATGAACAAAGTGCAATAATAATATTATATTAAAATAGAAAAATCTACCTAAGAAGTACTCTCAAAATTGTATAATCATATTATAATCACCTCAATCAAGTCCATTTTTTTAATTACTTTTTGTCTTTATTTCATGTATCATCTCAATATGGATCTTTATGATTTAGAGCTTTAGGTTTTGTTCTATAATTATACAAGAATTTTGTTTTAAGTCAATATAAGTCATCTTTATATAGGAATGTGTCTTATTTTGGATTGGATGTTTGAACTCCTATTTCTTTTAATTTATTTAGTGGTACAATACATACTTGTATTTTAGTGTACTTCAATGAATGAAATTCATATTCTATAAAAAATTTATCTAATATGATATCCTAAGAGTGTGCAAGTAGTTTTATAGCGCCCCATATTATGACTATGTAAGCAAAGTTGGTCTAGGTATTATAATGCTCTTGAAAAGTTTATAGATGATAAATTTATACTTTTAACCTTGAATTTATTACTTATAAGAATATGTCAGGTTTAAATATCAAATGTGACTTATACCTAAAAGATAAAAATGAACTCATAGACTACTATTTCTAAGGAACTTTAAAGCATTTTTTACTTCATTTCTTCTTCCTCTTTCTTGTTTCTTCTATTCATATTTCCATTTTCTATCTCCCTTGTTTCATTTCACTTTATCAGATGTTATACTTTTAAACTTGTCACAATGGATTTGATGCTATATATCTTAAGCAAGTGGACTAAACTTTCTAATATCAAATGTGACATTTACCAAAAAGATAAAAATAAAATTATGGATTGTATTATTTCTAAGAAACCCTAAAACATTTTCTACTTCGCTTCTTTTACCTCTATCTTGTTTCCTCTATACATTTCTATTTTTATCTCTTAGTTCATTTCATTTTATCATATGTTATATTTGCAAACTCGTCAGAGTGGATATGGTGAGATATATAAAAGGCAAGCGGACTAAACTTTCTAATAGATTATAAAATTTGTACAAGGTGTTTTTTATATTAGGTAAGTTTTGTAATGTTCATGTTTTAAACTCATGTGCAATTTTAATAAACATAATGTTATGAAACTTAACAAGTTCAGGTTGTCAAAAATTTACTTTAGACTTTAGATATTTTAAAAACATGATTAAAATATTTACAAATTTTTATAGAGTACGACCAGAACTAATAAATTTTATATAGAATACAGGTTTTAGAAAGGTTTTATAACTTATAAAACTTTTAGAATATAAGTCTCAAAGTGGTTTTGAGATATTTCATCATACCTTTGATTCAATCTCCAATTTAAAAATCAATATTTACATTGGGGATACAAAATTAGTCCCATACTCTATCTTCTAACAGTTTAAATTACCTATGGACGAAACATTGTTGATTACAATTGGTACAATAATGAATAAAGAATTGCATGCACATATGTTCATTCATGCACTGAGGAGACGTGTGCGAAATAAAATGTAATCTTCATGGAGATGGACTAGTTCTTTTTTGCCTTAATATTATATCTTCTTTTGAAAAATGAAGGATGCTTTTTCAATGAATGTGAGTTAAAGAAGCTTAGTTTCTACAAGTGACGAATCTTATCGGATTGGTTAGGGTGTGATCAAGGAGGATACAGCTACTGCATCTATATATTTAAAATGAACAATTATATCTTGATGGGCTAATAAACACGTTAATACATGGGAGAAGAGCATCAACCCAGCAAGTGCTATGATGTGAAAGGCTACTTGGTAGGCATGGAAAACTAGTTAGGTTTTATAGCCCGAATATCAAAACTATTATGGGAGCTTTATTTTATAATTTTTTTAAAATTAATATGTAAAGTTTGAAATAGTTACGTAGAGGGTCATTTTCGATAATTAAGTTTCTAACCCAATTTAATCTCGTGGACCATTTTTCTGTACTAATGACAGGGCTTAGAAAACCAAGTCTAATAAGGGATGTAGAGAGATTCGGCTTAGTAGGCTCGAAACAGAGATTGTCAGACCGGTTCATTCGACTCTTGACCTAATTCGGTTTTCTCATGCACGAAAAATAAACTCTAAAAATATCCCCCTAGTTAATTTGGATTTATTTGGCTAAATTAGGGATTATGTGGAATAAAATAAGCCTTAAGTCCATTTTAAATATAAAATGGGCTATTTTAATTATAATGGACTTCTCTTTATAATATAAATAAAGCTCTCTAGTCATTCACAAAGCCAAGCCCAGCCCAACCCACTATTAAATAAAAGAAGACTTCAATGATGGTCGCCAAATTGTTTGGATATGATCTAATTGTGAATAACCATGCTTAATCTTGTGTCTTCGCTCAGGCGTTATCCAATGGTTGACACTGGCCTCCACTATCTATAAATAAGTGGCTTCTCTTCTCATTTGGGGTCATTCAATGCAAAAATAAGATCAAGAGCAACATAGAAACTCTGCTAAAATATCTCCAAAAAAGATTAAAGCACGTATTCTACGAAGAATGAGTTAAGAAAGGTCAAATCTATCTGATTTGATCTTGTGTCACACTTGCACACTTAACAAATCGAGTTTGTCCATTCCTCCTTCTATGTCTCTCTTTGTGACATCCTATATGTGTCATCAGTTCAAGACTTCTCTCAGGTTAACCATTACGCCTATCGCATGTGATCGGCTAGTTGCAGTAATCCCATCATACATTATTTGGTGGCTCCACTAGGAAGAGAGTAAGTTCTTGATAAGAATGGCACCTCCACGAAAGAGAGTTGGATAGAAAACAAGACCCTAAGATCAAGAGAATCATCTTGATATGGTTGAGTACACTCATGTGGTTGAGGATAATGCCGCTCATGTGGCTGTATAAGCTCCTGTAGTTGATAGTGCGCTTATGATACACATTATATAAGAGAACACCTAAGCTTTCGACCAATTCCTAAATGCTTTCCTGCAATTTTTACTAGGTATAGGCGAACTGCCACTGCTGTGTTGGGAGGTACACTTCCAAGATAACTTTGCCTATACCAGGCATATAAGCAATTGGTATTGCTCCAACTATGGTTATCCCAGAGGGTACTCATCGTGAGACCCTACATGATACTCAACACGAGCAAACCAATGCTTCTGCTACTGAAAATGAAGGAGAGCATCGGTACGAGCCATTGTAGCCTTTACTTCCTCCAACTCCAAAAGATCCCACGCCTGCTATTGGAGAAAGGGAAAGGGTCCATCTCGCAGGTTCTTCTTCCTCTAGATGCAATGTCCAACAAACTTATTGCTAGCATGGCTGCGTCTCGCAACATTATCCTTATTCCTCGAGTAGGAGTTAATACATCATCTACTTCCACATCATATGTGATAAAGGAAAACCTCGAAAAGTACTTGAGACAAGTGCAAGCTGCATCTACTACTAGTATCATCAATCTGGTGCTTCCATACCCATAGAGGATTCAAAAGAAACCCTATCCCAAGGACTATAATAGTCTAAAATTTATCAAATTTAATGGGAAACAAGGTAGTGCTAAGGAACACGTTCTCAAGTTCATTGAAACCCTCAAAGTCTATGGACTTAATGATGACCTGAAACTCAAGGAATTTTCTAAGTTCTTAACAATGGAGGTATACACCTGGTATGTCAATTTCACCCTCAACTCTATTGACTCATGGGGGATTATGTGTAGAATGTTCCTTGAAAATTTTTTGAAACTCAAGAATAAGTGATGTTAACCGACATAGGGTATATCAGACAACACCCAAAGAAAGATCTTATGGAGTACATTGAGTGTTTAAGGGAATGCTCCTTAGATATCCAGGATATGTGTGACGAAAATAACTTATGAAAATCATCTAGGGTATGTTCACAAAGTATGTTGTGCACTTAGAGAATTTATCACGTAAGTCCTTCTTGATGTTGGTTGAGAATTTGTAAAGGACAAACAATTCGGTTATTAAACAAATGGGTGACCTAAATAAGAAGCGACAACCATCGATGAGCATTGCTCAAGGTAGGAACTTCAAGGGTGGTAAGAAACCTAGAAGAGATGATGCTCTAGAAGTTCTACTTTTTTGTGTGTTATGGGTAAGGTTCATGCTATCCTTAACCTATGGTGTAGAGATGGCATCATTAGATTGCCAAGGGTTGAGCAAGAACCCAGGGTACAATAAAAAGGAGATGCAAGGTTTTGTAGGTTCTATAGGACAGTAGGACATCCAGCAAAAGATTGTTAGATGTTATGGAGGATCTTCAATGAGAAGGTTCGTAATGGCAAACTTGAACTTGATAACAATGATGTGCGTAAGAATCCCCTTCTCGCATATAATAATAATAATCATAAAGCTGTTAATACGATCTCTCATGATCCTACAACTTCCAATGACGCTAACCAACCACAGGCTAATCAGCCAATGGCCACACCATGGGAAGAGACACCCACTGGTAGAGGAAAGGAAGTTGATGGAGGTTCGTGCCACCATGCTGCTATGGCTCTGCGCAAAACCTCTATTGTAAGAAATTTCTTTGATCTCCTTAGATTTAACGAGGAATCCCATATTGTAGTTGCAAACACTCTAGTGCAAATTTCGAAACATCAGCACAAGCAATGAAATGCAATACAACCAATACATAAGATGGCAAATGCACATGAAAAAAGTGATAATCGTCACAGAATATGATATGTGCACTAGCAATCCGAACCACAACTGTCCATTATTTGTGGAGAGTGAACTTAATGGTCCTTCCATGAAGAGAACCTTCATTGACAATGGCTCCTCACTTAATGTTATGCCTATGTCAACCTTTAAAGCAACAAGACTGGATATGAGGAACTTGGTTAGACACTCAATTGACATACATGGCTTCAACGATGTCCTTGCTAAGACAATAAGTTTCATTAACATGGATTTCAAGGTTAGCCCTGTTCACAGGTCAACAAAATTTCATGTGATAGATGCTTCTGTCTCCTATGACTTAGAAAGGGAAAGATGTTGTCATACCTACTGACGGAACTCATTTGAGCATGGAGAATCCTCCTTCACTGAAGCTGAATTCTATGACAAACACACTGAAGAAGGAGAAACTGCCATTGTTAGACCTAATAACATATCACTACTGAGGAAATGCAAGAGTAGGATGCTAAAAAGAGTAAAGCGACTCTCGCATATGGAAATCGAAGAAAGAGGAGAGGGGGTAACAAGTCTATGAAGATTGAAAGTTACTAGAGAAAATGGACATATCGTGTATTGCTTATGACGGTCTACAGGGTCTGAGAAGCATTTGCATCATCTCCTAACCCCTTAGACTTGCAAGGAGCCCAACTTGCACCCCTACAGTTAGAAGACCAACTTATGCTGCAAGCTGAAGAAATTGAGGAGTTGAACCTGGCAACAATGGGAGAAACGCCCAAACTCATCTTTATTAGTAAGGTTCTGGTTAAAGAAATTAAAGAACCCTTAGTGGATCTGATTAAGGAATTTAGGGAAATCTTTTCCTAGATGTATGAAGAGATGATAAGCCTTAATCCCAACCTAGTAATGCATTGTTTGAGTATAGCTCTAGGAGCTAAGCTAATGAAACAACACCAGTGCGTATGTTGCCCAAAAGTCGAGGTACAAATCAAGGATGAGAAAGAGAAGCTTTTACAAGTTGGCTTTATCAAGCCCATCAAACACTCGATTTGGTTCACCAGCATTGTGCTAGTAAAAAAAAAGAATGGCTAAATATGTGTTTGTAAGGATTTTCGTGATCTAAATAGAGCCTGGCCCAAAGATGAGTTTCCACTCCCTAACATTGATATGTTAGTTGATACAAAAGCTGGACATTAACTTTTCTCCGTTATGGATGGACTCGATGGATGCAATCAAATCAAGATGGTGATAGGTGATGCCAAGTGCACAACATTTCAAACGACTTTTGGGAACTTCTATTATATTGTGATGTCGTTCGGCTTAAAGACTGCAGGAGCTACTTACCAAAGTGCAATGGCTGCAATCTTCCATGATATGATGCATGATCATATGGAAGATTACGTGGATGATATTGTCATCAAATCATAATGAGCATCTGGTCATCTTCACTACTTTAAGAAGGAGTTCAAAGGGTGTCGAACATATAAATTAAGAATGAACCCCTTGAAGTAGTCTTTGGGGTAGCATCAAGAAAGTTCTTTGGATTCATTGTGCATCTAAAAAGGATAGATGTAGATCCATCTAGAGGAGAAGCCATTCAATTCATACCATCACCAGAGAATCAATGGGAGTTAAAGGGATTTATGGGGAAGGCATCATATGTTAGACAATTTGTCCCAGTACTTGCCAAAATCTCCTTTCCATTGCATCAAATGAAAAAGAAAGGAGTGAAATTCGAATGGGGCTCAACACAAGAAGAGGCATTTCAGAAAATCAAGGGAGTACTAGGCTCCCCGCATACGATGACAATGCCGATCAAGGGAGAGCCAATGATTGTATATTTAATGTCAACTGATAGGCCCATTAGACCTTATTGGTGCAAGAAGTAAGTGGAGTGGAATGTTCTATGTATTATCTAAGTCGAACCCTTCAAGATAGTGAAATCAACTACCTAGCATACGATAGGCATTGTTTCGCACTGTTCTTTGCTACTTAAAAATTGTGGCATTGCTTCTTGGCACATAAAATCATCGTGATGACCAATTCAGACCCCATCAAGTACCTTATGCTACGATCGGCACTGTTTGGGAGAATTGCTAAATGGATGTTGCTTCTTTGAGAATTTGATATTATAGTTTCATCTCCAAAAGGAATCAAGTCACAGACATTAGCAGATTTGTTAGCTCAATTCCCTAGTGTTGACAAAGATAAAATAACGAAGGCCATTTGTCACGCCCCATAGGATATCCTAAACGTAATAGCCCGCCACATACTATATAAGACTCTCGAATTCCCTATCTGAGCCATTCGGGAGTCTTGTATAGATGTAAAGCATCCCTTTACGATAATAGAATACTCAATCAATGGAGTTAAGAAGTTTAATGCGGCATTCACTAGCCATAGATAATAAACCAAAACGCATATATATACATTACAAAAGTCTAAGGGGCATTCCCCCGCAAAATAATATCAAGTCCAATTACAGTCATCCAAAGTCATTTAGTTTCCATCGGAAGTCTAAACAAAATCGAAGTAAACTTCTAAGGGAAACTCCTATCTCCGGTACCTGAGCTGTGGCTTGCCTCGGCTTAAGCCAAATGAATTCGTGTTGCAACAAGTAAAAACTATGGGGGCGTAAGCTAACTAGCTTAGTGAGTATAAACTTCCACATCACAATTAAGACAAATCATTCAAACAAGTGATTATTCAAGCAAATGGTATGCATCAGACAAATGAGTTCAACAAATATATGACCAGTCGGAAATTATATGTGGATGGACTTGCGCCCTCCATCCCGGGTTAGCAGATTAACGAATCCTGCAATACGACGCTGTTTAAGCTCACGGTCAACTGAATAATAATTCGTTTTATGGATCACGATTAACCAACATATTTGTTTTATGGGTCATGAAAAACCAACAAATGCTAATGCTCCATCCCATCGTGATATGCATGAGTCCAATTATAATTGAGGTCAAATATGGATTATTCCAATTCTTTTAGGTGTCTAACATTTATTCGCAAACAATCAATATAACTTCTAGCTAAACAAGCAGCAGCTTAACACTCGGTTTCGATATTCCTTAAGTTCAACTTCACATATCAACAACAGACAAGTATATAATTCCCATATACCCCATCATGCATAATCATCTTTTTATCTTTGCCTAAACAACTAGTGCCACTATGTAATTGTGAACGGAAGTAGTACTCACTCGGCCATGGTTCGCCGATCTTTTAGTAATAGTAGTCGGGTGGTAATGTATCGTCTTGCTCGGGATCACCTACCAATTAAGAACAACCTAGTAAGAATCTCATCACTAAACTAATTCAAGCTATGCATCTAAACTACATGAAATCGGAATTCTCGCTATTTGCGGAAGCTCTTACTTAAAATGGCCATAACTTGGTCATTTTAACTCAAAATTTCGCAAATTTTATATCGATCTCTATCTACTTCGAAAGATATATCTATTTCTAGTATTATTTTCAAGTTTTGAAAACATTAAGGTCACGGAACAGTGGCCGGCCATTGGGGTTGTGTGTGTGTGTATGTATTGAAATTTGATAAATTTGTAATTTATGTAATTAAAAAGTAATAAATGTAATAATTAAATAGGAAACAAAAATTCTTGGAAAAGAAAATTGTAATGAGTAGTTGTAAGGATGAAAGAATAGGGTATGGGTAGTGTGTAGTGTAGGTTGTACTTGTGAATAGTAGACAAGACATCTACTTTACCTGTTGTAACGAAAACACGGGAAAAGGCTATAACTGTAATTTTTATAGCTCGAAAAATTATAAAATTGATATTTTTGGAATCCTTATAAAATTACGGTTCTAATGAATATTCTGGAACATTTTTCTGAGTTCGTGGTCCTGGGGCATGCTTTTCAGTAATTGAGCTCGGGGAAGGCCCGGAATTGAAAAATTCCCGAATTTAAAACTTTCAAAGGTCTAAAATATACTTTAGAAAAATAATTCATATTCATTTACTTTATAAAACTTCTTTTATTATGAAACCGAAGTAAAGCCGGATTTAGGGTTCCTAAGCTTCTCTCACTAAACTCAAACCGGACTGGATTAGGGTTTTGCTTTTCAACTCCCGAGGTTTTCTTAACTACTGAGAATACCGGGGTTTACACCATTCCTAGTGGTTTTCACAATGATCCGCTTATGGTAGGAGTGGGGAATGGTCAGTCCAATTTGATGGATCATTTAGAAGTAGTGGATATGGAGTTGGAATTGTGCTACCATCCCCGAATGGCTAAGAAATTCCCTTAGCCTTTAAATTCGAGTTTCGTTGTATGAACAATGAAGCTAAGTATGAACTTCTATTACTTGGATTGCTATTTACTCAACAAGGGGTGCAACCAGGATATGCATCAAAGGTGACTCAAACCTTATCATTAAGTAAACTAATGGAGTGTTCGGCACAAAAAGCCTGCATTGGCCCCTTATAGAACTGTTATACAATCTTTATCAGTAGGTTCCATTCTATAAGATATGAGCATACCAGATGTTCTACTAATAGATATGCTGATGTGCTGGCAATGTTAGCATCCAAAGTCCTAATGCATGATTCTTAGGCCGAGATAAGTGTCCACATCACTAGAAAAACCGTGCCTTGCGTTAGGAATTTAGGGATCAAAGAGCAACAGAAATATATATATATATATAATTTAAAAAAACGAACCCTAAATCCTCAATTTTGGATCCATGCATTCAATCAAATTTATAAGCATAGAATTAACTATTTTATATACTTTAGAACTCTGGAAATTCGAATCTAAGATGTTGCAAATGCGAACACTCTCTACTGTATCCATATGAATGAATTTCCAATCGGATCTGGGTGTTTACTAGCACCTTGGAACAATTCCAAGTTTTGGGAATCTCTTACAAAAGGGTCTCTTTTGCTTTACTTACAAAGTTTCTCTGTAATTCTAATGTGATGACAAGCGTCTGTTGAACCCTGGAGGTGACCATCATCTCCTATTTATAAGAAGATGTGACTGTTGCTTAACTACCCTAATCTTATTGGGATTTTCTCCTTTGAATAACACATATCTTATAAAATAAAATTTTAATTTAATAATTATTTATTATTCTTAATCTAATTAAGAATAATTATATGATTATATAATTCCCAATATGGTTATCTAAAATAACCGATGATCTAATCAATTCATTCTTTGTGTGTGACCATGTAGGTTTACTTAATGTTGGCAGCAACCCTAAAACATCTTTTAGACCTACAAGACATAATTGGTCTCTAGCAAGATATTAAGCCTACCCAAATTAAGTGAAGATCAGTGATCTGACTTTACCTATTAACAGTCAGTTATTTAGTCCTTTTGTTACATGATATCTTATAATTAAACATAAGTGTGGATCAATACACTCTTATATTGTTTAATCATAGATTTCTTGAATCCAGAGTGTGACTGACTTAAATGAATGATATTGATAACTCTTTATCAATTTATTCTAGCACAACCATACATTTCTCAGTCTTACTCATCAAGAGGCCCAAAAGATATCTCTCTCAAATTAATGAGAGGAACAAATCCCATCTTAATCACTCAACTTCCTCTACATGATTTATATTTGCCAATCTCAACCTTTATAATTATCCGGTTAAAGATAGGGGTGGGCATGGACTGATCCCATTTTTTGAACCTAATCATTATGATTGGATTTTTAAAATACCAAACTTAAACCAGTCCATTATAAACGGTTAACAACCTTAACGGCTAACCTTTTCTTGGTTAATATTTTCGATTTCGGTTTTTAACCATTTAGCATAATTATTAACTAAAATTCGTGGTTAATCATATTTCTAGTTGATTCATAAAAAACTAAACTATTTTGTTTCTTAAAGTTACATGCTATTAAAACCTCATCTTAACTGTAATGGATAAAATCATGTCAATTGATGTACAAAAGGAGAACAATATGAATAGCAACTTAAAAATAATTTTCCTATCTATTGTTTCAAACCTCTCAAGCTGATCCCTAGAAAAATCAAATGCTCAGATTTCTTATTACTTCTTTTCCATCACAACACTAACAGCTTTTAAAAGAAAATAGATAAATAAATAAAAACTTTGTTCATATAGATAGAACTATAATATCATAAAACACAAGTAATGGAAGTCATTTACATCATAATCAATGCTTAATAATATTACATTAGGGTTCCAACTCTTTAAAAAAATTAATTATATATAATATTATATATTTATAGATATTAGCTAACCATTAATCGTCGGTTTTTTGCGATTGCAAACTGAAACTGAAAACCAGAAAAAATTAAAACCATAAACCTAAACCGAAACCGTTGGACTGGTTTACCATATTTTTCAAATTGGTTTTGTGGTCTCGGTTTGGTTTCTTAGTTTAGTCGAGTTTTTTGCCCACCCCTAGTTAAAGATAACATTTGATTGAGTCAAAACACAATATTCTCATGTCGTAATCCATGGTGATTTCAGGTCTAAGGACTAAAACAACATTGCAAATGAGAATATTTATCGAATTGATTCATAGAGCATTCTCATATTTAGTCATTCCAATATAATATACTCTTACATGTATTTATGTGCTGAATTGATATCTCATATCCATGATCAATAAAACATGATCATCATCTAGCTAACATACTAGTCTTAATTCACTATTATTCCATATAATGAATGACTAGGGATAATTCAACTAAAATTATTTCTCATCTTATGATTTTACTATTAAAGTCACATACTTTAATGACATAAAAAACAACTAATTTATTCAAGGAATAATACTTTATCAAAGCAAAAAATCCAATAACAACTTTGATAAAGAAAATGACTCATATTATATAGATAATAAATATTCAAATGAAATAGAATCCATATATGGCCAAGGACACATCACTTACACCTTATGCTTCTTTGTAATTAATCGAAGAGGATATAGAGTTGCCAAATGAATGGCATACGTCTATCAAGGCACAATTGGCATCCTCAAACAACATCTTAGTGACACTCAAGCACTTTATCTTCGTACATGGTACTTTGTACTACAAAGGTGCTGAAGGAATTTTAGCACACTGCATATATATTGATGAAGCTCAGCATAAACTACAAGAGTTCCATCAAGTCTAGTGTGGTAAGGATAGACCACCCTTATATCGTCGACTTCAACGTGTAGGCTATTATTGTCCTTCGATGGCAAAAGATACGTCCCAACTTCAAATCAGCTGCTCACATTATTCCTTACTTCCCAATGAAGTAGAATGCAAATTTATTGCTAGTATAAGAGACCGGCGATTGACCTACATAGATTTCTTTAAGAATAATGTCCTCCCCACTAAACCGAGATGCTAGAATGATCAAGCGAAAAGTAAAGAAGTATATCTTATAGGATGATGAATTGTGCAGAATCTCTTTCCAGGGATAACCTTTGCAATGTAAACTGAAGTGATCTTGAATGAACTTCAGTCAAGAGATTGTGGTGAACATTATGGGGTAAGGAAACTGCATTATCAGATTCTTGAAAAGGGATATTACTAGCCAACTATGGAAGATGACGCATTCAACTATGCGAAGGAGTATGTCCTATGCTAACTTCATGGTAATGCAATCCACGCCTTAGAAATAAGCTTTGTAGTTTGATAACTCCTTGGTCATTTCACACTTGGATGTTTGACTTGATTAGGCCAATACATCCACCATCCAAAGGATGTATATGGATCTTGATAGGCACTGGGTGTTTCACAAAATGGGTAGAAGCTATACCCTTGAAGAAGGTGACTAGATTGGTGGCAACTACATTTATGAGAGAGAACATCATATGCAATTTGACATACCAAAACGTATATTGACAGATAATGGAACTCCATTCATCAATGTTCATGTTCAATGACTATTGGAATCATATAGTATCAATCACATTAAGTCCACATTATTATCCTAAAGGGAATGGCCAAGCAGAAGCGACAAATAAGACTTTGATCAAATTCCTCAATAGAATGGCATGACAAATTGCCTCTAGCACTATATCTCTATCGTATATCCAAATGAACTCTTATGCAAGCAACACCCTTCTCTTTAGTTTATGTAGTATAAGCAATAGTTCCAGTAGAAGTTCTTGTACCATCATCACGATTGGCTTTAAATGCTAAGTTAGAGCCTGACACACTTTGTATGTTAGACTTAGAGGCATTAGACGAAACACGCGATATAGCTAAACACAACTTAGCTAATTATCTTCAAAGGCTTAGTGTCTCATAAGATTGGTTAGTGAGAAAACGTTCTTTCAAAGAAGTTGATGTCCTTCGAGCAACAAAGCCCATAAGGAAAGAGATACAAGCTCCGAAATTCACTCGAAAGGAGAAGGTCCATTTATAGTAGAAGAAGTTCACGATAGTGGATATTACAAGTTGCGAAATCCGGAGACACCCATTAATTTTCGGTACATTAAAAGATTTCACTTTTTTGGCAAAAAAAAAAAAAAAAAAGATTTCACTTGTAATGGTTGACATAATATTGCAAATTAATGAAATTATTGGATTTGTTATCTTTTATATGTGTCTCTTGTCATCTTTACCGTTTATTTTTCTTTTATATCATTTAATTTCATGTGACGTACCTTGTGTAATGGGGTTAAAGCGATCAAGCGGTGATAGATCGAAGCGACCCCAAAATAGGCTAGGCAGCCGTAATGCCTTAACAAAGGATCTGAAGTCGAAGCAACATCAACAGTGAAAGATCTAAGCGATCTTATCACTATAGTCATGGTAGCTTTGTAAAAGCTCTACTCCTAAGCACATGACTACTACACCAATTAAATATGAGATTGAAACAACCCTATGTCAGGCTTGGCAACTGTAATGCCTCTGTTTGCAAATAATGAGGTTAAAGCAACCTCATCCATGATGATCAAAGTGATCATGTCATGGCAGCCATAATTGCTTACTATAAGTACTGTTCTTTTTCAGCATGTGGTGGGTGAAAATACCATTTTCTGCAACATATGTTCATAAGATTGGAACAATCTCAACTGTGAAGAGTTGAAGCGACTCTATTGTAGGCTTGGCAACCATAACACCAACTTAATATTACTCGTAAACATTCAATAGTAAATAAAGCAACACAATAATATGCTTAAAAAAAGGAGTGACGCTAATGAGTTGAAGTAATTCTTATCCAAAGGACACAATAATACAAAAAAAGTACATGCAAGAGGAAAGAGAGGACTAATGTGTAACTTTTTTTTCGTTAAATGTAAGCAATGTTGATTACATCAACGAGGAAAATGTTGCTCTCCGCTCATACTAACATTAGTATCTCTAAGCATCTCACTCATTTTGGCGTCCAACATCTCTTTTTTATCATGTAAAACCTTCAACTCTGCTTCCTTTTCTCTATCTCCCTATTTACTGACTCTAAGTCCTTACCTATTTAGCAGCATAAAATTACCTTGCGAGTAGTCACAACTATCGATTCTAGGTTAGGGATAGCAAATTCTAATCGCAATGCTCCCTCATAAGCATATATGATTGACTTCAAATCTTTTTATATAAGTGAGTCCCAAGGGCGAGTAATTAACAGCATCACCTCACCTAACATAGTCATCACACGTGTGCCAAGTGGGGTCTGAGCGAAAGAAAAGTTTGCCCATAATTCACCATCCAATATATAGAGATGTTGTAATGATGTTATGAGATGAGAAGGTACATCAAAACCATAGAAATCTTTCTTAGCTCCTAAACTCGTATCGAGAAGGGTAGTCACCAACCTATCTTGATTAACACGACAACGATTAGGGGAGAAGGCTGCACAACAGGTGCAATGATTGGTAGAGCATAAGGACATATGTCTGACTAATGAGAGGGAGCCATATTGTCATGAATACTCATGCAAAGTAGAAAATTAGCATGACTCTTGGCATTCACAATTGGTTAGGGTACCTGGACCTTTGTTGAAAGTATAGAGGCTTCATCTATCTCAACATTTGCATTTTTGTTTACTAAAGGTCCCCACAGATTTCTTGTAACAACCTCATCAATACCAACATCCTCTGTAAACTCTTATGCGGTAAAAATAACATCATCGTCATCGACGAGTCGTCAACTCATCCTTGACATCTTGAGATACATAATATGCATCCTCATCATTAGTCGTATTGCCATGTTGAGGAGTACTACCGTAATCAAGAGGTTCATTAACATAGTTTTCCTTACCTAAGGGAGAAAGGCACTCGTGCCTCTCTTTAAGGCTAGAGCTTGACTGAACAGAGTCCTATAAAAAAAAGAAAAAATTAATTAAAATTTTAGAGACTAAGTGATTGAAGAAATATATTTATAACTCAAATAAAACATCTATCAATACCTCTTCGAGATGTGGTCGCTTTGAGGTACTCTAATCTTCACTTGACTGTTGAAGACGATGACATTTACATGGTGCCTTCCCATGAGATACTTGCTTATGAGATTATATCTCTCTAGTGTGCTCTACAACATCATGTTTCTCTTTATGCCTATCTAACTTAGGGAGTTGAAGGTATAACTCACTGCATAGAACAAGCACCTTAGCCAATGGCTCAATGTCTTGAGCAAGTATATAACTTCGAAACTCTTCATGCAACTCGCCCATTATAACAACCAATTAAGGAAGCTATCCCATGGCACTTCTCTAAAGGAACGTATATCTCACTAAGTGCTGGATGTATATGTTTGAAATTCATCGGCGATATGACTGCACAACAAGACCTAAAGAATGTTGCAGGGTATATATCTCTCGGTATACCTTGGTCGTATCCAAACTAGCTTACTACCCTATGAGGAGAGTAAATCACAACTTCCAACTCCAATATGTTGTCCTTTTGACCCTTGACATCAAGGATCGAAGGTAAGCTCCTTAGGATATACCACTGAAGAAGATGTGCATTGTTAAATGACGCATTTTGCCTATCCCTTAATGAGAGCATATCACGTGCCTCAGTAAGATAATATCTACTACAGGTTTGATATCCAATGATTTTCTCTACATATGGGCGAAAGGTGAACTTAAAGCAGTTATCTATTATCACTAATAAGGATCGTTCAAAACCTTGCCCATTGCCAGACCATGTCCATGCACAAGGATGGTTTAAACTAGAATTTTCATATGAGGCCAGTGGAAAAAAAATGCCTTGTGAACCTCTCACAAAAGAAGACCTAAAGGAAGACAACATCCACATAACAACAGATGACAAAATGACCCATAGACCTAGTTGAGGCATGGTGGTACACATCAAGGCGACGATAGAGCGTGACTAAATAAAAGGGTATAGGAGCAAACTCCTACCCCTCAGCTAGGCATATCGCTAATGCGAATAGTCGAGGGATGACCCCTTCCTCGGGACCTCTAAAGAGGACAAATATTGATAGCCACAAGGCAATGAACGCCACAAGTTTGAAGCTGTATAAATTTTATATATATATATATATTGAGTTATTATCATAGATAGAATGAGCATGATATGTGTTTAGAGAGTAGCATAAGGGAAGATGAGCAAACTTACCCGCTATCACAGCCAAGTCCCTTGGCAATACATCACTTTGTTAGCTTACATCTAAAGAAATAACTGATCCATGATGAGAAACTATTTTTCTTTGATTTCTTGATGTCATGGTAGGCTCCCATTAGACTATCATACACTCTCGTATGCTCAGGTGAATGTAAGGTAATAACAATGTCTGTACTTCTAAAAGAAGGAAGTTTCAATAGGAGGAAAATGTCCTCTAATGTTGGGGTAAATTTATCCCATGACACTATGAAGGTGTGAGTCTAAGTACTCCACCTAGATACTATTGTGTGCTATTTCGCTGGACCCTTCATCTTCTTAAAGGTATACCGCATAGACACAATGATGGCACTATAGATGTTAGATTGCTTCAATAGTGCTACATGATCTTTATTCCTGACAATGTATGATACCCATGAGGACCATTCAGTGACGACTGGCTTAGGGAAATTAAAGTGAGTATTTGATAAAGGCAACTCTTTGCCTTAATTCTTGAAGCATAGTATAGAAGCAGCGTTGATGAAATTATTCGACTCTACGGAAGCCTCCGGAGTGATGAAGCGGTGCCCGCCTATAGGTACAAGCATGTGCAACCCTTTGGTCCTCATCCAAAAAAAAAAAAAAAAACATTATCGATCCAACTATCACGAAAAGATAGGACCTTAGGTATATGTCCTCCTTGGTGAGCCAGTAGGTCTTTCTGATGGATTGGGCCAGTTGATTGAGAAGGATTCATTGTGAGTCCCTTGCACGTAGCAAAATGGGCTTAAGGATCTACAGGCCCGTATCAAGGTTAGAAGAGGCCAAGTGCCAAAATAACACAAGTCCACTCATGAGCCTCGTGAGCCTCATGTTAGGAATCCGATGCCAAAGTGATACAAGTCAATTTGTGTGTCTGTGTCAAGTCTAATAGAGAATAGGAGGGTTAAGATGATAGTTATTGCCCATTCATACTGTGAGGCCTAAGGGATGGCGCAGATTTAGCGAGTAAAGATGTCATTGATTGTGGGTGATTAATGATAATAAAAAAAAAAGGTTATAGAAACGGAAATTCTGTGAGACTTAAATAGGAAGGTTGATTGAAAGTCATTTTTTAAATTTCCAATACAGTTGCAATTATGTCTTCAACGAAGCAAGATATGAATTCAAGTTAATTCATACTCTAAAAAAAAGAGAGAAAATACTCGCCACTTACCTCTTTTATTAGGTCGTGATCAGCTTCTTTGAAAAAAAAATGTGAATAAATGTGAAGTAAGGGAATTACCTTTGGTCTGCACCACAGGGGCTTCGCCCCGATGCTTCACATTACTTACGTGATAGCATTTTCCCCATTTACCATTGAGCTTTTGAGCTTAATTTAATGTTTTTATGCAATTATTAAGTATTAAAAAAAAAGAAAGAAAGAAACAAGATGACCATCATAAAAAAGATGTGACATGAAATAATGCAAGGAAATGAATCTCTCAATAGTGGTTTAGAAAAAATATAGGACATATCAGTCTGCTCAATATTGATTCATCAATGTAATAAATGATTTTTGAGGTCAAGTGCAACTTCTTATCAATGTTCTACAACAAATCCGAATATAACATCCACTTATGAAATGCCCAAAACGCCCTTTATGGCTTCATTAAATGTGCTTTTAGCTAGCGGGCAAAATGTAGAGGGTCATTCGATAATTGGGCTCTGGCCCAATTTAATGCCATATGTCAATCTGTTGTGCTAGTGACAAGGCTTAAAAGATTGAGTCCAATAAAGGATGTCGTAGGAAGATTCAGCTTGGTAGGCTCGGAATAGGGATGGTCATACCAGTTCATTCCACTCTCGGCCTAATTTGGTTTTCTCCTGTACGAAAAGTAGACTCCAAAAATATCTTCCTAGGTTAATTTAGGCTTCATTTAGCTAAATTAGAGCTTATGTGGAATAAAATAATCCTTAAGTCCATTTTAAATACAAAATGAGCTATTTTAATTATAATGGGCTTCTTTTTTTAATATAAATAAAGTCCTCTAGTCATTCATAAAGCCTAACCCAGCCTACCATTAAAGAAAAGAAGGCTTTAATGATGGCATCAGATTGTTTGGATATGATCTAACGTTGATCAGTCATGCTTAATCTTGTACGTTCGATCAGGCATTATCCAATGGTTAACATTAGCCTCCACCATTTATTAATAAGTAGCTGGTAAGAGCGTATCAGTCGTATCAAATTATAAAATTTATAAACCTAATAGAAATCCTACGATAAGCTCTAAGGCAGCGCGCCTATTGATTGTAGAATAGAATTACTATGGGTATCATCCTCTAGGATCTGGATATCAAGTACTAGTATTACCATTTCTCTACTATTTAACCTAATAATTAAGATAATATTGCGTATACTAATTATCTAATTAATAACCCTAATAGTTAATTATGTGCCTTCTTAATATAATACGATCACAAAACAATACCCCTTATTAGTTTCTCTCAAATAATGATTTTGATGATAACAAAAATAATTAAGTATTTACTAACAGATTTATTGAAGTATGCAGTACTTAAATATGATAATTGGTTGATGAAAATGTGTTTCAAAAGAGACTCAATTCAGAACGTATATCAGAAAGTTTGGAAAGTTTTTTTTTTTTTCAAGAACAAATGAACAGTCAGAAAGTTACTCAGAAGGTAATCCTATGGTTTACAAGATTCTTAAAACAATCAGAAGGTACATCAGAGACTACACCTGCAAACTTGTAAAAAGCTGTAAAATACGAATAACAAGTTCCAGATCTGATTTTTCTTGATGGATTCATTATTTTGAAGACCCAGCTCCAAATTTGAGTGTATTTGGGTAATACATACATTCAATTATGTTCCACTAAGTTAGTCTAAATATCCATGGGGATTCAAGTTTTTATTGGATTAAAGTTTATTTATGGGATATTAATGTTTTTTACCGCAAGGAAAATCATGTGATCTATAAGAAAGATTTTTCTACAAGTTATTCAAGTTTTTATTTGGGAATATAGAAGACACGATCCAGTTATGCAAGGAATTTCTCTAATGAATATTTGTCCATACAAAGAATTCAAAAATAATAGAAGATACGATTCTCTTTCATGTGAACAGTACCAGGAGTTATAATTCGTCAACAACTTCTCAAACCAAATTCAAAAATTCAAGATTATGATTATCATATCAGCTGTTTGGTACTCAACCTTATCCATTGAAACAAAACACGAGATAACAACAATAAGATAACAACTCATTCAGATTTTACAGATGAAGAAGATCAACATAAGTTGATCCTATTCTAAAATCACACACAATACACTACAAAAATTTTAATATTTGGTGACGTTTGTAAATTTTGTAGACGTTACCTTTCCTTTATACTTCAGTCACATTTATTAAACGTAGATAAATATATATATAGTCACGTTTGTGAGTAAATTTAGATTACCGATCCGTTATCAGATTTGTAACTCTTTTATAAAAGCAAACGTCCCAATCCTCATTATCATATAAAATAAATAAATGAAATAAAATTAAGTTTTTTTTTTTTTTCAAATTCACTCTACATATTAAAAAAATAAAAGGAGCTAAATTTGAACACAAACAATAATTATTCCTTCAAAAAAAAAATAATTATCCATATATTAATAATCTTTTTTTAATTCACTAATTATATGGCAAAAAATCCCCCCCAAATTAAAAAAAAAATGGAGGGTTTTTAAAAATTCCTTCAAGGTTTTATGGCAAATAATAACACTTCAAAATGACAAGGAAGGTAACAATAAAAAGGAGGTTTTTCACTAAAAAAAATTGGAGCCTCGCTCTTTCTAATTGTAAATAAAAAGAAATACCTACCAGGTTAAGCATTTTACTTCAAAGTCAAAGAAAAGTAAACCCTAGCCGCAATATACCAAGCATTTCTAATTCTTTTTCACATGTCACTTCTCTCTCAATCTAGCGGCTTACACACACTCTCTATCTCTTACCTTCGTCAATTGTCATCTATCTCTAGCTCCCTCAGTCGTCTTGCTGTCGCTGGTTGCCTAGCTTACTACCTCTCTAGTCTTCTCTTCATTCTTCAAGCCGTCAAGCTCAAGGTACTACGATTTTTGTAAAATATTCAAGAAGTAAAAATGGTTAGTTCTATGTATTGTTCGTCTTTCTCCTTGAAATTTATGCGAAAAAATAATGACCAAAATTTGATTTTTTTTTCTTTGTTATTTTTTTTATAATTTTTAGTTTCCTCTTTCCTTTGATAATTAGAATTTTAAATGGATAATCCATTATTTGTCCTGTTTATCGAAAAACACAATTTTTTTTTCAGCGAATATAAGATGGTGTATTGGAATTTTAGAAGTTTGTAGTTTGAGAATTGAATTAGGTACTTGCTGTTTGTTATAAAATTTAGATCTCACGAGTTGGGTTCTAATTTATCTATGTATGTGTTTACGTTATCATAGCATTTTTCGGATGGAAAGTCCTTGAAGCTCAAGGTTTTTAAAGTTAGATTACTTGAAGGGCAGATTTCTTAAGCTGAAGTTGCCTAGTCCCTTAAACATGCCTGCAATCTGTAACCACTTTCCTAGGATTGTTTCATGTTAATGGACATTCTTTTGTCTGAGAATGGAAAAGAATGTCTTTCTTTTTTTTTTTTCCTTTCCGTTTCATCATATGGTTATCTCTTTTCTGATCATCTCATTATTTACATATATAATTAGTTGTCTTTTTGGTTTTGGCCATCTTCATAGTTAGTGTGCATTTAAATAAGATTGACCCCTAGAATAAACCATGAGGACAGAGCATACTCTGGTCACTATCCATTCAATTTTGGCGAGTGGATTTCGGGTTGGGTTGTGATGCATGAATTGATTAATTAAATTATTAATGGTTGAAGATATTTGGAATCACATCTTTACACAATTTGATAGACCATATTTAAAATCATAAGGTATGACTTTATTCTTTTACAAACTTTTAAATTATTAATGGTTGGAGATATTCTTTTAAAAACTTACAATAGTAGCCTTAATTTATTTATATTTTTGGGGCTTTGCCAGATTTTTGACACGATGAACATGTTGCTATTGGTTTGCAATTCTAGTAAGTTATGCAAATTTTTAATATTCTTGGAATTTACCTTCTTCTTCTTAGTGCAATTACTTGAGTTCAACTTTATGAGAATAGTTAATGATACAATGCTACTTTGAACCACTTATCAGAACTAGTAGTTGCACTTACATATATTGGAAAAAGTAAGCTACCTTTATATTGTAAGTGTAAGGGGTGCGATGGATTATTGTCTAAAACAATTTGACTCAAAAAGTGAAATTATACAACATATTTGATATCCTTGTCAAGTTTTTCTTAATTTTTAACTTTTAAAGCTGGAATATATTGAGCAATGTTATTGAAAAATGTGCGAGAAATTGTAATGTTCTCAACAACAATTATTTCCCCTCCTTTAATCCTTGCGATACAGTTAGGGATTCTCTAAAAGGAAAAGCCAATTATACAAACTAAGGGACCATGAACCTAGAAATATGTGTCTATGCGAAGTGATAATCTCTTTAATAAGTAATAAATTTAAGTATATTCTTGGCTATTTCCTTGTGCTTTGACAAAGAGCTCAAGAAACCTTAGAGACTTCTTTCTACACAATGTAATATTTCAGTAGTTTGCTACAATGCTGTTGAATAACAAATATTTGTCTTTGGTTTCCTTTTTTCTCGATAGATGCCATGTCCTTTGTGTAAACATCAATCTTTCTCTACATGAATAACATGGGACATTTGGGCCTAGTAAATGGATAGCATGAGATGAAAAAAAAAAAAGCTATAAAAAATTCATGTGACTAAGTGCCCTAAAGGAAATAGAGAATGAAATGATATCTTAACGGAAAGTGAAATGTCCATGTTACTATTACTCTGTCAGAGAATTGTATTTCATGACCTTAACATAACTTTTTGTTTAACAAGAGACCATTGAGTTTCCGCATGTGATAGTGTAGAATGTATGCCTTTGTCCTTTATAAAGACCAGCTACTAAGATTTTCAAGAAACATATCATATTGCAGGATAGTCTTCTACTCTTCAGTGATGTATTCACATGATAATTGTGCCATCTAAGTAAAATAGTTTTATTTGGAAGCAGATTCTTTTCAAGGAAGCAACATGTTTTTTTTGTCAAAATTAAGGTAGGCACTTGTCCATAGCAAAACCGTTCTGAATAGAGGGTTCAATTGTTTATATAGGGGTCAACTTTGTACTATGCACCCCAAAGCTGATGTAAATTTAATACCTCTAAGGTTGTGCATGTATGATTTTTGACATAGGCATGCAACTTAGAAACACATGGTTAGATTCTGCATCAAATTGTTTCAATGTTGAAATGTTTCTTTATGTTTCCAAAAGTTATCTTAGGTCAACCCTCAGTGCACCTTAAAAGTCTACTGAAATTTAAAATGGGATATTAAGAGAAGAAGGATAATATGCTTAATGGATGAGGAATCTTTATAAATTTTTATTATGATTTTGGCACATATTAATTTGGTGTTTCCCTCCACCTTACTACAATGCTTTTGCTGATGAGGATGCTTTAAATATAAGAATTTAAGAAATGAATGCTATCCTACATTGATTTTAAAAGGAGACCAATATGCACTCTTTGAGTAGATGGAATTGTTTAGACTAAAAAGCTTTATATATTTTTGGGATGTTTGGAGTCAATGCATCGATTTCTTGTTAAGATGTTTCTATTTCATTTCTTCTTCTTTATTATGTTTTTTTTTTATTTTTTTTATATTTATCTTTCTTATATATTAGAAGCATATTACAAATAGAATTAATTACTCCTCATTAAAAGAGAGTAAAGTGTAATTGGGTTTTCCCCTTCATGGAATATCCTCAGTAGTATGGTTATTTACTATATATGGAGAGTGAGGAATGAAAAAAAGGCTTGGGATCACTTCTTGGTCTCTATTTGAAGTGACCATATCATTTATTATTATTATTTTTTCTAAGATAGTACTTTGGTTATGTATTTTGCCAAGGTTTAGATCTTAACACATTTTTTTTTGTCTTGTTTTGTTTTTTTGAATCGTTTTTGCCTTGAGGTTTTAGGTCTCCAATGAGTCATATCTTTCACTTTGTTGTTAGTCTTGTGTTGGCATCATTGCCTCTTTTATTTTCTTTCTTTCATCCTTGTAATGTTTATTATATGACTTTACATCCGAAAAAAATAAGTGAGATTTCCTTCTGGGTTGAGGGATTACTTGATGATTCAGAAGTTATAATATACTACTCTATATTAAGTACAATTGGACCTTTCTATATGCGCCTAATGAGGTCTGCTGTTAATTGTGGATGTTCATGGACCATGCTTTTGGCAAACAGTTATTAACAATACCTTCCTGGAGGTGTTAAGGAAAATTTAATATTTGGCATGTCTCTGTCTACTATTGAAATGCATAGTTCTCTGTAATTTTTGTTTTCTTTCGTCTATGTGGTTCTGCAAATAATAATGACATACTACCCTGATGTCTCAAATAGGAAACTTGGCAGGTGATTTGATCAATTGCCTATTGGTTTCTATGTGAGAATTGCATGAAGTGAGATCAAAGCAATTTCAATTTATTTGATGTATTGATGCTACAAAGATGCTTTAGTTTGTTTGTGTTAAATATTAAGAAATTGGTTCTTCTACAAGTTTTATTTTTATTTTTTTTTTTCTTTATGTTCATAATTTTTAGCTTTTTGATGGATAGGAAATTAGTTCTGGAGCAGCCAAAGATGATGATGAAAAGGAGGTCTTGGATATTAGTTTTAAGGGTGCTATGATATTTGTCATTATAGCCTCAGCTTTCCTTGTGTTGCTCTATTTCTTCGTGTCTTCGTGGCTATTCTAGGTGCTGATTGTTCTATTTTACATTGTGGTGTTGAGGTATGCTTCACTTAATCTTCATTTGGAAGAACTCATCTCAATTTTCGATTTTGGGGACTCAAGATGCTTCACTTACTTGTATAGAATGAATTGTTGTATTAATTACAATCTTCTTTATCTTTTTAAGGCTTTTCTCTCAACCAAGTTGTTACTGTCCTACTGTGTTGTGCCTTTCTTTATGAAATCTTCTAGATTTTCATCTCGGCTCTTCTCTTTAAACAAAGTGTTATGGTAGTGGTAAGCTCAGAGACTTATATCCTCCTCCTTTTCCTAACAATTTTAGTTACTTTTGATAGAAGAATATTTATTTTTATGAGATTTTGTCTTGATACATAGTCCAGCTTTTTTTTTTTTTGGGCTAACTCCTAAGCCAAGCTATTCGAATTGATAAGTTCTCCTTTGTTTTTTTTTTTTTTTGTTTTGTTTTTTGGTTGTTGTAGTTGTTTTGTTTTTTGTCTTAAGATTTTAAAGGAAATTAAAGATTTATATATTGAGTAGTGATGAACAATCAACACAACTAAGCTCTTGTTCCTTAATGCTAATAAAAAAATATCCTTGTATAGTATTCTAAGGAAGTGGCTATGCATTAACAAGCCAACTTAAAGATCTCCTTAATTTTTTTCCTTTTTTTGGTTTTTGTACTCTTTTTTTAGTAAGGTTGGGAGTTTTCCATATAGAAATCTCTAACATAAGATAATGGCTTGGCTCATAACTTTTTGGTTGATACATGCTGTCAAGTTTGGAGAAAAATAGGCTAACTCTATCCTGAGATGTGTTTATATGTATGTCTACTATAAAATAATATATATATATATATATATTGCATGATATTTTAGTTATATTGGCATACCATGTGAATTGTATAATGATGTATGAGTATTTGTAAGATTATAACATATGAAGAGTTTTGTAAAAAGTATGCTCTATTGTGATGTGTACTTCTTATTTCCTTTACTGTTGGATCATGATATATCACTATTACTAATATATGTGTTTTACAGCTAGATGAACTTACTCGAATTGTACAACAACTTTGCTCAAATTTTCCTAGTAGCTCGGGTTAATTTTGTCATTAAGCTTTTTTATTGCTCTCTTTCTATGATTTTTATTTTTCCATTAATTGTGCATGTATGGGCCTCATTACCTTACATAATGTGTTACAGGATATCAAGGTAGACAAGTTCATTCTCCTACTCCATCAAATGGTGATGAGGGCGATAATGATGATACAGATTGAGAAAGGAGAGCGATGGCTTTTTGAGGAATTTCATTAAATCATGTTTCAGATGAGACTATGAGAAATTATTGGACTTGTTGAAATTTATCCACTTTACAACTTACTTTCCTTTTTGGAATTTAAGAAACTAGAGTAGCCATAAAGATGCTTTAACTATCTGTAAGGATTTTATTTAACAGGTGCATTTCTTATCTTATTTGATGAGCATTAAAACATTCATCTATAAGTTTATTGTTCCAGCGCATGATGATGGTCAAACAAAATTTTGTTTTATACTTGTTTTGCAATGATAGGTGTATGTGTATCTTGTCTATACATATAACAATTAAATCTATATTGTACAATAGTCGCATTATTTCTCTTATTTGATGAGCACTAAAACTTTGATCTATGAGTTTATTGCTCTAGTTCAATCCAAGTGCATGATGGTGGTCAAACAAAATTTTGTTTGATACTAGCATTGCAACTACAGGTGTATAATATAGCTACTTATGCACAAACATATGTTAAGGAGGGGCATAACATGACAAACCAATCCTCAAATAGTTATGTTTACACATTACAGTATGACAGAGTCACTTTTAGTAGATTTCTAAGACAAACATGGTTAATTTTTATTATTGGTCACGTTTAATTGTTGCCAATGTAACTCATTTGATACAATAGTCTTAATTATACGTGGCTAATGTATAGAATAGGTCACATTTATTGCATGCCAGCTCAACTTGTTTACCATAATAGTTTCCTATAAATGTGGCTAATTTATATCATTAGTCACGTTTTACACATCGGTAGTATACATTATTGGTGACGTTTAAAGGATCCCAACACAACTACTTTATGAGAATTGACTCTTTTAAATGTTGCTAATAAAATTATATGGTCGCGGGTAAACGTTGCTGGTTGTACCAAATGGTCATAGTTAAACGTCGCTAATTTCCACTGCAGCTAACGTGTGATTTGGCAGAATATAATCGTATTACTTTTAGTCACTTATAAGAGTCACCTATACCTAATGATTGGTCACGTTTATGTGTCTCCCTTTCAAACCCATTTGGTGCCATACATTTATATGCCTACGTCTACCTTTTGAACGTCGCGAAATCAATCGGCGATGGACCTTTAGCAATGTTTATTAGCCACGTTTAATAACCGTCGTGGAAAATGTTTGGCAACGTTTAATTCTGTTTTTGTCACGTTTAAAAAACGTGACCAAATACCAACTTTGTTGTAGTGATATCAGGAACCAAGCTTATCCACTTCGAGTCCTAGCCGTTGGAAGTAACAAGGATAAGTATACATGCCCAAAATAGAGAAAAGATATACAACAACATGAAAAGCAAAGAGAAAACAGAGAATACAAATTTCCTTCTTCATTTGTGCAAATTACTATCATTTTATTTTGTTCTTATTTGTTCGAATTTAGAGGATCTACAATCTATTTCCTCTTATCTAGATTTATTCACCTTGTGTGAGATTGAAAGTTACAAGTAGACTCAGTAGATTGATTGTTAGCTGAGGAAAGCTTAGAATCAATTGAATGCATTGTAGCCAAGTGCTTTGGCAAAAAACTTGTAACGTGTTGATTGTTGGATATAGTGGAACATACTGGTGTGGAATACCGGTCTCGGCTTGGTGCTAGAAGAGAGAACAGACACTCAAAGTAGAAGCACTATAAATCGATTTTGCACTCTCTTCTCTCTTATTTCTCTTTATTTTGTGCATAATTAAGTGTTTTACTTAGCTGTGTTATATGCTCAGAAAGTGATTAGAGAGTAACTGGAATATCTTTTCTTAAGCAGAGAGTTAATCAGAGAGTAAAACTGAAGTTTAACTTTGAACTTATTATTTGATCTTTTGTAATTTGAGTAAATTTATTTTATTCGAATTTTGTTTAAAGTTTTTTTTATTAGGTTTATTGTTTTCAAGTAAGTTTTAAAGCCATTAAAGTTAGTAACTAAGTGGTGTGAATTTATTTGAAATTTTGAAAAGTAAAATTTTTATTAATAACCAATTCTCCCCCCTCTTGGTTATTCTTTTGGGACCAACACCCCTTATTTTGATCCACCCTAAACCCTAATTTCTTATAACAAAGGATGATTAATGAATCATCTATATCTTGAATGCAAGAAATCTAAATTCATCAACTTCTCTTTCAAAATAATTGAATTCTATTCCTACATGATTAATGGAAATGTCTTTCATCCTTAATTACATATAGAATTGCATTATTGTTCAAGATTCCTTAGATAGATTCGATCTTTATGTAGACAAATTTGATCTTTATGAAGATGATTCAATCTTTATACATAAGGCTCATACAGTCTATGTCTTGATCTACATTCAAACCTCTCTATTCCTATAGATCTATTCTATTAGATGAAATCTCTTTCTATCTAAAAGAAATCAGCATGTAATCAACTATGGCCGCAAATCAATCACAAGAACAAATAAGAAATTGTGAATAGACTCAAAACATAAACTTTCATTAATCAAACAAATTCAATACATAGATCTAGGATTTCACAAGACTTAGGGCAAATAAATCTACTCCTCTATGGATTTTACAATAAAAATAAGAAATCTGAGAAGTAATCAATAAACATGATAAACAATAAAACCCGTTAATGTTTTGTGATATTCATGAAGCCTTGCACTTCTTCTCTTGAAGCTCTCAAGTTTCTCTCTAGCGTTTCTAATAGAATGAATGAGTTCTCCTAAAGATGGGCTAAGGATGCTATTTATAGAGGGAAAATTATCTTCTATACAACCATCCTACACGACTCAAACCAAAACTAGTGAAAAATCTTGCCGAGCAAAGTAAGCCGCTTAGTACGCTGATAGCTTTGAAATGTACACCACCAGCCTTTAACTTCTAAGCCACTAGCCTTGAGCTGGTGTTCCTTCAAAATTGTCAAAATCTGTGAAATCCAATGCTACACTTCCAAACACAACTTGTGTAGACAGCCGTGTACTTTCAAAATCAGTTCTAGTCACTTTCGATCCTCTACATGAGCACCTTATACGGCTTGTGTGAGATCCTTATGTACTTCTAAAATACTTACTGGTTGTTTTTCACCCCCCACACCAATGTTCTATACAACTTGTGTTGAAAGCCATGTAGGTTGTAAATCTTTCAAAATCCTATTCCTTCATCAAAATCTTACTTAAATCATCTAATTGTCTTCATTAAGCTCAAATTCTTCCTTTAGCCCTGAAATTAACATTTTAACCACATTATCCTTTACGTAATAATTTACATAAAATCTATAAAATATCATAATAAAACAATGTGAATAATAAGGCCTTTAGACACTTATCAGTTGCTCCTCTCTCTTTCGAGGCCATTTGGTGCATTATTAAGGTCAAGAACAACATGGAAACTCTACTGAAATATCTTGAAGAAAGATCAAAGTATTTATTTTACGAAGAACGAGTTTAGCCTATCGCACGTGATTGATCCAGGTGCAATAACCCCACCATACAAGTTACATGGCATACTAAATCAAATTTTAATCGATGAAAACTTATACATAAAGTTTAAAATCATTAAATATTATATAACAACTTTTTTTAAAAAAAACTTATCAAATTTTCCTCTATAATCTTTTGCACAGAACAATGTTAAGTATTATTGTTCAAAGATTAGAAAACTAAGATTGTCTAATTTGACTCTATATAAAATTGTCAAAGAATTTGTAAAATCAAAACACCGAATTGAAACATAGAAATGAATAGGTTTCTACATCTAGGTAAAATTGTTTGAAAAACTATAAATCCACTTACAATAGTTGCTAAAACTTGAAATTTATAATAAATATAACGAAAACATAAAGAATTAGATTCATTTTTCTTAAATATCTATGATATAACAAAAAGAAGAAGGACAAACAGAGTCAAAAATAAGTTTTTATTTCTATTGTTTTGTTTAAAAAGAAGTTGTAGACCAAGAGTACCAAACTTTTTATTTTATCTTGAATTCTTTATAGTATAAATGAAATAAATTAATTAATTTCCTTTAAATTTTGCACTTAAAACTTGATTTTTAAAGGAAGACTATAACATTGAATAGGGAAGTAGGGGAAATGAGAAAGAGGAAATATAGATATTGAAATGAAATAAGAAAGAAGATATAGAACTTTAATATTTGATGGGCTTGTAAATGCACTGAAGTAGTTTTTATCTTTTAACATGTTTGATTTGCATGGATAGAATCTAAACTTAGTTAAAAATTTGAGATTTTATTGAATTTAAGGTGTAGACTTAAGGTTATATAGTCCACACAAAAACTATTTTATCTACAAGTTAACTTAGAAATCCTTTTAGAATCATAAATTATACAATTAGAATTGTGATTTTGATGACTATAGAAAAAATTAATAAGGTGGTAATTTAACAAGTAAAAGTTAGATTGAATATGATAATTAATAACTGTATTACAGGAAAACTAAAAAAAAAATCTAAAAACCACGTAATGTGTTTTACTCTATCCCTTTTACAAGATAGAAATTAAGGAAAAATAAGATGAAATGATATATATTTTCATCTCCATTATTTATCGAAATACAAGTAATTGAAAATGATCCTGGTTATCCCGAGGAAAATATCATATGTCATACTTTTATACTTTCATTTTTCAAATTAATTTTTTTTCTCTCATCATTATATTTGTATTCGTTAACCATTGGATAGTTTTTTTTTTTTTTTATATGTAACTTATCTATATCCAATTTGTATTTGTATCTTAAATGTATCTAATTTATATATGATCTGTAACATTTGTTTATAAATAAAAATGTATATTTTTCATTAATATCTATTTTTTAACAAACAATTTGATTGAAATAAATATGAAACAACTTCCAAACCAACATCAAACCAACGAATCAGATGTGTCCTTTTTTTACCATATTATTTTTTTACATATGAGGGAAAAAATAATTTAACAAATAGATCATTGACTATATGGATATGGTAACTTTAAACCATAGGTATAAAATTAGCAAAGTAAGAGCTTAATCAAGTTTGAAATTAAAAAATTTCTAAATTTTATTGGAAAAAGATTTTAATAATACATATAATTGGAAAAAAAAAAAAGAGAACACAAAATTCGATGAGCAGTATATTAATAAAAAGGAAAAGGCACATGGATTAAAAAAATTTAGTAGAAATGAAATGTAGGTAGACGTTGGCATGGGGCGGTTCCGAACCGCGAACCGCCCTAAACCATCCCCGAAGATTTCGGGGGCGGGAACCGCCCCATTGGAGATGATTATGAACCGCCGAAGGACCCGCTGGAACCGACGGGTCCAAGTGGTTAGTCCTCACGGAATCAGCGGTTCAACCGGGTCTGGAACCACTATTCTAGACCAGAAACCGGAGGTTCCAACTCGCCATATATTTAAATTAAAAAAAAAAAAAACAAACACACACAGAAAGCGGAATGAATTGAGGGATGGGCTGGGGTGTGTTGGGAGGGATGGGAGTTGGGCGTGTGGGGGGGGGAAGGGAGGATTGTACCGGGGGTGTAAGTGGGGGGGCCGGCCTCTGTATAATACAGAGCAATTAAAAAAAAACAAAAAGTCAAGATTATTGGCAATGTAAATGGAGAATTGAGGAAGGGAGCCTTGCACTGTCCAGGATTTTGTTCGAAAAAAGAAGAAAAACAACAAAATCACCGAAATTTAAGGGGTTGAAAAATCATGAACGGCTGGAGAATGTTTGTGCATTGTTTTGCAAATTGGAAAAGTAATCGAATCGAACAATTTGATTGCACTGTTTTTGCAAATTGTTGGACTGTGAGGAATCAGACAACTTGTTTTGTGATTTTTTACGCACGTAAGGAGCTCTATAAATATACAAGTTTGATTCAAAAAACTATCAAACATTCAAAAGCTTATAACCACCTTCACAGATTGAGTTTTACTAAATTATCAACCATTCCTGTGTTTTAAAAATAACAGACAATCCTGTGTTTGATATTGCTTGTTATTTTGTAGACTATCTTGTACGATAGGGTTACCCAGCAACACTTATTTATCATGTTTGCTTTTAAATTTTTAATTCTTCTAATACCACCTCTCACATTAGTACCTACTCGTTGTTGAAAAAATCAATGGCTTCATTTTTCTTTGGTGGTTCATCAAAAAAACCTACAAAGAAAGACAAATAAAAGGCGAAGCTACCCGAGTGCCAGCAAGAGTCTACTATCAATATAGATGAGGATGCTAACTGCTATGACTTTAATGAGCCTTTGGTGTCCAACTTTGATTTCACACATGAACAATTCCCTTCGGTTCCACCAGGTTTCGAGACAGTCAATCTGGTTTACCATCAACAAGGGGATGATGATAATGACTCCCAAGATCCGGAAATAGAACAACTACCACAACATGAAGCCGAGGATTATGGTGGTTTGGGTGAAGAAATACACCCCTCCATTGAGGCAAACCCATCCACAAAGCCACCTCGACTATATAAGTTTAATATGTTCACTAAACATTTTAGGAAGGTCGAAGGGCCAGATGGAAAGACTAGGGCGCATTGCAATTATTGCAACGCAAACTATGTCTTTTCCAAGGGAGATGGATATGGTAGTCTTTCCAAACATCTGAAATCGAAGCATCCTAGTAAGTATGGTTTGGATCCATTACAACAACAAATATTATGATCGGGTTCCAAGAAAGAAGCAAGGCTGCGGCATTTCAATGAAAAACAGTATCGTAATGCCATGGTACAAATGATAAGCAGGTTGCATTTGGGTTTTAATGCAAGCGAAAATGCAGATCTTGTCTATTGCCACCAAGAAACTCTACAGCCACAAGCACCTAAATGGAGTGCTACGACAATGAAACGACATTGTCTAAAAATGTACCACAAGGGTAAGGGACAACTCCAAGCAATTTTTTCTGATCTCGATACATGTGTGTCTATCTGTTTCAACATTTGGACTGATAGATGGGGTGAAAGTTTGTATATGGGGATTATATCTCATTGGATTGATAGACATTGGGTAATGCAAAAGAGATGAATTGCATTACGAAAAATGGATGGATCCCATACAGCTCAAAACATATATGCGACAATACAGACAATTCTTGATAAGAACGGGTTGACACAAAAAATTTTTTCAATAGAATTCGACAATGCTGCAGCATATACAGCAAGTATTTATGATATTGAGTCGTTATGCCAACCAACACTTGGGGGAACATTTTTTGACATAAGATGTGCATGTCACATCTTAAATTTATGTGTAAAGGATGGAATGGATTCTTTAAGAATCAGTACATCTCCCATAAAAGCTGTGGTTAACTACATTACCGACCGTTTATCTATTAACATAGAATGGCGGAAATTGCATGGTATGCATCGCCAAAAGCCGAGAAAATTCAAAAAGGATGTGTAACACCGATGGAATTCGACGTATGAGCTTCTAGCTACCACGGTACCATATAAGGAATTGCTATGTAGCTTTGCCATTGCACATATACCAAATATACCATTGCATCCCAATGAATGGAACTTCTGTAGCAACTTGTTGCAGCTGCTAAAGGTCTTCTATGACTGTACAAATGTTTTCTCCTATGTGTACAATCCCAGTGTCCATCTCTTTTTATTGGAGACCTGCAACATCATCAGGACACTCCAACAAGTAAGATCTGATCCAATTTTGCAAATGTGTGTTAACGATATGACTCGCAAGTGGTTGAAGTATTATAGGAAATTCCTATGATATACAACGTGGCATGGTTGTTGGATCCACGCAACAAAGTTGAGGGACTTCGCGAAGTCCTGGATTACTATTATGAACATGTAGACAAGTTGTCAGACACTCAAGACATTTATGTAATTTCTGCTAATAATGTCGTGAAAAAGACAAGTAATGTACTGTTGAACTTATATTCTCAATTTAGTAGTACATATGGTGGACAAATACCCACCAGTCCAGCAACCCCAAGTAATGCCCCAATATCAACCATCGTGGAGAAGCCTGGAGTGGTGCTCCAGCACCAGTGATTCAAAAAGCACCATGGCATAGGCAGCAGTGGATTAGACTTAGAAATTGACAAGTACTTGAACACGGCATTCGAGTTTGGTGACATGGTGGATACATATAACTTTGACATCCTAGACTGATGGAGACGTCACCTGGAGACGTTTCCAATACTATCTCGAATCGCTAGACAAGTATTGGCTACACCTGCTTCAACTGTGGCAGTTGAGCAAGCATTCAGTATTGCTGGGCAGCAGCTGGATGAGCATAGGTCCCGGTATGGTCCCACGACGGTTGAGGCACTAGCTTGCAACCATTATTGAACTCGTGCAAAACGACGGCAACAAGACTTGAAGGACTACTCAAGTGAGGAAGACGAGTATTTCAGTGACTTCAACTTATCTGCGGGAAGCACAGCTGTGACCTCTCCGGAGACTAGTCCAAGCCAATGAGCATTGAGTTTACATTTAATCGATTGATATTATTCTATCATGACTGTTGGTATTGTAGTCAAGGTCAATGAACTGTGTGATTCTAGTTAGTTATTTATTGTTATAATAGTTAGTGTGTTCATGTTGTTGCGGAGGTAATATGTAATGTTTGGCGCAATAAAATTTACTCGTCATCGTTTGCCTGTATGTTAATCAACTACTATGTGTTTCGTAATTGTGTTTATTATTTGCTAACCATTATATTTTATTTGAAAAAATTTTAAATGTTTACTTTGGGTATAAATAAGTTGTAATTATTGTTGTTGATTTTAGGTTTTTTTTTTTCATTTTGTCGAATAATTTTTTTTAAAAAAAAGGTTCCCGTAGAACCGGAACTGCTAGAACCGGCGGTTCCATAGAACCGTGAACCGCACCTGCTCTGGCGATTCCGGTTGCTGTTCCGATTCGAGTGGATCGATGTCTAAATGTAGGGAAGTATTCTGGGACGGGGTAAATAACTCAGCTCAAATTGAAGATATTACTGAGCTCGAATGCAAGCTAAGTAATGGATGTAGTCAGATTGTTGTAAGCTCGAATACAAGCTCAGGTTAAAGGAAATTGTAAACTTTCATTCATAATCTGTATTCGTCAAATTACATGCTTATATGAACGTTTTTGCTCTACAGAATATTCCCCAAATCCACCCATGTGCTATGACAGGTTAGCTTAACAGAATTTGTGGGGAATTTACCTTACTCTAACTAATTCTAACAGAATGGAAAATTGTTGTTGTAACTAATCGGAAATAGAAAATACATTTAGAAACTTTAAGCTTAGGAAAATATATGGATAGTTAGAGCCCACTTAGGCCTACCTACAAATTCTCAGCCCAAGCTCTTTCTCACAGCCCAGCCTCATTAACTCTGTTTTCCCCTTCCTTCTTCAGTTTCCACTTTCCTCTTCTGTCTTGTCGTCCACTTCTGTCATGTCTCCCTCATAACCCAAAACAACCCTAAGTCACATTAACCCCGTTACATTCTTCCCTACTAGAAAATTCGCTTGCCCACAAGCTAGAATTAGGAAATCTTAGCCTCATATCAGCAAGGAATTCCCAGGTAGCCTCCGAAGCTGGCTTATTCTTCCACAAAATAAGTACCAAGGTTTCGGCCACATTTCCACGCTTGGTTACTTTCCTTTCTAGGATGGCTGCAGGTTCTAACACTTCCTTTTCTACAATTGCAGGTAGAGATGGAAGAGACTTGGGATGCTCTCCATGGAAGCGCTTCAGTTGAGATATGTGGAAGGTGGAATGGATTTCGGCCTCTGTTGGCAGGTGTAATTTGTAAGCTACCTTGCCCACTCTATCTAGTATCTTATATGGTCCGTAGAATTTTGCTGATAGCTTCTAGGATTGTTGTTTCTTAATGCTGTTCTGTCGATAAGGTTGCAATTTGAGTAAAACCCAATTCCCAATTTCGAATTCCCTTTTTGTCCTCCCCTTATCAGCTTGTTGCTTCATCCGGTGTTGAGCCCTCCTTAGGTGAAATTTTAGTATCCCAATTCCTTTCTCCCTATTCCTGAGCATATGGTCCACTGTAGCATTTCGTGAGTCCCCTGGTATATAGGGCAAATGCATAGGAGGTGGGTAGCCATAGAGAATTTCAAACGGAGTTTGATTGGCACTAACATGGAAGTTAGTGTTGTACCACCACTCTGCCAATGCTAGGTACTGAGTCCATCTCTTTGGGGAATCGCCTGTCATACACCTTAAATAAGTTTCAAAGCATTTGTTCACATTTTCTGTTTGGCCATCTATTTGGGGGTGGTAGGCTGTGGATAGCTTAAGTTCGACCCCTTGTAACTTAAAGAATTCTTGCAGAAATTGCTAATGAATATTGGGTCCCTATCGCTCGCTATCCCTTCTGGCATTCCATGTAACTTGTAGACATACTCTAGGAAGAGCTGTGCTACTTTAGGGGTTGTGTAGGGGTGTGAGAGGCCAACAAAGTGTGCATACTTACTCAACCTATCCACTACCACCATGATGACCTCTAACCCATTTGACTGAGGCAACCCCTCAATGAAGTCCATGCTGATTTCTACCCAGCAACCCTTTGGTATAGGTAGAGGTTGTAATAACCCTGGTGTAGCCACGTGCTCGTACTTATACCTCTGGCAAATTTGGCACTCCTTAACATACTGTCTTACATCTTTCTCAAGTTTAAGCCAATAAAATACTGACCCCAGCTTCTTGTACGTGGCCTAAGCACCTGAGTGGCCTCCTAGGACTCCATCATGATACATGCTTAGTAGTTTCCTTCTCAGCTCTATAGAAGGTCCCACCACAAACCGTCCTTTCCTCCTCAAGATTCCTTGCTCATAAGTAAAATGTTTACACATCTTCCCTTCCTGCAATTGAGTTAATAGCTTAGCATACCCATCGGGCATATTCCAACTCTTCCTGCATACCCATCGGGCATATTCCAACTCTTCCTTACTTCTTCTACTAGTTCAGGAGTCGTAACAGTAGTGGTCAAGGAATTTAAGCTAGCATGAGTGCATCTGGAGAGGGCATCAGCAGCTACATTAGCCTTGCCACTCTTGTATTTGATCTCGTAGTCCATACCCAAGAGCTTTGTAAGCCACTTATGCTGGCTGGTTGTGATCAACCTTTGTTCCAATAAGTGTTTCAAGCTTTGGTGATCAGTCTTGATTACAAAATGCCTACCCATCAGATAGTGCCTCCATCTTTCTACTGATAGTACAATAGCCAATAGCTCTTTTTCATACACTGATAAGGATTGCTGTCTAGGAGTCAAGGTCTTACTCAAATAAGCAATGGGGTGGTGTTCCTGCATGAGGACAGCTCCAATTCCTTCCCCACTTGCGTCAGTCTCCAATTCGAATTCCTTAGAGTAGTCGGGTAGTCTAAGGACTAGTGATTGCATTAAGGCTAGCTTAAGTTTCTCAAAGGCCACTTGAGCCTCCTCGCTCCATCCAAAGCTGTCCTTCTTTAGCAATTGAGTAAGCGGCCTTGCTAGGATGCTATAACCTCTTATAAACCTCTTGTAGTAACCTGTTATCCCCAAGAACCCACGTAATTGCTTCAAGGTTTTAGGCTTAGGCCACTGCTTAATTGCATCAATCTTCTTAGGGTCTGTTGCTACTCCTTCTCGGGTGATGATGTGGCCTAGATATTCTATCTGTCCAGCACCGAAAACACACTTGGTTTTCTTGAGATAGAGAACTTCCTTTCTTAAAACTTCAAAGACAAGCTTTAAATGCTTCACATGTTCTTCCAGGTGTGAACTGTACACCAAAATGTCATCAAAGAATACCAAAACGAACTTCCTTAAGTAAGGCCTAAAAATATGATTCATGAGGCCTTGGAAGGTTGATGGAGCATTGGTCAACCCGAAAGGCATCACTAAAAACTCATAGTGACCCTCATGAGTCTTAAATGCTGTTTTATACACATCCCCAGGATGCATACGGATTTGATGGTACCCTGACCTAAGATCCAATTTGCCGAAATAGGTAGCTCCATGCAATTCATCAAAGAGATCCTCAATGATAGGTATAGGGAACCTATCCTTCACAGTCTGCTGATTGAGATCTCTATAGTCAACACACATTCTCCAAGTATTATCCTTCTTTCTCACCAACATTACCGGGAAGCAAATGGACTGTTACTGTGCCTGATTACTCCACTGGCAAGTAATTCCCGTACCATCTCTTCCAGTACATTCTTTTGAATGGCTGAATGTCTATATGGTCTTAGGTTGACCACCTTAGACCCTTCCTGTAATGGAATCTTGTGATCATATGCTCTAGAGGGAGGTAGGTTCATTGGTTCCTCAATAGGTCATAATATTCTTCTAGCAAATCTATCAGCTGTGGATTTAATGCTGGTTTATAGCTGCTGTTTTCTTCCCTGTCCACCACTTGGATCACCCAGCATTGTACTTGCAACATCGGTTCATGGGTTATCAACCTGGAGAATGCAGAGCTATCAATCATCACTAGTTGCTCTGTCTCCCCTGTCAATCTATAAGCCTTCCCATTACATTCGAAACTCATAGTTAGGAGCTGAAAATTCCAACGAATAGTTCCTAGGGTACTCAGCCATGGTATTCCCAGTATCAAGTCATAGCCAGATAATGGGAGTATGTGTACTTCAGCTACAAACTCCTGACCTTGCATTATCCACTCAAATTGGTTGATTTTGTGATGGCTAACCAATTCTAACCCATCAGCCAAGGACACCTTCAGTGGTGAAGTGGCAGTCAAACAACAGTTGAGTCCCTTAACCATTCCTTCATCCACAAAGTTGAGTGAACTTCCTGTATCAATCAGGACACTCAAACTTCGTTTCTTGTATGCACCCCTGAGTCTCATGCTGGTGGTAGTAGACTGGGTAGAATGCTGGATAGCATTGAGAGAAAGTTTGGCCAAGTCAGCCTCTACATCCACTAGCTCCTCATCAGTTTCCTCCACCTCTTCCACCTTTTCTCCTACTTCAACCACTAACATATTCAATCTTTTCTTGCATCTATGTCCTGGTCCAAAAGCCTCATCACACCAGAAGCATAATTTTTTTCTTCTTTTCTCCTCCAATTCTTCAGGGGTAAGTCTTTTGGTGGATTTATTAAATGGCATGTGAAGGTTATTTCAATTTTGAGGGTTACTGTGGGTGGAGGTAGGGTTGTGTTTAGGTGAGTTCTGGATAGTGGGTAGTGTTTTAGGATAGATCGGGGCTTGGTTGTACTATGGTGTGGTGTGGTTCACTTGGGGTGTATATGAAGGTTTTTGGTTCAGTTTGGAGGTTTTAAGGTGTTGTTTAGATGTTAACAGATTGGCTTCTTGTAGCTTTGCTAAAGCAACAGCTTGGAGGAGGGTTTGGGGTTGAAACATACGATAGGGTATTGGATGGAGGGATGTAAGCCACTGATAAAGCAGCTGACAAGGTAGGGTTCCGGTAGTTTGACTTGGGTAATGAGGTGCTCAAATTCGTCAAGGTATTCCTGAAGTTCCCCCTCTTGTTGCAGCTCCTTCAATTCCGCCATTGGATCCTCATATGCCCTTTCACCAAACCTGGTCTGCATTTCCTTCACCAATGTTTCCCAAGTAACCACCTGATCCGACCCTTGATTTTGTACATAAGAGTAGTACCACTTCAGAGCCTTCCCTTCTAAATACATGGCAGCCACCCTCACCTTCCAATCTTCTAGAGTCAGGTCCATCTCAAAATATTGTTGCGCCTTATACAACCAGTCCTTAAGCTCATTTCCATCAAAAGTGGGAAATTCAATCTTAGGTGCTCTCGACCTCAGTGGATGTAAATTGTCAGTAACGTTCAAGGATCCTAACCTGGAGTTGGAACCGCTCGCTGGTTGCTTGCCCATTGAGCTCAATCCAGAAGTCAACACATTCTCCGCTTGGTGAGTTCTCAATTCTGTCAATGCAAGGTTCTGTTGATCCATCACTCCTTGCATTCTCAGCAAGGTCTCATGGAGTGAATTTAAAGTGCTCTCTGTTTGTTCTTTCACAGATACTTTCACCAGCTTCAGGGTTTCTTCGACATGCTCCTTCATGGCTGCTCGGACTGCTTCTTCTATCTTCTTGACCTCACGCGTCTCCATTTCTAGGAAGGATGCTCTGATACCACTTGGACGGGTAAATAACTCAGCTCAAATTGAAGATATTACTGAGCTCGAATGCAAGCTAAGTAATGGATGTAGTCAGATTGTTGTAAGCTCGAATACAAGCTCAGGTTAAAGGAAATTGTAAACTTTCATTCATAATCTGTATTCGTCAAATTACATGCTTATATGAACGTTTTTGCTCTACAGAATATTCCCCAAATCCACCCATGTGCTATGACAGGTTGGCTTAACAGAATTTGTGGGGAATTTACCTTACTCTAACTAATTCTAACAGAATGGAAAATTGTTGTTGTAACTAATCGGAAATAGAAAATACATTTAGAAACTTTAAGCTTAGGAAAAGATATGGATAGTTAGAGCCCACTTAGGCCTACCCACAAATTCTCGGCCCAAGCTCCTTCTCACAGCCCAGCCTCATTAACTCTGTTTTCCCCTTCCTTCTTCAGTTTCCACTTTCCTCTTCTGTCTTGTCGTCCACTTCTGTCATGTCTCCCTCATAACCCAAAACGACCCTAAGTCACATTAACCCCGTTACATATTCCAATACCTTGGAGGTATATGTGTACATTCACTGCACTAGGTATACGTGGATAAACTTGCTTCTTGGAAAGCGGTTTTTTTTTTTTTTAATGCTCTTTTGTTATTAAGAGATACAAAGACTGGGATCACCAAGAACAGTGTCTGAATTCTAAAACAAAACACCATAATGATAAGGTTACATTTTGGATTACTACTAAGCCACAAAGGTGTTAGCTTGGATTACTTTTGTTGTCGTTAGTTTTAAGTTTTGATTTCTTGAATTGCTGTTTGAACTCATTATAGAGAAATCAATGGACATCGCTATAATTTCTAGTGATATTTGAGCCTAAGTTTGACAAGGAGTAAGATTTTACTTGCAAAAATGATCGTTTGTAAGTATCTACATGGGCTGGGCTTACCCAAAGCATATTAATTGAGCTAATTAATATTCGAGGGCATAGAAGCTCAAGCTCAATACAAATAGTTTCAATTTCATTGAATTATAAAGAGCCTAAAGACCACCAACGAAATTTCCATTTTTCTTTAATGCTTTTTCCAAAATATGCGAGTATACCTTTTTTTTCATCCCCTCGATTCAGTTCGCTGTACCGAGCTAAATCTTCAATACGAATTGATTCAGTTCGAGAGCCATCCAAACTTTGTGCATCACAAATACAATCATTCACAATCTACAAACCAACAACAATTTCACCAATGACATAGAACAGGAACTACGAAGTTTGTCCCCCATCAACCGTGTTTTCTTTAGCAGCTGCTTATTGCTGTTTTCCACTGGGCATAAACAAAAGTCGTTGAAAGTCCCTAGAAAACTTGTCTTATCAACTCATGTCCATGCTATTCTCCATTGTCGCTGGTCTCATATATTTATGCAGAGAACTTGGCTGGCGAGATTCTCACAATTTCACTTAGCGGGTCCAGTTAAAGGGTTTGTGAAAACCCCATGAATAGAAGGTACCTCTTGAGGTGAAAAACCGAAGACGGTTCCCGTCGACTTTGCCTACAAACCGCAATTTAATCTGATCTTTTTATGGAAAGTGTTGATACTCACATCCAAACTGGTGTTTTATGAAGTTGTTCTACTGTAGTCGGGAAGAGCTCATTAAATTTGGTGGAAGAACTCCAAGAAGCATACATATGCAAAGAAAAATTAAGTCAAAATGTCATGAATGTTGTTGAACTTTAAAATGCAGCAACAATCAAATTCCCTTCTGTATCTGGTGGACACTGCTGTCTTGCAAGTATCTTTGAAGAATTATTATTTCACATCATACTGAAAGAAAGACCTAAAAAATTCACAGCTCCATAAAGTCACAAGTTCCATCATCTCAATTTTCCTAGGCAAGTTCTGCAACGAGAACATGAACTCGGACCAATAGAAGTAACAGACAGGACAATTAATAAGCCTTTCATTCTGGTGCTGCAAGTGTACACGAACAAGAACTGACTCCTCATATCCCAAATTCATTCCAATTTGGGATGACATCTACATTAATGGTGGTCGTCATCATCAGATTCATATCCAGGTGGAGGTCCTCCAGGGCCAACAACTTCAAGCTGCCACACAGAAACAACAAATGATATAATGATAATCCACAAAGGGTAGTGATTGCTGCTCAAGCTACAATTCAAGCAAGGCATATAAGAACTTGAAGGCAAAGAAAACAAAGGCAGGGCCCAATAGGAAACTTTGGCACGGGGCGGTTTCAAACCTCGAACCGCCCTAAACCATCCCCGGAGGTTCCGTACCCGGCAACCTCCCCGTTGGGGATGATTATGAACCCTCTGAAAGACTCACTGGAACCGGCAATTCAACCGGGTCTGGAACCGCTATTCCAAACCTGGAACCTGTAGTTCCGACTCTCTATATATTTAAATTAAAAAAAACAAACACACACAGAAAGCAGAATTAATCGAGGGGGCGCGTGGGGAGGGATAGGAGTTGGGCTGGGGGGGTGGGGGCGCCCTCTGTATAATACAGAACAATTAAAAAAAAAAACAAAAAGTCAAGATTGTCGGCAATGTAAATGGAGAATTGAGAAGGGGGGCCTTGTACCGTGTAGGATTTTATTCGAAAAAAGAAGAAAAACAACAAAATCACCGAAATTTAGGGGGTTGAAAAATCATGGATGGTTAGAGAATGTTTGTGCATTGTTTTGCAAATTGGAAAAGTAATCGAATCGTTTTTGCAAATTGTTGGACTGTGAGGAATCATACAACTTGTTTTGTGATTTTTTATGCACGTAAGGAGCTCTATAAATATACGAGTTTGATTCAAAAAACTGTCAAACATTCAAAAGCTTATAACCACCTTCACAGATTGAGTTTTACTAAATTATCAACCATTCTCGTGTTTTAAAAATATCAGACATTCCTGTGTTTAATATTACTTATTATTTTGTAGATTATCTTATACGATAGGGTTACCCAGCAACACTTATTTATCGTGTTTGCTCTTAAATTTTCAATTCTTCTAATACCACCCCTCACATTAGTACCTACTCGTTGTTGAAAAAATCAATGGCTTCATTTTTCTTTGGTAGTCCATCAAAAAAATCGGTAAAGAAAGACAAATTAAAGACGAAGCTACCCGAGTGCCAGCAAAAGTCTACTATCAATATAGATGATGATGTTAACTGCTATGACTTTAATGAGCCTTGGGTGTCCGACTTTGATTTCACACTTGAACAATTCCCTTCGGTTCCATCAGGTTTCGAGACAGTCAATCCGGTTTACCATCAACAAGGGGACGATGATAATGACTCCCAAGATCAGAAAATGGAACAACTACCACAACATGAAGTCGAGGTTATGGCGGTTTGGATGAAGAAATACACCCCTCCATCGAGGCAAACCCATCCACAAAGCCACCTCGACAATATAAGTCTAATATGTTCACTAAACATTTTAGGAAGGTCGAAGGGCCAGATGGGAAGACTAGGGCGCATTGCAATTGTTGCAACGCAAACTATGCCTTTTCCAAGGGAGATGGATATGGTAGTCCTTCCAAACATCTGAAGTCGAAGCATCCTAGTGAGTATGGTTTGGATCCATCACAACAACAAATATCACAATTGGGTTCTAAGAAAGAAGCAAGGCTGCGACATTTCAATGAAGAACAGTATCGTGATGCCATGGTGCAAATGATAAGCAGGTTGCATTTGGGTTTTAATGCAAGCAAAAATGTAGATCTTGTCTATTGCCACCAAGAAACTCTACAAACACAAGCACCTAAATGGAGTGCTACGACAATGAAACGACATTGTCTAAAAATGTACCACAAGGGTAAGGGACAACTCTAAGCAATTTTTTCTGATCTAGATACATGTGTCTATTTGTTTCAACATTTGGACTGATAAATGGGGTGAAAGTTTGTATATGGGGATTACATCTCATTGGATTGATAGGCATTGGGTAATGCAAAAGAGATTAATTGCATTATGAAAAATGGATAGATCCCGTACAGCTCAAAACATATATGCGACAATACAGACAATTCTTGATGAGTACGGGTTGACACAAAAAAATTTTTCAATAGGATTCAACAATGCTGCAGCAAATACAGCAAGTATTTCGGACATTGAGTCGTTATGCCAACCAAAACTTGGGAGAACATTTTTTCACATAAGATGTGCATGTCGCATCTTAAATTTACGTATGAAGGATGGAATGGATTCTTTAAGAATCAGTACATCTCCCATAAAAGCTGTGGTTAACTACATTACCGACCGTTTATCTATTAACAAAGAATGGCGGAAATGGTGTGGTGTGCATGGCCAAAAGCCGAGAAAATTCAAAAAGGATGTGCAACACCGATGGAATTCGACGTACGAGCTTTTAGCTAGCACAGTACCATATAAGGAATTGCTATGTAGCTTCACCATTGCACATGTACCAAATATACCATTGCATCCCAATGAATGGAACTTCTGTAGCAACTTGTTGTAGTTGCTGAAGGTCTTCTATGATTGTACAAATGTTTTCTCCTGTGTGTACAATCCCAGTGTCCATCTCTTTTTATTGGAGACCTGCAACATCATCGGGATAATCCAACAGGTAAGATCTTATCCAATTTTGCAAATGTGTGTTAACGATATGACTCGCAAGTGGTTGAAGTATTATTGGAAAATTCCTATGATATACAACGTGGCATAGTTGTTGGATCCATGCAACAGAGTTGAGGGACTTCGTGAAGTCCTGGATTACTATTACGAACATGTGGACAAGCTGTCAGACACTTAAGACATTTATGCAATTTCTGCTAATAATGTCGTGAAAGAGACAAGTATTGTGCTGTTGAACTTATATTCTCAATTTAGTAGCACATATGGTGGACAAATACCCACCAGTCCAGCAACCCCAAGTAATGCCCTAATATCAACCACCGTGAAGAAGCCCGGAGTGGTGCTCCAATACTAGCGGTTCAAAAAGCACCATGGCATAGGCGGTAGTGGATTAGACTCAAAGATTGATAAGTAATTGAACACGGCATTCGAGTTTGGTGACATGGTGGATGCATACAATTTTGACATCCTAGACCGATGGAAACGTCACCAAGAGACGTTTCTAATACTATCTCGAATCGCTAGACAAGTATTGGCTGCACCTGCTTCAACTGTGGCAGTTGAGCAAGCATCTAGTATTGCTGGGCAACAGCTGGACGAGCATAGGTCCCTGTATGGTCCCACGACGATTGAGGCATTAGCTTGCAACCATGATTGGACTTGTGCAAAACGACGGCAATAAGACTTGAAGGACTACTCAAGTGAGGAAGAAGAGTATTTCAGTGACTTTAACTCATCTGCGGGAAGCACAACTGCGACCTCTCCGGGGACTAGTCCAGGCCAATGAGCATTGAGTTTACATTTAATCGATTGATATTATTATGATTGGTGTTGTAGTCAGGGTCAATGAACTGTGTGATTCTAGTTAGTTATTTATTGTTGTAATAGTTAGTGTGTTCATGTTGTTGCGGAGGTAATATGTAATGTTTGGCGCAATGAAATTTACTCGTCACCGTTTGCCTGTTTGTTAATCAACTACTATGTGTTTTGTAATTGTGTTTATTATTTGCTAACCATTATATTTTATTTGAAAAAATTTTAAATGTTTACTTTGAGTATAAATAAGTTGTAATTGTTGTTGTTGATTTTAGGTTTTTTTTTTTTTCATTTTGTCGAATAATTTAAAAAAAAAAAGGGTTCGCGTAGAACCGAAACCACCATAACCGGCGGTTCCGTGGAACCGTGAACCGCACCGGCTCTGGCGGTTCCGGTTTGGGTCGATTGATGTCTAAATGTAGGGAAGTATTCCAATACCTTGGAGGTATATGTGTACATTCACTACACTAGGTATAGCTGATAAACTTGCTTCTTGGAAAGCGGTTTTTTTTTTTTAATGCTCTTTTGTTATTAAGTGATACAAAGACTGGGATCACCAAGAACAGTGTCCGAATTCTAAAACAAAACACCATAATGATAAGGTTACATTTTGGATTACTACTAAGCCACGAAGATGTTAGCTTGGTTTACTTTTGTTGTCGTTAGTTTTAAGTTTTGATTTCTTGAATTGCTGTTTGAACTCACTATAGAGAAATCAATAGACACCGCTATAATTTCTAGTGATATTTGAGCCTAAGTTTGACAAGGAGTAAGATTTTACTTGCAAAAATGATCATTTGTAAGTACCTACATGGGCTGGGCTTACCCAAAGTATACTAATTGAGCAAACCTCAAATCTTGATTAATATTCAAAGGCATAGAAGCTCAAGCTCAATACAAATAGTTTCAATTTCATTGAATTATAAAGAGCCTAAAGACCACCAACGTAATTTCCATTTTTCTTTAATAATTTTTCCAAAATATGCGAGTATACCTTTTTTTCGTCCCCTCGATTCAGTTCGCTGTACCGAGCTAAATCTTCAATACGAATTGATTCAGTTCGAGAGCCATCCAAACTTTGTTCATCACAAATACAATCATTCACAATCTACAAACCAACAACTAGGGATGCAACCAGGGCGGGTCATTATAGGATACCTGGCCCGCCCGAACCGTTAAAAACCCTATAAGGTCGCGGGACGGGTTTGGAAAATTACTTGCTGACCCTATAGGGTTTCGAGCGGTTCGGGTCATTAGAAAAACCCTATGGGTAACCCGAACCCTCATAATATAAATAATTTTTAAAAAATTAAATCTGAAATTTTAAAATCACAATTATGTAATATATTTTATTATTTCTTGACTTTTAACATCTTGATCTGCACCTCCATTGTATTTAAGATATAAAGCCCTTACGAATTTCTTGTTGAGCTAACACAGTAAACATTACACACTTACCTTGTTGCTTCTTCGCTTTCCCTCTCACTATTGACATTTTGAAACATGTTTTTCTATTCTTGAGTGTTCACAAGGCACGGTTCCTACATATGATTATGTATATTTATGTAAGTGAAGTAATGTCTTTTCATCTACATTTGAAAATCTTCTTATGATAGTTTTAAACTTTTATATTTCTTAATAAAGTTGTGGCATATCTTGTAAAATTCATTCAAGCATAATTGTAACTAACTATTATGCCTCCTATAGGATAAACTTATCGTTAAATTTTGTAATTTAACTTAGTGTTGAGAAGAGGAAAAAAAAATTAAGCGGGTTGCGGGACAGGACTGGTCAGGGTCAAAACCCTACAGGGGCGGGGTTGGGTATTGAATAAAAAACCCTGTAGAGTCGCGAGGCGGGTTTAGGAAACCCTATTGGGAAGCGGGGCGGGTTCGGGTCTTATATGACCCGTCCCAAACCCGCCCTGGTTGCATCCCTACCAACAACGTCACCAATGGCATAGAACAGGAACTACGAAGTTTGTCCCCCATCAACCGTGTTTTCTTTAGCAGCTGCTCATTGCTGTTTTCCACTGGGCATAAACAAAAGTCGTCGAAAGTCCTAGAAAACTTGTCTTATCAACTCATGTTCATGCTATTCTCCATTGTCGCTGGTCTCATATATTTATGCAGAGAACTTGGCTGCCGAGATTCTCACAATTTCACTTAGCAGGTCCAGTTAAAGGGTTTGTGAAAACCCCATGAATAGAAGGTACCTCTTGAGGTGAAAAACCGAAGACGGTTCCCGTCGACTTTGCCTACCAACCGCAATTTAATCTGATCTTTTATGGAAAGTGTTGATACTCACATCCAAACTGGTGTTTTATGAAGTTGTTCTACTGTAGTCGGGAAGAGCTCATTAAAGATGGTGGAAGAACTCCAAGAAGTATACATATGCAAAGAAAAATTAAGTCAAAATGTCATGAATGTTGTTGAACTTTAAAATGCAGCAACAATCAAATTCCCTTCTGTATCTGGTGGACACTGCTGTCATGCAAGTATCTTTGAAGAATTATTATTTCACATCATACTGAAAGAAAGACCTAAAAAATTCACAGCTCCATAAAGTCACAAGTTCCATCATCTCGATTTTCCTAGGCAAGTTCTGCAACGAGAACATGAACTCGGACCAATAGAAGTAACAGACAGGACGATTAATAAGCCTTTCATTCTGGTGCTGGAAGTGTACACGAACAAGAACTGACTCCTCATATCCCAAATTCATTCCAATTTGGGATGACATCTACATTAATGGTGGTCGTCATCATCAGATTCATATCCAGGTGGAGGTCCTCCAGGGCCAACAACTTCAAGCTGCCACACAGAAACAACAAATGATATAATGATAATCCACAAAGGGTAGTGATTGCTGCTCAAGCTACAATTCAAGCAAGGCATATAAGAACTTGAAGGCAAAGAAAACAAAGGCAGGGCCCAATAGGAAACTGCGTGGAGGGATGCCTGGCTTTTTTTTGGTTAATTGGATGCCTGACACATGCATTAGCATATTATGTCCAGTCAAGTCAATTATCAATCTAATTTTGCTAAAAAAGAGATTGGCAATAAAGCACAAGTGCATAGCACTTAGGAAAAGGAAGAAGGGTATGGTAGCACCAGCAAAGTTATATATGTCACATGTATAAGAAAATACAATCTTATCACCCATGTTTGGGATAAATCTCAATTAAGTCTTCTGATACAACCTTAGGGCAATTGGAGGTATATGTATTGATTTTTCTGCCAAAGTTCAGAACAAATCACCCTCAAAAAATGAAGTCAATCAAATTGTAATGCTCTCATTACAAAACAAAGAAATTTCCTGACATCCATCTGTGTTACTGCCCTCATTATAAAGACACTATTAAACAAACTGTTTACAACTAAACCAACTGCTTCCATAACAGGAAAAACTAGAAAAATGTAGAGGGGGCAAAAGACGTAAATGAAAAATTGACATTTTACATATGTGGTTGTGGGAACTAAACTGACTTCTCTATTGTGTGTGCACATATATGCCATCATGTTTCAAACAAGAAAAGGACCGCACAAGGGGACAAAAGTTGTAAATGAAAAGTCGAACACTTTCTTACCACAAAGTATTGAGAGCACACAGGGCATTCATGAGGCTTGTCTTTTCTCAGCCAGAACCAGACAGTATCATGTTCATCCTCTTCAAGTAAGAAGTTAAAAGCAAAAGTCAAACAAACATATTTTATACATGCAATTATTTATGAAATTGTGCTGTCCAAGCACTATTTATAAGTTTTCCATTGTATATAAAGCCTACACGAAATATGACAATGATAAGGACCTACCGCCTTCACCACCAACACATGCAACTATTCTCTTGTTATAGTAGGACTTAACGACAGCTGGAGCTTCCTGCAGTCGAAAAGATTAAGTCATAATATCAAAATGGAAATAAAAAGAGAAGACTTGAGAAAATAGGAATTTGCAACACGAATGGCATAGCCCACAAACTTTGAGCCATAGTATGACAAACATTAGCAAGATTACTGGCGAAAGAATTTTGAACCAAGGCAGAAACCTCCATAACAAAAAGTCTAGTTCATGAGCCAGATCATGTCAAATGTAGCATATCTATTGGATCTGTCAAACACCCAATCTTTCTCATTCACCCCCAATAAAAGTTTATATCCTCCTCGACACAACAGAAGAGGTCAAAAATAGCAAATTACAAATGTTCAACAAAGATGCATCCAATGTGATATCTTATAAGCCTAGCACCTCAGTGAATTTTCCTATGGCTGTTGCCAGGAACTTCTAAGTTCTAATCAAAAGAAGAAATCTCTGAGACATGAAGTGTTTCAGGATTTAACATTACATAAAAATTAGGCATGGAACTAGCTTAAGCCTCATTTTGGGGGGTGGGGGAAACTACTGAAGTTATGCACAAAATTCAAGAACCTATGAGATTGTGCACAATTACGGAGTTAAATGTTCACTACTTCCTGATGCACTGTTCCATAATTTTTTCAGCACAATACTTCTTTTCTTCTTAGTTTTTGCTGGTGGGAGTTGAAGGGCACACGATTTATAAATATAGTATAAATGAAAAATTAATTATCATCCATGGCATGCCTATTCATTAAGGCTTTTCTTTTAGCTGTACAGTAATAATGAAATGCTAAATATCTTGACAAAATCATCCACACACAAGTCTTATGATTTTAATACTCAAGCATTCATCAACACAAGCGGCTTATTCAGGGTCATCGCATTATAACATTACCAGCCTGAAGCTTTAGTAATGTAGAAAGGAAGACTCACCTTTGTACCAAAAGGACCTACAGGATGGTCTATCTCATAAAGATCTCTTCCCTGCATAGGGGGGAGAGAGAAAGAGAAAGCAGTAACTTCAGCAAATTATCATGCAACGGTGCAGACTACTACAATGCTAAGCAAGCTAGAGTTTAAAAATTAAACATAAACTCGTCAATCAATTTAACACCTCCAGCTCAGCTTCAAGCTCCTCTCGCTCATGCCCAGTTGCAATGGGCATTACATCCTCAACCTTCTTCTTTGCAGGAGTTTCTGCAAGAGCATCACATGTCTTTCACCAACAAATTTTCTGAGTAACATTGACGTAACTTAAACAATTTTACATTCAAATACATATATCAGATCGTGATGAATTCCAGCACCATCAACCTAGCATAAGTCAAGGACATGAAGAGAAATTATACATGTAAGATCATAAAAATTGACAACACTTTCACATTGGTCCTTCCACCCAAATCTGTTATAAAAGATACTTTAGTGGACACTTCAGTAGCTCAATGAGAATTCTTAATTATTGAAGGACTCAATCACACCAATGGATTGAAAAAGCAGTACAAGTCTCTGTTATATTTATTCAGTATTAACTCTACATCGCTTCCAAACAAAATTTAATCCACTTCAGCTACGCATTACGGTCACAATAACATGTCTCGCACCAACTAAGGCAAAATTTAATCCACTTCAGCTCGCGCATTACGCAATAACACGCCTTACACAAACTAAGGCAAATTCAGAAATCTAAAGTCCGAAAATTTGAATTCACTGCTAAATGTCTTAATCTAGCTTAGACACTACATACATGAATAAAATCCAATTAGCTCCAAAAATCGAATGGCACATCTGTATGATATAGAATAACAAATAACTCAACAAAATCAAATCCTTGAATCAAAGAATTTCAATCCACTCTAGCTCAATTGGACCGAGCATTACTGTCACGAGCACATTATCTAACACAAACTCAGGCGAATTCGAAAATCTTGAATCTGAAACAGGATTCCATTTCATAAAGATAATACTAAATCTCTTTATCTAATTACACTATATACACTGAAGATAATCCAATTAGCTCCAAATTAGAAATTGCGAACAAGTTCAACACCGAATAACACATAATTCAAGAAAATTAAACTCTATATTCACTCCAGATCATGTCAAGAAATCTAAATTGAGCAAAGAATCCAAGTAAAACCTCATTAACAAAGAGCCGATGCCGATAAGAAGAACTTACCGGATTCTGAGCTGAAGTGGCGGCCGATGATACGTGACGAAGTAGTGAGCGATCGGTTCGCGAGCAGCGGACCGGCAGCGGCCAGAGCAGAGCGGCGAGTGGCGGCTGTGGAGGTGGAGGATGAGATGGCTAGGGTTTTGAGATTTGAAGTAACAAGTCTTCTCCACATAGTGAGATGAGATATGACTTATTGAGATCTCAGGTCAGGCCCTGACTGTTGGTTTAGGAGGTTTTGTTTTCTCTCTCTAAATCCTTGTTCTATTTTCTCTCTCTACTGGTATTGTTGATTGAAGAAAGATGTAAATGATGGCTTAGCTAGTTTTTACGCTGCAGTAAAAAGCCTAGTTGCATTGGTTTAGTTAAAAAAAAAAAATAAAAAGCCTAGCTGTTTTGTCTTTGTTAAATTAGGCATGTGCTCGAATAAATCAATTTCTAAGTTATATTTAATAATTTTTTTTCTTAGAATACAAATAAATTCTTAAATTTCAATTAGGTGTACAGGATAATGGAGGGTTCAAATAATAATATTTTAATAAAAAAATTATAAAAATGCAACTATAGAAAATACTCAAAAAATAAATAAGTTAAACTTTTTCTAGAAAAAAACAAGTTTAGATTAAATTAAACTCGTCTTTTCAACATATATATTCAATACAATAAAAATTGAATATAAACTCATGTTTAATATCTCTATCCTCCATTGAAAAACCGCTAAGTTTCTAAACCAAAATAAGAAATAAAAGTAAAAATAAATCATAAAATTATAGACTTAAAAACTATAAGATGGTTTATTACAAACTTTAAAATAGTGTTTTTATGAGTTTGAAATAACATCACACAGGCCCATTATAGGATTCAAAAATTAATACTCAAAATCGGATTGAGGAAGGTAAAGATGAGTTTTATTCATTATTGCAATAAGCAAATTAAACTCATCTCTTAAAAGAATGAGTTTTGTGTAATTGTATTGGCAAAGTAATCCTAATATTTTCAAAAGATAAGTTTAATTTGTCTATTTTTAAATTATTTTTTATAGGTAACTTTTTTATAATTATTTATTAAAATATTTTTTCCTTATCCAAACTATGGATATGTGTAAGGTTTTAAAATGTTTATAACTAAAGGTATTGTTTACAATATTTGAAAATTTAGGAAGTGTATTTGAAACACCCAAAATCTTGCTTAGTTAAGCTAAAATTATAATAATTGAGTAGTATAAAAAGTGAATAATTTTAAATTTAGTTTAGAAATTTAATTCAGATAGATCAATTGAATAAATCAAGTAAATTATAAGATATAATTAGATAGATTGACTTAATTAAATTAGTAAATAAATATAATTAAAAATTGAGATTTCAAATATCCCTTTCAAAATTATCTAATTGTTTTTTCTATCTATTTCAGCAAATTGAATTTCATAATCTCTTCCAATTTTTCAAATATGACTCATTTTCTTCTATATCAAATCCTAAACTCTTAAACATTCAATTTAAATGTTTAAATAAGTTCCTAAACCCTTTAACTTTAATTTAACTTTCATTTCCTAAATCCAATAATTTGTAAAATCAACAGCTTATATAAAAATATCAGTTTCTAAACCGAGACCCAAATTAAATATCAACTTCTTACAAATTTAATCCATAAACTAGATTTTTATTACAAGTTATTACATTTTATTATACAATTCTTAAATTTCTTTCTAATTATTTTTTGTACTTAAAATAAATATCTAGAAAGTTTCTCCTACTCATAAATATCTTTTATTTTCTTTATTCTTATCCTTTTCTCTCCTTTTTGCTTTTCTTCAATGCCTTCTTTTCTTTTCTTTTCCTTACTTTTCAGTTCCCTTTCTTCTTCTTCTCCTCTTGCAAATTTCAAGGTTAAATCTCAATTCAAGGAAATTATAGAAAAAATAGAAGATGGGAAACAAGATAAAAGATATAAATTAAGCATAAAGAAGCTACAACAACTAACGAAGAGTAGTTATAGAGAAGATCAAATTTCATGTGTTTGCTAAAAAGATAAGTATAGTTTTTTTTTTTTCCTTATTTTGATTGTTGTATATGCTTGTATATGATGAACAGATGCTAGATATAAGTAGGGTTGTAATAAAATTTGGTAGATTAATGAGATATGAACTTATAACTAAAAACTTAGGTTGTGTTTATACATGGATAGATAAATGGTTGATGAGATGATTTGATGAAATATGTAGTAAAAATATGTAATATGGATGTTATAAATGATGATTCTAAGTTTGTATACCGATTATAAGATTTGGTATGTTGAAAATTATGTAAAACAAGTAGTTAAGTGGGTTGCGGTTTTGAAGAAAACGAACAGAGCAAACAACATGAGGGGAACACGGGGAGTTGTGTTAAGCCATGCTCCTTAATGTTGCTTAAAAACACATGATTTTAACCTACCTGAGAAGAATCATGGCTAGAACACAACTTGCCTTACCCAAACATGCTCCTCTCTAACCTCAAAATACCCAAAGAAGACATATTTTTCAAAATAGTACGGCCAAGTATACAAGGTAATGTATCTACCTGTGCTTCTTTCTGGTCTCAAAACCCAACCAACTCTAAAAGAACATGGGAAATACATGTTCCCATGTACCTCCCGTATACTGTTCCAACCCCTTTATATCTTCACCAATTCTCATGCAAATTGTATGAAACTTGACCTGCTTCATCCCTTAATCTTAAGTAACCTTTTAAGACCTTCAAAAGACAAATCTAGCAAGTACAAATACCCCAATTATGATGTATATCAAACAAACACATTAAGCTCGAAATGCCTCACCCAAACTAAAGTAATCCAAACTTCATAAAATGGAATAGATGAATGATAGTCAATATGATATGTTAAATAATTTATACAATTAGAAAAGAGATAAGTGGATTTATAGATTTAATAATTAGTTCGAATAAACATAGAAGTTAAGTATAAAATGAACTTAGTTAATTAACCTAAGTTCAATTTGGCTTAATGAATCTAAAAAACTATAATGAAATAGATTAACTAAGATGATAATAGATATATGATAATGACTTAGTAAGATAGCTAGATATGACTTAGTAATTTGATTAAATGATTAAGTTTAATTAACTTGGTTAAAATTAAATTAATATAGGCTTAATAATTTGTGATTCACTTAGATTAATGTGTTAGGTTAAACTATAAATAATAAGGAGAATATGTTGTTTCAAATAAATATTTTCTTAAAAGTTAATAGTTTATTTAAAACTTGAAATTGAATAATAAATAATGATGATTTTATAGAAAATGATTCATAAACACGAGAAAAGAAATAATTTGACAGATAATGAAGAACTGCGAGGTTCTTACTTAGTGTCTGATCAAATAAGTTTTAATATAAGTTTAATGTAAATAGATAATTAATTTAAATGCTTATATAAGTTTATATTTTTGAACAATATATGGATAGCTGATCTATCCTCTATTTTGTTTGGAATGTATACATTAATAAGGTACAGTAACATATTTGTTGAATACTGGGATAGCCATATTAAAATGAATCAAGCTTAAAGACGACCAAATAATTAAGTGTTGCTTATGCTTATATCGTTTAATCCGGTCCAAGAAGTGATAACCTTGTCCGGAGCTGATACAGTAGTTAGGCGCTTAGGCCACCTCCTACCATGATGCAATGGTATGCCATGATGGAATGTCAATTTATAAGTGGCAAGTAACTGATAGGTCAAACGGTATTGGAATAACATCTACTTAGGCTCAAAAGCATGTAGTATAGTATGGCTCCCATTTATAGGGCCAGTTGAACTGTATTATATTATGAATTGAGATAACTAGAGATTCGTAACGACCGTGAACCCTATATAAAGCTATTTTCTTTTTTTAAATTAGATTTAGGAGATATAAATACCTGGTACTTATATCAACCCTTAAGCAATTGCTGGTACTTAGGACCCCAAAATTCCTAAAGGCAGGATTCAGAGTATGAATGCTCTAATGTTGCTTCTTTCACTTTAATTAAAGATAATATGTCATGCCTCGAATTTGGTTCAAGGCATGCCAGCCGCCATGTATAACACTTACGCATTATACGTTAAGGCTGACCTAATCTACAGTTTATCGTGATCGTTGCTAAACAAATTTTAGATTCTAAAATCGTTGAACTGGATTTTGAAAACAACTAGAGTTGTAGCAGAAAAGAAATACATTTCTTTAAAATGATTTCCGAATAGGCTACTTTCTTGAGTAGACAATTACATATAATAAAGTAAATTTCTCAAAATGATTTTCAAATAGACTACTTTTGTGCGTAGACAAACGTTTATAAATAAATATCATACTATCAGGTGTCTCAAAGTACACAGTGTTTAATATAAAAAAATACAACCATGGGCTCATAGATATGCCCTCATCAAATCATAAGTTTGAAAAGATGATCAATAACTTTTACTAATAGCATAAATAGTTTAATGTTCTTGGGCACTCAAATCGTTAACAAGCTCCTTTAGAGTCGTCCCATACCCGATAATCACAAGCATCCAAATCATCACCTGAAAAAGAAAGGAATGAGCTGAAGCCCAGTACGACAGCAACACAAGCACACACGAGATGGGTGCACACGCCTATTCTATATGCAATGCAACAACCAATAGTTTAATCTTTAAATTAAAGTGCGACAAACAACAGTGGAGCACTCCACTCCATCAACACGTTGGAAACTTGGGGGTCCTGAGCAGCAGCAACTACTCAGGGGGTTGATTTAGGTAGCCCGAATACCTATATCTCCTACCTCTACAAGTAATAGCCTCGTATGGGGGTCACAACCGTTACGCATCTTTACCTATCACAGTCCATAATATAGTGTAGCTCAAGCGGCCCCATAAACGTGAACCACACTACATTCCTTCTCTTTGATCCAGGTAGACGTTATCCCACTACCATTCCCTTCATTAGCTACCCGCCAAGCCACCCATGATGGCCTAAGCGCCTAACTACCGTACTAGCATCGCCTAGCAAGGTTGCCGCAACTCGAGCCAGGTCTCAAAAACGGTCACACATAAGCAGCAAGCAATCATTAAAGTCGTCTTTAAGTATTAGTTCATTTAGCATGCCTACTCTAGCATGCAACACACAAGTCACTACGTACCTGGTATAAAATCTGTGCTCTAAACAATCAGAAGATAGACCAGAAGATAAAGCAGAATGCAGACTCTTAACAAATATCTGCTTCAAAGATTAATTCATAAAGCATTTGAATCAATTATTAACTTATATCAAACTGGTATTAACTACTTAGTTTTCTAACAAATATACATTTAAAACAACATACTTCTCTTATTATTCATGGTTTATCATATTATAATTATCTTTAAGCCATTTACCAGTTATTTGGATCATATAATAGTTTACTAGTTAGATTAACAGATAAGTATAAATTGTTGGTCTTTGTAGAATTTACAAACTAATACTAGTTAATAAATCTATATTAGCTTAATTTAGCCAAGTCGAAATAGAATTAATCATTCAAATTCATTCTAACTTGGTATACTAAACCCATTTTATGGTAATTAGGTTCTTAAAATGGTAATTTCAATAACATATCCTATAATCAATCTAATAAACTTTTTATTAAGTAAAATAACTCATTTAAAATATAATTATTTTATTTATATCATTTATAATATATTTTTACATCTAAATAGGTTATGGAATTTAAACTAGTTTACTATTATGTTTATATTATGTTAAAAGATCATATTTATTCTTATTTTATTAAATAAATTCCTAAAATCAAAATAATTAATTATTTATCTTAGAATTAATATATTATTTACATTTATTTTATTAGAATCAATTTTCCTAAAATTTCAATATTTTCATTTCCTATAGGGAATAATGTGCGCCCAAACTATAATAAATCGATTCACTATCTTAAACTCCAGTTCTTGAGCTCAAATTTTTATGCAATCTTACTAGCACATATATTTTCATGTTTATAAGTTCATTTGGCCTAAAATAATTAGTTAATTGGGTTTTAATTTGATTAACACAAAACTGTCCAGAACAGAGCATATGCAGCGACGACCGATCGGTTTGATCGGATTTGACCATTAACCCGATCGGTTCTTTACACAAAATTAAAGTAGACATCTTAAGCTTTCAAAACGTCGTAATTTCATCCAAAAAGAAGAAAAAGTCACCAGTTCGCCATATGAATCACGCCACCACTACTGGCCGAAACACTGTTTTGCTGTTTGCTATTTTGAAATTTAATTTTTAAAAATAGTGAATGTATTTCAAAAATCACGAAAATTTACAATTTGTATATAGACATGTTAAGCTAGCATTTTTATACATGTCATTTAAAAATAATTTCATTTAATATTTTAATTAAATTTCACAAAAGTATATGCAATAATTAATTCCAGCAAATTATATTATCATAAATCAATTCATCAACATGTTTAACTTATCAGACGCACATTCCATAAGATGATATATCATGCTCACATGCTTATATGCATATATTGGTCATAATTTTCAGTAATTTAACTGCATGACATGCCTTTTATATATAATATTAAGCTTATATGTCCATTTGATTCATTTTCCAACATTATAACTTATTAAAACTAAACCAAATACACACATATAATCAACATATTAGATCAATCATATACCATACATTAGACACATCATACTTATATATTTATATATATGATAATTTTATCAAAACAACATTTATACATATATTTATGGTATTCGGTTTGTAAGAAAACATATATCTATATTTACCAAAACCTTATTATTATTAAATCTATGTTGATATCACCATCTAACAATAATTTCAACAACAAAGATACAATAATCACACAAATTCACTAATCAAATTAACATTACTTACTTGAATTGTGAAATAATTAGCTAAATCTTTACTACCGTACTCCTTAAGTTGATATAGTTTCTTTAAGCTAATTTTCCTAGCTTCGACCTTTCTTTGAAAATCATCTAAAAATTGGTTGAAATAGAGATTGGATTTGGGGAAGAAATTGAGTGATTGGATGGTAGAGAAATCATGAATTTCTTTGCCTATTGGATGCTAGATTTAAAGAGGAATTGTTGCAGAATTCTTGTAGAATTTTTGTGGGTTTTTAGAGTGAATTCTTGAGAAATTTTAGGGGTTGGGGGTTGCTAGAAGAAGTAGGGGATTAGGGTTTTCCAAATGGGTATATTTATAGTATTTTAGGTCTTGAAATTTCCATTAGGTTTAGGGGCTTTTTGGTCATTTTGCTTGATTAATTGAGGGCATTTTAGTCCTTTCTTAGGTGTAGAAAACTTCTTGAAGTAGTTAAGGTTACTTTGGTCTTTTCATACACTTGATTTTTTTTTTTTGTGTTCACATTGTAGATATTTAAGGGGCAAGTTAGTCATTTCATATGGTTGAAATTCTCTAGAGTTTAGGTTTTTATAATGTGTGTAATGGTGCATGGAATAAGTATTGTCTCATGGGCTTTGATGCATGGGCTTTTGGTCTTGATCTTTGAATAATTGGGCTTGATATTATGTTAATGGGCTTAGGGTTTTAGATGATGAATTAAGATTTTAGGTTATGGATTCTTGGAAATTAGAAATGGATTTAGTAAGAAAAGAAAGTTTGCTAATTACATTAGAAATTGAGTATAGGAAATCTAATTAAAGAAAAATCAATATCTTACTTAAATTTAGGGTTTTAGGGGTTTAGATTTGAATAAAAAATATTTAGTTTTAAATTTCTAAGATTTAAGGAGTTGAAATTTAGGCTAAAATGTCTAAATTTGATATTTAGGGTTTTAGATGGTTAAACTTGATTAATAAAGTTCATTTGATAATTGAAAAGTTTTGATTAATTTGAATTTGTTGAAATAGCCAATTGATGTTGCTTAATAGGTTAAATTGGGCATTTATGACATTAGAATATATATTCTCAATTAAATTCCCTTATAATTTCTAATTATGTTAAATTATCAAATTTCTCACTTACGCGATTAAGGTTTCTAATCCCAATAGGTCAAATTAGGGTATTGCACTCAAAAGACTCAAAAAATTCTAAATTTCATGATTACGCATTCAGAATTTTTATTTGAATTCTAGTTTTGTAAATATTAATCAGTTTTTATTTCTATTGCGTATATTTCAATCCTAGTGATTCATCTTTAAAATATTGTTTACTATCTAATAAACCCTAATAATTAATCAGGTCATACTACACTTGATATTTATAACCTTAGGTATATAGTTAGTGAGTTATTGACTTGAGTCTGATCTAAATATAGATTAAGATTTTATTTTAGTGAATTAGGAATTTAGATAATTCAACTTGAGAAATTAGTTTCAAGTCTATGATTGAAAGGAATTGAATAGCTTGGTATGTTGGAAAGAGGAAATTGATGTAATTTGATAAGTTGAAGTGGGTATTTGTGGTATTGGAATTTCTAATTTCGATTAAATCTATCTACTAATCCAATTATATTAAATTTTCTAATTATATTCTGTCATTTATAAAATTCAATTTAACTAAACTATCTAAACTCAATTATTAGGTTAAATTTAAAATAAGATTCAAAATTACCTGCATTTTCATATTATTTAATTATAACATTTCTAATTTAGGTTAGTAAAAATCGGGGTATTTCATAATATCTTATATGTTGGATGCATTATATTAGATTACACTTGTGTGTCATTTCATGTGTGTTTATGTTATTATTGCACTACGTTTCGACTTATTGTTGATATCTTTCTAGGTGTTGATCAACTGATGATGATGATTTGGTGACATTGATGATGGTGATGTTGATGATGATGATTGATATGGAAGTATAGGATGACTCAGGAGAATTTGTTGAAGAGTGAGACGAGTTAAAATCATTGGATTTTATTTTGTTTTCATTTTACTTAATAACTAGATTTATTCTTTTGGAACTTATAGTATTCCTTTAAGGGCTTAGTTGAGAAGTTTATGTTTTGTAATAAACTTTAAATGTTTTGTTCTACCAACAAGTAAAGGCATGTGAGATACCTTATGGTATGGTTTGTTTGTGAAGGTTGATCGATTCATGTGAGTAGATTTAGAAATGTTTTTATAAGTTTGTTTTTACAGTTACTAAATTTAGTTATTTCTAAAATCTATTCTAACGATTTTGATAATTAAAATTGGCTAGCAAATATTTGACATAAACAACATCTCTTAAGAACACTTATGTGTGTAATACGTAAGGTATTACATGTGGCGACTTTACACGCCTTAATAAAATTCCAGGGCATTACAATATTTACATCTAAGTTAAAGTGTAAAAGAATTATTAATAATTTTTCATTTTCTCAATTTAATGATAATTAACATTTTGCAATTATTTTTTTTTTTGCCCAAAAACATTTTGCAATTAGTTAACATTGGTTAATAGCCCTTATGATGCACACACAAAAAAAAAATTATTCTTGTATAATCATCCCTTTGTTATAAAATGAATAGTTAAAACATATTTTTTAAAACCCAAACTGTTCATCTTATGATATAGTAATTCAAGCAAGTTTATATAATTCTTTGGTTGCATTAATTATATAACATTATAATCCTTTTTATTTTTTTATTTATTTTTAATTGCTATTTATTGCAACCTTTTGGCTTTGGAGGAGGAATGACTAACACTAGTTATACTTACTAACCAAGTTTTTTCTTTTTATGTTTTTTTTAACCCAATTACTATTTGGGGAATGTTTATTGCGTCCATCCTATTGGGATATTAATATTCATGCCATTAAGTTTTAAATAATAATGAAACCAACCCAAGTATGAGTTAGGTTATGTAAATTGCAAAGTTCACGATCAGCTAAAAAAAATTTGTAAAGTTCGCACCTAACTCATGACCTTTAAGATTTTTCAAAATTTGGTAAAACCCTATAGTGTCTTTTTCACTATTTTCATTACGGCTCTAACAAAAATTTTATAAACTCATAACCCAACCCCACACGCCCCAACTTCATTAGTTTTCTCTCTCTTTTGTTTTTAATGATCAAACATATTGTAGATAATTTTTAGGGTTTAATACGTGTCTACCTTCCTATAAAAAAAATTATTAATATATAAGTTGGACGAAATTAATTACCAATATACACTTGCTAAATCCCGTCTAAAAAATAGGATAAAAAATTTATATACAAATCACGATATTAAGTTTTAATATCATACCTATATCACGTTTAATAAACACAATACATCATTTTTCTAAGAATATCTTGTTTTAGTCCGCTATATACATGTAGCATTAAATGTCACTAAATCTTTGTGCAAATGTCTCATTTCAAAAGTCAACAAAATTCAAAATCAACTTTTTCTCTCTCACTCTCTCTCATCCTGTTATCTCCCCTCTCTCTCTCTCTTCTTTTCCACCCTCTCTCTTTCTCTCATCTTTTGTCTTTTTTTATCATCTCAATATATCATGTCTTATAATTATGATATAAACAATATTGCGATTATAAGATGCAATATATATATAAGTATAATATTTATTTTCATATCATGTTTATAGGAGGATATTTTGATACTGTATATTGGTAATTATTTCCAATTTGAATTTATCTGAGTAATTATTTTCAACAAGTGCCTTAAACTAAAATTATTTCTGATTTTCAAATGATTAACCTATAATTATACTAGCAAATATAGTAAAAACCATATTGTCTAAATAGATGTCAAATCTTGTAATTTTAAGACATAATATTAATAATATATTGATCACATCACTAAGTCACTTTTTTGTTAATAAGTGACATGTAACACAATATATAGCAAATACGTGTTAAACAACAACAATAAATATATATTTTAATATGTTTAATGAGTAACATTATATTTATGTGATTGATTACTTGATATGCAATTTGGATGAGATAATGTTAAAATAAAATTCATAAAAAGTAAAATAAGAAGAATATTTGAATTTTAAGAAAAAAAGAAAAAAAAAACAAATGAATGGATAATTAAGAGAATTAATGAAAGGATGAGTTGATAATAAAATCCAATCTTATTAATTAATATTCATCCACAGTGCTTATTTTTTTAGTAGGTTTTCCATGGGTTATGCCTAAACTCAAAACTTAGCCTAATACCTTCAAGGTTTCAAAATAATACCACCTTCAAATTTTTTATTAGGTCTTAAGTCAAGTATTTTATAACTACTACACCAATTACATCCCTAATTTTAAATACCTCGGCACTTATTAGTTCATGATAAAGTAATACCATTGATTTTTTTTTTTCATGATGGAAGAAAAAATTACATGTGTCTATCATTTATTTATTTAATTTCTAACAATAGTTATAATTTATAAATTGAGCATATATAAATTAAAAATAAAAGGTCATGCAAATGGTACCTATAATACAAATTATTCACTCCATTATTTATCGTTTAACTATGTATTTAGCATTTTTTCATCTACAACACCACAACCATTCTTATCTTTTTGAAGCTATTTATTATTGAGTTATGTGGAGTGATGTTACAAAGAAGACAATATATATATATATATATATATTATTTAGTAATTCTCTATATCAATCATTCCTTTTTAACGTTCAAGGATTAAAAGATAGTGGGAATGCCCAATTTGATACCTAAACTTTGATAAAAGGTTAATTAGGTACTTAAACTTTAAAAAGTCTAATTTCATACTCAACTAAACTTTCCATACCTCTAAACATTATCTTACTTAACATCATTGAATGGTTGTCTAATACCTATCCATTACTTAAATAAACAATAAAAGAGGAATTTTAAGTAGGATAATATTTAAGGGCATGAAATATGAAGGTTGGTGAAGTGTCTGCACTCATTAATTTTCATCACCTCAAGTGTGTGAAGAAGAAAAATTCCTAAGCTTTTATTTTCTCAAGTGTGAGAAGAGAGAAAAACTTCCTAAGTTTTTCTTCAGTGTTAAGTTCCACACCCTTAAGATTCAAGACTTTGAGACATGGAAGAAGCAATGGAAATGGAGACAATAGCTAATCAAGGGTGGCATATGGGCCATTAAAAAATTCTAGAGGAAGTTCTTTTAGAAAACCATGGAAAACGTATGGAGGGAGAAGTTGATGTGCATAAGGCTCTATCATGTTGCTAATAGTAAGAGACAAATATAGACATTGAACCTTATATTTAATCGAAGCAATGTTAATCCACTCATTAACTATTGTAATGTCCTTCAATTCTTCCAAAGAGAAGTGAAGATGGAAGGTAGGTAAAGAAGATGAATCGTGAAACCTGAAAGCTCTTTTGAAAATGTCCATAAACTAATCCCTCTCAGTTGTAGATATATTAATAGTAAGAACTGTGTAGTCAACAGTTGATAACATGCTGGTCCTTGCGGTATCTTTCAATAGAAGTAATGATAGGATCTAAAGTAGAATATCTTCAAGTAAATCATCCAACTAAGTATTCATCAACCTTGCAGCTTCCATGTTTATTCCTTCTATTATCAACAATATTAATCTAAAAAAAGAACACACAATATAGCTTTTAAATTATTAAACCAAATAAAAGAAACTGACTATGATTTGATACCCAAAAGAAGAAACTCAATGAAGAAAACAATAAAAATACAAGACATTACTTTAAGAGAGCAATAAAAGAAGTTGTCATAAAAATTATCTTCATTATATATAAAACAACATCGTATTAGGTTTTCTTGCTATTTAATCTATCTATAATTACTATTAATAATATCTATCCAAAATTTATGTTTTAACTTTGTGAAGAAAAAGAAGTAACAATACCAAAAAGATAACCGATATCGAGATGAAGAAAGCTCTTTATTTTTAGATCCATCTAGGAACTTCCTACTTTGGTATTGCATCCATAGCACCTCCAAGTAGCTCCTCTTTGCAATCAAATGGCGAAGCAAACTTGAATTAATGTCAAGTTATTATTGTTGCTGCTATTGTTGTTATGGTAGTCAAATGAAGAATTCAAAGCCCTCGGATTGTTAAATGTGTTATCTTTCCTAACAAACATTTGATAGTTGCCAATGTTGGATTGTTGAAAGAAATTCCCCGCCATCATGCCTCCTTGATTATGAGTGTACTCATTCTGCAGTTAAATCCTCTATCAGGATGGTTTTGGTCCTCTATACTAACATGGTTATTGTTCCCATGGTTTATGCCTTTGTTGACTTGAATGTTGCTATCATAGATGGGCATGAGATCGTTGATCACCCTTTGTCCATCTTCTGGAACCTAAATCTCTAATAGGTTAAATGGGGTTGAAATTAAAGTAGTCATTGAAGGAGCTGGCTTGGATTAAAAAAAAAGGTTGTGGTTGAGTTTGGGTTGGGGTGAAGATAATTGGCTTAAATCTCATTAACCTAAAAATTCAACCCTCTAAACTTAGTTAAGCTGCTCATGTATAGGCAGTTCAATTGATGATTGTCCCTAAATGTTCTATTAGGAAAGCCAAGCTAGAGTTCATTATAAGACCATTACACGAATCCACATATAAGTATTGAATTTGCAGTAATCAATAAAAGTGATGTATGAAGTCATCAATTATAAATATTGTGTGATAAAAAAAAGTTAAGGGTTATGCTGAATCCTATGTTAAATCTAAGCATGATCTTCTTATTCCTTCTAATTTTACTCTCCAATTCCCTACACTTCATTTGCTATTTAGTTATATTATTATTATTGATTATCTTGCTAAATATTGGTTAAAATCGAAAAATGAATAAATTTTGTGATAAACTTAATTTACTCGTCATAAGTATAATCTAGTATAATTTTAATAAGATCAACTAGGAAGGGAAAAAAAAGATACCTTAAATATTTGACTTGTTTTCTTACTAAAATCTTCCTTATCCATATACTATTTCTTAAAAGTCATGTTAACCAATTTCAAATTCTTTACTTTAAAAGAGAATTTAATTGGGAAAGAAAGGTGGACTATCATTACATTACAAGAAGTAACGAAATAAATAACAAATTTTCTCTCATATTAAAATGTATTATGCAAAAATAATTATATTTTATTTGGAAAAATAAAACAATATATTCAATTTTAAACACCTTAAGCAATACTATAAGTAGCAGGGAGTACGGAAAAATCTAACTAGTTTGAGACCAAGTAAAGGCATTTTCTCTCTTTTTTTTTTTTCATTTGATATTTGGATGATTAAGTTAAAAAAAAAAAAAAAACAAAAGAAGTGCTTTAGGTTATCTCCTCTTTTTCTCCTCCAACTTTTCTTCTACTTCCATATTTGCATTTCTTGGTAAGTTTTTTTTTTTTTTTTTTTCTAAGCCACACCAATTACTTATCGGTACTATCCCTTCATCCCATCTTTTCACTCTACTCGGTTTGATGCTAACCTTTACTTGCTTTATCATATGTTGTGAATCTTATAGTGTAGGGTGTGTTTCCTTTTTTTTTTCTCTCTCTATCTTTATTTTTTCATCTTTATATGAGTTTGTTTCTAGGTAGTAAATTAAATTTCTTCTCAAGAATTGTTTGTGTCAAAAGAGACACGTATAATATGAATTGAGTTTTTGCACTCGATTCTCTTCACTTGGGTTTTAAGGAAGTGCTTTATAAAATGTTTAAAGCAATTGTTTTCATCAATCTTATCAAACCCTACTTGGACAATTAACCTGGATATGTTTTAGGATAAAGGGTCAAAGAGTTGAATCAAATTCAATCAAGGATCAAAAACTCAATATAAAAATATATAAAATTATAATTTACATTTAAAAAAAATAATAAATTATGTTAAGTTATAAGTTTCACTTTCATTTTTCTTATTTTGCGATAATATATCCACTCAAATTAATATATAAAATATGACATTAATCCATGAATCTTTACACATAAACTAATAATTATTTTTCCAATCAATATTTGTTTCTTGGGTTCTCAAGAGCTTATATATAAGATGTTTCTTGACAGTTGAAATAATAATTATAGTAAGGCATGTCACAAATTCCACCTCTAATGTTTATATTGTTAAGCTTGAAAGATATTGCCTACTAATCTTGAAGGTTGTAAGATTACTAGTGGCTCAAGGTGCCATTGGGTTAAAAGTGTACAAGATAAATTCTATTATTAATCTAAAGTAGATGTTTTCAAAATTGATGGACACTTCTTTCATTGGTGTTGATATTTTCTAAGCATTTTTTTTATTTCTGTGCATCTCACAACCATAGTTTATATAACAATTGGTTCATACTTCTTGCAAAAGGTATCCTACTAGTCATTAATGTTTCTGCCGTAAAAGAATTGTACAAGTTTTTTTTCCTTTTTCACTTAGTAAATGGTTTTCAGTTTGTGAGAATAATTATATATAGATGATTCCTACTCTAATTAATGTGATATTATTGAAGCCATCAATGGCCAAAACGTATGAGCAAGTTTTAAGTACTTTTTTTCCCTTCATTTAGATTTGTTTGAAAGGTGTAAGTGGAAATTTGAAAATTGTGAAAAAGGCAAGTATTGTTCTCATTCTAAAGGATGTAATTTTTTTTTAAAAGTAACTTTTACTTATAGAACACCCTTTTAAAATATAACATCTTTAAATAAGTTAAAAAAATGAATCCCAACAATATATACTAATGAAAGAATATTATATTAGTAAATGAGATTTCATATTACACCCTAACTTAAATTTAGGTTTAGATTTTGGTTTTATTTTCACACACTAATTCTTGTCTTATTTTTCTAGGTTTCTACTGAAATTGTTTATAGAGGAGAAGAGATCAAGGAGAAAACAAAGAATCATGGTATGATAAAATATATATATATTTATATATATACTAGGCTCATTTTTTCAAAACAATTTTCTTTATTTGCTATTCGCCATTATAAGTGTAAATTTAAATGGTTATGTAGCATAAAACAATTACAAATGTTTGTTTTACTAATGAGTAATAACAAAAAAAGTTATTATAATTAACATTTTGCAATTAATAAATACTATTATATTAGTAAAGAGACTACACAATACATGGTAAGATTTTTGTCACACCCTATAGGATACTCTAGTCGTAATAGTAAGCTAAGTAACTAACTGAGGCATCCAAAAAGTTACATAAACACTATACAACTAATGTTCCCCAATTGGAGTGGACAATGAAAACATGATCGAAAGTTGTTTGAGTGAGAAAGATATTGCATACATATATATATAACCACAAAGGAACATGTAAACAAATCTAGAACTTCATAAAAGCTTTACAAACTAAGGTCTACAGGGCTTGAACCGAACCCCATAACCAAAAAGACTATAAAGATAAACAAACTTAACTTAAGCTATTACAACCATAACTAATCTCTACTATATATATGGTCTTCGCCTGGTCCAAAAAGTCTAACCACTGCACTTGAGCTTGGTTTGGTCTTCTTGCTTAAAACCCTGCAATTCAACAATCTAAGAGAGTGTGAGCACATAAAGTGAATAACAAAATCTAAGCACAAACATTAAGATCAAACATGTAGAATTAGCAATCATATGCAATGCACGGATCAATCATATGCAACAAATATGGTTTGAATAACCGGAATTCAAACCTATGAGGATTTATGTCCTCTCTAGAGGTTGAAGGATAATTTCAGTAATTCATGCCCATGAGAAACTCAACACCAAAGTAGAAGGATTTTCTCTTCACCTAACCCGCGTGGGGGAATAGTCTCTACCAGAGCCCTACAGGACACGAGCAGTCTTTTAGAGAATCATTTTGGTTTTCAAAATAGAACTTCCACTTGTCATAAAACTTGATAAATCTCACTAAGTATTAACACTCTTAAGCCAACTCCAACACAGACGACCTCTTTCGAAGCCTGCTTAGTTTCTACGAAGTTGACAACCCTATGGTAACCTACAAGTAAACTCACTGGTCCCAACAAGCATTACCGCAGAATTGAATTTGTTAATATGTGACAAGAATACCAAGGCTAATGTAATATGATGTTATGAAATGCATGTCATATTAATATTAGAAGACTATTAAACTTCGTTCCATATTATTAAGTGATCATATCAACTTGAAACACTCAATGAGACAACTATATATTAATGTCAAACAAGTAGTTATCACTTCGACTATTAAGAGTTGCAATTAAAACATACATTACATACCATGTAATAATTCCCATCCCCATGCAATTGATTCTTATAGTTACAATTAAACTATATTCCACTACTAGAATTTAAGTTACTCACCCGTGCATACTCCTTAATCGTCGTAATAGTCCAATGGGAAATCCAACTCGTGATCTAGGGTTCCTATAAGATAGAAAAGCGTGTATTATTATCTACTTAACAAAGACAAGAAGGATTAAACAAGATTCCAAAGCTAAAGGAGACAAAGAAACACTTCGAAGCTACCACACCCTGTGCCAAGGGTCGTGTTGGACAGAGCATTACATGAGCCTCACCATACCCCCCACCATGCCCCGTGCTAAAGGAGCAAATAATGATCAGTAACCACCATGCCCCTTGCCACTACCCTGTGGTGGTAAGGTGAACGAAAATAGAACTCACCACACCCTCACCACGCCCCATGGTGGCTCAGATTTCACCATTTCAAAATCATTGCGTCCCCCATCACAGGCCGTGGTACTTCTACAGCGAATTCAACATACTTCATGTAATTTATACATACTTTAACCAATTCCAATTGTCTTGTTTTCATCCAAAACACTTGTATATCATGATACAAGACTCAAACTCCAACTATCAATCCAACCATTGAAACTTCAATCTATCACCTTACTTCATATATCAATAACTAAAACTCATAACTAAACTAATGAACTTCCAAAATAGCCATAAACCAACAATAACTCTTAACTTATAACTACTCAAACAAGCAAATAACAAGAAACACTTACTTAAATTTGCTTAGTCTTGAAGATGGAAGCTTGTCTTGCTTTCCTTGACAATTTAAAAAGAAGAAATTGAAGTTGATGTGTAGTGTGTGTGTGGGTGTAACCATTGGTTTTGAAAGAGAAGAGAGGGCAAGGAAGAGGAAAATTTCTGCCTCTTTAAAAGATAAACACATGCATATATATATATATATATATAAAATTCATTTGACTTTTGAGGCATTTTCAAACTTAATCAAGTGTGTGTGGATGGGAGTTGTGGTGGTCTTCAAGCTTTAATTTGCTCAAAACAAACACATATTACACTATTACTTTTCTATACCATTACAATTATTAATTATTCAACTCAAAACAAAGTTTAGTAACAAATTTGATTTATAAATCTTATTTAATGACATTAAATTCTTATAAGAATCTATATCAATATTATTGGTAATTTAGAATTTATGCTTACAAAACTCAATTCTCTAAAAGAATATAAGAAATAGATAACTAACAATTTTCTCAATCAAATCCATTGATGAATTTAAATTTCTATTCTTACTAAATTGATTATATAAAAACTATTATACTTAAATTTTATTTTAATAACAAATACTACCACATACACAATCAAACACAAAAATTCTTACTTTAATTCTATTTATGAAAAACTTAGGGATTACAATTTTCAATTATATATGGTCATAATTCTATAGTACATGAATATGTATAATAAATGGATTTATTTGTTGTAAAACAAATGGTTCGTTCAATAATTATTATTTTAGCGAGGGTATTGTATAGTTTTTTATTTGAATCAATTTAGCATCTGTAATACTTATTCGTTGGTGATATAGTAATATTATTGTATTTTGAGCAACAATTATTGGAAGAAAAATCTACACATGTTTATTATATGTTTATTTTTGTAGCAACACTTATAACTTATTTTTTAATGGATATACAATTTGGGAAAAAAAAACAATCATATAAAAAATGCTCCTAATACTTCACCATTATCTCTTATTTATGTATCTTCCTCTACATCGACATACCTATACTTATTAAGTAATCTTCCAAGTTAATTAAAACTTAGAGTAAACATGTGACGTTAAGTATATAGTAACCAATAATGAATACTTTCCTTCATAGTGTATCTATTTTAGTTGAACAAGCAATTAAGAGTTTTTATTTGTTTTTGTTTTGTATTTCATTCAAATATAGGATATTTACGAACTAGGTTCATGTGTTTCATTTTACTATTGCATTCAATTTTTTCTTGGTTAGTGTCACACGTTTTTATCCTAAAAATGTATTTGCTTTCATATGTGATTTTATATCCCTATTTTATTCTTTTTGGGAAAAAGTGAAAAAAAAGTATTTTTAATAAGAAAATGAAATAGACTAATTAAAATTAAAATTTTAGCATTTATCAAAAGATATGAATGTTTCATGATACTGGTTAACATAACTCTTTAACAAATAAATTATGTGCCATGGTGATCTTAATTTAACAACACAATTGCTAAAATGAATCAAGGTTAATTTCAATACAATTTGTGAATTTTCTTTGAATGAAATAAATGAGTGAAAATTGAAAAAAAAAAATGGAAAAGTGAAAAAAAAAGTGAAATTGCAAAATTTGTAGATTTTCTTTCATTTATATTTATTAGCAACTTTCTTATCATGTAATATACATAAAATAGATTAACTGACATAGTCATTAATCTAGTGATGTCATCATCTCCTTTTCCTTCACCATCTTTTCCCAATTTCTTGTTAATTCTCTCTCTCCCTCTCTATCTCTCATCTGCAATTTTACTTGATCTCTCAATCAATAAAAATCGTGATTCCTTTGTATGAAATCACAACCAAATTAACATTCATAATTTTGACAATGGGCAGGAGTCAATTTTGCATAGCATTAAACAACAACGTGTATGATTGAATTAATATATTGTATTTCAAAAATCTATACTATGGATATCTCACCATATAGAAGAAAAATATAGAATGTCATTAGATAAATGAACCCTTGATTCAATTTGATGTCATAGACAAATCCTTAGACAATGAAATGGTTTAAGAGACCAGGTCCAATCAGTGATGTCTTCAGGAGATATGGCTTGGCAAGCTGAAATGGATAATATTGGACTAGTTTTCTCCGCTCTTGGCCTTATTTAGTTTTGTCACGCATAAAAAAGTAGACTCTAAAAATGTTTTTCTTGAATTAATTTGAGAGTTATTCAATTCAAAAAGGGCTCATGTGTACTAAAATAGGCATTAATTTTATTAATATTGAAAGATTAACTCCTTTAAAGCTCATGAATTATTTCAAAACCCACGTCTAAAGTCCATACAATGTAAAAAACAAGGGACAAATGCAATTGGATCAACAATCTAATGAAATGGTACTTTAATCTTAGTCACCTGTTAAGATGTGATTCGATGTTTACTATAAGCTTTAACATCTATAATTAAGAGGCTCTTACTTATTATTCATCAATAGTCATTTTTAACAATCTTATTACACCAAAAGTAAAATGGAAAAAACCAAATGCATGAGATATTAAGTTAAATAGTACTTGTTGATAAAGAATATTCGACTAAAGCCTAACAGACCCAACATTGACCTAATAGGTCAACTCCTAGACGTATGAGGAACCTCACCAAGAAGCACTAGAAGGATCTCGATCAAGAAGACCTCAATACTCCGAGGACCTTGGCTTCTCAGCATTCTTATTGAGAGTCTACAACCATTGGCATTGCTTTTCACGCCTATCTTCTTGAGGGGAACAAAAACAAGCTCGACCACCTCCACCTTGCATAAGAATCACCACCTCAATACTGAGATAACCTACCTCTATATGGGCTTAAACCTCTGAGAAAGAAGATTTTGTAGGCTCCCAGTTATGGTATGACCAAAAGCTATAAATAACATTCATCCTTTAAGACAAAGGCATCTGATTTTGATCCAATTTAGTATTGTTGTTCAATATTTTCTTGAACTCATAGCTAACTTAAGCATTGAAATGGTCATGCTAGACAACCATTTGATGCATCATTAACTTAAGCATATGTGTTTGTAGGTCCACGATGCTTTCTCACCCTTACCACCGATGATTTGACACCTAAAATACCAAATAGCAAGACAACATTAGTCACTTCTAAACTCTAACTAGTATTAATAAAAAAGTCAAAATTATGTAGTGAGTGAGAGAGAGAGAGAGAGAGAGAGAGAGAGGAGAGAGAGAGAGAGGCATGCATTGTGGACTAATACTTGTATAAATAGAATTTTCAGGGTTTGTTTGAATTGTTATATTTTTATCTATATTGTATCTATATCTTATTTACATCTTTAACTTATTTGTATCATATCCGTATCGTATTTATTTAGTCAATTTATGATTAAAATCGTCATTTTTCATCGGTATCTCTTTCTTGGTAAACATATGTTTAAAAACGATAAAAATATGATGCTAAAATGACAAAAATATGATGTAAATGTGAAAAAAGTCAAGTTGAGATTTGTTATTTAGAAATGAATTACAATAGGGGGATTAATTAAAAAGAAAAACTATGATAAATTGCATTATGTTTGGATTGCTTCATTAATAGAATATTTCTTATCCATATACAAATACAATGTGAAAGTTAACACCATTTACCTATAATTATTTCTTGAAAGTCACATTTAACATTTGAAACTCTTTTAAACCAAAATGGAAAATATTAAATTCTTTCGTTAGACATAAAATTTTATTAAAAGAAGGGAAGTGGAATATTATATATCATAGCTAATGAGAGGAACTAAAGCATAAATCTTCTAGAGAGCATTGCAGTATGCACATTCTTGACATTATGTAAAGCATGGAAGTAGTTGTCAAATAGAATTCTATATTGATTTGCCTTAGTTGCCACCTTCTCTTGACATACCTGATTTAACACCGCCATCTGTATGGGATGAGCAACCTCCCTGAGTATAATGTAATATTGAGAATCAAAATGGGTTTATGAAGAACTGTTATTGCTCTCACATGAAATTTCTTAAAAATTAAGATGAAGAAGTTGAAGAAAATTTTCAGACACTCCAATTGACCAAAACACAATAGAGTAGTCGCAAAAGTGAAAGGTTTGGTTTTTAAGGGTTTTTAAAAGAGATTTCAAGTTAACTCAAAATTAACATGATAGTCTTCGAGAAGTAAGATTGGTGCATGTTTACAACCGTCAGATTGTGCACTACAAGATCCAATGAGCAAGGACCAATATCATGATGCGACATATCCCTAAAGGTACAATGTGACTTTAAGATACCCAACATGTATCATGGAACTTATTTATGTACAAGAATTTGAAACAATAAACTTCTCTAGTGCGCTTCAAGCACAAATGCTATGAGTCGCTTAAATTTAGCAATATGTCACTTGACTCATCATTAAGAGCCATTCTTATCAATCATAGTCAACAACTTTAGCTTGGCTACATGGCAATTAGCTTGAGACATCACTAACCTAAAGTCCCATTTGCTTACTAACTCAATAGTCTCAAGGAAAGCTTAGCTCGAAGGGACAAAAATTGCAACTTAGCTACTCATGCTATACCAACTAGGCCACTGTTGGTTTGAATTACAATGAGAAAGTAACTCTAGCTCATTAACCATTCATGATGAAAGTGAAGACCATGTAGTTAGATGGCACTGGGCGAAACATAATATGTGAAGCCCTAGAGAGTAGCTCGGACTCAACCTTGGCAGCTCATCCATAAGCTTATTCTCCTTATTGACCTACGATCAAAGAGAGTACGCAGGCCAAGTCCAATCTATCATAAACCTAGGTAAACCCATTTAGCCTAAAGTTGATCTTATTCGACACTCTACATAAATAGGAGGTCAGGATAGCCTCTTACCCTAGTAAGCCGATACTCTAAGATAAATAGCTCAACATAACCAGCTTATTTCACTTGATATATGTTCTCACGATATCCACTATCCTACTCCCAAAGAAAGCGAAATGTGCTTCATGGCTCATCGCCTACAATTACAATAATCATTCTCAACCTCTCATTACTCTACAATCATCATGACACTAGTAACCACAACGATCTCTTCCCTTATACTTCCTTTAGGGCTATTGAAGGCAAGAATCATACATACAAATAGTTGTTACTATGCTAAATTATTAACACTTTCACCCTATTCCTTTTATTCCTTACTTTAGGCAAACACTAACTTAAGCATCAAAATGGCAGCACCAGACAACTCTTGGTGTCCAATAACTATGTTTTGTTTCATAGATCCTATTCTTTAGGCTCACTATTGAGTCTATTATCAAGAACCCTTACTGGTTTTGAATTAATAGTAACACTTAATCTTAAAATGTCTATTTAGTTATTCAAATAAGTTAATTTAGAGAGTAACGTCTCACAATTTCAATAAATATTACACATAATGTATTATATACATATTGTAGTAATGTATAAGGTGTAGCATGTGTTTACTATTGCTACTGAAAGAAACTACCAAAATATGAGGGACAATATTAACTACTAAAATACATTGCAAAAATTTCTGCTATATAATGCAATTTTTTTTTTTTTTATAAATATAAGGAACTCGCATCGATGAAATGCATCTTACTAAAGTTGATACTATACTCAGATCACTAGTGAGACTTGTACGCTTCATCTTCCACATTAAATGGCATTTTATCATTGTCATTTCACTATGTACATTCTTCTTGCAATATATAAATCGCACAAATGAGATGCGATCTTTCTTGCAAGAGTGAGCCTGAAGTTGACTTTGTTACTAGTGTAGAGGAGCTAAAGTGACTGTTGATGTCGCGCTCTAAATAAAGTTAAGGCGTGTTCAATTTCATCACGTATAACACTTAGGCATTATATGCTGAGGCTACCCTAAACTATTTGTTTATCATGGTAATTTGCTAACCAAGATTCTGAAATCATAAACTTATATTTTTTGAAAAATTTGATTAAGCAAGGAAAAATAACAAAAGTATCAAAAGTAGATAATTATCATTATAAGATATGCAATTAAAGGAAAGAAAAATGTAACAATCATGGGCACAAAATAGGCACTCAAAAGAAAATATAGGTTTGAAAAGATTTTTACAACTTTCATTTGATAATGCACATGATCCAATATTTCTAACCACTTTACTCATCAACAAACTTGCATGGATCCGCCCATACTCGAGATATGAATAAGCATCAAGTTGAAACCATAATTATTGAAAAATAGAGGAATGACCCAAAGCCCAATACACAACAATACAAACACATGTGATGTGGTATACGTACCTAAACTATGTGTAATGCTGTAACCAACAGTTTAATTTTAAGGTAACTCAAATAATATGGGAGCACTCACACTCCAGACAACAAGCCATGGGAATCTAGTATCCTAAGTAGCAACAACTGCTCAAGAGCTTGATATATGTAGCTGAATACATATCTCCCCTATAAGAAAATCTTGTAATAGCCTTGTTCAGGGTTTACAATCATTACGCATATCTACTTATCCCAGTCTATACTATAATTCAGATCAACCTATCCCATAAAATGTGAACCAGATTGTATTACTTCTCTCTGAGTTTAAGTCGATGTTATCCCGATACCGTTTACCCTATTAACTACTCGCGAAAGGTGGCTTAAGTGCATAATTACCGTGCTGGCATCGCCTCCCAAGGTTGTTGCTCCTTGAATTAGATTAAACGACACAGGCATAAGCAACAATCAATTATTATCCGTCTTTAAGTTTTAGTTCATTTAAGATGCCTACTCTAGAAAAGCAACATGCAAGTCACAGCGTACCTGATAAGTCTGTAGTCGGTATAAATGAAAAGGCAGACTAAAATATATATTAGAAGGTCGGTAAAAAGTAATTATATTTGTATAAAAGATATCTCATGTAAGTATTAGGTAAATAATTTGATTATCAATTTCATATCAACTATTCAACTATATTTAATTATTCGTTAAGAAAGGATCTTATATATGTTTGTATATATATAATCTTAATTTTTATCTTATGTCGATTTTATTTTAAGGTATTGAGCTTAAGAAATTTTGATTAAGCCCATGAAAATAAGAGTTTGAAATTCTTATTTGGAATTATTGGGCCTTTAGGGTCTTAAAATAAACCCAATAAGAATATAACTAAGTCTTGTAATTTTTAAAGTTAATGGGCTTTAAAAATTTATAAATGAGCCCATTAAATAATTTGGATTATAATTCAAGTGGATTTGGGCTTAAGTATTGGATTAGATCAAATTTAAGTAAACTTAGACATTAGACTTAAGGGTTGAATATAAGCCCAAAAAAATTTAATTTATTTTAATATTTAGTTACTGGGCCTTCTAAATTCCTATTTAGATCAACTATTAGTATTTTAAGGCTTTTGAGCCCAATGGGTCATATTTGAGCCCTACAGGTATTTCAATACTTAGAATCGAGTAATGAATTAAATAATTTGAATTAAGCCTAACTGGAATAGGTAGTGGGTATTGGGCCCATATTTTGAAATTTAAGTCATAAAGCAGAATTTTATAGTTATTTTGATTTGATGCCCTAAATCTTCCAAGGAAAAACCCATTGGTGTAGAATGAGTCCATTGGACTTAAAATAAACCACAAAACTTAAAAACAAGTTATTGGACCTAAACAAATTAACTAAGTCTACATCGAGTTATAAAAACTCAGTTTAGTTTATTTAGTCAAACCCATATTTGTTTAGAAAGCACACTATAGGTTCGATTAAATTATTTAAGCCTAAATTAAGCTAATGAACTTGTATTTATTAATTGAGACCAAAGCTCTAATTTAATATTGCATTAAGATATTATTCTTATCTATTTTTCATTGAAGTTAACATTTATAATTAGTTTCCTAAGTTGTGTATACATAACTTAGAATGATTCCATGAATGCACGTACACCAAGGTTAAATTAATATTTTCCTGGTTTGATCAAAATTTAAATTGGTTAACATATCTTTTAAATCATTATTAGTTAACATATATATACATGTTTGCAACATCAATGATCTTGCCATCCCTAAAACTTGCTTTTAATAGAATCAACACAATTCAAGGTACTATGTGCATGTCCAGCTAAAAGAAAAATGGCTAGTTCAATAAATATGTTTATATAATATGATTATTACATACTTGATTATATATATTCACCTTAGAGATAGTATGGTTAAGGATATAATCAAAGTTTACATATGTTAATGGAGAGATTGGATATTATCAATATACATATATATCACAAATATCAATAAAATAAAATAAACGTCAGTTATAGATATACATACTTCGGTTTAACCTCTAGGTTTAATTTAATTTAATTTAATTAGTCAACTAATCCAACTGTTCTAGAATTTACGTAAATAGTTATTTATTTAGATTATAATTCTAGCTCATACATCATATATCAATTTGCCAAAATACTATGTACATTAATTTAGCATTGCACATAAATTCATCAATAAATATCATATGTGTTACGTTTGATATTTAATCATCAGAAATAATTAAATAATTCCATCTCAACCATACTTGTAATTCAAGCACACATTGATCGCAATATATTTATATAATTTGGAGTCAACTTTTATTTAATCATTTACCAAAATAGTTTCAATCAATATTAATTCACCTAAATGAAATTCACGTTGTAACATACATAATATGACCTATTATTGTGCATACGCATATTTAATTTCAATTTTTCAACAATATAAAAAAAGAACGTATATAAACATAGTGTATCGTTTTCAACACATATAACATCATACTACTAATTAATTTCCTCAATTATGATAATATATTCTCGGCTTTTATGTTTTTATATATATATATAACTTATATTATACTTTAGTCAAATAAAACATATCAAAATAACATACATGTATTTAATATTTAAGCAAAATTATTTTATTATATAAGTAGGATTATATTATACATATATGTACTTGCCGTCGAATATTACATATGCATCTTTTTTTTTTTGTTATATAATTTCATCATCGGACTATGTAGATAAAATATAATTAAAGTCATTTTATTAATTATTTATCAAATCAAAGCTTCACCTATATTCATATGGTCCACCAAGAAGATATCGTTATTATTTTCATTAAATTGAAAATCATATTTGTATGTATATTTGTATGTGGTTTAACATTCATGATATACAAGCAAACGACACATTCGCGATACCTTTGCAAATAAAATACCTAACATATATAAATTAAATAGATATATTATTTTGACAGGATGAAAGAGGACAACCTTAATTAGTCCTAGAAATTAGAAAATTAATTAAAAATCATAATTACAATTATATTTTCTATGGGTAACTTCTTCATGTTGGGCAACTGCCATGTATAAATGTGGTATCAGAGTTTTAGATTGGTATATAAAGAGGTTAAAAAAGGAAAAGATTATGTCTATTCAGCCCCCATTTAATTCTATTTAAACTCTATTTAATTTCATGATTTTAGGGATACCAAAAATATTTTACATATGCTAAAAAAAGAAAAGACTATTTCTATTCAATCCTTACTTAATTTTATTTAAATCCTATTTAATTTTATGATTTCAAGAATACCAAAAATATTTTACATAGAAAAAACTATATTTATTTAATTCCTATTTAATTTCATGATTTCAAGGATACTAAAAATATTTTACGCACATATGCTAAAAAAAAAAAAAGACTATGTCTGTTCAACTCTTATTTAAGTATATTCAGACTCTATTTAATTTTCATGATTTCAGATATACAAAAAATATTTTATGCCCATATACTAAAAAAATTATATTAAAAATATTTATACTAAAGACATCAAATAAGTGATTTTGCTTTAATAGTATAAATATGTGTGTGATTAATTAATATTTAAATCTAACATCAGGATCACCAAATAATTAGATGATGATCATCAAACGTTCAATCAACATATATATATATATATATATTCATCACAATTTTAAAATTAAGTTACTAGAAATGCAAAAATCATCAATTAGATCTTTTGATCTTCAAGTAACTACTATTAAAATTATCCATAAGAGCTTCTTCCAATTGATTTCAATGTTGATGTTAATTCTTACTTACCAATTTACCTATAATTTAATTGAAATAGGAATTGAAAAAAAAATAAAAAGGGTAATAACATAGGTAAAGGATATAAGAGAATTTGGGGGTACATGCTTACCAAATTTTGTGCAATATTGATAATGGATTGAATGGGAGTTGAATTTGGGAATTTTTAGAGATAGCTTTTTTATGGAAATTGTGGAGTAAGAGAGAGAGTGTGTAAGAATGATATATGTTGTAATTTTTAGAAATTAGATATAGAAATTTAATTTAGGTAAGCTTAGTTTGGTATGTAATAATGATTTGAGGTTTTTGAAAATTTTTAATAGGAAATTGAGGTATTGATATCACTATTTCAATTAAATCCACTTATTAACCAATTATGACAAGTTATTAAGTTTTTTTACACAATATAAATAATTTGTTTAATTTAGTTACCTAAGTTTAATTATTCAAAATTATCTATATTTTTATGACAATTTATTAACACTTATCTATACTTAAAGCAAAATAATCCCGTTGGTGTCTTTAGTGTAAATATTTTTAATATAATGTTTTTAGCATATAGGCATAAAATATTTTTCATATTCCTAAAATCATGAAAAATTAAATAAGGTTTAATAAAATTAAATAAGGGTTGAATAGACATAGTATTTTCCTTTTTTAAGCATATGAGCATAAAATATTTTTGGTATCCTTGAAATCATAAAATTAAATAAGGTTTGAATAGAATTAAATAGGGGTTGAATTACATAAACTTTTGTGTGTAAAATATTTTTGGTATTCCTGAAATCATGAAATTAAATAGGGTTTGAATAGAATTAAATAGAGTTGAATAGACATAGTCTTTTCCTATTTTTAACATATGTGTAAAATATTTTTGGTATCCTTAAAATCATGAAATTAAATAGGGTTTGAATAGAATTAAATAAGGTTGAACAGACATAGTCTTTTCTTTTTTAGCCTAAGCATGTATTCCGATTTAAACATCTGATACCATATTTATGCATGACAATTATATGTGGAAAATACAATTGTAATTATGATTTGTAATTAATTTCTAATTTCTAGGACTATTCCAACGTCAAAATAATATATTTATTTAATTTATATATGTTGGATTCTTTTATTTATACACGCATCACGAGTGCGTTGTCTACTTATCTAATCAAAGGAAAAATAATAGCAATTTCAATCGAAGCGAGTGGGATGGCTGTGAGGGTTTTTAGTACATACTCTAAACTATTAAATATATATATGATTTCCTAAATTTTAAAATATATTCAATAATTAGTTTGAAAATATCTATCTCACTAATTTGCAATGCCAGTCAAAATTTATTTATCTGATATTTAAACGCCAAGCATCTAATAAGTGTCGACGAATCTTTTTTGGTAAGTATGATCAAATGACTAAATCTTTCGGTCCATATTGAGATCTGATGTGTCAAAAAACCATTGGCTCTGTCCATTTCAAACAAACTTACTGCAAAAATTCGGAAATCACGCGCGCACATATTCAAGAACGGAAACCCCATTAAATAAGAAATAAAAACACCACGAATCCACAATAATCCAGTATATTTCACTACTTCTTCTCGCTTTCGAAGCTTGCAGATTCGGAAACCCGTACTCTCTCTGGCTTTCTTCTTCGCATTCTCGCTTTTCGATAATCATCCTTATCCATCAGGTACGAGGTTCTCTTCTCTCTGTTCTCCCTCCTTTTTAATCATACATGTCTTGATGATTTTGATTGAGTTTTGATCATATTCTGTTCATGTTAAATCTTCTATTTTTACATACATATCACCTTTTGATTGTAGTTTGTGATTATATTATCTTATTTAGATGCATTAGCGATTTTCGATGAACGTGTTTGACCATTTTTTTATATTAGTCTTTTAGTACAGTGGCTTGGGTTTTTAAGGATACTGAATAGGTCGGTGATGATTCCTCATTTGCGTTTCGGTATATTTTAATGATACGGATCGTGATTATGTTATCTTATTTAGAGGTATTAGTGCAATAGTGCTATTCGATGTACGAGTTTAGTGATTTTTTAACTAGTTATTGTTTTAGTGTAATGTCTAAGGTTGTAGGATACTGATTTGGTTAGCGATGCTTTGTCATTGTATTATAGCATCTTTTCATGATTTTGCTGAATTTTTTAAGTCTCAAACGTTGGATATTGATAAGATTGTGGTCATATTATCTTTTATTACTAAGCACTAGGGCTACTGGACGTGCATATTCGCCTATTTTACTTATTTATTTATTTATTTTTATTCTGTGTGTGTTTCAGTGTATTGGCTAGTTTTTCAAGATACATAAGATGTTAGTGATGATTCAGTCATTCATGTTTTGGTGTCTTTTAACGGATTTTATTGAGCTTTATTCATGTGTTGAAAGTGTAGGCAATTTTTATCCGTACGTTTGGTGATTTTAACTATCGATTGGGTTTTCATGTAACAGCTAGGGTTTGGGATAGAAATGTTTTGCGGAAAAGGAAGGGATGCGTAGTTATTTTGATTGAATATCTATTGGTTTCATTTGTGTTTTATCATATGATTGTTTGAAATCTGAATTTTGTCCTTCACTCATTCTTCAACAAACTCTAATGTGCATTTGATCATTGTGCAATTAACTGTGGTTATCGACAATTTCTCATTCTCGTGTTGTGGAATCTTTTGATGGATTCTGTTTACTTTCAATCACTTCTTTTTGTGTTTGTGAGCTAAACCTTAAGAGTTTATGCAATGGCTATCTGGTAATGCTTTATTATCTGAGTTTGATCAATCCGTGTTTTATATGTAATTGATAGAATTTTAAAAAGTTATAAAGTGTATGTACATGCTAGTTTGATGTTGTGAGCATTGATTGCTGAACATTTAGCTGTGTTAATGAAGATATTATTTCCAGTGAAATATCATCTAAAGACCATTCCTTTTTCTTGGCAATAATTTTAAGAAACACTGAATATATGTATTGTGGCTCTTGAGTTTGACTGATGAGAGAAGATTTTAGCATTGGGAGTGTGCAATCCTATATGGTGCATAGTTACTTGTGAAAAAATAATGTCTACTTGGTTTTCTACATTTGATTTATAAATCAATGTTGCCAGTCTTTTGCTTTTGCTTTGTTTATAAGGTTGCTCATGTTACGTTTTTCCCCGCCACTTTTTTCATGGCAGATTGTGTTAGATTATTGATTACATTACTGTGACAATGAGATTGAGGAAAGGATGTTACGTGGAGGTATTGAGGAAGAACGATGTTTCAATTGGTTCTTGGTTCTCAGCAAAAATACTTTCTGGTAATGGACGCACCTACACCGTGGAGTATGATGGCTTTCCTTCCTCAGGTATTTCTGAGATAGAAAGGGTGCCTAGGAAAGTCATAAGGCCACGTCCTCCTCCTTCGCTGGGTGGAAATTGGAAGCCAGGTGATATCATTGAGGTATTTCACCACCGATCTTGGAAACTAGCAACTGTCTCGAGGGTCATAGATGATAACAATTACGTAGTTGGGCTGGGTGGATGCTCTGTACGATTAATTGTTCACAAAATCCAAACGAGAGTTCGTAAAGTTTGGAGCAATGGGAAATGGATTGTCTTTCGAAAGGTATTGTTAACATTTTCATTTGTTTTTATTTTATATGCTTCATGAGTGTTTTACATTTTTAGCCATTGTTCTTGCTTTTGAATTGCTTGGATAGATTGGATTTCTAGATACCCAAGTACTTCAGCACTGTTTCTTTTTCTTTTATATCAATCTAAATACAATATTGTTAGACCATTTCTTATAGAGTTCAATTGCAAAACTTATTTTGATTTTTTCACAGGTCTCTCAAAGGGGCACAAATTTACAGCAAAAGACACTTGTAGGAAGCCGGATAAAGCAACCTGCTGGAAGTATTTCTCTTCATACTGAGGGAAATACAGGAATTCAACGGCCTCACAAGGTTCTAAAGGCTATCCTGAAGCGTGATGTGACTGGATCATTTAATTTTCAAGCACAAGACAGAGAACCGCAGAGGACAGAAATTGATAGACAAGCTAAGATGCTTCCAGTGATTACATCCCATTGCTTCCAAAAGGTAGATGCCTTTGTTTCTTCAAATAAAATAGTGGAGAACATTTGCATGCATTCTTGTTGTGGTTATGGAACAACTGCATGTTTAAAGGCTAATTATGCCACTTTGGATCACATGACATCACCACTAGATTCTCATAGCTGTGGATCATCTGTTGGTAGCTGTAGTCCTGATGGGTATAGGCTTTCACGTAGATCAATAAGCCACCGTAATGAGGGTTGTGGTAGCCATTGTAGTGATGCCGGATCATTTTGTGACGAGAAATATGTGGATGAAGGGACACACAGTAAAGATAGAAAGAGAAAATTGTCCCACTTCGATTACACAGGATTGACACCTATCGGCATATCATTGAAGCATTATACGCCTCTGGGCCTCTTTCTTGGGAAGCAGAGTCAAATATCTCCAATCTCCGCAAGTCACTCGGCATTTCAAATGATGAGCATTTGATGTTATTAAGAGACATAATTTCAGTAGATTCTAGGCCTCATGTCAGGTGATGATGATAGCAAAACTTAAGCAACTTTGGTCCGTTTCAGTAGTTCCTTGCCTCTTGAAAAAGCATTTTGTATTTAGCTTACATCATGTAAAGCAATTGTTTGGGTTGATGTGCTTATAGGCTCAAGCTCTTCGTTTAGAATTGCTTCAGCTGTATATAGGTTTCAAGTCTTAACCTGATTATATGAAATCTAAGATAATGTTCCAATTTTGACTCGTGACAAAGGATCAGCTAACAGGTTTATTCAGTTTCTTTCTTTGAAATTTATGTGAATATTGTTCTTTTATTGAAGAGCTATACATGCTCTCTCTTTTGCTTTCCTTATGCCTAATCAATCTACAGTAAAGGTATTGAAGATTGGCTTCATAAATGTTAAAACTTTATCATATTTGCTTATACTTAACTTTGTTAGATTGAAGATCACATTACTTTGCTAAATTAGCAAATCTTCACTCTATTTGCAGGTGCAGTTTCTAGTTTTTAGAACCTTTTCGTTCCTGCAAATTAAATTAATGTAGGTTAGCCTATGCATCAGCTATGAAGTGGACAAGTTATGCATTTGTCCTATAGTGTACTGAGTTCAAATATCTTTCTTCTAGATGTGGTTGAAGCTGAAGTGCTTTGTTGCATTTTGTGCATCTTAAATTGCATTCCAACTATCGTATACAACAGACAAATTTTTCATTTTGATCAACAAATGTTGCTCGTAAGGAACATCTCTTCACCACTCTGGGAGATTTATCACGCTGCTTTAATTTCTGCTGATTCACGAAGATGGGACTTGGAAGTTTCCTCTCTGCTTCATTAATTGTATCGCATTCATGTTCTTTGTATAATATTTATCATTCTTGCAAGGTGCTAAATTTGTTCATACATATCACAGCCTGAAAATTTTTCATTTTGACCAATGGTTGGTGCTTGTAAGGAACATCTCTTAACACAACTGTTGGAGGTTTATCACCCTGCTTTAACCTCTGCTGATTGACCAAGATGGGACTTGGCGTTTTCCTCTCCTCTTCAAATGTTGCTGGTTATTCAGGTTCTCTGTACATCATTGTTATGCTTTCTTTAAATACATAACCATTCATGTGAAAGTGATATGAAATTGAAAAGATATTAATGTGCAGGCTTGCCATGATAATTGGTGGTTAACTCTTTCGATCCTATTGATTCCAAGTCTGAGAGATTCTGTTTATGTTAATTGATAAAAAGTTTTTCATGCAACCAAAAGACTTTCTAAGGCGATGAAATTGGTTTCTGGAATTAGGAACTACATGTGAATATATAGCATGTCACTCCACCCTCGGTAAATCATGCTGAACTTAATTTAAAAGGCAGCTTTTTCTACAATGAGAATAGCCTGGATAAACAACAGGGAGTTGGATTGTTTGTGTCTTTATTTTGTGCTTCAACCCAAATAAATATGCAAGACTGCAATAATGAGCAGATTAATGGTTCAGAAATCAATATGATAATTGAAGTTTTGTTTCGCTAGAGGCAAGTGTCATTTGGTTTTATACACTAGATCATCTTCATTTTATCACATAATCACTTCTGCTAAGTGGTACATCTCTTAGAATTTAGGATGGAACTGTCCAGTGGTTTTCATCCTAGAATTTAGGATATCTTCTCCTATGATGTGGAATTTTAGTTTCATCTAGTAGCTGGTTCAAATATCAGTTATAATGACTACTAAAAATCGGCATATTGCCGTAGAAAGATTTTTGTCCTCAAATCAACAAATAACTGTGCTTTGAATTTCTTCCTCAATTTAGTTATCACTTTCTCCTGAGCTTCACTATTTTCTGCACTGCTCTTCATTCCCTGACGACCATATTATATAGAGCTGACATGTTGGCATTTCCTTTTGAGAAGAGTGAAGTTGAAAATATTGGTGATGTTGCTTTATAGTAGACAGACTATAGTTTTTCGACTTTTGCTGCCTCCTTGGTTATGTCTTTTTTTCCCTGCAGGCTCCATGTGAGGAAGGGCTCTCACAACTTCCAAGTGCCATCAAAGTCTGGGATGACCCTGGTTTTAATAAATTTATAGATGCTGGATCTGTTAAGCACGCCTTTCTTTTCCCCTTTTGAAGAAATAGTTTGTTGACAGAAAATAGGCCTCCTTTGCAGTGAACAAAAATTATTACTGTGTCTCAAGCTTAGTTTCATTTTTATTGGAAGATGGCAATAATTATTTGTGTCAACGATGATTGGGAATCAGAGTTATTGTGAAAGATGGAGACCATCTATTGGATAAAATGAAATATGCAACTTTTTCATGGTAGAACGGTTTGATCATTATTTGTGCATTACATGTTTTCCAGCAATTGCTGGACCATGTGGGGGGCCAGCGAAAACCCACCCTTCTTTGCAGTATTCTAGGAAATCTGGCTGGAAGCAGGGGTGCTTACTTAAACGTGTGAATGCTAGATACATGAACTGAAAAATTATGACTCAATTGGAAGACATTGAATCTCATTACAACGAATCAATGTATCAAATTTAACTTCGTATCGTGGTGATCTAATCAAATTGAGGGTTGCAACCGTTTTAACTGATGAATGAATTTATGCCATCTTCCTGCTTCGGACGCTAATCAACTTCACGTCATCTATAGCAGGTCCACAGAGTGAACCAGAATTGTCGCTAGTCATGGTGTAGAAGGACCTCAGGAACATGACCCTGGTGTGATTTGAAATAGCTTGGAAACGTAGGTTTGCACGTTTGTAGTCTCCTTTGCCTGTAGAAGTATATGGAACCGTAACTGACGCTTTTCAAGCATATGCCTCTACTGCCATTGATCCCTCACAGGAGTTTTCAGCATCCCCTACAGCAAATGACAGGACATAGACCTTGCCAGGCTTTGCGAAGTGCCATGAATGTTATTTATTTTGAGGGAGCTTTTATGGTTTCATGACAGAACTGTGCAGTCATCCATCCAATGATTATAAAAATAAATATAATAATTAGGATATTAACTATTTTAGTGATTCGATTATTGTTAAATATGGTATGAACCATTGCATAATCAAACCAATCTGTCAAAATTAATGACAAGATCATAAAATTTTTCATATAAAGACTATAAATAAATTCCATATAAATATCTATATATATACCAATATGTACATCATAGACATCACTATATATTTAATATCTTACCATCAACAAGATATGACGCCGCCGGATGACAAATTGCACATAGTAGCACCACTCCCAGCAACGTAGCCATCTGCATTGTGCCAGCAGGGGTAGAGAGAGAGAGAGAGTATGGAGAAGTGAAGTTGAGTACTAGGATGTTTGGGAAAAGTGTTGCGATGGAAAGAGGTGAGAGCACCGGCTTTTTATGTGTTTAACTGAGTGGGAATGCCACTGAATTTGGCGAAATCAACGATTCTGCCATTGCTGTAAAATGAGCAAGAACGACCTGTATTTTCGATTTTAACTCTGTCCATTGAAATTTTATATAGTATAGTAACAACGGAACGTGGAAGGATCCGAATCCTAATGGCATTGTCCTAACACAAGGTACCACTCATCATAGAGTTTAATATTATATATATATATATATATATTTATATATATGAGACATATATCTCTAGTTATTTTATATAGTAAGTTATGCAAAATACCTTATTTTTCTTTGTTGGCCAATTAAAAGAGGGATAGATAATTATTTACGAGTTAGAGCTGACGAAATTTACACGAAGCTACAGAATTTATAAGAATAATAATCTCTGTCCACTTCCCATGAGGGTTGAACCCGAATGTTCTCATGCAAAACAAAAAAAAAAAACAAAAAAAAAAAGGGGAAGAAGAAGAAAGAAAGGAAGGAAAAAAACTCAACTATAATAGCTTGCAACTTAAGTTAATCTACTATTTTAGTTAAAATATTAATCTACTTTTTCTCTTTTGCATTGTTTGGAATGACAGAAGGAATGGGAAAGGAATGAATATAGAAGGAAGGAAAACAACAAGAAGAAATTATTGGTTCTCATTTCAATGTAAAAATTGTATTCTACTATTAAACTATATTCCATTTACATAGAAAAAGTTTAGTGGTACATTCGAGCTCAAAAATTATTTCTTGTGCAATATCGGCCGATGAGATGCATTTTAATGATCTCCACTTGTTCAATTTTAATTACTTGGCGAGCCATGGATACTCGTAATGATCTGAGGTGACCCAGTTGCTGGAGTTGCGTTCTAGGATATTTTGAGATGAATCCCGACTAGGTTGTGCTTATCAAGATTATAATGATTTTGGCATTATCACAAATACACCTCTGAAATTATTGATAAAGTTTTATAGACTGCTCGTAACTTTTCATTTTTATAATTTTAGAAAAATGATATACAAGCAAACGACGCATCCGTAATGCGTTTATAAATAAAACAATCCAACATATCCGGAAAAGAGAGTGCCATTGCTCAAGTTGTCTTCACAAAGCCTGGCAAGGTCTATGTCCTGTCATTCGTTGTAGGAGATGCTAAAAACTCCTGCGAGGGATCAATGGCAGTAGAGGCATATGCCGGAAAAGCGTCAGTTACGGTTCCATATACTTCTCAAGGCAAAGGAGGCTACAAACGTGCAAACCTACGTTTCCAAGCTATTTCAAATCACACCAGGGTCATGTTCCTCAGCTTCTTCTACACCATGACTAGTGACAATTCTGGTTCGCTTTGTGGACCTGTTATAGACGATGTGAAGTTGATTAGCGTCCGTAGTAGGAAGATGGCATGAATTCATTCATCAGTTAAAACAGTTGCAACCCTCAGTTTAATTAGATCACCATGATACGACGTTAAATTTGATACATCAATTCGTTGTAATGAGACCCAATGTCTTCCACTCGAGTCATGATTTTTCAGTTCATGTATCTAGCACTCACACATTTAAGCAAGCACCTCTGCTTCCAGCCAGATTTCCTAGAATACTGTAAAGGATGGGTTTTCACTGGCCCTCACATGGTTAGCAGGATCATAAATCTGGCCAGCAATAGCCGGAAATCATGTAATGCCCAAATAATGATCAAACTGTTCTACCATGAAAAAGTTGCATATTTATTTTATCCAATAGATGGTCCCCATCTTTCGCATTAACTCTTTGATTTCCAATCGTTGTTGACACAAAAATAATTATTGTCACCTTCCAATAAACATGCAACTAAGCTTTCGACAGAGTTAATACAAATTTGTGTTCACTGCAAAGGATGGCCCATTTTCTGTCAACGAACTATTTCTTCAAAAGGGGGAAAGAAAGGCATGCTTAATAGGTCCAGCATCTATAAATTTATCAAAACTAGGCTATGGTCATCTCAGATTTTGATGGCAGTTGGAAGTTGTGAAAGCCCTTCCTCACCTGGGGCCTGCGAAGCCCTTCCTCACATGGAGCCTGTTGGGAAAAAAAAAAAAAAAGGAACAAGGAGGCAGCAAAAGTAAAAAATTATAGTCTGTCTATTATAAAGCAACATCACTAATATTTTCCATGTCACTCTTCTCAAAATGAAATGCCAACATGTCAACTCTATATATTGTCGTAAGGGAGTGAAGAGCAGTACAGAAAAGAGTAAAGTTCAAGAGAAAGTGATAACTAAATTGAGAACGAAATTCAAAAAGTTATTTGTTGATTTGAGAATAAATATCCTTCTACGACAATACACCGATATTTGGTAGTCATTTTAACTGATACAATTAATGAAGGAGAGAGGAAACTTCCAAGTCCCATGTTGGTGAATTAGCAGAAATTAAAGCACGGTGATAAATCTCCCTGGGTGGGGAAGAGATGATCCTTACTAGCACCTTTTGTTGATCAAAACGAAAAATTTTCAGTCTGTTGTGTACGATAGTTGGAATGCAATTTAAGATGCACAAAATGCAACAAAGCACTCAACTTCAACCACATCTAGAAAAAAGATATTTGAACTCTGTGCACTATGGGACAAATACATAACTTGTCACATCATAGCTGATGCATAGGCTAACCTACATTAATTTAATTTGCAGGAACGAAAAGGTTGTAAAAACTAGAAACTGTACCTGCAAATAAAGTGAAGATTTGCTAATTTAGCAAAGTAATGTGATCTTTAATCTAACAAAGTTAAGTATAAGCAAATATGATAAAGTTTTAACATTTATGAAGCCAATCTTCAACACCTTTACTGTAGATTGATTAGGCATAAGGAAAAGCAAAAGAGAGAGCATATACAACTCTTCAATAAAAGAACAATATTCACATAAATTTCAAAGAAAGAAACTGAATAAACCTGTTAGCTGAGCCTTTATCACAAATCAAAATTGGAACATTATCTTAGATTCCATATAATCAGGTTAAGACTTGAGACCTATATACAGCTGAAGCAATTCTAAACAAAGAGCTTAAACCTATAAGCACATCAACCCAAACAATTGCTTTACATGATGTAAGCCAAATATAAATTGCCTTTTCAAGAGGCAGGGAACTACTGAAACAGACCAAAGTTGCTTAAGTTTTGCTATCATCATCACCTGACATAAGGCCTAGAATCTACTGAAATTATGTCTCTTATTAACATCAGATGCTCATCACTTGAAGTGTCGAGTGACTTGCGAAGATTGGAGATATTTGACTCTGCTTCCCAAGAAAGAGGCCTGAGGTGTATATTGCTTCAATGATACGACGATATGTGTTAGGCCCTATGTAATCGGAGTGGGACACTTTTCTCTTTCTATCTTTACTGTATGTCCCTTCACCCACATATTTCTCGTCACAAAATGATATGGCGTCACTGCAGTGGCCACCACAACCCTCATTATGGTGGCTTATTGATCTATGTGAAAGCTTATCCCCATCAGGACTCCAGCTACCAATAGATGTTCCACAGCTATGAGAATCTAGTGGTGATGTCATGTGATCTAAAGTGGCATAATTAGCCTTAAAACATGCAGTTGTTCCATACTCACAACAAGAATGCACGCAAATGTCCTCCACTATTTTATCTGAAGATACTAAGGCATCTAATCGCTAGAAACATCTTAGCTTATCTATCAATTTCTGGCTTTCTTCAATTTCGATCAATTTCTATCCCCGCGTTCTCTGTCTGGTGCTTGAAAATTAAATGATCCAGTCACATCATGCTTCAGGATAGCCTGTAGAACCTAGTGAGGCCTTTGAATTCCAGTATTTCCTTCAGTATGAATAGAAATACTTCCAGCAGGTCGCTTTATCCGGCTTCCTGCAAGTGCCTTTTGCTGTAAATTTGTGCTCGTTTCAGAGACCTGTGACGTAATCAAAATAAGTTTTGCAATTGACTCTATAAGAAATGGTCTGACAACATTGTATTTAGATCGATATAAAAGAAAAAGAAACAGTACTGAAGTACTTCGATGTCTAGAAATCCAATCTATCCAAGCAATTCAAAAGCAAGAACAATGACTAAAAATATAAAACTCTCATGAAGCATATGAAATAAAAACAAATGAAAATGATAACAATACCTTCTGAAAGATAATCCATTTCCCATTGCTCCAAACTTTACGAACTCTCGTACGGATTTTGTGAATAGTTAATCGTACAGAACATCCAGCTAGCCCAACTACGTAATTGTTATCATTTATGACCTTCGAGACAGTTGCTAGTTTCCAAGATCGGTGGTGAAAAACCTCAATGGTATCATCGGTTTCTAATTTCTAGTACCCAGCGAAGGAGGAGGACGTGGCCTTATGACTTTCCTAGGCACCCTTTCTGTCTTAGAAATATCTGAGGACGGAAAGCCATCATACTCCACAGTGTAGGTACGTCCATTACCAGAAAGTATTTTGCTGCGAACCAAGAACCAATTGAAACATCATTCTTCCCAGTACCTCCACGTAATATCCTTTCCTTAATCTCATTGTCACAGTAATGTAATCAATAATCTAACACAATCTGCCATGAAAAAGATTGGGGGGAAATAAACGTAACATGAGCAGCCTTATTAACAAAGCAAAAGACTTGCAATATTGATTTATAAATCAAATGTAGAAAACCATGTAGATATTATTTTTTCACAAGTAACTATGCACTATATAGGATTGCACACCTCTCATCAGTCAAACTCAAGAGCCATAATAAATATATTCAGTGTTTCTTAAAAATTAATGCCAAGAAAAAGGAATAGTCCTTAGATGATATTTCACTGGAAATAATATCTTCATTAAGACAGCTAAATGTTCAGCAATCAATGTTCACAACATCAAACTAGCATGTACATATACTTTATAACTTTTTGAAATTCTATCAATTATATATAAAACACGGATTGATCAAACTCAAAAAATGAAACATTACCAGATAGCCATTGCATAAACTCTTAAGGTTTAGCTCACAAACACAAAAAGAAGTAATTGAAAGTAAACGGAATCCATCAAAAGTGTTAGGGTCTGGAGTATGCCTTTAATAGGGAGAAATCCAATGAGTTTTGTGAAGGATAACACAAATGGGCTTTTGACACCACTATAACCAAAAACCTTAAGACAATGGGTTAATGGGTCTTCTCTCTTATAAACTTTTCACACAAGTCCCATATTTTCTATGTGGGATTCTCACACTTGCATCCTAACAATCTCCCCTCAAGTGTGAGTCTCCACAATGGGATAGACCATACTCCTCCTCAACAAGAGCTTGTCAAACTGACTCCATTAAACCGCTTTGTGAGTGTTCCCACCTACTCACCATGGGTTTTCACAGACGAGTCATGCTACAAAGCTCTTCTTTTCACATGGTGGGCCAACCATGGGAGATTCCCAGCCGAACCATTGGCTCTAATACCAATTGTTAGGGTCTGGAGTATGCCTTCAATGGGGAGAAATCCAATGGGCTTTGTGAAAGATAACACAAATGGGCTTTTGGCACCACTTATAACCCAAAACCTTAAGGCAATGAGTTAATGAGTCTTCCCTCTTATAAACTCTTCACACAAATCCCATATTTTCTATGTGAGAATCTCACACTTGCATCCTAACAAAAAGATTCCACAACACGAGAATGAGAAATTGTTGATAACCACAGTTAATTGCACAATGATCAAATGCACATTAGAGTTTGTTAAAGAATGAATGAAGGACGAAATTCAGATTTCAAACAATCATATGATAAAACACTAATGAAACCAATAGATGTTCAATCAAAATAACTATACATCCCTTCCTTTTCTGCAAATTCAACATTTCTATCGTAAACCCTAGCTGTTGCATGAAAACCTAATCGATCATTAAAATCACCAAATGTACGAATAAAAATTACCCATCATTTCAACATAGTGAATAAAGCTCAGTAAAATCCTTCAAAAGACACCACTGGATCGTCACTAATATCTTGTATCTTCAAAAACTAGCCAATACACTGAAACACAAAAAAAAAAAAAAAAATGAATATGTACGTCCAGTGGCCCTAGTGCTTAGTAATAAAAGATAATATGACCACAATCTTATCAATATCCAACGTTTGAGACTTAAAAAAATCAACAAAATCATGAAAAGATGCTATAATACAATGACAAAGCATCGCTAACCAATTCAGTATCCTAACAACCCTATACATTACACTAAAACAATAACTAGTAAAATATCACTAAACTTGTACATCGAATAGCACTATTGCACTAATACCTCTAAATAAGATAACATAATCACGATCCGTATCATTAAAATATACCGAAACGCAAATGAGGAATCATCACCGACCTATTCAGCATCCTAAACAACCCAAGCCACCGTACTGAAAGGCTAATATAAAAAAATCGTCAAACACGTTCATCGAAAATCGCTAATGCATCTAAAAATAAGATAATATAATCACAAACTACAATCAAAAGGTGATATATACGTAAAAATAGAAGATTTAACATGAACAGAATATGATCAAAACTCAATCAAAATCATCAAGACATGTATGAAGAAAAAGGAGGGAGATCAGAGAGAAGAGAACCTCATACCTGATGGATAAGGATGATTATCGAAAAGCGAGAATGCGAAGAAGAAAGCCAGAGAAAGCACGGGTTTCCGAATTTGCAAGTTTTGAAAGCGAGAAGAAGAAGTGAAATATACTGGATTACTGTGGATTCGTGGTGTTTGAATTTCTTATTTAATGGAGTTTCCGTTCTTGAATATGTGCGCGCGTGATTTAACGAAGTTTTGCAGTAAGTTTGTTTGAGACGGACAAAGCCAATGGTTTTTTGACACATCAGATTCCAATATAGATCAAAAGATTTAATCATTTAGACATTTGATACTTACCAAAAAAAGATTCGTTTAAACTTATTAGATAAATTTTGACTCGCATATTAGTAAGATAGATACTTTCTAAACTAATTACTGAATATATTTTAAAGTCCGATGACGAACGTGCAACTAGAAAGTCACATGGTAATATGGTATGCTTCTAAAAAGGGACCTTAACAGCATGGATTTTTCCTTTTTCCTCTTTGATTAGTAGATATAGATATAAATGGTAAGAAATTATATGATTACCGATTTATTCAAATAAAAATTATATAAAAATAATTATTAAAATATAAATATTAAATGCGACATGTAAAAAATATGAGTCTTATGTAGTATATGTGATTTATGTACAACAAGCATATATTGAATTACTTTTAAAGATGCGATTTAATATTACAGATTTCTTGCTAAATTGCATCTTGTTTATGCGATTCATGAAGAAAAATATGAATCACATGATTTACATGCAATTTTATCAATATTTTGGTAATTATTTTTTGTTAAATTTATACTTATAATTTTTTTTAAGATAGTAAACACATATTTCACCCATTAACATATAGGACTAAATTTTTTTCGGATTCTAAAAGAAAAAAAAAGGAAAAGATTTGGGTCTTTTTTTATTATTTTACGCAATCAAAAGCTAACTATTTTGTAGAATCTCAAAATATTGCATTATTAGTATTACCATTTTTTTTCCCTAGCGGGAGCAGGTCTATCCAACAAATGATAGCTTAGACGATATGAAATATATATAAAAGCTGGGAATATAATTTTTATTCTATAAAAGGAAATCGATTTTCTATTTTTTAATAGTAATTTTTATGATTACTAACCACCATGACTGACTACTGATGACAACAAGAATATTATTTTGCAATAGTGAAATTTGTTGAGACATTTCCAGAATAGTAATTAATAAAAGAAACCCTTACATAAAAATTAATAAAAGAAATGTAATGGTTAATAAGAGTGATTGTAAAAAGAACTTTAAGTATCTAGATAAATAAACTTTTAGATTATATAATAATGGAGTTCGTATGTCATAAACTTTTGAGTTTTGTCAGAAGAAACACGTTTAAAAAGGTTATGAAATTGAAGATTTTTTTTTCGTTTTGAATTTGATAATACAACAGCTCTAAAAATTTAAATATTCGAGATGCAATTCTTATTGGTTCGGAAATTCCTAGCTCCTACATGAGGCAAGAATGATGACTTTCCGTAATTGGAATAAAATTTTCAGCTGAAGAGCGGTTTTATATAGTCATTCAGGAATATCTAGGAGTTGAGGAAAAAATTAGGTAGGTATTATATATCACATTTAATATATATGTAAGGTATAATTATTAATAATTTTTTAATACGTATATATAAATGATAATTATTCTAAATATTATCTTTTATATTATTCGTGTTAGTATATTATTAGTAATTACATATCTCATATATATCTATATGGCGTGTATTATCTACTCCCAATTTTTGGTATTCATAGTCACAGACCGCAAATCCCAAGATCCCTTGTAGTCGGTGTCGGTGCTTTTTTTTATTTAACTTTTCTCGTAATAACAGATCAACATATGAATTTTGACATTCCACTTGAAAATCAAGTATTAATATCATTAAATTATTATAAAATTATTAAGAGCCGTGACGTTTTTAATTGACTAAATAATCATTGGATATAAGTTTCTATTACTTGAAAGGAAAAGAAATGATGGAAGTAATATAGAGCAATTCTTCATTATTATTAAAAAAATAATTGATTTTTTAATTTCTTAAGTACATATGCATATTTATCGATGCAGTCTTATCGCAAAAGCCAAGCCATGTCTCTTTGGATAGTCTGATTTTTATTTTTATTTGATTTATGATTATATCTTATCTGTATCTGATTTGTTTAACATGTTTATGAGTAAAAATATTTATTTTTCATCTATAACTATTTTTAAAAACTGTTTAAAAAGATAAAAATAATACAGTAAACAAACAAAAAAACAACCAACTAAATAGACTCAAAGTATATTGGTGTTTTTAGATATATTTTTTTATCTATTACATATATAGTATTATAATTATAACAAAATCAAATAATAGATATTATTCTAATCCATTAATTAAGAATCACAATTTTACGCTTGTCTTATTTCATTGGAATATTAAATGTGTAATGAAGGGTAAAAGTATGAAAAAAAAAACTATTGATTTGTATGTAAGAATAGTGTAAAAAAGACCTCATGTGTATTTATTTTCAATATTTATGGTATATTTTATAAAATAAATAAATGAATAAAAGGCCGCAATTATCTATTTAGATTATTAATAAATTCTACTAAGACATTCATTAATATTTATTAAACTCATTTTAGAGTGATAAAAGATATGGAGAATGAAATTCCATGAAAATTCGCAGTAGTATCCATAAGCACTCCTTAAGATACCAATAGGAACCTTTTTTCCCCCGTCAATCTCATACATTGACTTATTTTTTAAATGTGAAATCTATGTTAAAAGAAGTATGAAAAACTTTAATCGCAACAACAATCGGATATGCCACGTCCTTTTTCTCATTTTTAATTATATGAAATCCATACTTTGACACCTAAGATTTCGCAACAAGTAAATTCTTTCGCAGGAGTAAAATAAATATTCTGATCAAATACATTAAGAGATGTTTTTCCATACTTTCCACATTCATTTCTAGGTATTTTTGAAGTGAAGTGATATGCATGTTATTTATTTTAAAGAAGCTTGCACTAAACATCTAATCATTAAAATAAATATACTAATTAAAATATTAATCATTTTAGTGGTTCAATTACGGTTGAATATGATATGAGCTGTATGATAGACTGATCGTAGATGGGACCGATCTCATCAAAATTAATGACGAGACCATAAAAGTAAAAAAGAATTAAATGCACTATTACTATAAATAAATTCAATATAAATATCTATATATATATATTATATACCAATATTTACATCATAGACATCATTATATATTTAAAATCTTACCATCAACGAGATATGACGCCGCCGGATGACAAATTGCAGATAGGAGCACCATCCCAGCAACGCAGCCATCTGCATTGTGCAAGCAGGGTTAGAGAGAGAGAGAGAGAGAGAGAGAGAGAGAGAGAGTATGGAGAAGGGAAGTTGAGTGCTAGGATGTTTGATGGAAAGAGATGAGAGCACTGGCTTTTTATGAGTTTAACTAGTGGTCTGCATGTTTCGGGTTGAAACTGAAAACCAGACTGAAACTGCTATTGGCGGTTTCGGAACCAGAACCGAATCGTGTAGGTCGGTTCTAGAACTGGCAAGGAATCGCCGGTTCCCAAAAAAAAAAAAAAAACTGGCCGCTTACTGCGGCTGTACTCTTAATAATTCTACCAATTGTAACATATCATATTTTGACAATAACGGATGTTATTTTATATTTAACTTTTCTTACTTAGATCCAAACGAAATCAAGCCGGTTCCAAAAAAAATAAAATAAAAATAAAAATAAAAACCTTGCCGCATGATGTGGCTAAATTCCCAATAATTCCACCTATTTTAATAGATCATAATTTGATAATAACGGATATTATTATATATTGAACTTTTCTTTCTTAGATCCAAACGATATTAAACATATATTTTAACCTATAAATTTATGGAACCCACGTTAATAAAGAAAAAAAGAAAGACAAAAGAAATGAGGACCATAAATTAAAAAATAGCCTATAAGAAAAAAAATATATTTTGAAAAAAGAAAAAAAATAAAATCTAAGCCTTTAGTTTATATAAAGGAGAGAAACATATCACTCGAAATGGTGTCAGAGGCTCACGAATGAGAAGGAAAAAATAACTAAAGAATTCGTGGAAGCTAAAAGGTACTGCTTCATGCAGAGTTCGGACTTCAGAATGGAAAAATGAAAAAAAAATTAAGAAAATTTGGTACACAACAAAATCATCCATATATACTTTTGAGATAAAAATTAAAAATTAAAATAAAAATTAATTCTTTTTCTCCAGCTATTGAAAAAAAAAATTAAAAACTGAACTTGTATGTTTGTAATATATGTATCTTACTCATTTCCTATATATATCCGACTTTGTTTTATTCTTTTAATAATTTTAAATTTATCTTATTAACTATTTATTAGATGTAGTATAATTTTACCGTTTAGTGACTTTTAAAATTTTTTTAAATTGCACTAAACATTACTAGAAAATTTTAATCTTTACCTAATAAGCATCGAAGCAATTGTTTTAACATTTTTGCAACTCTTTAGAATGAATACTCATATTTTGGCTTATTACTAGTCATGCAGGAAATTGTTAGAATTTAAAAAAAATTACAAAAGCTGCTTTGTGCAACATGTGTAGTGCAAATGAGCTCAATAATTGAGCAAAATTGTCAAAGGTTGAAACCTTCAACCTGACAATCAATAGTAAGGAGCCATATATATATCTATGTATGTACTATATGTAAGGCTCCTCATCAGCCTAACTTTCTTAAGAAAGTCAAAAAGAAAATAGCAGACAATATACAATATTAGCAGCCTAACTTGCGTATATATTTAGGCAAATGCGGACATTCATCAGTGCACTCAAAATTTTTTGCTCTCAAACTTTTGTTTCATAATCTTCGTTCTTGTTGTTTACGTGTGTGGACTCTTTTTTTTGTTGCTCTTGACATTACAAAAAAATACACAATGTCGTTATTCTTTTGAGGAGCATCGAGTAAATCTAAGAAATCGAAGAGCCAGATAAGTAAAGGAAAAGGCAAGGAAGCCGTAGGCGAGCAACACCAAGATGAGCTACTATGACTTTAACGAGTTAGGAACCGGTAACTTGCTTCCGGAGGAAGTCCTTCCAGGCCCTGCTCCACCAGGTTTTGAGCATATAACACCTACGTACAACACAAATGTAGAAATAGACTCAGAAGACCTAGAAGTTCAGGAAATTCCACTATCATAAATGGAAGAGGAAGGTGAAGATGATGACAGTCCCTGATGCCGTGGTAGAAACATTCAAAGTAAGCCTCCATGACCCTTAAAATCAGAAAATTTTTCTAAACATTTTCAAAAAGGCACAGGACCAGATGGAAAGAGACGGGCATTTTGCAACTACTATAGTAGCAGTTGTGCTTAGAAGACCGGAGATGGATACGGGACCTTGACTAAACATATGCGATCATGCCATCCATCTGAATATGGTGTAGACCTGTCTTAACAACAAATTGCTCAATCATCATCTAGCGATCGTGCTACTCTGTTTCGCTATGCAAATGAGAGGTACAAGAAATGCCTAGCGTAAATGATTGCAGGTATACATTTATCTTTTATAGCAGCTGAACATCCTAACCTTAATTATGTTACTCAAAAATGCCTCAACCCGAATGCACATAAATATAGTGCCACAACGATGCGCCATGAAACTTCGAAGTTATATCACGAAGATAAGCGAGAGCTCGCTTTTAAGTTTCACTCGCTTGATACATGTGTGTCTATATGCTCAAACATTTGGTCAGATAGTTGGCAGGAACACTCACACATGGGAGTAACATGTCATTAGCTTAATGAGAAATGGGTTATGCATAAACGATTAGTTGCACTGTGAAAAATTGATGGACGACATACTGCACAAAATATCTACACAATTATAAGTACTATGTTAGGAGAATATAAGCTGACAAAAAAAATATTTTCGATTGGATTCGATAATGCCTCGACAAACACAACAAGCATACCAGAACTATAGGAATTATGTCAACCCACTCTAGGTAGTATATTTTTTCACATTAGATGTGCATGTTACATCTTAAATTTGTGTGTAAAGGAAGGAATGGACACCCTATATCTTAAATACCTACCAATCAAATAGGTGATCGACTACATGATTGATCACCCGCAAGTACATAAAGCTTGATGTAATTTCTATAGGGAAAATGGAATAAGATTGATGAAATTTAAAAAGATGTGCAGTATAGGTGGAATTCAACATACGAACTTCTAAATAGTATGCTTGAGTACGAAGATGTGTTGTGTAGTTTTGCCATGATACATATACTAAATATACCATTGCATCCTAATGATTGGAATGCATGCAATAGGTTGTTGCAGGTCCTGAAAATTTTTTATGACTGCACAAAAATTTTATCGCAAGTGTACCATCCAAGTGCATTTATTTTTGGTTGAGACTGTTAACAATGTTGGTACTTTGAATGAAGTTAAACATGATCTATTCTTACAGGCTTGTGTAAGTGACATGTGCAAAAAGTTGTTAGATTACTATCGAGAAATTCGAAGGATTTATATTATTGCTATGCTGCTTGATCCTCGTTGTAAGAGTGATGGACTTGTTGATTATTTAGATTTGTATTACGAATTTTTGGATAAACTATCAGATACCTAGCATGCATATACTATGATTCCGACTCAAGTAACTCGGGAGGCAAGTAACATTCTTTTAGAGTTATATTCACAGTTTTCATTTATTTATGGGGGCCAAAGTCCCTGTTAGTCCATCACCGATGTCGACATCAGATCAATCACCGATTGGCGGTCTACCTCCTAGCTTATCATTCATGAACAAACTTATGAAAAAGCACATAAGAGTTAGTGGGACAGGTATTGGTTCAGAAATTGACAAGTATATGACAACATCTTATGAGTTTGGTGATAACATAGAAACATGAGAATTTGACATATTGGAATGGTGAAAGGGGCATTCAAAGACATATCCTATACTTTCAGAATTGCGAGACAGGTTTTAGTGGCCTCTGCTTCAACGTTCTTGTGGAACAAGCTTTCAACATTGCTGCCCTTATATTAGATGAGCGTAGATCAAAACTAACTGCAGTTGTTGTAGAAGATTTTGCTTACAATGATGATTGGAACAGAGTAGCAAGGCAATTGCAAGATATGGTATACGCAACAAGTGAAGAAGATGAATATTTTAGTGACTACAACACATCTGGCGGAAGCACGGCCAGCTCTACACAAAGCAGGGTTCAAGTAAATCCAAAAAAGATCTATAAATAATAAACCTTAGTTTGACTTTTGTCATCATTTTTATTAACTGCTAATGTGCTTGCAATATTTACTATTATTGAATATAAATTACCGTACCGTTATGAGTTATGATTACCAGTCCATAAGACTACTACTATAGTTGATGAAAAATACTCCTTCGATATGAACACAGAAGCAGAACAAATATTGAAAACGTGAAAGATTTGAAGAAACAAGAGATGAAGTGGGACATCAGCAATGGAAAACGAGATAGGTTAAATCGCATAAACATTCTCTAAAGTTTTATTGTATTTGTTTAAATTGTACAATGTTATTTTTTTTAAAAACTATGACAATGAGATTAAGGAAAGGATGTTACGTGGAGGTATTGAGGAAGAACGATGTTTCAATTGGTTCTTGGTTCTAAGCAAAAATACATTCTAGTAACGGACACACCTACACTATGGAGTATGATGGCTTTCCGTCCTTAGGTATTTTTGAGATAGAAGGGTGCCTAGAAAGTCATAAGGCCACCTCCTCCTCCTTCGCTGGGTATATAAATTGGAAGCCAGGTGATATCATTGAGGTTTTTCACCACCGATTGGAAACTAACAACTGTCTCGAGGATCATAGATGATAATAATTATGTAGTTGGGCTGGGTGGATGCTCTGTACAATTAATTGTTCACAAAATCCGTACGGAGTTCGTAAAGTTTGGAGCAATGGGAAATAGATTGTCTTTCGAAAGGTATTGTTATCATTTTCATTTGTTTTTATTTCATATGCTTCATGAGTGTTTTACATTTTTAGTGTTGTTCTTGCTTTTGAATTACTTGGATAGATTGGATTTCTAGATGTCCAAATACTTCAGTACTGTTTCTTTTTCTTTTATATCGATCTAAATACAATGTTATCAGACCATTTCTTATAGAGTTCAATTGCAAAACTTATTTTGATTATGTCTCAGGTCTCTCAAAGAGGCACAAATTTACAGCAAAAGGCGTACAGGAAGCCAGATAAAGCGACCTGCTAAAGTATTTCTCTTCATACTGAGGGAAATACTGGAATTCAAAGGCCTCATAAGGTTCTAAAGGCTATCTTGAAGCATGATGTGACTAGATCATTTAATTTTCAAGCATGAGACAAAGAACCGCAAGGGACGGGAATTGATAGACAACCTAAGATGCTTCTAGTGATTAAATCCCGTTGTTTTTAAAAGGTAAATGCCTTTGTTTCTTTAGAAAAAAATAATGAAGGACATTTGCATGCATTCTTGCTGTGGTTATGGAACAACTACATGTTTTAAGGCTAATTATGCCACTTTGGATCACATGACATCTACTAGATTCTCATAGCTATGGATCATCTGTTGGTAGCTGTATTCTGATGAGGATAGGCTTTCACATAGATCAATAAGCCACCATAATTAGAGTTGTGGTAGCCATTGCAGTGATGTTGGATCATTTTGTGATGAGAAATATGTAGGTAAAGGGACATATAGTAAAGATAGAAACAGAAAAGTGTCCCACTCTGATTACACAGTGCTTAGCACCTATCGTCTTATCATTGAAGCATTATAACCTCCGAGCCTCTTTCTTGGGAAGCAGAGTCAAATATCTCTAATCTCTGCAAGTCACTTGGCATTTCAAATGATGAACATCTGATGTTTCAGCAGTTCCTTGCCTCTTGAAAAAGCAATTTATATTTGGTTTACATCATGTAAAGCAATTGTTTGGGTTGATGTGCTTATAGGTTTAAGCTCTTCGTTTAGAATTACTTCAGCTGTATATAGGTTTCAAGTCTTAACCTGATTATATGAAATCTAAGATAATGTTCCAATTTTGACTTGTGACAAAGGCTCAGCTAACAAGTTTATTCAGTTTCTTTCTTTGAAATCTATGTGATTATTGTTCTTTTATTGAAGAGTTGTATACGCTCTCTCTTTTGCTTTTCCTTATGCCTAATCAATCTCTAGTAAGGTGTTGAAGATTGGCTTCATAAATGTTAAACTTTATCATATTTGCTCATACTTAATTTTGTTAGATTGAAGATCACATTACTTTGCTAAATTAGCAAATCTTCACTTTGTTTGCACACGCAATTTCTAGTTTTACAACATTTTCGTTCTATAAATTAAATTAACGTAGGTTAGCTTATGCATTAGCTATTCAACCCTAAACAAATTAACTAAGTCTACATTGAGTTGTAAAAAATCAATTTAGTTTTTTAGTCAAACCCATATTTGTTTAGAAAGCACACTATAGGTTCGAGTAAATTATTTAATCCTAAATTAAGCTAATGAACTTGTATTTATTAATTGCGACTAATGCTCTGATTCAATATTGCATTAAGGTATTATTCTTATCTATATTTCATTGAATTTAACATTTATAATTAGTTTTCCAAGTTGTGTGTACATAATTTAGAATGATTCCATCATGAATGCATGCTCTCCAAGTTTAAATTCATACTTTCCTGGTTTGATCAAAATTTAAATTGGTCAGCATATCTTTTAAATCTTTTTTAGTTAACATATATATACATGTTTCCAATATCAATGATATTGCCATTCATAAAACTTGCTTTTAATAGAATCAACACAATTTAAGGTACGATGTGCGTCCAGCTAAAAGAAAAAAAGCTAGTTCGACAAATATGTTTATATAATATGATTATTACATACTTGGTTATGTATATTCGTCTTAGAGATAGGATGGTTAAGGATATAATCAAAATTTACATATGTTAATAGAGAGATTAGATATTATTAATATACATATATATCACAAATTTCAATAAAATCAAATAAATGTCAGTTATATATATACATACTTCAGTTTAACTAATGCAACTGTTCCAAAATTTATGTAAATAGTTTTTTGTTTAGATTATAATTCTAGCTCATACATCATAGATCAATTTTCCAAAATACTATGTACATTAATTTAGCATTGCACATAAATTCATCAATAAATATCATATGTGTTACGTTCGGTATTTAATCGTCAGAATAATTAAATAATTCCATTCAGCCACACTTGTAATTCAAGCACACATTGATCGCAATATATTTATATATTTGGAGTCAGCTTTGATTTAATCATTTAACAAAACAATTTCAATCTATATTAATTCACCTAAATGAAATTCACATTGTAACATACATAATACGACCTACTATTGTGCATACACATATTTAATTTAAATTTTCATTAATATAAAATAATAATGTATATAAACATAGCGTACCATTTTCAACACATACAACAGCATACTACAAATTAATTTCCTCAATTATGATAATATATTCTCGGCTTTTATGTTTTCATTTTATATATATAACTTATATTATACTTTAATCAAATAAAACATATCAAAATAACATATGTGTATTCAATATTTAAGCAAAATTATTTTATTAATATAATTAGAATCATTTTATGTGGATATGTACTTATCATCGATATTACATATGCATCTTTTTTTTTTTAAATATAATTTCATCATTGGAAACTATGTAGATAAAATATAATTGGAGTCATTTATTAATTATTTATCAAATCAAAGCTTCACCTACATTCATATGGTTCAACTGGAAGATATTATTATCATTTTCATTAAATTGAAAATCATATTCGTATATATATCTGTACATGGTTTAACATTCATGATATACAAGCAAGTGATGCATCTGCAATGTGTTTGCAAATAAAACAGTCCTAATATATAAATTAAATAGATATATTGTTTAGATTAGTCCTAGAAATTAGGAAATTAATTATAAATCATAATTATAATTATATTTTCTACAGTAACTTCTCCATGTTAGGTAACTGTCATACGTAAATATGATATCACAGCTTTAGATCGGTATATAAAGATACATACTTAGCCTAAAAAAGAAAAAAAAAAACTATATCTATTCAACCCCTATTTAATTTTATAATTTCAGGGATACCAAAAATATTTTATGCCCATATACTAAAAAAGGAAAAGACTATGTCTATTCAACCTCTATTTAATTATTTATTCAAACCCTATTTAATTTCAGATTTCAATGATACTAAAAAATATATTTAAAAAATTATGTTTATCCTCCCTATTTAATTTTATTCAAACCCTATTAAATTTCATGATTTCAAGGATAACCCAAAAATATTTACGCCCAATCTAAAAAAAGAAAAGAATATGTCTATTTAACTCTTAATTAATATCAAACCTTATTTAATTTTCATGATTTTAGGTATACAAAAAAACAGTTTATGCTTATATGCTAAAAACATTGTATTAAAAAATTTACACTAAAGACATCAAAGGAGGTGATTTTGCTTTAATAATATAAATATGCGTGTGATTAATTAATATTTAAATCTAATATCAAGATTACCAAATTATTAGATGATGATTGTCAAATATGTATTCATCACAATTTTAAAACTAAGTTACTAGAAATGCAAAAATCATCAATTAGATCTTCTGATCTTCAAGCTACTACTATTAAAATTATCTATAAGAGCTTCTTCCAATTGATTTCAGCGTTGATGTTAATTCTACTCACCAATTACCTGTAATTTAATTGGAATAGGAATTGAAAAAAAAAAGGTAATAATATAAGTAAAAGATAGAAGAGAATTTGGTGGTATGTGCTTGCCAATTTTTATGCAATATTTGATAATGGATGAATGGAATTTGAATTTAGGAGTTTTTAGAGATAACTTTTTTATGGAAATTGGTGGAGTAAGAGAGATAATGTATAAGAATGATATAGGTTATAATTTCTAGAAATTAGATATAGAAATTTGATTTAGGTAAGCTTAGTTTGGACTGTAATAATAACTTCAGGTTTTGGAAATTTTTTAATAAGAAATTGAGGTATTGATCGCTATTTCAATTAAATCCACTTATTAACAATTATGACAAGTTATTAAATTTTTTTAACCACAATTTCAATAATTTGTTTAATTTAGTTACCTAAGTTTAATTATTCAAAATTATCTATATTTTTATGACAATTTATTAATACTTATCTATACTATTAAAGCAAAATATTCCTTTTGGTGTCTTTAGTGTAAAATTTTTAGTGTAAATTTTTTCAAGATAATGTTTTTAACGTATAGGCATAAAATATTTTTTAGATTCCTAAATCATGAAAATTAAATAGGGTTTGAATATAATTAAAAAAAGTTGAATAGACATAATCTTTTCATTTGTTAGCATATAGCATAAAATATTTTTGGTATTCTTGAAATTATGAAATTAAATAAGGTTTGAATAGAATTAAATAGGGTTCAACAGAGATAGTCTTTTCCAAAAAATTTTGGTATCCCTGAAATCATGAAATTGAATAGGGTTTGAATAGAATTAAATAGGGATTGAATAGACATAGTATTTTCCTTTTTTAATCATATGGGCGTAAAATATATCTATATCCCTAAAATCATGAAATTAAATAGGTTTGAATAGAATTAAATAAGAGTTGAATATGCATAGTTTTTTCCTTTTTTTAGCCTAAGCATGTATCTTTATATACTAATAAAATCTGATACCATATTTATACATACAATTACCCAATATGAAGAAGTTATCTGTGGAAAATACAATTGTAATTATGATTTGTAATTAATTTTCTATTTTAGGACTAATTTAAGTTGCCTCTTCCAATGTCAAAATAATATATTTATTTAATTTATATATGTTAGGTTGTTTTATTTGAACACGTATCGTGAATGCGCCTTCTGTTTGTTTAATTAAAGGAAAAATAATAGCAATATTTCAATTGAAGCGAGTGGAGACTGCTTTGTTAGGGTTTTTCACATATCAGTTTAGGGAGAATGTAAAATTAATAATGTTATTGAAGATGGAGATAGAGATGGAGATGGAGATAGGGAGTTGAATGGCATTAATGAAGATTTTGGGGTCATATGGTTTGGAGACCGCGAAGGCTATTGAGATCACTATGATTATAAAGAAGATATACACTTGCAAGTTTAACACTAGTAATTAAATTTAAACCGACCTTAGTTAAGTAATTATTTTTAATATACTCTAAACTAATGAAAAAAATCCATTATATATATAATTACCTAAATTTTAAAATATATTCAGTAATTAGTTTAGAAAATATCTATCTTCCTAATATGCCAGTCAAAATTTATTTATTTGATATTTAAACGCCAAGCATCTAATAAGTGTAACGAAACTTTTTTTGGTAAATATGATCAATTGTCTAATGACTAAATCTTTTGGTCATATTGGAATCTGATGTGTCAAAAAACCATTGGCTCTGTCCATTTCAAGCAAACTCACTGCAAAAGTTCGGAAAATCACGCGCGCGCATATTCAAGAACGGAAACTCCATTATATAAGAAATCAAAACACCACGAATCGCAATAGTCCAGTATATTTCACTTCTTCTTCCTTTCGGAACTTGCAAATTCGGAAACCCGTGCTTTCTCTGGCTTTCATCTTCGCATTCTCGCTTTTCGATAATCATCCTTATCCATCAGGTATGAGGTTCTCTTCTCTCTGATCTCCCTCCTTTTTCTTCAGACATGTCTTGATGATTTTGATTGAGTTTTGATAATATTCAGTTCATGTTAAATCTTCTACTTTTACGTATATATCACCTTTTGATTGTAGTTTGTGATTATATTATCTTATTTAGATGCATTAGCGATTTTTGATGACGTGTTTGACCATTTTTTTTATATTAGTCTTTCGGTATAGTGGCTTGGGTTTTTAAGGATACTGAATAGGTCGGTCATGCTTTATTATCCAAGTTTGATCAATCCGTGTTTTATATGTAATTGATAGAATTTTAAAAAGTTATAAAGTGTATGTACATGCTAGTTTGATTTTGTGAACATTGATTGCTGAACATTTAGCTGTGCTAATGAAGATATTATTTCCAGTGAAATATCATCTAAAGACTATTCCTTTTTGTTGCCATTAATTTTTAAGAAACACTGAATATGTGTATTGTGGCTCTTGAGTTTGACTGATGAGAGAAGATTTTAGCATAGGGAGTGTGCAATCCTATATGGTGCATAGTTACTTGTGGAAAAATAATATCTACTTGGATTTCTACATTTGATTTATAAATCAATGTTGCGAGTCTTTTGCTTTGTTAATAAGGCTGCTCATGTTACGTTTTTTGCCCCACTTTTTTCATGGCAGATTGTGTTAGATTATTGATTACATTACTGTGACAATGAGATTAAGGAAAGGATGTTACGTGGAGGTACTGAGGAAGAACGATGTTTCAATTGGTTCTTGGTTCTCAGCAAAAATACTTTCTGGTAACGGACGCACCTACACTGTGGGGTACGATGCCTTTCCGTCCTCAGGTATTTCTGAGATAGAGAGGGTGCCTAGGAAAGTTATAAGGCCACGTCCTCCTCCTTCGCTGGGTACTGGAAATTGGAAGCCAGGTGATATCATTGAGGTTTTTCACCACCGATCTTGGAAACTAGCAACTGTCTCGAGGATCATAGATGATAATAATTACGTAGTTGGGCTGGGTGGATGCTCTGTACAATTAATTGTTCACAAAATCCGTACGAGAGTTCGTAAAGTTTGGAGCAATGGGAAATGGATTGTCTTTCGGAAGGTATTGTTATCATTTTCATTTGTTTTTATTTCATATGCTTCATGAGTGTTTTACATTTTTAGCCATTGTTCTTGCTTTTGAATTGCTTGGATAGATTGGATTTCTAGATATCCAAGTACTTTAGTACCGTTTCTTTTTCTTTTATATCAATCTAAATACAATGTTGTCAGACCATTTCTTATAGAGTTCAATTGCAAAACTTATTTTGATTATGTCACAGGTCTCTCAAAGGGCACAAATTTAGAGCAAAAGGCACTTGCAGGAAGCGGGATAAAGCGACCTGCTGAAAGTATTTCTCTTCATATTGAGGGAAATACTGGAATTCAAAGGCCTCATAAGGTACTAAAGGCTATCTTGGAGCATGATGTGACTGGATCATTTAATTTGCAAGCACAAGACAGAGAACCGCAGGGGACAGGAATTGATAGACAACCTAAGATGCTTCCAGTGATTAAATCCCGTTGTTTTCAAAAGGTAGATGCCTTTGTTTCTTCAGATAAAATAGTGGAGGACATTTGCATGCAATCTTGTTGTGGCTATGGAACAACTGCATGTTTTAAGGCTAATTATGCCACTTTGGATCACATGACATCACCACTAGATTCTCATATCTGTGGATCATCTGTTGGTAGCTGTAGTCCTAATGGGGATTGGCTTTCACATAGATCAATAAGCCACCATAATGAGGGTTATGGTGGCCATTGCAGTGACGCCGGATCATTTTGTGGCGAGAAATATGTGGGTAAAGGGACATAAAGTAAAGATAGAAAGAGAAAAATGTCCTACTCCGATTACACCGGGCTTGACACCTATCGTTGTATCATTGAAGCATTATACGCCTCCAGGCCTCTTTCTTGGGAAGCAGAGTCAAATATCTCCAATCTTCGCAAGTCACCCGGCATTTCAAATGATGAACATGTGATGTTAATATGAAACATAATTTCAGTAGATTCTAGGCCTCATGTCAGGGATGATGATAGCAAAACTTAAGCAACCTGGTCTGTTTCAGTAGTTCCCTACCTCTTGAAAAAGCAATTTGTATTTAGCTTACATCATGTAAAGCAATTGTTTAGGTTGATGTGCTTATAGGTTTAAGCTCTTCGTTTAGAATTGCTTCAGCTGTATATAGGTCTCAAGTCTTAACCTAATTATATGGAATCTAAGATAACGTTCCAATTTTGATTTGTGACAAAGGCTTAGCTGACAGTTTAATTCAGTTTCTTCCTTTGATATTTATGTGAATATTGCTCTTTTATTGAAGAATGTATATGCTCTCTTCTTTGCTTTTCCTTATTCCTAATCAATCTACAGTAAAGGTATTGAAGATTGGCTTCACAAATGTTAAAACTTTATCATATTTGCTTATACTTAACTTTGTTAGATTGAAGATCACATTACTTTTCTAAATTAGCAAATCTTCACTTTATTTACAGTTACAGTTTCTAGTTTTTACAACCTTTTCATTCCTGCAAATTAAATTAATGTAGGTTAGCCTATGCACCAGCTATGATATGTACAAGTTATGCACTTGTCTTGTAGTGTACTGAGTTCAAAGATCTTTCTTCTAATGTGGTTGAACATGAAGTGCTTTGTTGCATTTTGTACATCTTAAATTGCATTCCAACTAATGTATATAACAGACCGAGAATTTTTTATTTTTATCAACAATTGGTGCTCGCAAGGAACATCTCTTGATCACTCTGGGAGGTTTATCACCTTGCTTTAACCTCTGCTGATTCACCAAGATGGGACTTGGAAGTTTCCTCTCTTCTTCATAATTCTATTGCATTCAGGTTCTTTGTATAATATTTATCATTCTTGCAACGTGATAAATTTGTTCAAACTGAAAATTTTTCATTTTGACCAATGGTTGTTGCTTGTAAGGAACATCTCTTAACACAACCGTTGGAGGTTAATCACCCTGCTTTAATCTTTGCTGATTGACCAAGATGGGATTGGCTTTTCCTCTCCTCTTCAAATATTGCAGGTTATCCAGGTTCTCTGTACATTATTTTTTATGCTTTCTTTAAATACATAACCATTCATGTGAAAGTGATATGAAATTGAAAAGATGTCAATGCGCAGGCTTGCCATGATAATTGGTGGATAACATTTTTGATCCTATTGATTCCAAGTCTGAGAGATTCTGTTTATGTTAATTGATTAAAAGCTTTTCATGCAACCAAAAAACGTTCTAACGTGATGAAATTGGTTTCTGAATGTATAGCATTCATGAACTAGGAACTATACGTGAACATGACATGTCACGCTGAACTTTTTCTGTCAACCCTCGGTAAATCATGCTGAACATAATGTAAATGGCAGCTTTTCCTCCAATAAGAATAGCCTGGATAAGCAACAGGAAGTTGGATTGTTTGTATCTTTATTTTGTGCTTCAGCCCAGATAAATATGCAAGACTGCAATAATGAGCAGATTAATGGATCAGAAATCCATACGATGGTTGAAGTTTTGTTTTGCTAGAGTCTAGCGTCTTTTGGTGCTGTACACTAGATCATATTTATTTTATCACATAATCACTTTTGCTAAGTGGTACATCTCTTACTTATTTAGTTTTATACAGATGTGAATTAGGAAGGAACTGTCTAGTGGTTTTCATCTTAGAATTTAGGATATATCCTCCCACGGTGTGGAATTTTAGTTTCATCTAGTAGTAGCTGTTTCATATATCAGTTAAAATGACTACCAAATATCGGTGTATTGTCGTAGGATATTTATTCTCAAATCAACAAATAACTTTTTGAATTTCGTTCTCAATTTTGTTATCACTTTCTCCTGAGCTTTACTCTTTTCTGTACTGCTCTTCACTCCCTGGCGACAATATATAGAGTTGACATGTTGGCATTTCATTTTGAGAAGAGTGACATGGAAAATATTAGTGATGTTGCTTTATAGTAGACAGACTATAATTTTTTTATTTGCTGCCTCCTTGTTCTTTTTTTTTTTTTTTTCCCACAGGCTCCATGTGGGGAAGGGCTTCGCAGGCTCCATGTGAGGAAGGGCTTTCACAACTTCCAACTGCCATCAAAGTCTGGGATGACCCTAGCCTAGTTTTGATAAATTTATAGATGCTGGACTTGTTAAGCATGCCTTTCTTTACCCCTTTTGAAGAAATAGTTCGTTGACAGAAAATGGGCCATCCTTTGCAGTGAGCACAAATTAGTACTAACTCTGTCTAAAGCTTAGTTGCATGTTTATTGGAAGGTGACAATAATTATGTTTGTGTCACCAGCGATTGGAAATCAAAGAGTTATTGTGAAAGATGGGGGACCATCTATTGGATAAAATGAAATATGCAACTTTTTCATGGTAGAACAGTTTGATCATTATTTGGGCATTACATGATTTCCAGCTATTGCTGGCCAGATTTATGATCCTGCTAACCATGTGAGGGCCAGTGAAAACCCATCCTTTGCAGTATTCTAGGAAATCTGGCTGGAAGCAGAGGTGCTTGCTTAAATGTGTGTGCTAGATACATGAACTGAAAAATCATGACTCGAGTGGAAGACATTGGGTCTCATTACAACGAATCGATGTATCAAATTTAACGTTGTATCATGGTGATCTAATTAAACTGAGGGTCGCAACTGTTTTTACTGATGAATGAATTCATGCCATCTTCCTACTACGGACGCTAATCAACTTCACATCGTCTATAACAGGTCCACAAAGCGAACCAGAATTGTCACTAGTCATGGTGTAGAAGGAGCTGAGGAACATGACCCTGGTGTGATTTGAAATGGCTTGGAAACGTAGGTTTGCACGTTTGTAGCCTCCTTTGCCTGTAGAAGTATATGGAACGGTAACTGACGCTTTTCCGGCATATGCCTCTACTGCCATTGATCCCTCACAGGAGTTTTTAGCATCTCCTACAGCGAATGACAGGACATAGACCTTGCCAGGCTTTGTGAAGACAACTTGAGCAATGGCACTCTCTTTTCCGGCGACAAGCTCCACTGCTCTTTTGCCGCTGGGAACTGAAAAGTGGGCTGAGTCTATATATTTGACTGCCTTGAGGGACTCGATGATCCAACCGGGTAAAGGACTGTGGTCGTCCTCAATCTTGGGCGGAACTAAAACTCCCCGAGTTGACTTGGGGAAAATGTATGGACCTTCTTCAAAGTTTCCATTTTTCAACAAGTTCGCTGCACAGACACACGAATAACATGAATTGCCGTAAAATGAATGAAATGTGTTACCGAAAAGAAAATGATTTGTTGTTTCGTAATGGTTATCTATCATTCTCAAAAAAAACTCTTAAAATTGGTATAATACTATTTGACAATTCCAAAGCTCTGGTTATAACCAAAAAGGAGAAAGCCCATAAAACATTTTTCATGAAACAAGCATAAAACACGCACCTCCTGTGCGTTTAGGCGGATGCAAAACTGTCAATGCAACCGAATCGATCAATGGACCACAAGCAGGATCCTCTTCAACGCCAGGATTATGAATAGACAACTCAATTACATTAGCATCAGCTTCGAAACCCCAAGCATAAGAATCCCATCCGTTGCTGCTATACATTGTCTGCATTGGAAGCATCCCCCAATCGTTTGGCTCGTTGTTGGGTGAAACCGACACGTTCAACTTCTCCTCCTGTGCACATGTTCGAGCAGCACTGAAGGTAATGGAATAGAACATGCCCTTAATTACCCTCACCTTTTGCTTAATAACAGCTTCATTTCCTAGCCTGACTGCAAATGCTCCTTCAGGAACTATAAGCAACATATCACCTTGTTTTTGACCTGATTTGATGTACTCAACGTAGCCCGAAATCTCCCATTCGGGTATGCCTGTTTTGCTTGTCACCACAGTGCCTTTCATATCAGAGGCCTTGGGACCGTACTCGAAGTTCCCATTTGGTAATAATCCTGGAATTGATGATAGAATCATTAGAAAAATTACTTGACATCATAAGTATATCTCAAAAGAATTTAGTTGTTGCACATAATTTCGCAATGCGACGCCTGCTCACTAGTTCGGTCGAGTCCACCTCCACCAAATTACTCAACCAGCATATCAAATTCATACTGAGCTTGATAATATTCGACTTGCTTAGTCCGCCAGTCTAAATAAATTCGAGTAAAGTTTATAATAATGTTTTTAAGAATGTTAAAAAGCGATTTGTAATCATAACTGCACTTGATTGATATTATATTCTTATTTCATATATTATATTATTGGTAAAAATTATTTAGAAAACCTTTTATGGAGAAAAAAAAAATATTCTAAAATTCATAGTCAAGGAATATAATCTGATTAGGGAAGTGTCCTTGAAGGAAGCAATTATTATGCCAACCTGGTCTGTAAAGACATCCACATGCATTTTGTACTTTTATAATCTCCATCCCAAGAAGCAGCAGTTATTTATTTTTTTAGTCTAAAGACTTACTTTTGATGACGAACGTGCAACTAGAAAGCCACATGGTATACTTTTAAAAAGGAACCTTAACAGCATGGATTTGTCCTCTTTCCTCCTTGATTAGTAGATATAAGGATATAAATGGTAAGAAAATTATACATTTACCAATCGATTCAAATAAAAATTATATAAAAATAATTATTAAAATATAAATATAAAATTGTACGTAGTATATGCGATTCATGTTTTTATATGTAAGTCATACATATGGCTTGTGTATAAATATGAATTATATGTATTAAATGCGACTCATATACAAAACACGAATCTCGTATAATACATGTAATTTATTTACAACAAGTATATATTGAATTACTTTTAAAGATGCGATTTAATACTATAGATTTTTTGTTAAATTGCATCTTGTTTATGCGATTTATTAAGAAAAATATGAATCACATAATCTACATGCTATTTTGTCGATATTTTGGTAATTATTTTTTGTTAAATTTGTATTTATAATTTAAAAAAAATAGTAAACACGTATTTCACCTATTAATATATAGTACAAATTCATGGTTACATATAGGGACTAAAATTTTTTCGGATTCTTAAAAAAAAAAAAAGAGAAAAAAAGAAAGAAAAGATTCGGATCTTTTCTATTATTTTACTCAATCAAAAGCTAACTATTTTGTAGAATCTCAAAATATTGCATTATTACCATTTTTTTTTAGCGGTAGCAGGTCTATCCAACAAATGATAGCTTAGACGATATGAAATATATATAAAAGCTGGGAATATAATTTTTATGCTATAAAAAGAAATCGATTTTCTATTTTTTAATAGTAATTTTTATGATTACTAACCACCATGACTGACTACTGATGACAACAAGAATATTATTTTGCAATAGTGAAATTTATTGAGACATTTCAGAAAGATAATTAATAAAAGAAATATAATGGTTAATAAGATTGACTGTAAAAAGAACTTTTAAGTATTTAGATAAATAAACTTTTAGACTATATAATAATGGAGTTCGTATGTCATAAACTTTTGAGTTTTGTCCGGACAAACACGGTTAAAAAGGTTTTGAAATTAAAAATTTTATTTTCGCTTTGAATTTGATAATACAACTTCAAAAACTGCTCTAAAAATTTAAATATTCGAGATGCAATTCTTATTGCTTCGGAAATTCCTAGCTCCTGCATGAGGCAAGAATTATAACTTCCGTAATTGGAATAAATTTTCAGCTGAAGGGTGTTTTATATAGTCATTTAGGAATATCTAGGAGTGGAGAAAAAAATTAGGTAGGTATTATATACACCTATAATGTACACGGAAGATATAACTATTAATAATTTTTTAATACATTATATATAAATGATAATTACTTTAAAAACTATCCTCCATTATTCATATATTAATATATTGTTAGCAATTACATATCTCATGAATATCTATAGCGTGTCCTATTGTTACTATTCATAGTCACAGACCGCGAATCTCAGATCCATTGTAGTCGGTGTCGGTGTTTCTTTTTTTCAACTTTTCTCGTAATGACAGATCAACATATGAATTTTGACATTCCACTTGAAAATTAAGTATTAATATCATTAAATTATTATAAAATTATTAACAGTTGTGACGTTTTTAATTGACTAAATAATCGTTGTATAAAGTTTTATTATTTCAAAGGAAAAGAAATGATGGAAACAATATAGAGCAATTCTTCAATATTATTAAAAAATTAATTAATTTTTCAGTTTCTTAAGTATATATGCATATTTATCCACGTAATCTTATTGTGAAAGTAAGCCATGCAAGATAAAAAGTTTGTTTAAATGGTTTGATTTTCATTGTATGTTATTTGTATCTATATATTGGTTGTATCTAATTTGTATTTGGTCGGTTTGATCTGTTTATGAATAAAAATGTTTGTTTTTCATTTATAATATTTTTAACAAATAGTCTATTTCAAAACGATAAAAATAAGATGACAATAAAAAAAAAAAACCAACTAAATAACCTTAGTATATTGGTGTTTTTAAATATATATTTTATCTATTACGTATATAAAATTTTAATTACAGATAAATCAAATAATATATTATTCTAATCCATTAATTAAGAATCACAATTTTATTCTCATCTTATTTCATTGAAATAGTCAACATATAATGAAGAGTAAGAGTATGAACAAGAATATATTGATTTTTATGTAAAAATTGTATAAAAAGATCTTATGTGTATTTCTTTCAATATTTATTGTATATTTATTTAAAAAAATAACTGAATAAAAGGCCACAATTATCTATTTACATTGTTATAAACTCTATGAGACATTCATTAATATTTTTTAAACATATTTTAGAGGGATAAAGGATATGGAGAATGAAATACCATGAAAATTCGCAGTGTATCCATAATCACTCCTTAAGATACCAATGGGGGCCCAAATCTCACACATTTACTTATTTTCAAAATGTGAAACCTATGTTAAAAAAAAAAAGTATGGAAAACTTTAAACACGACAACAATCTAATATATCAGGTCCCCCCCTTTTTTTTGTTTTTAATTATATGAAATCCATACTTTGACATCTAAGATTTCGCAACAAGTAAATACTTTCCAAGGAGTATAATTAATACTCTGATCATCATACTTCCTCAATCGGCTCTGATAATTTTGGAATGAACTGATATGCATATTGTCATTTGTCATTCAATTTAAAAGGGAATAAAATGCATAAGTACTATAAATAAATTCAATATACATATAAACACAGACACACACACCAATTACATCATTATATATTTAAAATCTACCATCAACAAGATATGGCGCCGCCGGATAACAAATTGCAAATAGGAGCACCACTCCCAGCAACGTAGCCATCTGCATTGTGCCAGCAGCGGTAGAGAGAGAGAGAGAGAGAGTATGGAGAAGTGAAGTTGAGTACTAGGATGTTTGAGAAAAGTGTTGTGATGGAAAGAGGTGAGAGCAATGGCTTTTTAAGTGTTTAATTGAGTGGGAATGCCACTGAATTTGATGAAATCTACGATTCTGCCATTGCTGTAAAAACAGCAAGGACAACCTGTATTTTCGATTTTAACTTTCTCTACGGCAATCTTAGCGTCTTTATGGATGATCTATGTTTCATCTATCTATATATGTATCGAAATAATATATGTAAATATATTTAATATTTGTATTACTTATTTGATCTTTTAATGAAAATTGTTAACTTTTTTTCATCTATATCCATTTTTTGATATGTAATTTATTAAAAAAAAATTTTTTAAAAAGAGTGTGTATCTATCGAAAAATGTTAAACAAACAAACCTAGATTTAATTATATATATGTGTGTGTGTGTGTGGTGAGACATATATCTCTAGTTATTTTAAATAACAAGTTATGTAAGATACCTTATTTTTCTATGTTGGCCAATTAAAGGGGGGGTAGATAATTATTTACGACTTAGAGCTGATGGGATTCACAATATCACATGAATCTAGAGAATTTGTAAGAGTAATAATCTCTCTTTGTTTCAACCTGAATATTCTCGTGGGGAGAAAAAAAGGAATAACCTTAGCCATATAGCATTGCCCCTGAACTTCTCAATTTCAACAAGTGACATAATTTTATTCAAAATATCAGTGGTTTCTTAATATGTCATTCTAGGTATAAACCTTAAGCTGGTCCATGAAGATTGATTCTAATTTTTCTTAAAACTGGACCAAACCTTGGCCAAAATGGACCAATTGGTTCTACATCGGTAGCAATGTCTAGCCAAAAACCTATCATTTATTGGTTAATGCCACTTTTGATACTTGAACTTTTGTTAAATGTATAATTAACTACATGAACTTTAAATAAATTAATTTAATATCTATTCAAAACTTTTGTATTCATTAATACTATCTCAGTTAGTAGATTTAAATTCCGTTTACTAAGCTAACACTCTTAAGAAGTGGCACATGCCCAATAATCAATAAAAAATTAGAACATTGGACAATTAAGTAGGTAGATTAACAGACATATTAAAATTGTTGCAAATTAATCCACCTATTTAATTATCTAATTAGAAAATATGTGTTAATCCACCTACTTAATTATCTAATTTTCTTGTTTTTTATTGACTATTTAACACATGTCACTTGTACATCCACTGGAAGTGTCAGTTTTAGCAAACAAAGTTGACTTTGTTAGTTGATGTAGTGTTAGTGAATACAAAAATTTTAATTAGATATTAAATTGATATTTTAAAATTCAAATAATTAATCGTACATTTTGAAAAAATTAAGGTACCAAATACAATATTAGCCCACCAAAAAAAAAAAAACAATATTAGCTTATCATTTAGAGTTTGTAATTATGCAAAACTCAACTAGGGTAAGTATATTAAACATAAAAATTTTCAAACAAATTTAGTGATTACATTATGTACTAGTGTTGGTTAAAAAACTAGAAAAAGGAAAAGAAGAGAAATAATAAAGTATGCAAAACATTTTCTCTTTACATTGTTCAAAACTAGGAAAGATATGGAAAGGAATGAATATGGAAAGAAGGAAAATAAGAGGAAAAAATTATGAGTATTTGATTCCTATCGATGTCTTTGAGGGAAGGAAAATTGAAGAAATAGTAACCATTACAAACAATAAAGTGATGGATAAACAAAAATTACTAATATACCTTTAAAAATAATTAAAAGAAAAGAAAAAAAAAAGGAAGGGATAGACGAGTCATCCAATGTCTTTTTTTTTCTCCTTTCCTTCTCCTTTCTCTCGCTTTGGGAGGCGAAAAAAAGTATGGGCGTATAGCTAGTCCAACTTGTTAATATTAGTAAAGAAGCTTTTGCTTCTATCATCTACCAATGGAAAAGAATAAAAACCTTCACCGACTGATATTAATCTTACTCCACTGTCTTCAACAAAGTACATTATGTCATCGATTGGTCTTATTGGACCTACTTGTTGTACCATTGGTAGATTCAATCTTTCACTAAGGAATTTACTTTGGTATGAAACCTTCGAAAGAAGGAAACTGAAAGAGTGGCATTTTCCTTGACGACATGCCCTAGATATTTCAAATTAGGTTTTATTTTATTTAACTTTTGGCCATTAATTAGGCTCTAATTTAAAAAAAGAAAAGGCAAAAAACGCAGAAGTCTATACAAAGGAAAACTGAAGAGAAGCATATTAGAGTTTCCTTATAACAAATTAAAATTACTTAAAACACGAATGATTCAATGTTATGGCAATAGAAAAGCACAGGGTTTATTTAACATATATAAAAAAACTATACGAATTAAATTGCACATAGTTTGCATTTAAAATATATCAATGGCGGCCGTCAACATGAAGTTACTTGATTGGGGGAGATAGCGGCAAATATATGAATGCGACACTACTCTTTCACTTATTATCTTCCATGGTTTTCCATAAATGCTCAAATTTTAAGGATGCAACATTGGCTATTGTCACATTTAAAGTTTCTTGGAAATTGGGACATGCAAAATTAATGAAATGGCGTGTTAATAAGGCATTAGGTTGCATTATCAGAGCGAAATCACCGGAGTTTCTTTAGAATTCTTTGCACGTTGTTTTCTGGGGGAGGTCTAACTAAAAGCACATGTTGTATTAATTGTTTTTGACTTTGTTATGATTTTATTCCTTTCTTATTCCATTTTTGTTGGTAATCAAGTTTTCCTGCCAATACGTGACATTGCTAAGTTTAACTAGAAAGGAATGTAACATAAAAGTTGAATTATCCTAGAATCACCTAGAGCAACCAACATAATGGATATAAAATTTAACCAAACTTAATGCTGGACCAAAATAAATATACTAACCTTTTCATTTGGATCAGTTTGATTTGATCATCACATTAATGAGCTTAAAGTTTTATTGTAAAATTAAATGAAAAACCGAATTAACCATAAAGCATACTACATCAAAGCTCTTTTTTCTTTTTTCTTCTTCCTTCTTGGAACCCATTGAGGGGGCCTAGGCCTAGAAAGGGGAGAGTGGTTGAGGGGTAAAAGACAACAGACTATAAATCAGTTGCAGTTTTTCTACATACGTTCGAATCTTATCCCTCTCACTTGTTGTAGACTTCGGCAATTGAAATTCAGTTTCTTTTTTCTTTTTTTTTTTCATTCAACCTATCTCACATTCAGTTTGATGTTGAGTTTAAAGTTAAATCAAATCCTAATATTCTTCACAATTCAGTTTAAATCATAAACTGGATCAAATCGAATTGTAGCTCCACTTAAATTTGTATATAACCTATAGAAAAATATGATTTCTATGTGAATCCCTTTTTCCTGTACATCAAAGACGGTTTTGAATGCTTAGCTAACATTTTCAAAATGCGTATTTTATCTACTTCAACAACAAATTTATACCATTTCCCCTTTTATCAAAAGTGTAAGATAAAGTAAGGTAAAATATGCACATGGCCGTCCATATATAAGAACAATAATATAGGAATCCAATCTTGGTACCTTCCATGAAGGTGACTGGAGTCAAAGATCTACAAAGCCTCATCATTTGATCATATATTATAGTCATAACTCATAAGATCCCATCAATTTAGGGGTATATATTTCGGAGTAAAAGCTTTTTCAAATAAATTTTTTATAATAAAAACTCCATAATGAATTATTATTCTCCCGTATGTTACAAATATATCTATATATATATATATATGACTGTTGTAAAACCAATAGGCAACCACCACACCCTTATTGGGAAAAAAAACTTTATTATTATAGCATATTTAAATAAGATTAAAATAAACATTATTTATATTTATAATAAATTAAGTTTACTATCATAGTCATATAATTTCAGGTTTTTTCTTGATGCCCTAGGTTAAATGGGTGATAAGTAATAACCACCTTATACATAAAAAGAGAGAGAAAAGAGGGGGGAAAAATAAATTAAAAGCCATTTATATTTGTGCCCAAAATTCAATAAAACCTTTTGTATTCTAAGTGGTCATTCATTTAAGCCTTTTGTATTTACTAGCGCTAATTGAGGACATTCGTTCAGATATATATAGTAATGTCATAATATAATATTTACATTGATTACTCCAATGATTCATCATATATAATTAATTTAATTAAATTTCTATGTACGCATGGCATATGAAGAACTTGATTTGATAAAAAGGCAGATAACCTTCAGATCTTATCTCCATCAACCCATGTGCAACGAGGACAGTAACATGAAATCTGCATATGATTTCATAATAAAATAAATGCAGAAATGACAGAAACCTCTAAATATACTTTTCTTTTCTCATGCCCTTGTCGGCAATAATAAACCTTAGTATGCTAAGGGCTAAGGGGGTCTGTGGTCTGAGGGTGGAACGAAGATAAGGGGGCAGCTCTAGGTTCTTTATAAATGAATGTATCGATTTACGACAGCACTTAACGTGATTGCATGTGTGTGTCTCGGGACAATGTTGTTGTTGTGACTTGTCTGTCCCCCTTTGACGAATCTCAACATTTATGTTCATGTGTATTTATTAAATAGGGTTAGACGGATGCTTCAAAAGAACTTACTAAAACTTATAAAAAAAAAAAAAAGGAAAGAAAATTACGTTTTTATAATAGATTATGTACTTTATGATGAATAATATATAATATCATTGAAAAGTTTCTTTATTTCCTCTCTTGTCAATAATTTCGTATTTGATTTCAGAAGATGTTATCAGTGCGTATTCATGATTTACTCATGGAATGGAATCATGGATCAAGGGTCAAGGATTTAGGTCAATATCATCATGGTTTTGCCACTTTGTGATCCATCCTTACTCCAATAATTCTATAGTGATCCGATTACATTAAATGAAATGAATTGAAATATAATGGTAAATTTGAACATAAAATCGATTAGAACTTTAAAATTTAAAATTTTGAGTTTTAATATAACTTAACACGGAATAGTATAAGTTCATATTTTAACTAATGAAACTTATTTAACCTTGATTTGTTTTGAAAAACATTTTTCTTCTAACCAAGATAAACTCAACTTATAAATTTTAGATGAATGTCCAAGCTCGGATTGTAAAATAGATCAGTATGTTTTTTTCATCATCATTCTATCAATTCACTACTAGAAAACTAGCCTTTAGAGACAGAAAATTTGCGACGGAAAATTTCTGTCTCTAAAAAAATGAATTAGAGACAGATTTACAACGGATTTATGATGATATGAATTATGAATAATCTTCTAATTTTTATATGCTTTTGCGACAGAATTTGCGACGGATTACACATTGATTTGAGACGAAAATTTTTCCGTTGCAAATTTGTCTCTGATTTTAGAGGGAAATAAATTATTTTAGCGCTAATTTCTATTTTTTTAAATTCTGTTGCAAATTTGTCTCTAAAATAAATTATTACATATATGTATATATAAATAATTATGTTTAAAATTTATTTTAAATTATACATATCTAATATAATATATATAAATGTGAATTATATAATAAGGACATATATTATATTTTTAAATTAATTTTATTATATAATAACTATAATATGTATAATCATTTGTTATTTACAACTAATTATATATATATTTTATTTATAATATATTTAACATTACAATACATATTTATATATAATAAAGTATAAATTAAAAATAGTACTTAAAACATAAATATTATATTTATATCTTATTATATATTCTTTTACATAATAACTTATATAAAAACTCAAATTATACAACTTAATAAAATAGTGTATAATAATAATATAATATGTTATATGCAAGTAATATCATAAAATACTAATTAAAAATAAAGTATATTTCAATAATAATATATGTAAAATAAAATAATTAATATAAAATGTCAACTTAGTATATTTAAACATATACAAATATATAAATAATATATTATATTTAATAATATATTAACAAAAAAAATATATTCATATTATTTATAATTTTTTATTATATATTTATGATATTCATATATTTTTTAATATAAAAAAATTTATTATATATCTTACATAATTTATATTTACATACTATATTTTATTTAAAATATAATAACATATTTGGGGAAAAATAATATACTATGTAAAAATAAGTATATTTAAGTAATAAATATGTAATATATACTAATTAGTTGAATATATTTAAATTGGTATTATATTTTTTTATTAATATAATAATGAAAAATATATTTTTATATTGTTTACATTATATTATATTTATTAAGTGCAAAAAAAAAATAAAATAAAAAATAAACACGTTAATTAAAAATATAAAATTTATTAATTCAATATAAAATATTAAATAACTAATGTAAAAAGTATAATTATATTATATATCATTAAATATATATATATATATAAATTTATATGTATAACATTATTTATATTTACATTATATATAATATTTTTTAATAATAATATCATATTTGGAAAAAAAATTCTAATATACTACTGAAAATATTATATATTTATAATAAATATATAATTTAAAATAATTATTATAAAATGTAAACATTGTATATATTAATATTATATATTATTTTAATAAAATATTAATGAAAAATCCTTAATAAATATGTAAAGTGAAATTATAAAATAAAAATAAACTATAAAAGATATATAAAATGTTTTATAGTTATAATATTGTAAATTGTGGTATCTCTTAAATAAACGGTAGTGGAACTTTACTCATGAAGATACGAATTGGTTTATCGGTTTAGTGCTTGTGAAAACTTCAATGTTAAGTGTGCTTAGTATGTAGCATTCTATGATGGGTGACCTCCTGGGAAGTATAAATAAGAGGTAAATGTGTATTTTTTTAATAATTTGTCTTATAATCAGAGACAAATTTGCGACGGAATAATTTTATTTAATATTTACTAATTGGATATTTAAAAATAACTAATTATAAAACAGAGACAAATTTGCGACAGAAATTCCGTAGCAAATTTGCGACAGAAAATAAATCTGTCTCTAAAAGAATTAGCGACGATGATTTTGAAACAGAAATTTGCGATGGAAATTCTGTCTCTGAAAGTCTTTAGAGACAGATTTTTCACTTTCAGAGACAGAATTTTTTGTCTCTAAAGCCAAAATTTCTTGTAGTGATTTTTCTTTATCTTTTTATCATTTTCAAACAAATTATTCGTTAAAAAATAGATATTTTTATCCATAAACCGATCAAATAGACCATATATTGATATGAAATAGATATAATACAGATACAGATTAAAAACCAATCACCTAAACAGAAATTTGACTCAATTTGACTCAAATGTAATGGAATTGGACTTGAAGTAAATATTGAGCCTACATCAATTTTTTATGTTTATAGATTTGGCTTGTAGACATTTGTAACCTCTACTCACCAATTTTTGAAAAAGAATAAAATTTATTAGAAGTTATAGAACCGAATGAATATGCCACTCCTAAGATGCCATATGCCTGTACAACCACAGACATCACCGTCCCATTGTCCAATTCCTTAGCCAGGCCAAGATGGTAAGATCAACTACATCTAATTAAGCACTAGGATCGATATTATATATCTGTATTAGATTTGTATCCATATTTTATTTATATATATTAAGTTTGATCTATTTATAAATAAAAATAATTATTTTTTATTTATATTTATTTTTTTACAGATAATATGAACAGAAGCGATGACATGCCATCACTGGCACACCAATGAACCAAAATAGAGCCTAAAAGGCTACCTCTTTGATTTATCTGGTAGAGATTGTATGGATGTATAATTTGGTATATTAACTTTATATAAAAATTTTAATTTAATATCTAATTTTTATGAATAAAAATAATTATTTTCTATATATATATTTATTTCTTCACAAATAATCTAAACAGAAACTATAACATGCTATGAGCGCGCCAACAAACTAAAATAGAGCCTAAAATGCTTCGTCTTTGATTTATCTGGTGGGGATTGTATGAATGTAGAATTTGGTATATAAACTTTATATAAAAATTTAATTTAATATCTAAATTTTAAAGTGATAAATTTTATATATTATAATTTTTATAGCTATTGTTATTATTATATCCTTAAAATTGTTTACTTTTTTTTCCTTTTAATTTTTATATACTTTTACTAGCACCGTTTAAGACTGATTGGCTATCTTTTTCTTTTTCTTTTTCACTTCTAAAATAGAGTAAACAATATTAATGGGGTACTAAAAATAGTTATAAAAAGTTTAATTCGGAATTAAATTAAATACTTTAAAATTAATGCGTCAAATTGAATTGTTATATACACTACAGGTTTCAAATTTAACATTTTTGGCAAATAATATTTGTAATTGATTGGTGGATTAAAGCATAAACTATCCAAACTATTTATTATACGTCACCGTGTATATTACAATTAGATGACGTACCACGCTAACTTTAAATCGTCTTTGTATTGAAAATTTTCAATACTTTGCAACAACAATTTAAAACTAATGACGTAAAAAAAAAATAATGCACCATAAAATTTTTCTAAACAATTATCTCAACCACTCTTGTTACTGTGCAAATTTTTGTTTTAAGTCTAAATATGATGAGAACTCAAATGCAACAAACATAAGAAAATAAATAATTTTTACTCAGCATACTTTTTTCTAGAAATTAAATATTGCATCCATAGCGGGCCAAAAACATATATATATATATATATATGTATTTGTGTCTGTGTGTGTCCATTGAACCCAACATGACCGGCCGAGGAAAAAAAAAAAAAATCCAACGTGAACACTGCGTCATGGGCTGGAAAAATAGATGGGTGGTGAAGGACAACCCACCTCTTTCTTCATGGGCTGATCTTTCTCAGTCCCCCATGGGCAAATTTTGATCAAATTTGATTCTATACAAATATATATTACATTTTAAAAATGAGTGAAAAACAAAATTAAGTTAAGCCTCTATTTGTTTCGTCATCCTTCTTTCGCTTTAGTTTCATCTTTTTATCATTTTTAAACAGATTGTTTGTAAAAAAATGTACCTAGAAAACAAACATTTTTACACATAAACCGATCAAATAGATCAAATACTGATATGAAATATATATAATATAGATATGATACATATATCGATATAGATACCAATAAAAAAATGGACCATCCAAATAGACGGCAAATTTGTTTTTTTCTTTCTCCATTTCACTTCGAATATATATCTTGAATAAGAAAACAAAAGAATAAATAAATAAATAATCGGATGTTGTCTTAAAGAGCATAATTTTTTCTTTCTTTTTTATTAGTTTTATGCTAAAGATTCTTCCACAAATATTATTAAGAAGATACGACCTTAAACTTTTATGTTTGCTAGTAATGCATGTGAAATTGAGAAGGAGGGTAAGGTCAAATCCATGGATGGGAAATTGAGACTAGGGTTTCCATCAAAGGGTTATGACAGGATAAAGGAGAATTCTTGAGATAATTTTGGAAAAAGTGAAGTAACACCGTGTTTGGATTGGTGAAATGCGGCAGGAAATGGAAGGAAATTAAAAAAATAATGAAAGGAGGTAATATGTTTGGTGTAAGTCGATAGGTCCAAATGGAGCGGTCATGTGTGTGTTGTATGGGAAAAGTGGCATATAATGGCACTAAGAGGTGATTGAAAGGGAAGAAACAAAAAGGAGTAAACTATTTTGATTGGTTCATGTCCACTTATAATAAGTGAGAGAGCAGAGAACTAGAAAGCATCTAACATCACAATAATTTTTAAAATAAAGTGTGTTTTGAACTATACATATGTCTAATCTTTTGAGTTGGAAATTCAACAACAGAATAGTATTTTTGAAGATTTCCAACTTCTTAAAATAAAAGAGATCTAAGGATATTTATAGAGTTTAGCTAGCGATATCATTAATTTACCGAATCATGTTGACAATTGATTGTTAGAATCAATCCATTCTATCAATGGATCACGAGAGCATCCTTATTGACCATGCTTATTGAGAGTTTTAAGTGAATATGTCACATCCCTAATAGTACCCCCAGTAATATCGGTATATCGTGTGACAAACCGGAGTTACAGACAGTAATATAAATCAATTTGAGACTTCTAGAAGGTCACATAAGCATCGTAAACTAAGACATCTCGTGGTGTGGACATATTTAACAAGATCAAAAAGGTTGTTCGGGATAAGAAAACATCGAATACATATAGATCTCTTAAATGTCAACCATACATAACTTATTAACTGCTTAGTTAATACATCACAATTACAAAACTACTTGTATCATGATACTACTATGTCTCATAAAGCTACTAACTCTTAACTTGACTTTATTGCTTACTCGTACTAGCCTTAATCCCCTTGTGGAGATCAGCCATGGAGATTCCTATAACCAAGCAAATCTATAGGGGGTGAGCAAACCACAAATTAGTGAGATAAACAGATCTTATCACATATTAAGCAAAGGTCAAGCAAGTTATTTAATCAGCATATGCAATATAACAATCAAACATATGAATCAAATACAAGCTCGGACAGCAGGAATTTAAACAGGGTGTAGATTTCTACCTCACAAAGGTTTTAGGAGCCAGTCAATCAGTAATCTATGTCCAAGAGAGACTAAGAATTAAGGAAATATCATTCATCCTTTTCTTTATGGATTTATGCTTTAAGTGTCTTATGGCTCAACTTAACCTTAGAACTTTAAAAACTCCACTAAGTATTAGCTATTTCATACCAACACTATAGGTGATGTCCCTTCATTTGCCTATTTAGTTCTTATGGAATTGAACAGAACAATGGTAACCCTATGCAGAACCAGAATTTTTTATATTCTTATTGGAAAATCATAGTATTACCATAGAACTGAAATGCTAATACGTAATAGGATTACTATGCAATTATGCATTCATACAATGCATGTTTATTTATCTTAATGGTCAAGCAGATTTAAGTTCGATCATTTAGTGATCATATAGATCTCAGACAATCCTCAACATACATTACACAACAATTATTACAAAATTTGTTATCACATCCATTTTATAAGTTCAACAAATACTCATACACTAAGCATCATACAATGTACCCAAAACCCCACACAAAATCAATTATCATTGAAGATTATTAGAATAATGTCATTAAGACTACAAGCACAAGCAATATGAAAATATAAGAGTTACTCACCCGTGCATTTTCTCTTACTCGTCGTAGTAATCGATTGGAAAATATGATTGTTGTCCTATAGTTCCTATTGAAATAAGAAAAAAACATATTACTAAAAATTTAACTAGATATGAAATTCCTAGAGGTGTTCATGTATCTTAGATTTTTGTTAAAAATTTAAAGATCGTCATCACACAATAATGATCACAAGCGTGATCCAGATGGTGATGAAATAGGGCAATAAATCACGGGCATGATCCAAACAATGATAGGAGAAATTTTATCTTCATTTGTATCACGGGCCAGGTCACGGTCGTGATATGCACAATTTTTTTACTCAGTAAGGATGAAGGCTTGTGTTACAATCGTGAAAGGTGTTGAAAAAGAAATCCGAGGAGATCGTATGGTACATCACAATTGTGATTGATGTAAATATTACAATTTGAGAAGATCACTCCCTAGGTTATGGTTGTGATAGGTTTTAATATTGGTACAGTGAAGATCGCGATTGAGACTATAGTTGTGATTGGTATTATTTTTAATTTATGAGGAGATCACGACCATAATCAAGGTTGTGATTGGTGTTCTTTTCGATTTCATACATATCAAGGTGTTAATTATGGATGTGTTTAGCTCTGGACAACAAATCTATATTACTCTTATATGGCTAAAACAATTATGTATATTTATCTATTTATCATTTTACCTTTGTGTTATCATATAAACCATCACATTTATGAAGTTATGCTAATTCATAAGCTTTTAACATGTGAACTTAGACTAGGGTTGTTCAAAGTTACAAAGTTTTAAGAGCATAAATCTTCTTTTTAATCTTCTAAATTTGTTAATCCTTTCATTCTTCATTCTCCTAATTCTAGTATTACATGATGAAATACATGTGCATGAAGATAAGGTCTTGTATTCCTCATTATAAAGTGATTCTAAGTTTGCCATGCATTCTAATGCATCTTATAAAGATAGTCTAGGGACAAAGAACATTACCTTACCTTTGAGTGAATTTTAGGGATGGTTTCTTCCTTGTCTCCAAGATGCCACTACTAGTAGGAAGAAATTTAGAAATTATTAGACTTAGTGTAATGTAATTGCCAACTAAGAATATTAAGGACGTTGCTTACCTTAAACTTAAGGTAAAAATTGGTGATTTCTCTTCTTCTTCTTTCCCTAGTATTTTATATAAAGAAAATAGTATTACTTTATTATGGACTTAGAGATAGGTTAATGAAATTTTGTTGGAAATGCTAGTAGTTGTTGTTGTTGTTGCTACTGTGGTAGAAAAAGAAAAAAGATGAATAGGCTATCACAGTGAAGATGGTGAGAGAGAAAGGGATTTTATTGCGTGAGTTGTAAAATTTGGTAATTATTATTTTAGATTTTATCTATAAAAAATATTTGATCAACCTATAGGTCTTTATGGTGAATTTTACTTGTCTAGGAAGGGAATGCCTGTAGTATTTCTCTAGTTTGAGCAAGTATAAGATATTTGGTCAAGATGTGTCACTTTCAAGCATTTAATGAAGGAATTCTTGAGAAATTTACAACTTGCTAACTTGTGCTTCCACCGTACATTGGTTAGAATTTTTAGAAATTTAAAAGATCTCATGGATAGAATTTAAACTAGGTAGTTATAATGTGTATAAGATGAAGAATCCTATGATATTAGCTAGATATTGATGAGTGTACGTACAAATTATTAATTAATTTAGGACAATAATATTAAGAATTATTTTTAAGTCTCAAATGTCATAAAAAAATGGTTTTAAGTTAATATTTAGTTTTATATATTTACGCAATTAAGTAATATTAGGGTTTTTATTCACCCGATTAAAATTTAGGGCCCTAAAGACAAAAATTAAGATATGATGCTTTATAGGTTCATATATTCTCATTTTCATGTTCTCAATACCAAAATCTTAGTTTGAGCCTTATATTTGCAATTTAGGCCTATTATCATAATCTATTAAGTATGTCTCAACCCTAGAGATTTATCTCTAAGCTATCATTTGGCAGTTCAATTTATACTTGAAAGTTAAGGCTATATAACAAAATTTAGTAGGCTTCTAGCTATTGTCATATAATCTTATCTTTGGTATCATTTACTCTAATCATTGAGTAAATGTAGTCTTAGATACTTCTCATAATATAAGTTACTAATGATAATTATGTAGCTACCATGTCATCATCTAGTGTATGTGATTTTACATTAAGATAGGGAAAATTTCCAGGGATTACAGAATAAGTCTTGTTAAATAAGGTTGGAATTTAACTTAAATGACCAGAATACCTGATCGTAGAGAAATATGACTAGAATACCTAATCACAAAGAAATATGGGAGGCCCTTAAACTGATCGATTCTAGCAAATCACCAAGTATTGATGGACTTCATGTAGGGTTTTACAAACACTGTTGGGAGATTGTGGGATACATTGTGATTAAAATTTTACAACAATGTTTCAACATGGGAGTAGTCGATGAAGAACTTAATAAAACTCTTATAATCCTGATTCCAAAGAAACTAGAGCACGCAGACTAAAAGATTTTTGCCCCATCAGCCTCTGTACTACAATATATAAAATATTGATGAAGATCCTTGTAAAGAGACTTCGTCACTCTCTTGACTTCCTAGTCAGTTTTGCCTAGTCAAGCTTTGTACCTAGACATAGTGCGCCAGACAATATCATTCTTATGTAAGAGACTCTTAATGCATGTGCTAAAAAGAAGGAGAAAAAAGGATGGATGATCATGAAGCTAGACTTGGAAAAAGCGTATGACCGTGTAGAATGGGACGTGATACGAAACACACGTCAAGTTATAAATGCTCCTGATAGCTGGATCAAACTCATAGTAGCCACTTCTTTCTTCTCAATTATTTTAAATGAAGAAATGTCCCTTTGCTTCACAAGCTCTCGAGGACTCAGATAGGGATATCCTATATCACCATATCTTTTTATCCTTACCATGGAGCTGCTTTGTAGATGGATCCAAGCAGCGGTCAATAGAGGATATTGGAAACCGATCTGTTAGAGGAGTAGAGCCTAACTTCTCCCACACTTTCTTCGCGAATGACCTTATCCTTATGGATGAAGCATCAATAGAAAATTTAGACGCCATGTTAGAGATGATGAATCTCTTTAGTACAATGTGAGGGTAGATGATCAACCATGACAAATCTAGAATTTTCTTCTGTCCTAACACTCCCATAAATGTTAGGGAAGAAATCTGTCAAACTACCAAGATTCATGCGACAGACAATATGAGAGCCTATCTAGTTTGTCATTTGTCAAAGAATGGTAACTTGAATAATGAAGGTGCAGATATTATCCTAGAGAAACTATGCAGGAAGCTTGCTAGGTGGAAGGCAAAATTCCTATCAATAGTTAGAAGGCACATGCTAATTAAATCTTCTTTAGAGGGCATCATGGGATATTACATGCAAGAAGAACCATATCCAAAAAAACCCTGATTAAAGCCGAATATATCATCCGCAACTTCTTCTAGGGAAGAGGTGAAGGATAGAAATTGCATGAAGTTCATTGGAGTGAAGTGTTGAACCTAAAATCTCAAAATGGACTTTGGCTATGGAATTTGGAAAAGGGGAACCCTAACCATATGGCCAAACTCAGTTGGAAGTTGAAGACTAAGAAACTATTATGGGTGGAAGTTGCGAAAAGAAGACTCCATAATTTTAACCAAACTGGGTGCACCAGCTATTTCAAAACTATGTCAAAGATTGTAAAGATGTCCACTTGGATAGAGAGGTATAGTCATTGTCGAATCAAAAGTGGTAATAGTAAATTCTAGACCATAAACTGGACCAATGAAAGGCACCTCGATAACTTCATTTATGGCCCTTTCACAAAAAAAATGGAAAATATATGTATAGCAATGGCATGGTCAGATGTTGATGGATGGAAAGAGGAGGTTATTAGCTACCCGATTGATGAGGTGATAAAAGCAAAATTGGGATCCCATGTTCTTTCGCATGATGGCAAAGAGGATATCTGGGCTTGGAGTAAAGATATATCTGGTGAAGTCACGACGAGATCAGCTTATGAATGTTTAATGGAGAAAAATCAAATCCTTTTCAGGAAAACAGGAATGATTGGATATGGAAAACGCCCATCTATCTAAAGACGCAATTCTTCTTATAGAGATGTTGGAGAAATTGTCTCCTACTAGACTTTTTCTTCAACATCGAGGCATGAGTATTGATCATGTATGCCCCCTTTGTAACATGGAGCCTGAAAGCACAGAATATTTGTTCATGTGTTGTATTTGGAGAAAGTAATTATGATCCCGTTTGAACAACAACCAAGGTTTCAAACCCTCCTTTAACCTCCAATTGTAGGCCTAGATTGAATACAATGATAAAATCCATAGAAAGAACCTAAGATCATCAAACCCACCATGGAGCACCCTCTTTTGCTTCACACTGTGGTATATCTGGAAGGCTAGAAATGGACGTATCTTTTGAAATGAGCAAAACGGAACAAACTAGCCTATGATGATAAGAGCATGCTAATGAATTCTGAGCCAACTTAAAAGCTGCTAGAAGAGCAAGAAACCTTGAGCACGTGGAACCAACCTGGATGGAGACGTAAGATGGAAGCTGGAACTTGATGTTGCTTTTAACGAAAATAATCTCTAGTCTAGTGCAAGTGGCTATTTGCAGGATTCAAATGGTAGAAGCTAAGGAGGTTTCATATGGAAAATTAGCGTAAATTCACCCCTAGAAGCTGAGATTTGGAGCATTTATTAAGGTTTACACCTCGCCTAATCCTTCCAAAGTTGCCAAATAGTCCTGAAATTTGATTCCACGACTGCAATCAACTGGATTAAGGCCAATGATGTTAATACTGATTTCTTACCAAACATTATCATCCAATGCAGGCAACTGATTCAGACGACCCCTTAGGTCCAATTGTGCTGGACGTCTAGAGAATTTAACTTCATTGTACGCACCTTTGCCCATGTGCGTGGATCTTTTGGGCAGGATATCAATTTCTTAGGAGATCTACCACATCAGATCTTCTATTTACTATCTCCAACAAAATAGAATGCCTTAAAAACTGTTGGCTTCTGTCTTCCTCATTTTTTCTGTTGTAATCAGTCTTCTTTAGCAGTTAACTATAGATAACTCGTTTTTTCCTTTGTACTTGGACTTTAGCACGTTTGCACAAGTTACTTAATGGAACCTTTTGATTCGACTGGAAAAAAAAAATGGCTTAACTATCAAGCCTTTGTTGTTTTAGCTTAATGAGTAAAATCCAAGTAATTATTATGCTTAAAGCTTATAAATCAAATTTATCCTCTGCATTTGACAATTGAAATAAAAAGGAGAAATGTTTAGAATGGAAACATAATTTTTTTATTTTATATCTTCTTTCATTTTCTTCATACCAAACACAAAATAAAAATTATACTTCGTTCTATTTCCATTATGTACTTATTCTATTAACGTGTTTCCATGCATATCTTTTTAACCTTTTCACCCGTTGCATTTGTTTTATGAAATTGAATTATCATCTAATCATTGTTAGTGTGATATTGTTATTTTATTATTTGATTTACTAGGAATCATAATATAAGTAATATCTGTTTTATCTAATGTAAAACAGATAAAAAAATTCATCTTTCTTTTTTTTTTTTTTTTTACAAGAGGAATCACTACTTCTCATAAAATATAATTTCGCTTCCAAATATGCCCCGATTATGAAATAAAATAATACTAATACGATTGTTATTTTTTTTTTCAAACTCATTTTACTCCAATAAATCAACCAGAACATTATTAAACATGTTGAAAAGTAGTCTGGACTTGTACTTGGGCTTGGATAGGACCGAGCCATAGGATCATTGATGAAGCCTAAGATATGATTATATTTGCAGGCATTACCACCAGCACATTACAATAGGACATATTAATATGAGGTTATAGTAACTACTACATACTATCTCTCAATAATCGTATTATTGCATGAATGGTGTATTTGCAAGCATATTATAAAATATCATGGTTCAAAAAATGGATAGGACAAGGAGATACACCATCGCATATTTGTTATGTACCGCATTGGATAGTATTGGACAAAATGATTCTTTAAAAGAATTCACTTTTATCCAATTTAAATATTTTTATATCATAAAATATAAAAGATAAAATTTTTGTCTAGTCTTATAGAGAAATTTTATCCAAACCCAATATATTTTGGAAACTAAATATAATATAATAACATTTATCTAGTACAATATGATAAAAAATTGTATCACTATTAAGTGGGATCCGAACCTTGTCTGTCCATCACCATGGCTTAATGATCTAGAATTTGAGAAGATGACATAAGTTAAGTCACCCTGATTATGAAGAAGCCATACCCTAAATCTAAAGACGGTTTTAGCGTGCCACGTACCCTCCTTAAATAAAATCCACTCAAACTATTTACGTTAACTATATCGATTGGCTCAATTGTAATATCCGAAATTATTTAACTATTCGGAAATTCCTTGATTGGTTGTACTACCTAATTTAAATTTTAGATACCACGATATGTTCAATGGCATCATATATCAAATAAGTGTAAAATATGGTCCAAAGCTCATAGGCCCAAGGGAACCAAAAGTCCAAACTAAAGAAAGAATAAAAAGATGGGAAAGTAGAGTTTCACTCGAGCCCGTAGTAGTAAAATGGATCCACTATTCAGCCGTTAAAAAAAAAAATGAACTGTTTGAGATACGGTTAAACCTCGAGTTACCAATAAAAAATATTTGTTTATTAATGAATAAATAATTTACTAATTTGTCAGTAAATGAATATTTATTAATTTACAAAGATCTTTAATATTTTTTACATTTTTTTTTCTAAATTTTATGTATAACTTATCAATAAAAACTAAAAATAAATATGAACAAAATGCATAAATAGTATATATATAAAAAAATTTTCAAAAGTCATAATGCACAAATATAAAAGAAAATAATAAATTTTATAACACGAAAAACTATGAAGTTATGGTAAATCTTAGAAATTAAAACGGATTGGTACATAGGAAAATAAGTTTCAAAATTAATGTTTTGGAAGATAAAGAGTTACAAAATATCTTAAGTAAATAGAATAAAAAATTTATTAATATAATACCCATCAATTTTAGCATTAGATTTCAAAAGAAATCTTAAATATTTCTCCATTATGGCGTCTCATCTGAAAGGCGTAAAGAAATCCACATTAACAGATGAAATGAGGAAAAACTTTATTATGAACTTTATATGAAATTTTTTATATATTTAATGAATTATAAATTTATAATATTATTGGGCCTTAAGGATTTATTTATAAACTATTATCCTATGTATTTAGTGAGATTATTAATTAAGCATGCTCGCCCAAATCGCACTACAAGAAAAAAAGTTTTTAGAGATAGAAATTTCTATCTCTAAAAGTATAAATTTTGTCTTGGTTTTAGAGATGGAATTTCCATCGCAAATTTCTATTGCAAAAACTCTTGTCGCTAATTATATTTGAGTCAAAATTTAAATCGATCGCAAATTTTGTGATGGAAAATTCTATCTCTGATATTTACAATTTTTGTCGGAAATTAGTCATGACAATTTACAAGAAAACAATTCAAAGACAGTTTTTCCATGGCAAATCTATCTCTAATTGTAATGTACTAGTAATTTTTATTTTAAATTTATGTCTCAAATCTATTTTAATTTTTTTATATAAATAATATTTTAATTAATGAATTTATCAAATCTATTGCAAATCTATTTCTCTTTCAATAAACAATGTAAAAAAAATTACTTATTTATACATTTCGTTGCAAATTCTATCTCTGATTGATATAATATTGCAAAAGAAAATCTTATTTATTCATAATTTCCATTCTAAACCTATTTTAATTTACTATATATTCATTATTCTTTTTTTGATTAATCTCAACCCTGTTTATACATACATAAAATGAATAATAGAATACTAAATGTCCTCCACTCGATTATTATAATTAAGACAAAAAAAACATAAAGATATTCATGCATGTGGTTATTATGAGTCCAGAAATCATGCCTTCTTTTTTATTAAAAAGAAACAAAAATTTAATGTAGCAGGGGACCATATGCTACTTTAGGCCTGCAACTCTACCATGTAGCTAATGTATGCCTTAGGTCTAGTGATGACAGCAAATAAGCAGAAGTTTTTTAACCCACTCTCAAAGGTAGACGTCGTCAAGGTTCGGTTTGGGTCTGGAACCAGATCCAAATCGTCGGTTTTCGATTCCAAAATTAGTGAAACTGAAACCGGATCCCTGAAAGCCGGTTCGATTCCCGGTTCTTAGGAACCGTCAATTCCATTGTTCGGTTCCGGTTCTAGAGGAAACAGGAACCATGAAAAAAAATAAAAAACCAATTAAATAATTTACTTAATTTAACTAAGAAAAATACAATTGAGTCTAACAATAATTGTTCATAGCATTAGTTAAAAAAAATTCTATAATCATGTATTTATTTATATACAATTACTTGCACTTTTTTAATTGTTATATTAGCAATGTACACTATAAAATATTCAAGATACAAATAATTCTCAATAATAAAAAACGAATCACATATTGTTAAGAAAGAAAGTCTACTTTGATTAGAAGTCTGCATAAATTTAACAATATATGATTTCAAATGTATTTATTACTTGTGTTGTTAATAATAACACATTAAATATTGTGAATATGAAATAAATTTTTATTATTTATATGAAAGTAGTTTTAAAGATTTGTTTTATAATTATAATTTTTTATAATTTTCTTCTTTTTTTCTTACTTTTTTTATAATTTTTATAGTGTAGAACCATCGGTTTTGTCGGTTCTTGAATCGACGGTTTCAAAACCGCGGGATCATATAGTTTTTAAGGATGGAACCATAAGGACCCGCCAGAACCGACGGGTCCTTTATCGGTTCAGAACCGTCATTCTTGGACCGGTTCTCGGTTCAGGAACCACCAGTGAAGGGTCAGGTCGGTTTCCGATTCGGAACCGACCCGTGATGATACCTACTTGGAGGTACCTTATAGTTGTTGTTGCTACCTGGCAAATATTAAGTTTTTATTACCTTATTACTTGTGCTTCAAAATTTGTCGGAAAAAAGTTCCAAGATTTTATGTTTGTCTCTATAGATAAAATCTTTAATTCTTATATGGCAACACTCTGAACTTAACAGGACATTCTTTGTGATTTTTAGAACTTTCAAAAAAAAAAAAAACGTTGGGCACCTAAAACCCATTGCAATTGTTTGGCTTCCTGAAGTTTCTTATAATGTCAACTGCAATGAAACAAGAGATGTACAATTGCTTCTTAATTTTTACAAAACTGGCTTTAAATCATTTTTAGCAGCCAATAACAGTTTTTTACAAAAAGGTTCATTTCATGTTCTCCTTAAACTAAAATAGATTATCTATAAATTATGAAGACGGAATTGGATTTTATGAACTTTCTCTCTTGTGAGGATAAGAGATGATTTATACTACTCACATATCCAGACCCCATTGTCTTTATTTATTACATCCGCTTTCTATGAAGTAATCCAACCAGACTTAGACATCCCAAAGTCGAACGAAACACAATTTTACCACCTTAGAATCATTGGTGACCTTTAGTAGGGATAGGCAAAAAAATGGACTAATCTAAGAAATTTAATTGAAACCGTAAAACCAATCCAAAAAATATGTTAACTAGTTCATCGGTTTCGGTTTATGATTATGGTTTTAATTTTTTTCAATTTGCGGTTTCAGTTTCGGTTTACAACCACGAAAAACCGATGGTTAATGGTTAATCGATATCTATAAATATATAATATTATGTATGATTAATTTTTTTAAATATAAAAGGCTAAAGAGTTGAAGCCCTAATGTAATATTATTAACTATTGGTCATGGTCTAAAGTACTTCCACTACTTGTGTTTTATGATATTATTTTATATCTATATGAATAAAGTTTTTAGTTATTTATATATTTTTTTTAAATTGTTGGTGGTGTGATGGAAAAGAAGTAACAAGAAATATGAGCATTTGATTTTTCTAGGGATGGGCTCGAGAGGATTTAAAACAATAGATATGATTATTATTTTTAGGTTGCTATATATATTATTCTTCTTTTGTGCATAAATTGACATGATTTTATCCATTACAATTAAGATGAGCTTTTAATAGCATGTAACTTTAAAAAACAAAGTAGTTTAATTTTTTCATGGACCAACTGAAAATATGGTTAACCACAACTTTTAGTTAATCATTATGTTAAATGGTTAAAAACCGAAAATTGAAAAGATTAACCAAGAAAAATAGTTAACCGTTAAAGTGGTTAACTGTTAATAATGGACTGATTTAGGTTTGACATTTTAAAAAATCAATTATAATAATTAGGTTCAACAAATGAGATCATAAACTAGTTAATCGATCCATGCCCACCCCTAATGTTTAGCTTCCATTATGGCTCTTGCCCTAATTCCAAGTTGACACAAGTTAGAGGTGCATGGTTATGCTTCCATCCGCAAACAAGTCAAAACTAACTAACCAACCAATCCAGTTCTAAAACAAACTGATACGTACTAGAATCTCAATGCATACCACCCAACACCCAGAAAATGACCATTCGAAAAATATATATATAAATATATGAACCCACGTATTATAATAATATGATGATGATAAGCAACAACACAGTAAACTCATTTAACCTCCCAAAAAGCTAACAATATCTTATAATTTGTTAAATAGTATGTATCAAAAGATAAAGATAAATTTAATCAATAAACTATTGTTTATTTACTTCCCTTAAAAAAAAACTCAAATAAAAAAAAAGACAGCTTTACACTTGAAAAAACCCCAATTTCATAAACGATTCTTGTTACGCCCCGATTAGGATCAAGGCATGTTCAGCTCCATCTCATATAACACTTAAGCATTATATACTAAGATTACCCTAAACTATTTGTTTATGGGGGTCATTTACCATGTAATTTTAGATTCTGAAATCATTTAATTAGGTTTTGAAAATATTTCAATTAAGCAGTAGAGAAAATAACAAAATATTAAAGGTAGATAAATAGTAATACAATATATCTAATAAAGACTTTTATAACCAAAAAGAAAATTCAAACTTGAAAAGATAAACTACAACTTTTATTTAATACAACACATAATCTCGCGTTCTTGGCCACTCTGCTCATTAAGCTCATATCAATTCGTCTTAAACCCAACATTCGCACAAGCATCAAGTCAAAACCACCAACACCTAAAAAAAAGGGAAAGAATGAGCCGAAACTCAATACACAGTAATACAATCATACACGATATAGCATACGCACTTAGGCTATATACAATGCAACAACCAACAATTTAGATTTATTATTTAAGTTCGATTTAAACAAAACGGAAGCATTCATATTATGATCGAAGGATTCTAAGTAGTAGTAACTGCTCAAGGGGTGATATATGGAGCCTAGATATTTATATCTCCTATAAGAACATCTAGTAATAGTTTCGTCTAGAGTTCACAGCCATTATGTATCTTTATTTATTTCAATCCATAGTTATATATAGATCAATCAGTGCTCATAATCGTGAACTATATATATTACTTCTCACCAAACCTAAATGGATGCTATTCCGATACTGTTCGCTCTATCAACTATCCATCGAGCCACCAATGATGACCTAAGTGCCTAACTACTGTGCTAGCAAGGTTGTCACTTCTCGGACTGGATTAAATGATAGAAGCACACTCAAACAATTAGTTTGGTCATCTTTAAATGTTAGTTCATTTTAAGATGCTTACCCTAGCAAGCAACATGCAAGTCACTACGTACTTGATAATGAATAAGTAGATTATAAAGGATCACATGAAAGATAATAGGTCGGTGATATATCTATTCAAGGAAAATCAATTTGTATGAAAAACAAGTATACAAACCAATGATTCATATCATATTAATTAATCAATTAACATGAGGTCTTATATAAGATAAGTCATTTGTGTTATAATTGATTTAAATCTTTTTAGGGTAACTGGGCTTAAGTGATTTGGACTAAGCCTATTGAATTCGGAAATTGAAATTATTATTTAGATGTATTGGGCCTTTAGGAATCCTAGGTTAGGCCCAATAAGAAATTCCCTAAGTGTTTTACTTTTTAGAGTAATGGGCTTTAAGGTTTGAGCTCATTAAGGAATATAGATATTGAATTAGGTAGATTTGGACTTTATTTTGAATTTAGGTCTAATTAAAATAATATTGGTTATTAGACCTAAGAATTGTGTTTAAAGCCTAATGGAATTTAATTTAGATTCTAATTAAGCTATTAAGCATTATATTTCCTAGTTAGGCCCATTAAAGGTATTGTAGGGCTTTTGGGATCATGGAAGTTGAGCCTAATCAGGTATTTCAATACTTAAAATTGATAATGGACTTAATAATTTAGGAATAGGCCCAATTTGAATAGTTAAGTGTATTAGACCCATATTATTGGATTTAAGTCCACAGAGAGGTAAGATTAAGTATTGGCTATATTTTAGTAGTTTAGGCCATAATTGGCTAAGAAAGACTTGTTAAGACTTGGTTTGGCCCATTTAAGTTGGCTAAAAATGAAATTATTGAACTTAGAGTTAAGTTTCTATGCCAATTTTAATTATTTAAGCCCATGTGTAGTTTCTTAGTCGAATTGGACCCCAATATTGTATCTAGACCCATAATCAGTTATCAAAAAGCCTAAAATCCATTTTATTGGCCAAGTTGATCCTAAATTTATTTCTAATTTCATTTTAAATTATTCAAGTTACATTAAACCTATTTCTATTTCAAAATATTTACCTCATTTCTGTCTGCTTTTACTATTTAAGCCTATTTAAATCATTTTAGTCCATTCAATCCTAAAACATTTATTAATTCAATTTTATAGCTCATCATATTTATAAATTCCATATAATTGTCAATTACCTATTTTAAGCCCATTTATTCAACTAAAAGCCTATAGTAATTTGGTTTGACACATTTGACCTACTTAAGCTCATTTAATTATATTAAGCCCTAAACCATCAACTAAGTTATTTAAGTTCATTTTAACCCATAATATGTCCATTTACCTAGTTATATATATATAAGTCCTATCATGCCTAATTATCCTAATTTGGCCCATTTAACTATTTTTAATCAATTTAAATCTAACAAAAGGCCTGATAAATTAAATTATACCTAAATTAGCCTATTTTAGCTAATTATAAATTACTCAAGTTGGTTTAGCATTTATTTTAATTAATTAAAATTTGGATTGCACAAATGACCCCAAAAGAGGGCTAAAGTAGAATAAGGGGTTGTGCATGGTTCAAAGATAGGTCCGGTTCACCACATTTTTGTCATATTCTGGTCCAGTTCGGTTTACAAACCTATAGTACACATACCAAGGGTTCGATCAGACTATGTTTTGTTGAAGAATAAAATAAAAAAGGTGATTGGTTTGGCCCTTGAAAGTAACTAGTTCAATTTCCACCCAAAATACTGTAGTTCAAAAATAAAAAATAAATACTAAATAATTTTCAAAAATTATGAAAATTTTTAGTTTAATACAAGACATCATAAAATAGCATTCACAAAAAATTTCATGCAAAAATAATTTTGTTTGATATTTTATTTATTTTTCTCAATAGATACACCTACTAGGCCTTTAAAAATATCAAACCAAGTTGAAAAATTATCGAAATTTCCAATTTACATCCTAAAATAACAAACTATCATTTTCATGATTTACTTATAAGTAAATTCGTTTAGTACATTAACTAACATCATAAAGCTTATTTCTTATGTGATTAATTTCTATCCAATACAAACAATAACATATTTATTTGATTTCAACATGAAAAATTATTTGAAAAGTTGCATAAACATAACAAAATAGAATATATATCATATCGTTCAATATTAATCACACTTATATCACAAACCTGATGAGTCACTCAAAACCAATGTCAAAATCAACATATTTTAATTACACTAATTAAGACATGACATTTTACTTAAATCATACAATATATATTTTGTATTTTCTTTATCATAACCTACTATTTCCTAATATTTGTCACTACTCACACTAATTAATTAAACTACTTACTTATATTAGCAGCAAAATAGCACAAAATCCTTCGCTACTATACTTCTAAGAAATTTGATGAAGCTCCTTTTGCCTCTAATCCCAAACCCACTTAATAAACACCTAATTTAAAAAAAAAAAAAGAATTTTAATGAGGGTTTTAGATGGCTTAAAGAAGATATAAAATACAGAAGACCTAGTGCTTGTCGGGATATTGATAGGAAAAATGAGTTTGTAGTGTTTTTGGATTTATTTTGAGAGAAAAAAGATTAGAAATTTTCTATTGATTTGCAGGCTAAAGAGGGTGACTACTTAGGTTTTCTTTAGGGTTTTTGCAAGAAAAAAGGTAATGGGTACTACAAAAGGTGGCTCATTTAGAGAAGGTTTTAAAGCTTATAGATTGATGAAAAAAATAATGTTTGTATTTAAAATTATGCTGGTTTTTAGGGCTAAAAGTGTTGTCTACCTAGGATTTCTTTTAAGGTTTTTGCAAAAGAAAAGTGGGATAAAAGATGGTACAATAGGTGAGACCATTAGAGAACATTCTACGGTCTTTTAGGGGGTTAAAATGGACAAATACAATAAAAATTTTGCTGAAAAATTAGATAAATAAGAATAGTGATGTGTGAGGTGCTGGAAAGTTTTTATGTGGGTTTAAAGCTAACATGATTAATGAGTTGGGCTAACAATTTGATTAGGGTCTTAAGATGTAATTAGAAGTTAGATGAGCTTAGGAAATAGCTAAATTAATTTAGGAATTTAATATAGCAAATTAGAAAATAGTGAAATAAATTAAGCTAATTAGGTGGTTGGATATGTATTTGATTAGAATTTAAGGTGTTGAGAAATTTAAATGTTAAATTTGTAGAAAATTGTCGAAATTGGGAAAAATGAGAAAATTTGGAAATGGAAAATTAGGTGGATGGCTAGATTGGTATTTGAGTTTGGTTTAATTTACTTGGTATGGTGAAATAGAAGATTAATATGGTATAATCTCTATTTTCATTTAAAATTAATTACTAGCCTGAATTTGCTATTCATACTATATAATTTTACTTAATCTACTTAGTTAAATTTTCTTACTCAAATTTCTAATTTAGGTTTAATTTAGGAGAAAAGGAGGAGATAACGGTTGTGATATGATTTTTAGGGCTAGAGTTTTGACTTTTGGGTGGTTTCTTTTGCCAACTTTGAGTGATTAGGTTGAAATGCAGAAAAGAGAGAGAGAGAATTATGTTTGAAAAGTGAAAAATTAAATAGGTATGCATAATCCTCTCTTTCTATTTTTTAACACCTAAAATTATCTTTGTTAAAGGTTTTATTTGCCAATGTTATACGAATGAAGAAGAATCTATGCATTTTGTTTTTGTTTATTTATAAATATATTTATTTAGTTAAACAATATTTCCTTGTATAAATTGCCACTAAGTTGAGGACTCATCACATGATATATATTAATGTAGCTTATGAGAAAGCAAGGCTTATAACAATTGAAGCTGTGAAGAAATTTGCATTAAGTCATAACAAATTAGACATTTTGTTTTACCACCAGCACTTTTCAATGTCATTTAGCGTAAAATTTTTGGAACCTGACCATGTTTCCACCGAATTATAACTACAATGACAAAAGCAATGTCTTTTTCCCCTTTTGAACCTATACATGTTCCCAAAGGTTGTCAGCTTTCAAGCACAAGATATGTCTTTTTTTTTTTCCCCCTTTTGAACTGAAAGAAGCAATGGTATTTGAGCCTCTAGAAAGAAGACGACTATCCACCATAAAAAAGGAACATGGAACACACAATCAAGAAAACTACTTAATTTTTCAGATTACTCATAAGCTCGAGTTATGGAATTAAAATTGATATTGATACTACCTAAATATGAAGAATTGATATTGACAATAGATATTCACTCTATTGCAACCTTGAGAATTAAGATTTAAGCCTTGTGTTAGGAATTCTATATTTGGTAAAGATTATGCAAACCATTAGTTTCTTGAAGGAGCTGAAGAATTCCTAGAATAATAGAAGCCTAATAAGTAATGAAATGTCCTTAGATTCCTATTCTGATGGAATGTTTCTCCTTTGGTTCTGTCTGATAGCAAACTCCATGCCTAGGAATTAAGTTTTAAAACCCCGTCAAATCCCATGGACTTAGTTCTTATTAGTGTGAAGCATGAAAGCTAGCTTCGTAGATGCTTTTCTACACCTAGTATACAATACCAATTTGCTTTCCCATAAATTTTATTCTCAATAGAGATATAGACATCTTATGTGGCTCACATTTAAGAAGAATCCCTGGCCTAAGATACAAACTTTGAGTTTTCAAAGTAAGTTTCTTAGCTCTTGCCATGTTCTTCATTGCAAACTTCTTCTCCACTATTTCCTTCGCCCTATTAGCATCGATTCTATTGCATTCCATCTATGAATTTGACTTAGAGCAGGAAGCCCTTAGTTTTAATCCTCATGCAATCATTTCATCCCCATTTAATTAATCCATCCACAAAGTGAATTACATTTTGAATCCTAACCGAAAAGTGAAGAAAAGCCTCAATATTAAATTCAATAGCTCTAAATATATTTAGAAGTTTAGTTTATATAGATTGTTGTACTATTTGCCTCATTAAAAAGCATAATGGTTTTCCTTTCAAAACTTTTTAGTGACCAAATTTAAAGTTAGATTGAAATAATATAGCACAACATCATTACCTACATAAGCCATGACCAGCACAAGACATACTAGATAAATGGTTTGGGACAACAAACCAAACCATTAGCATAATCTTATTTATAAAGTTATGCATAATTAGCCATTAGGTAGAGAAAAGTCAAAATAACATCACTATATTGTTGATTAGTTCAAAATGAGCAACTAGACTATCTTTTACTATTATCTTAAAGCGGCAATCTTCTTGTAGGATAAGAATGATTTGTTTAAATGCGAATCATTCTAGGGAATTATAGGCTATAATGTCATATCTAGTAGACAAGAATCATATGAAATGGAATATATTTGAATCAAAGGAATAAAATGGAAGGAGATCAATAATCCTTTCTTTTGTTTAGATACAAATACAAAATGGAATGGAGGTGAATTAATTTATATAAGAATTCAACAAAAATACCCATTACAAAGAATAAGATAATAAAATCATATGGGATAAAAAGGTAATTTAAATAAAATCTTTAATGGAAGATGAAAAGAAATTATGATTCCACCTTCTCAAAGGCAAAACCAAACTCCACCTTAAAGTCGGAATCACGATTCCATCTCGATCTATTCCTACATACCAAACAAGCCATAATGGAATTACTATTGCAGCTAAGTGAATGGACATTTAGTATATATGGAATTGACATCACAAATTAAGCAAACATACAATTTTAATAAATTATACCCATCATAAATAAACATACCTCTACCAATATTTCTTCTGCTTAGTTGGTAGCGCATTTGTAATAACTCTCTCATACACCTCTTTAATCTTATGCTTGTTATCCACACAATTTTGATCTAGTAGTCAATAATAATTTAATTAATATAATTTTAATATCTTTTAACAATTTTTAATTGGATATTTAATAATTTTTTATTTATGTATTTTAATAAGATTTTTTTAGCCAAGTTAATTGGATTTCTTTTTTAGTCTTTTTCCTTTTGAATATTAGTTAACATCTTTTAATAGGATGTCTTTTTTTTAGTCTTTTCCCTTTTTAAATATCATTTAATGCCGTTTAATAGGATGTCTTTTTTAGTTTTTTTTTCTTTTTGGTAGCTTTCAAGCTTATCTATAAATGTACGTTCTAGGACAATGAGAATATCAGTTATCATATCAGAAATGTAGAATTGAGTCGTCTTGCTCTTCTTTCCCCAATTTTTTAACTTAATTGTTACTTTTGAATCTGGATGTCTATTATCTAGGTATTCGTATAATCAATTGATAATTAACAATCATTTTTCGGTATTCGTATGTGAATTAATGAAACATAATTAAACCTTAAGTTACCCATGACATCAGTTGGTATTAAACTAATGTAATGGAAAAAGTAAGCTAATTATCACATTCCATTGATTCTGTGAATACCCAGAAAGTACAAATTGAAATAAAATCGAAATTCATTGAATTGCACATGATTAATGGAAGACGATCTTCTATATGTCTATTGATATTGAGAATACCCAAATAAATAGGTATCAAAATTTGAAAACTCAATAAGAATGCGAATTTTGAAAAAGAGATAAAACATTGCAATTTGTTGATTTGTGTACAAATTTCAAAAAGCAATCTGCTATCAACCTGTGGATTCCATAGAATACCAAGAAAGATAGAAGAAAGAAAACGATAATTTTATTCCATTTAAAATATCTGCTCAACTTTTATAATTTTAGTCATTTATAGGATTAAAATCAAATCTAATTAAAAGAATTGACATGTATAAAAACGATATACTAATCCTACTAAAAGATACTACTCCTATTAAGATAATACTAATAAAATCTATCCAAAAAAAAAAATAAAAATCTTCCTAAAATAATAATATGTTTTTCTTGCACTTGCACCAATGATTTAACTCTATTGTATGTCATCATTAGATGCAATGAGTTAATTAAGGTTTTGTCACGATCCGTTGATTCGTGCACAAATGTCAAATTGTGATATTCAAATACTTGTTGATTATGAGAATACCCGAGTACATGATATCTAAAATCAAAATGAAAAGGTAAATTTGAATTTTGGGGAAAAGAGATAAAGCAAGACAACTCAAAATATGGTATTAGTGAATAATCATCTGCTTCTTTGCCCTAGGGCCTACAAATAATAGTAGACTCGAAAGCTACAAAAAATAAAATACAAAAACTATCAAAAATAGAAACACCCTAAAACTTAAGAACATGGAGTAATTTAAAGGAAAAATACAATTCCACAAACGACATTTAAAACAAAGATGTTTATAAAAAATTACAAGGAATCTAAAAGCTACCAAAAATATAAGAACTGTTGGTTGGCTCGTTTCCTTCGAGATAGGATCCTAAAATTAAGAAACCATGATTGAACCATCTCTGTCCCATTTGGCTAAGTACATGTTCACCACTATCTCCACCTCATCATTCTCCCAAGGTAGACAAAATTCACCTTCAGATTGTCTTCTTTGAGCTATCATCAATGCAAGGAATAAGGTACTTCACATTAAACACTTATTTAGTTCAAATGTGGCTAGGTAGCTTTAACCTATATGCATTCGAGTTGATCTTCTCTATGATCTCCATTGGCGCAATCTTCTTAACTGACAGTTTGTTATACTCACTAGCAGAAAACCCATCCTTAGTAAGGATAACTCAAACATAATCCCCCACTTCAACCTCCATATACCATTTTTCAATATTTATAAATATTACTTTTTAATCATGCTTTTTGTTCTCATACTCCTAATAATATGCAAGATCATCCCACTATAACATTGAAAGTAAAATAAAGTATTCGCTAAAAATCAAATCTAACATAAAGTTCTATCCTAGACCTTTAGTCAAAACCCTAACATGAGTCATCTTACTCTATATCTTTTCCCCAAAATTCGAATTTACCTTTTAATTCGATTTTGGATGCCATTAACCTGGTTATTCTCAGAATCAACAGAAATTTGAAGATTATAATCTAGTATTCGTGCATGAATCAATGGATTGTGGTAAAACCCTAATTAACGTGCTATATCACTCTTCCAAGCGAATGTAATCAAACCATGAACCATAATTTAGAGCATCTTCCTCACTTAATCCTCATATTAGAAGCTTCTTTGCCCCATAACAATATTCTCAATCCCTTCTTTATCAACTTCATATATAATTCACCTGCTATACCTTTTGGAAAATGATCAAGTGCAAGTTTATATCATCTCACCCTCTTGGTCTCCTTACATTCCTTAGCATTTCTTCCGTATGGGCATGCTTATACTCAACTTAATCAATCCTATGCAACAATGAGACTGCATAGTTCCAAAATTTTCTCGCATGGCTCACAAACTTATTCTTCATTTCCATATTCAAGTATTAAGCACGATAGATGGTTGCAGTAATCCACTTGAAAAACAAAATAACAATGATATGTAAGCAGAATTGCACTTGGTGACTCGGTAAGTCAAATTTTTTAGATAAAACTTAAATTTTCATCATAATCAAGATAGTTAGACCTACATTTCTAATGTTTCATTGTTACATATAAATGCTTAATATTACTAAGCACATCTCTTTTAAAACAATTTTTTGAGCACTTCAATGTTAGGAAAGATAGTAGTTACTAATTCATGCATGCAACAAAACTATTTCAAGTACTGTAGAATGATAATACAAAAAAAGTGACTTTGATAAGACAATAAATTCTTTTTTCTTATGATCACAAAAACTTGGTTAGCACAAAAAAAAAAACAATAAAAAATGGTCTAATGTTCTAAATTTAGTTTCATTTACAATCCATTATATGTTTATAATTATTACAAACACACTAACATTTAGAACATGTTAATAACCACATGGCCTATATGGTTGGTTTGGTTATGTCAATCTGGCATCTAGTTGCATTAGACTGTTTGTTAAGAAAGAACTATAAATGAAAAAAAAAGACGTATTTACTTATAAACATATCAAACAGACCATATGCAAATAAGATGCAGATGTTAATTAGACAATCCAAACAAACCCTTAATTATCTTAAATCTCCCAACACACACATAAATAAAAAATCAAATTTAAATCATCAAATACATAATGTCTAACTTTATAAAACATGCAAGAAATCACAATAGACTTAAAGAGTCTATCAATTCAAACTCATAACATTTGTATACTAATAGACCACTTAATAGGTCCATGGAAAATTCACTAAAACAACACATACATAGTAAGAGTCTCTGTTTCCGTAAGACTAACAAACCAAGTCTAAACATCCATCGAATAATCTTCTCTACGAGTGCCATCCCTATAGTCCACAATGACGTCATACAACACTTCAAATGCTATAAGAGCTTTGTTTGTACCTAGAAAAGAAAAAAGAGTAAGTCGGATCCTAATATGGTATACTAACAATTATATGATTATGAATAAGCAACATCAACACACATGCACTTGCATTTTAAATATAACATTCAATCGTTCAACTATCTATATGTTTAGTCTAGTAATTAGTAAATGGATAACTCGGTATCCCCACAAACCATAAATATATGTGTATATATTGGTTATTGGTACTCCCTAATAGCTGCGATTCCGAAACTTCCTAGATCATCTAGATCCTTTTCTTGCACAGCTTCATTCTAGGATAACATCACACATGGATCATTGTGTTGTTACGATAATAGTATGGGCACTCTCACCTGCTACCAACAACAACCACTCACAAGCAACAAAATAAACTTAAAGCCAAATATACAATTAGTCACAAACAATAAGGTATTCATGTACTTGGAAAATCAATCTGTCTTGAGTTTTAGAATTTACTAACCTGATTTACATATCAATTAAGTCATCAAAATCACTTATTTTTCTTTACTCAATGATGATCTATACTCATATTCTCCCAATCTATATCTTATTAGAACTCAGGTTTTAAGGTCTTAGAATATGGATAATTCTTAAACGATCTATTAATTATGTTTTTTTTTAATTATTGTTTTTGTGAAGGAAAAGTGATTTTAGGAAGAATTACAAAATACACGGATAAAGCGCATCATCATCTTCTTGTATACAAGCAAAGTACATAACCGTGTATATGGTCGTGTACTTCCACAAGTAACGTTAGGCTTCGACTAGTGGTAGCTTAGTCTCGAGTGTTTGTAGCCTAGTCTCAGGTGTCTAAATCCACCATTTGTAGTTTTGCTTAGCAAGTTTCCTCAAATAAAACGTTCTTTTTCATCCGAGGAGACTTGCCAACCAAGTGAAAAAGAACAATATTTAAATATCAACATGCTATCATATAAAAATTGTTGGTATTTATATCATTATCATGTATCTATCTTTTCACGATATATATCATAATAAAAAAATTAACAATTTTTTAATAGAAATTAAAATTAAGCTCTTTTATTAATAATTTTCCCTAAGATTGTTAGTTACTTTCTTTTTATGACAATGTAGTAAATTAAGTTACTTCAAATGTATATGCCAAAGATTTACATCATTAAACTACTTGTATTTTGATATTTTTGTATTGTAAAAGTTTTAGGAGATTACACCAATGACAATTCAATCTTTTAGTTAATTTAAATAATATTTTGTATAGATTATCATTAAAAGAAACTAAGAAAATAATGGGTATTGCAAAAGTTTCAAAAATAATAAATTGATGAATCAATAGATGAAAATAGAGAAATACAATTTTATAAATAATTCCAGTAATAACTAAAGCAATAACTATTTATTTTAAGTATACACATCACGGCTGACAATAATATATATAATAAGATAACAAAATAATAATCTATATTGAGATGGTTTCCTTGGGAAGCAAGTTGTATGAATGAAAACATAAATTATGATGTGAAAGGGAGTTGTACCTGCGCTAATTTCACTTTTCACTATAATGAGAGAGAGAGAGAGAGCTAAAACCTTCATTTTACAAAAACTAATGTTTTTTTTTCTTGCCATTTTTATGAACACATAATATTAAAGTAGATAATTTTTCAAAACAATTATTCCTTGTAATTTGCAGCATTTGCACACTGGGGAAAAAAAAATCACTAGTGAGGTGTTGAAGAAGGCAAGTCTTGCATTTTTTGCTCAAATGGATGGTGGCATAGTTATTAAAATCACAAGTCATAAATACAATTCTACGAGTTTATAATTATATTTTTTTTTCTTATGTAAAATGGATGGAAAATTATGTAAATGCAGACTTTCAGAAAAATTATGAATTTAGGTATACAATTTTACACATTTACGATTTTATTGGTTTTGTACAATTTTGTATGATTTTATTAATTCTATGCATTTAAGTGAATAGTAAAATCATGATTTTAACAACCATTAGATGTAGGCAAAAGAAAAGAAACGACTCATCTTAATTGGCCACATATACATGAGTGATATGTATTGAAACTTACACAAATATTGAAATTTTATTATAATTCACGAAACATGTATAGGAAAGTTTTATGTAAAAGAAGACATATTTTCATTAATCATTTTCAAACTCTAATGAGAAAATTTTTCTTTTTTAAATCATGATAGTAGCAATATTGGTTAGTTGCTAAATATTGTAACTTTAACTGCTCTTGTTATGTTATCATCTTGTATTTCATTTCCTTTGCAAAGCAACATTTTTTTTTTTCAGGAAATTGCTAGGGCATGCTTCAATCCAGCATAGTATAATTGCTATCCATTTTGTGAATTTCTTCATGAAAAAAGGGAGGTATAAATTATTGGCGAAGAGCTTTGACCTTAAATAGGGTTACTGTTATGAATGGTATATAAATTTTGACAAAATATACAATTAGATAACTGAACTTTGAAATTCATCAATTTAATGTCTTAAAGAACTTTTCGTGCATGGCAACAGTACCTTTGTCAATTTTTTTTCAGGTATTAAATTGATCTATTTCAAAGTTTAGATACTCAAATGCATTTTGTTAGTTCATAAATTTGTTATATATTATTATTATTTTATTATTATTATTATTATGGGCTTACAAAAATTAAATACTAACGTTAATTGGAGTAAAACATATGTAAAGGAGTAGTGATAATGAGCATAGCAATTGAAAATTATAATCTTAATAAACAATTGACCAATCATGGACTTATATAAATAAGGTTTATTTAACCAATCATCATAAGCTAATATCCAAGCCTTTCATGTTATGTAGAGGGGATTTGGTGTTAATGGTTTGTTTAAGCTAGATTTTAGATGTGAGAAAGAGAGAGAAAGCGGTAGAAGATTGAACAACATCTAGGTTAGTATTATAGCTAGTTTCCAAAAGGCGTCAAAAAAATTAAGTTTTGAAATACCACGTTATGATGATGTAGTACCAAATTATGACAAAAAAATATCACATCAAAACAAAGTTGGTACTAACAAAAAAACATATTAGGATAATAATACCATGTTTGAATGAAAGTTGGTACTCTAAAAGTGTCATATTAAGATGCATTACGACAAAAATAAATAACACGTTTAGATGAAGTTGACACTTTAAAAATACCACATTTGTACAGAAATAGCGCCTTAGGAGAACAATTGAAAATATAGTCTCCATATGGCAACTGATTTATTGTGTTTGTTTGCACTTCAAACGCAATTTTTATCAATATTTGCTTATTAAGTTTCCTAAATTTTGAGGGTATAATTCCCCTGCACACCATAGACAAAAACTTTATAAAATATCAATAACTCTCTTTAAATAACATAAGAAAATCTTGCATTATAACGCTCTAAATTTAATTAAGGCATTACTGCTACGTATAATATTTTATGTATTACATGCTTAGCTTCCTGGAATGATATGTTTATTGTGAACATATGCTACTCACTTTTAAATTATGAAATATTGTAATTAGATTATCAAAAAAACTGAATTTATAACAATAAAATAACTTTATAAAAACATTTCTAACTTACACTCTTACAGAATAGATCAATTCTCTAAAAAAAAAAAAACTAAAGCTTATTTACAAAATATGGACTCCTCATTCAAGCCCTTAAAGAAAATACAACTTCAGAAAAGATAAATCCTATTTTACACAAAAAATAAAATAAAATAAAATACAATCATCCAACGGCCCTATCTCACTTTACTTCTCCTCTTATATCTCCAGGATTGCCCATACTCGGGTCATTCATTATAATCATCAACAACAACAATAATCATCACCAATCATCATTCATCATCAACATCACCATCAATCATCCATCTCATTATTATCAACATCAACACCTGGAAAAAGAATTACAACAACAATAATGAGCCAAAGCCTAGTACACAGTAACATAGGCATATACGAAATGACACACGAGCTTAACTAAATGCAATATAACAACAATAGGTTATTATCTTTATTTTGAGTTAAATAAATCAACACTAAAGCACTCACATTCTGAAGCAATCCTGGAAATGATTACCATCCTGGCTCAGTACTGTAGCAATGGGGGAGCGTGCCGACAGCCTTTATAGGCAACTACCTAAGGGCAGGAATCTAGGGGTTTAAGTAACTGTGGCTGCTCAAGAGATTGATATAAGCAGCCCGAATACTTATATCTTCGATATAACTTTACAAGAAAAAGTAATCTCATCTAAGGTTTACAGTCGTTATTCAACTTTACTTACTTAATCTATAATATCACCTAGTTCAATCTTCCCCATAAAAGGTGAACTAAATCATATTATGTCCTTTAAGAATAAGCAAACGTTACACCGATACTATACCCCTATTAATTACTACTAAAACTACTAATGAAAGTCATTGCATAATGACAATGATAGCCTAAGTGCCTAAACTGCCGTGTCCGCTTAAACAAGGTCGTCGCTCTCTAGACCAGATTCAACGGCACACGCATAACCATCACAATCAATTATTATTCCAAGTTTAAGTTTTAGATCATTTTAGGATGTTTATCCTAGCAATCATCACATAAGTTACTGCGTACCTTGTTAATTTAGAATCCAAACAAATACAGGAGGTAGGTTAGAACCCATTTCAGAAGATATACTAAGTATCCACATTTCTTTTCATGAAATAAACTCATATAAGCATTTAATTTTATTATCCCTTTATATCAAACACATTTTATAATTCTATTTGATCAAACACTAAATAGGAACCCCACTATGGCTGCGAAGATAGCTCCGCCAAAATACGGACAGTTCTCCTTTGTCCATCAAAGTATTTCTTTTCACTTTGATTATAGTATTTTATTACAAAAGCATCAACAAAGCATTCATATTCAAAAATATTCATTGTCCAAGCAATCATGCATTTGAAACAATATATTCTCCATGTTATTTATGGTTTATCCTAACATATCATTCTAATCCAACTATTAGCTATTAAACCCATTTTAACTTAATCTTAGTTAATTAATTAGAGTTAATTATTTAATTCAATTACTAAGCTAATAATTAAACTTAATCAATTTAGTCAATTTTAGTTTACTGAAGTCTATTTAGTCAAGTTAGACTAAGATTGATTAACTAAGTTCATTTTATATCTAAAATTTATATTAACTTAAGTTTATATCAACTTAATCTAAGTAAATTTGATTAAACTTAATCAATCTAATTTATTTTAGTTCATTTTAGTTGATTAATCCAAGTTGAACTTAGATTATTAACTAAGTTCATTTTATATCTAACTTTATATTTAATCAAATTATTTATTGAATCTATAAATTCACTAAACTCATCCTTAATTATATCAATTAACTACCATACCACATTAACTATAATTTATTTATTTCATTTTAGCTCAAAAGATTTATTTTATACTTAACTACACACATTTAATAAGCAAACACAAGTTTTTAACTTTGTTTGGAACAAATAGAAGCTGGAAAAAAAAAAATTTTAGCCTTGATACTTTTAGAATTTGTAAAAAATCAAAATATGAAAGTTGTAGATCTCTTTTTAAGCTTTCCATAGCATTTTAATCAATTCAATCTGAGGTTAAATAAAAAAGTTATGATTAAAATACAAAACAATATTACATCAAGGAAAACATGAATCACATCCGTGATTTTTGGAAAGTTGATATAAAATGGCCTCTGAGCTAAGAATTACACCTGTGATTGTTAAATTTCAAATTTTTATACCAACCCAAGGCTATTAAGGGGTGGATCATGGCCGTAATTGGTGGAAAGTTTTTAAAATAACATCTCTAGGTCAAAAATCACGCCCATGATTACCCAAAATTGATCTTACCTGAGCCTACAAAGGCCTCAATCATGCTCGTGATTCATCAAATTTAACAAAACCAAACCTACCAAAGTTAAGTCATGCTTGTGATTCATGGTTTTCCTTAAGTTATGAATTTTCTTGTTTTTCAAACTTTGTTTTATCAAATTTTTACACATTCTACTTTGACTAAAACTCATAAAAGCAACATACAACTCATCTCACTCACTTAACAACAACCAAATGCACAAAAAACTCCACATCCCCAACATCATGCAACTCCCATTACTTCATATCCAGCATTTGAACATTTCATAACTTCATCAACTCACTCATCTACCAATTTTATTACAAACTCAACTTATAACTAACATCAATCTATTATACATATTCATAAACAATAATAAAAACAACATAAAACAAATATACTTAGCTTTTTGGCAAGAGATGCAATTGATTCTTCTTTTCTACACTTCATCATCTTCTTTTTCTTATTCTAACTTGATTTCCTTCTCCTATTTCATCTTCTACTTGATGATTTCTTTTTTTTTTTTTCTCTTCTTAAATTTGAGATTTAAAGAGATAAAATTGAGAGATGGAAAAGAGGAAAGAAGAGGAAGGAAAGGGAAAGAAAAGAGAGAAAGAAAGAAACGGAATAAATCAAAAAGAAAAGAAGAAGCAAAGGAAAAACAGAGGAAAAAGGGAAAGAAAAGGGAAGGATAAGGTCAATTTAAGATATTTTAGAATAAATGTATTAGATTTAGAACTTTTAGATTAATATCTTTAGTTCTGAAGACAATTAGAAAATAATTTGAGAATATATATTAGAAATTTATAACTTGATATGAAAAACACAATTCAAAAGTATAATTTGTGAAAAATCTTATGTTTAATTTAGGTTCGGGTTTAAAACTGATATTTTTAAGCAAGTACTTGATTTAAAAAAAATTGATAAAATTTTACAAAATGAAAGATAGCTAAAATTTAAGGGTTTAGAAGTTTGAAAAAGATTTAAAATATTTTTTTGAGATTTAGGAATTGAATTTTGAATAAAAAGGAGTCTCAATAAAGAATTTGAAGAAAATGAAAAGTTTGATTCATAAAGAAAAGTCATTGAGACATATGAAGGATTTAAAAAAATATTTTAAATCTCAAACCTCAATTTGATTTATTTATTAATTTAATTATAGTAAATTGTTTATTCCTTTCTCTATTGTCTAGTCATTTTATTTATTTAAACTATCTAATTATGTTCACAATTTACTATCTATTATATTATTCAATTAAACCATTTCTAAATTAACTAGGTGAAGGTTTGAGGTATTTCATGCATATAAAGTTGAAAGTTTCCTTTTATAAAACACTTGTTTCAAGTAAACTTGCCAACCAAGGAAAAAATAAAAGGAAAAAAGAACGATCTTTAAATGATGTTATAAAGAATTGTGGCTGGTAGTTATATCATTATCATGTTCTTCAATATATATCTTATAAAAAGTAACAATTATTTTGATAGAAATTAAAATTAAGCTCTTGTTGTTGAAATTTTTGCGTAAGATTGTTAGTTTTTTCCTTTTATGGCAATGTAATAGATTAAATCATTTCAAATGGATATGCCAAAGATTTATCTAGTGAAAGATAAAATGCAGCCTTGACTTAATATACTAGAAATAAATAAATAGATAAGATAGATCAACATAAAAGTAAATATAGATCCATGGATATATGATGAGTATTAGATAGATGAGAGAAAATATAATTAGGAAGAGAATAAATGTGTTATAGAATAAATATTTTAAAAATAAGAAATTCGAGTCAAATAAAAAAAACAACGTCATCATTATCAACCCTGAGCTATCAACATACAAGACATCACGCCCAATAATGCATAGATAATGTGTTTATGCAAAAGCAACGCATAAATGACATGAATAATGTAAGAGAACACTAATCAATCATTGCCCATATTCACTCATTTCATACCAATGATGGTTGTTAATGTAGTCGCGCTCCAAGCTTCAATTTCAATAGGCTCAAATTCTGTATTAAGGTGCCCTCTATTTATCTCAACCACCTATCACTCCCACCACTCGAGGGAATATGCATTGAGGGGTAAATGAGCAAATGTGACCACCACAAGTTGCAGTTGAGTAGCAACCAACATCTGAAGCAGAGAATGTGAGAATCCAACTTGGTGGTCTTTATCCTCACATCTTCCCTCTCGCATCACTCTAAGTGAGATCGTCTATCCGCCTAATCTTAATTTTTCTCATACATTAATTACTCCTATTGCACCAACTGCACGTATAGTATCAACTCCAAGGGAATCCTTTACAATAAAGGAAGACTTAGATGCTTGATTAAAAAAAATTCAACTTAAGTCTTTTGTAGGGGTATTGGACGTGCAACTTCTATACCACCATGGTATTGCTACAAACTCATACCCAAAAGACTATAATTCCTAAAGTGATGCTATTCAATGGCAAGGAAAGTAGTGTTAAAGAATATTTGTTGAAGTTTATCAAGATATTGGAAGTATACGACTTTGATGATGACCTAAGGTTAGTTGATTCATGGAGGATTACATGTAAACTCTTCTTAGAGAAGTTCTTCTCTATGCAAGAGCAAGACTATCATCAATATGGGATAAATCATGCAAAAGTCTAGAGAAGATATCATGTAATATATTGAGCTCTTTAGAGAGTACTCTCTAGATATCCAAGGCCTATGTGATGAGAAAAAACTAGCAAAGATATGCATGCTATTCATTTAAAGTTCCTTGGCTTATATAGTTTTGTCGTATTAGTGGAGAACGCACAAATGATAAATAACTCTATCACAAAAGAACAAAAAAAAGATGAAAGATATAACAAATGACCTACGTTTGTTCATAGAGTTCAAGGTGAAAGCACTACAAGTAGTAAGAAACATAGAAATGATCAAGCAAAGAGCTCGACAAAGGTACCACCATTCCTATGCCAATGAGTGAAGTACATGCTATCCTTATTGTTGCTTCAAGATGAGAACACCAAATTTCCAAGAGTTGAGCACCAACCTATAGTGAGTGAAAGAAGACAATGCAATTATTGTCGGTACCATAGAATGGTGGACTACCTCACTAAATATTGTCAAAGCTTAACAAAAATATTCAGTGAGAGGGTCCAAAGTTGGGAGCTTATCATCAAAGACAACAATGTTCAAAGCAATTCACTTTGAACTCCTAATGCCTGATTGTTAGCATATGAATCTTTTAATAGAGATTTATGATTCATTAGATATTAAAAAGAATAAACCTTCAATGTCTTTTCTCAAACATGAGTGGATATTTTTATTTAATTATATAGTTTATTTTTCTTAATCATTTTCTCATGAATGTTTACTTACGTTATACTAGACAATGCCCTGACCTCATGGCCTCTGTGCCTTAAGCCTAGGCAAAACCCTAGCAACATGACTTCCATGCCTTAAGCCTAAGCCATGCCCCAGCATCATGGCTTCTGTGCCTTAAGCCCAAACAACACCCTATCATCTTGACTTCTACATTGTAAGCTAAGGTAATATCTCAACTTCTAAGCCTTAAGCCCAAGAGACGCCCTTGAATCTTGACTTCCATGCCTTAAGCTCAAATAATGCCTTGGCATCTCAATTTCCACAGAAATGTACATAGTTTTCATGCAAAAATCTACTTCTTATGGAAGGGAAATGCTCTATTTCTGAATTTCCAAATTTTGATTTTATTGAAGAAGGTCTGAGCTACATGCTATAAAATTCGATGATATTGCAAATTTTCACTAGAAAAAAAAAATCTAAGAAGATTTTGAATTTTTGTGTTTTAACAATGAAAGATAAGGAATGAATTCTTTTGGTATAATAATTCAAATACAAAATAACTCAATGCATTAGTTAAAATATAGAAGGGTTTTGTTAATTTCAACATAAAAATAAACTACTCCTAATATACTTTTCTCAATTTCCTTTCAAGTGAAAAACTATTATTAAGAAAGGACAAGCACCTTATATAATCCTCTAGCATACTTAATGGAGATATATATATTTATGAAGATAATATTAAGGGAAAGTTGCAAATTACTCTTCAGAACTTTTACTAAGATTTAGATTCACCCCTTAAACTTTCAAATTGCACTTTTAAATCCTATAAACTTTCAACATTTGACACTATTAAGGACAATTAACATTTTTTGTATGCACTTTGAAAATTCAGGAGTTAAATCCACACATAGAGAAACGGTCGAATTTGCTCACATATGAAAGTTAAGGGGAGTAATTTGTAATTTTTCCTACTTTGCTTCAATAATGAAATGTGATAAATTGAAATATATTTTTTCCGGTAAATAAATTGAAAAATTTTCCTAGTCTTAATCCCCATTGATCTGTATTTAAGCTTCATTTATATTATTATTTATTTTGATGCTTTAATAAAACTTTACCTGCCTACTTCGAAGTTTAATTAAAAGTGCTACAAGTAGAAAAATTTTAATATATTAAAAATTAAAAATCTTGGGGGCACACTTGAATAAACATAAAAATATAAGGGTTTTATTGTATACAAATAACATGTAGGTGCTTTTCTAGATCTAAGCAAAATTTTTTTTCAATGTTATGTACTTTTGCTTTTACTTTTACACTATTATTGATAAGTGCATGACATAATGTTTTTCTCAATTTTTTTCCCGTGATGGCACTATGAAGTCAATTCCTAAGCATCCTTAAACAAGCCCTCCACTAGTTGACATTGTATAAGCTAAGCATAATTTAAGCATTAATAAAAGAATAGATATGTTATTAAAAAAACATAAGGAAATCCCTTCAAATCTGCAAGATTATGTGCATACTTAAGCATACATTACGATAGAAGACTTAAACATACATAGCTTAATATAAATAAATTAAATTTACTAAAGTATTGTACAGTCTCATGTGAGAACTAGAGAGAGCCCACATCATCTATATTATTCAACAATTAGTTAAAATAGTTTTACTAATATGACTGAATGATGTTAATAGAAATAACTATGGTGCTAAGTCCTTTTAAGGGAAGGAATTGTATGAAGAAGCAGGAAGTTGTTTCTCATATCGCTTGGTGCAAACAAGATCTCTTCCTTTCTGATTTCTTGGAGTTAGTTAGGACTCAAAAACTAGTAAATTCACCTCCTTTTTCGTCCTTTCGATCTCATATTTGTGTACTTTAGAATAAATAATCACATAAAAGAAACCTCAGTTAGTAGTCAATGTAGATAAGCACGCAAAACACATATCAAGTAGTAGGTCAGATCTATCACATACAAGAAGCAAGCTTTATTTCTCATTATAGATAAGATCTTGTAAAGAATTAAGAACCCTAATTTTTTTTTCCTTTTGAATTTTAGTTAAATGAAAAAAGTCAAGAATGTAAAGAAATAAAAGGATTGTTGTACCCGTGAGCAAATTTAGGGACCTTCTAGTAAATTTGCCCTCATTGAAACCCTAAGTATATAAGACCTCTCTTGTTATTATCGACCCTCCTCTTTGGTACTTCCTGAAACCCTAACTCTCTCTTACTCTCTGTATTTCCTCTGTTTTTTTTTTTTTTTTATGATTCTCTCGCTGATGCTACTAATGACTATTGTTTTCTTACTTATTAAGTACACTCGATATGTTCGAGCTAAATTGCGCTCCCGTACTAAAGGCACCTGATTTATGGGGACAGTTTTTCATACCCCTCTTATATCTTGTTCTTCTATTTATAATGTTTGAGTACTTTAGGATATTTGTTACATATTGAGTAACTACTTGCTATTCTCGATACTATTCTATTGAGATCTATGTTCTATTCTAGCTGTAATTGTAATTAAAAGCTGTTAGATGTAGTAATTTGTCATCTAGGCTGGCTTTGTTCTGTTCCTTTGTTGTCTGTCTGTAACAAGATTCCCTTAATCTAGAAAAATGAACTTGTCCTCAAGGTCAAAGTATGCATAAGTCTTGCGAAAACTGTTCCAATCTTCCCATGTGGAATCTTCAGTGGGTAATCCCTTCCACTATACTAAAACTTGAGGAATAGAGGCATCACTATGAACCACGTAACATGTGCTTAGAATAGTAAGAGGTTGAAGTAGTGGAGAGGAATTGTAAGACTCGGGAAGTAGCTCGAGAGGGTGTAAATCTGTGCCATGTGTTGGTTTCAACAGAGAAACATGAAAAACCTGATGAATTTTCGAATAAGCTGGTAGATCTAACTCATAAGCACATTGGCCAATCCTCTTTAGCACAACAAATGGCCCATTATAACGTTTAGACAGTTTATGACTATTATGAGAAGCCAATGATAACTGTTTATAGGGTTGGAGCCACATATACACTCGATCACCCACATTATAGACCACATCTAATCTATGTTTGTCAGCTAGACACTTCATTTTATCTTGAGCATGCTGCAAATTAGTATATAAAAGTTTGAGGGCCTGATCCCTAGAAATAAGATCCTCATCTACAGCTGCTATAGATGAAGATCCCCTCAAATAGGATTGTAGAACATGGGGTTCTCTCCCATACATAATCTGAAAAGGAGTCCTTCCAGCCCCCTCATGGTATGATGTATTATAGGCATACTCTGTCCATGGCAAAAATGTAATCCACTTCTCTGGATAATTCATAACAAAGCAACGAAGGTACTGTTAAATAGTTTTATTCAACACTTCAATTTCGCCATCCGATTGTGGATGGTAAGCTGAACTCATATGTAGTTTCATCCCACTTAGTTGAAACAATTCTTTCCAAAAATTGCCGAGAAAAATTGAATCCCTATCAGAAACAATGGTTTTAGGAAAATCATGAAGTTTGACAACCATTGTCAAAATAAATTTGCGACCTTAGTAGTTGTGAAATGACTATCCAATGCCCCCAAATGATAATATTTGGATAATCTGTCCACTACTATGAATATCACTATATAGCCCTTAGAATTTGGAAGATGTGTAATGAAATCCATGGTAATATCTTCCCAAATTCTAGTACGAATAGGTAGTGGGGTTAATAATCTAGCTGGTGTTGTAGTCACATGCTTAATCTATTGATAGACGTGACAATTTCGAACATAAGCTTCAATCTTTGGTCTTAGGCCAATAAAATTGACTGGCAATGCACTTGAATGACTTAGTAACCCCAAAATGTCCTGCCATTAGTGAACCATGAAATTCCTCCAAAATTTTAGGAATTAACAAGGATTCAGGCAGTAAAAATAATTGAGTCCCACAATATAACAAACCGTGTCTCCATTCAATCTTCTGCTTGGAGAAGTTTCTTGCTTGCAACTGAGAAATTAGATGTTGAAAATCTGGTAATGTCTGATACTCCTTCTTAAGATCATCAATACAATTGAAAATTGGCATAGAAAATGCTAAGAAAGAGGCATCACTGTACTGCCTAGATAATAGATCAGCCAACACATTTTCCACCCCTTTCTTATAGACTATCTCATAATCGTAGCCCAACAATTGTTGTTTGTACAGGGGTCTGAATCACTTCAGAAAGAAGTTCTTTCAGACTGCGATGATCAGTTTGAATTTGAAAATGATTCCCCAACAAATATTGCCTCCATTTTCTTATTAACTCACCTACTGAATACAATTCCTTGATATATGTAGAAGCTTTCCTTAAATGATTAGGGAGTTTCTTACTAAAATATGCAATTGGGTGAGAGTGTTGTAGCAACACTGCTCCTATCCCAACATTTGAGGCATCTGTTTCTACCACAAATGGTTGGCTAAAATCTGGCAACGCCAAAATAGGAGCATGAATCAATGCTTCTTTGAGCTGTTGAAAAGCTTGATAAGCTCTGGCTGACCAATGAAAACAGTCATTTTTCAACAAATCTGTCAAAGGGCTAACAATAGTAGCATAACCCTTAATGAATTTCCTATAGTATCCCGAGAGACCTAAAAAGGCTCTTAATTGTTTTACATTCACAGGAGTCTCCCATTTTGATACTGCCTCAACTTTAGAAGGGTCTGGTATGAGTTCACTATAAGAAACCACATGGCCCAAATACTCAATGGTAGTTTGGGTAAAAGAGCACTTACTCTCCTTCAAATAGAAATGATTATCCAATAAAATTTGTAATACCATAGTCAAATGCTGCAAGTGGTCTTCCATTGTGCTACTATATGTCAAAATATCATCTTTAAAGAAAATGATCAAAAACTTTCTCAAATATGACTGAAACATAGTAGTCATTATGGATTGAAAAGTGGAAGGAGCATTGCTTAAGCTAAAAGGCATTACGAGAAATTCGTAATGCCCTTGGCGAGTTCTAAAAGCTGTTTTTTCCACATCCTTAGATCCATTCTAATCTGGTGATACCCTGCTCTAAGATCCAACTTAGAAAATAAACATGCATTCTTAAGTTCATCAATCAGTTCATCAATCAATTCATCAATTGTTGGTATGGGAAAATTGTCCTGAACAGTGACTTGATGCAATGCTTGATAGTCCACACAAAATCGCCAGCTTCCATCTTTCTTTTTGACCAATAAAACTAGAGATGAAAAGGCATTGGTACTTCTTTGTATGAAATGTTGAGTCAACATTTCCTCTACTTGCCTTTCGATCTCAGTTTTTTGAAAATGTGGATAGCGATAGGGTTTGACATTGACTGGAGAAGTATTTGGAAGTAAACGAACCTGATGTTGAATAGTGCAAAGTGGTGGCAATGAGAAGGTACCTCAAAGACACTAGAAAATCTGCCCAATAATGCTTTAATAGTATTGTTGTTGGTGGTACTCAATGATGTCTCCTCTTCTACTTTTTGAGCCACCAAATGATAACAAGTAGTAATGGCATCTGTATAAACTAGTCTGCGTAATTGATGATGAGAAATTTCTTCGGTCAAGTCAGACCTATCACCTATCAGTATAACTGTTTTCCCCATAGAGAAAAATTACATTGTAAGCTTGGAACAGTCCATCATTACTAGTCCCAACTTATTCAACCACTAAATTCCCAAGACTACCTCTGCACCTTGTATTGGTAGAACATAAAAAGAATCCGTGACAGCCCAAGATTGAATGGAAACATCAACATTAGAACATATCCCCTCACAATGCATTGTCGAACCATAACCAATCATTACTAAAAATTTTGGCGCTGGTTGGAAGCAAACCCAAATGATGTACCAGTCTCACTTGCACAAAATTGTGCATGCTGCCCGTGTTAACCAAAATCAAAACCTCCTGACCATTTATATAACCCTTGAATTTCAACGTACATAGTTTCAAAGTGCTTGATAAAGCATGATAACTGATAGACCTTGTATCGGAGTCAGTATTGTCCATATCAGATGACTCTAACATCCCCTTAGATTCATCATCAACATCAGGCAATAATAAGAGAAATTTGGATTTACACTTATGATTCCGATAATATTTTTCATCATAATTATTGCAAAAGGCCCTGTTTACGTCTAGCTAACATTTTTGGTGGGGTCATTCTTTTAATTGGAAGGGTTGGTTTCTGTATGTGGAAGGGTATTTGTGGGGTTTGAATTAGTGTTTTGGGTATTGTTTACTATGGTAGAATGTGAAGTGCATGGTTTAGAAAACTGTAAAGGTGGTATGTATTTGGAATTGTGAGGCATTGTGTATGGTTTGTGAAAAGAAGATTGATCATTGTGTTTACTCTCATGCATTTTGGCAAGCCAAATAGCATGCATAAGAGTAAGTGGTCGGACAATTTGAACTTCTCGTTTTATATAGGGTTTAAGACCCGATACAAAACAACTAAGAAGAAATGATTCGGGTAAACCAACAACTCTATCTGATAAAGATTCAAATTGAGTTTGATATTCCTCTACAGATCTGACTTGAGTAAGTTTAGACAGGTACCTTGAACATCTTCACATTCAGAGGGGCCAAAGCGAACTTTAATGGACTTCTTGAAATTTGTCCAAGAACTTAGATGTTTATTATTGTACATCCATTTATACCAATCCAAAGCACGTTCTTCCATTGCAAAAGAAGCAATGGTAATACGCTGTTTATTAGGAATTGCATGAAATTCAAAGAACTGATCAGCTTTAAAGATCCACCCTAAGGCATCATCCCCGGTAAATTTAGGGATTTCCAATTTGATTCCTTTTAACAAATTCTTAGCCATACTGCCCCCATTATTAGAAAATGATGAACTTGAATGTTAATCTGTGGGATGATTGTGTACCGGGTTCTGATTCTAACTCAAATTCTTGGATAATTCCTCGAAATTTTTGTCCATTTCAACCTTTAAAGCTTGTAACAAAGTAATCTGCAATTAATTAGCCAATTTGGCAAAATTCTCTTTCATTGCCCCTGATCTGGTTGAAGAAGCCATAGAACGGGAGCACCAATTTGTTAAGGACCTTCTAGTAAATTTGCCCTCACCGAAACCTATGTATATAAGACCCTCTCTTGTTATTATCGACCCTCCTCTCTGGTACTTTCTGAAGCCCTAACTCTCTCTTACTCTCTATATTTCCTCTCGTTTTCTTTTGATTCTCTCTCCGATGCTACTAATGACTATTGTTTTCTTGCTTGTTAGGTACACTCAATCTGTTCAAGCCAGATCACTCTCATACCAAAGGCACCTGATTTCTGGGGAAAGTTTTTCATACCCCTCTGTATTTTGTTCTTCTATTTATAATGTTTGAGTACATGAGGATATTTGTTACATATTGGGTAACTACTTGCTATTCTCGATACTATTCTGTTGAGATCTATGTTCTATTCTAGCTGTAACTGTAACTGAAAGCTATTAGATGTAGTAATCTGTCATCTAGGCTAGCTTTATTCTGTTCCTTTGTTGTCTGTTCGTAACAGCAAATCACCTAAGGGCAACCTTTGTTGAATGCTTATGTTTTATTATCTTGTTTCTTCATATTGTATTACATTTGTGGACTGAACTATAAAGATTATGGGCGTTAGCCATATGACAGACCAAATCCACAGGTGATGAGGATAATGTGTCAGAAAATTTTAATCAAACCTTGGAAGATATGGAAACATTAGCAAAATACATAAAAAAATCCTTTATATTTATAGTAAAATTTAATGAAGTCATTTGTATTTTAAACAAGCCATTTAAATCATGTATGTCTATGATAAAATACGATTGAAATCTTTTATATTTGAGATAAATAATTTAAATTTTCAATATTTTTATCATTTTACTAAAAAGTCCATTATAAATCATAGAAAACACTGAAAAAGGCGAATATAATGAGTACAACATAACAAACATGAGCAGACTTTGAATATGTAAATGATTCAATATAAACATAAGATGCTCTGTTAAAATGCAATATATATAAAACTTTTACGATAAGTTTTACTTCATGAAATTTGCTTAGTTAATTGGTCTTTCAAATTAAGTAGGGTTCTAACATCAAAACATGTTGAACTTGAAACTTACAAAGTAGTAAGGTATAATGTGTAACCATAGAATTATATTGAAATTACATAGATTTTTATACTGTCATATGTTATATGTTATAGGTTTCATAGTATAGAAAACCTTATAATGTGTTTAGTTTCGTTTTGTGGATTTTTGTTGAAATTCCATTATATTTGCATTTGTTGTATCCATTTACAGTGACATCAGTTTGGATATCACAACTTTAAGTGTAAAGAATTGATTATAACATTTTAGAAAGATTAATAGTAGAAGGGGGAATTTTAAATTTACTTTGAGATTTATAAAATTTATATATAAAGTGGAAAAATTACATAAAAATGAATTAATGTTTGGGGTTAAGGTAGATTAATAGTATGAGGAGAATTTTCTTTATATAGAGGTACCATAAAAAAAATATTAATTCTAAATAATGTTAGATTTCTTTTTCTTTTGTAACCTCTGAAAGGGAATTACTCTAGTCTCATATTACGAATATTTCAACTTTAGTAAGGTGTGTTTATGTATAAATAAACGAGCATGCTTGATAATTTTATTTTTGTTTTAAAATGCACACAATAAATAACTTCAAGTAAATGTGCGCATAGATTCCATATGTAATAACATGGAAATTCATTTCCTATACACCTAATGTTGATGATATGATATAGAGATAATATCACAAATAGTGTCTAAACTTAGTAAAATATGCAATTAGGTATTTGAACTTTGAAAATGATCATTTTAGTACTCGAGTTTTGAAATTGATCAATTTAGTACCCGAGTTTTTAAATTGATCAATTTATTACTTGAAAAACTTTAAAATTAATCAATTTAGTATCGAAAAGAAATTAATAGAGGTGGTGTTGGCATAGAAGAAAAATTCCTTAAGATACTAAATTGATCAATTTCATAGTTTAAGTATTAAATTGATTAATTTCAAAGTTTAGGTATAAAATTACATATTTTATCAAAGTTTAGGTACCATTCGTGACATTGACCCTATAATATACATCTCATCTGCATAAGAATTAACCAATATATTATTTTTGATAAGAATGAAAATTCATTTATTTAATTTATCTACTATCAATTCCTACTTAACTCATTGCTTCCAGGGTGGGATTATTATACCGCAACACTGCACTGGAACTTCATATAACATAAAATAAAGTTTAAACTCAAGCCTCGTTTACTTCACCATATAGAATAAGAAGAGAATTGAGTTCCAATTTAATAAGAATGTAACAGATGTGTAATAATTATTATAATGTTTACTAATTATAAAATGAAGAAACAAGTAATGTTTGGAGTAAAAGTAAAATATTTGTAATGCACCTTGTATTTATTATATTTATATTTGTAGGGTGATTTTTTAAAATTAGGTATTTATAACAAATACTAAAAATAAATCATTGAATAACTATTCATGTGTGTATGACATGAATTGTAATTCATTATTTTGCGTAATAATAATTTATTTTGAATTGACATTTTCTTTAAGTATAAACACTGTAATAGTAGCTTTACATAGAATAAAGAAGGAATGAATAAGTATTCAACTCAAGTGAATGGATTATCACATCAATATATATATATATATATATATTTTGCTATACAAATGATATATAATAAGTTTGAATTTAACTTGATTAAGTTTGTAATTTAAATTATCTAAGGATGTGCCTTTATTTATACACAAGCACATCTCACTTTAGTTAAAATATTAGTAATGTAGGATTGATAATCCTCTTCTAAAGGCTAGGAAAGAAAAAAAGAAAAAAAGTCTCACGTCGTTCAAAAGTGAGATTGTTATTTTGGTGTGACTCTATATAAAACAAATAAACATATTTTAGAATTATATTTATTTAGTGTGTTGTTATCAATAACATTAAATGATGTGAGTATATAAGAATTAATTTCTTTTTACATGGAAAATAGTATAAACATTTAATATTATTTACTGTTTCATATTTTTATTTCTTTTTATTTTATATTTATTTATCTCTTGTTAATTTTTTTTGTGAGATCTAGTCAAACTCATCTTTTCAAAAGATAGGGTCAATGTATTCTTATCAACCCTGTATCCTGAAAAGACTAGTAAACTCATCTCTTTAATAAACAAATTTAAATTTAAAACTATATTATTTTCGTCCTTGACATTTTCATGATCAAATATTAAAATATATTTTGTCCCTTTCTTAGTTAAATGTAGTGGTGAAAATATACAAAAGAATGATAATAATCTTGCAACAATAAAAATAAACATGAGAATGAATGAAGTGGTAGAGATGATAATCATAGGAATTAAGACTATGAATATTGCTATCATGAAGCAAACCAAAGTGGTAGAGGTGATAATCATTAGAATCAAGATTATGACTATTGCTGTCATGAAGCAAACAAGGTGATACAGATAAAATCTGTGTTAGAGTTACACAGTAGAATCCCTCGAATGAATGTGAAGTATAGAATTATAGGGTTCTTATGTTTTATGCTTTTTATGGATTTTTATAGGTTTTCAACATTTACAAGCAATAAAATAAAGGATATGAATAATGAATTCTTGGATTAGGACTGTAAACGAATCAAGACTACTTGCAAGCTACTCGAATTCAACTCAATTACAATTGAGCTGAACTTGAGTTCGAGTTTTAAATGGCTTGATTCGAGCAGCTCACGAACCTAATTGAGCATTTATATTTTTCAAAAAAATTATAAAATTTATTTTTTTCTTTTTCTTTTTTGAAGCATATTTTTGTTTTTTCCTTCATATCTTACGGTCCACATTTATTATATTTAAGACTAAATCAATTAAACACTTAATTATATTGCCAAATCCTAATTTATTTTTTTGTTTAATTGATTTTAATATGAATAATCGAGCTTAATTGAGTCAAGCTCAAATTTATTGAGTATAAATTCAAGTCGAGCTAGAGCTTAAAAATCAAAGCTCAATCAAGTTTGAGTTTGGTATTGTATCGTTTCACATCTCGACTCAACTTGTTTACAACCCTACCTTAGATATGACATGTTAAAGAAAGAATTGAACTAGTTATTACAATCAACCAATATTACCTATGATTAAAAGAAACAATAATGAATAATCTTGAGAAAAATTTAATATTACTCAAAAGGGTAGAAAAAATTCTAAGAAAGTCAGTAAAGACAATTGATCATAATCAATGTCAAAAGATAGGCAAGCTTCCTTTAACATAACTTTTTAGACCCTTTTATACTCCCATAAGTCGGGCGCAGCTAAATATGAAACACAAAAGTCAAAACAATTAATGTAAAAACTAAAAATAAACTTCGAAAACAGCTGTTAAGGTCACGTTGTGGATCATGGACATGATCTACGTGATCATAAAATTGAACTTCACACAAAATTCATTATGGGCGTGCAATCCTGGGTCAAGGGCGTGTCACAATGTGCTATGGCCCTTGATCCTCACAGCCTTCAATTCTTCTCCTACGGCAAGTTGGCAACATGCTCATGGATACAATCACGGGGTGACATAGGGAATGACCTCTACTATTTTGATTTTCTTGCTACGCCTCAAGCACCTTCTTTGGCATGGGCGTGATATTCTTTATGATATTTTACTTCAAGTCGTGTCTTTTCTCCACAGTTAAACATACTAAATCATGTTTATTACCAAAGTGTATCAATATCTTTGTAAATAATCCAACTTACTCTCATTCGGTTCACTCACAAGGAATCGTTGAGCTAAGTTCATCATTTCCTAACTCTAGATCGAGTTATTGATCTAACTATAACCTAATCCCTATCGTATCCCTTGGGCTCATGAAGATTTGTCCTAAAATATTTGAAAATATATCCATCTAGATCAAAGATGATCTTGCAAAGCTCAAAAGTAGTTAAGTAACAACTCCTAACCAAGTTTGGCTCATGAATAACCTCTAATACTTGATCTACAAATCCTCTCTAAAATAGTAACTTTTAAAGCATGCCAGCATCAACTCTTAGCACTCTTAACCTTATTATACCATAATCGATGCTCAAAATTAAAGGCTTCCCAAACAAGCCATATAACTCATAATGGACTCGGTCAATCAAAATCTCGTAAACATGAGGACAAGTACTCATTTGACAAGTGTCTTATATTCCCAAATTGATTCCAACTAACCTTCCATGGATAAATATATAACAAAACTCGAGCTTTTTCCATGCCACATGACAATCTACTTTTGTCACTACATATCCACTCTAACCATCATCAAATACCTTATCTTTAGTCATAAAACTTCATTCATACAATTCAATGGTAAGAGAACCCAATAACATCATCTTGGAATCATGATTACAAGATGGAATACAACCATCTAGTGGTGTAACAATACTTTTTCATCTAATAGCTAATTCACAAATAGGCTACACATACAGTATTGTTCTTACTACTCTATTGCCACGCTAAAACCAATTACTCTGCCAATATATATAACCATCAGTAAGACTCTAATAGACTTTGACAATTAACTCATATGACTTCACAGGTAAAAAAGTGAAAAAAAGGGGCTATTCATTTATAAAAGAATCTAGTCATTTGTTTGTAAATAAACAAAAATACAAGTTATGTATTTGTCAAATATAAAACTCAAGTAACTTTTTTGTAATAGTAAAAAAAAACATAAATTATATATTTATCAAAAATTAGAACTCCAATCACTTGTCTCGAAACCTAAAAAATAATGCGAGTAAGTTTCATTGGCGGTACCTAAACTTTTTTAATATTACAAAAGTGTACTTAAACAAAACTTTTACTAACAAAAATACCTAAACTTTTTATATCTTACATCCATGGTACTTTTAGTTGGAATCTGGTCAAAAGTCTAGAGATATGCTAACATGATAAGGAAACTATATTAAAAATTTAATTCTTCTCTTCTACTTTAGCATATTTATTCTTTTTTTTTTTTTTTACACTTTCTCCGCTCTCTTTCTCTCTTCCCTCTCTCTCTCTATTGCACATTGTCTTTCACCCTTCCCTCTTCTTCTTCTTTCCTAAGTTGACTCGGTTATCTTCCTCCTATGGGCTTCATCTTACCTTATATTTTTACTTTACCCAAACTTTGCTTCAATTTGTCCCATTTCTAGAACAACAAAGACACACACATATCAACATCCAAATTTGCTGTCAATTTGAAAATCAGGATTTGCAAAAACTATGTCAAACAATCAAATTTAAACTCTTTGGCCAAAAAAAAAAAAAAAAGTCAAATTTAAACTCACCATTGTTGTGTTCTCTAGTATTGCAAGCATATCGATTAAGATACACATAACACCCTTTACTTTCTAATGTCAAGTTTGCATTTTATTTATTTATTTATTTTTTGAAATGACTAACTAGTTCATATGTTTTTATCATATATATATATATATATATATATTCTTTTTTGACACTACATTTTCTGCAGCTTCCTTTTCTTTGCCCTACGTTTATATTCATGTCTAAAGGGCGTTAAAGTCTGTTGGTCATTTGTGAATGAACCTATAACATGTCATTTACTTTTGATAACAATAGCATTAGAGAATTCCACTATAAAGTCTGGTCCTTTGGTGTCTATTATTTTATGACCATATTATGATAATTCTCATAATAATCCATATACCTTCTTAGAGACATGGATAATGATATCCTTGGATAAATTTTACAATCGTGGGCCTTGCATATGTTATAAGGATTTAAATATACAATTGTAGAAATTTAAATTTTGGTATAATCTTGAAAGTTTTATAAGGAATCATATAATTTATAATATAAAAATTCAAGACAGGTAACTTTTACATTTATTTTCATAAAAAATGGTAGCATAGAAAGATATTTATGAGCTTATAATGTCTCATGTATTTACCTCTTGCTTTTATTCTTTTTATGTAATTCTAATGAAAAAGGAAAAATTATTTATTAATGAATATTAAAATTGAGATCAAAATTATTATACTTGTTATAGCTATTGTTAGTTCAAAACCAATAGGGTGCTTTGGAATAATTTGGTTTTATTATGGACCTATATAGTAGTACTTGCTTGCAAAACAAAACACCATCAGAGGCGCATTTGGATGTTATTGGATGCACCAGCTCTCATGTTTAAGTCAGTATTCATCCAAGACAAAAAAAAAAAAAATAATAAGTTATAAGAATTATCAATCTTCGTATAACTTCTTGTGGTTATAGAGCATGGAACTTTAGTCTAAAACCACCTCTAATTGTTTTTTTACAAGAGAAGTTATGGGGAGTCAAAGAAAATATAACCATCCTTAGGGCTTTTTGATGAGTCAAAATGGGTTGAACTTAAACGTTTTGGATCGTGCCGAATTTTGAATGGGTTAAATTAAGCCTAAAGGGTGCATGTCCTATAATTGGCTATCAATGCTCAATTACACTTATTTGTTTTATTCAGAAATTAATATTTTTAATCAAAATAATACGAATTTAGAGTGTGCTCCAATTTGACTAACATGTAATTCAACTAAAAAATTGATAAGCTTTTGAGCTTGTCCAACTTATTATTTTCAAATTTGAATCAAACTCAATATATTATTTAAGTTAGTTCAAATTTAAACTTAGACTTAGTTTTTGTGAATCAGTTGAATTAAAGTAAATATAAAATTCAACACGATAACTCATAATTAGATTTACTTCGTTTTTACCTCTAATTTTAACATCGTTTGTATCATTTGAAATATAGAAACATTAAAAGTCATTCACATACGTATTCAGATGTTAAATGAAAAAATGAACACTTATTTACATATAAAGTGAATAGGATTTCTAATGTATTTAAAATTTTATATATGATGATATTATTACTAGTAATTCTTAAAAGTTATTATTTTTTGTGTTATAAATAATTACATCTAGCAAACTTAATAGTGTTGAAAACGGGGGGAAAAGATTGAAGTTTATATATATATATATATATAGATGTATATATCTAAACAGTCAAACACTGGAAGAAAGAATTTTGTTAAAACATTTTTTTTTTTAAATTCCTTATAAATCCTTAGCTGAATACTATAAAAGCCGAGTCTTGAGCCACCATGGTCTTCTGCGTTTAGCCCTATAGTTCAACCTATAGAGTGTGTAACTAGTGTGTGTTTTTTTTCTTTTTTGTATCTTTTTTTTAATTTTTCCCTTTCAAGTTTTCTTAAATTTTTTTGCCCCCAAATTAATTTTGATTTGTACTTACACCATCAAATGTTACTGCTCCCCATTAGCATTTCACCCAAATCAGATCCCAGAGTTACGGTTTTATTCCTTGTAGAAAAAGAAAACCAGACACAAAAATTGAGAAAAAAATTTCCAGTTTTAATCTTTTACGTTAAAATTGGATAGTTAGATAAAATCTACTTTGCATTTGATCTGTTTGATCGTGTTTTTAATTGGGTTTTGCCCAATTTGATTAAATCTTAATTGATTGTATATCTAGGGTTTCAATTTGACGGAGTTGAATTTTAGGGTTAATTGTTGTTTTTTAGTAAAATGGATAAGAAGAAATCGGCTGTTCCTTTAGTTTGTCATGGGCATTCACGGCCCGTTGTCGATTTGTTCTACAGTCCGATCACGCCAGATGGGTTCTTTCTTATCAGTGCTAGCAAAGGTATAAACTTTTATGTGTTACTGATTTATTGATGATTTCTTAGAATTTGATGCGTATATTGTTTTGATCATGTTGATTTGGAATAGGGTTTGTTGTAAATTTGTGTGCTTGATGATTTATCTGATCGCGATATTAGTACTAATGATATTAACCCGAGCGGAATCGGAATCGATTTCGATATTAGTTACTAATGCTATCCCTGTGTGGCTGTTACTGTTGGAGACCTGTGTTGATAAATGATAACGACGTCAATGACCTCGTGATTAGAATGAATGATCGTTGGAGAAAATAGCTTGTTGGAAAGAAAGTGGTTATTTATTTGTGTGGATTGGGATGTTGCAGGTTTAGGTTGTTTATTATTAGTAGGATTTACATTGCATGGGTAGTGGGTATTTTGTTATTTTGTATTCGTTTTACTGTATATAAAGATGGATGAAGTTTCCTTTTGGTCCTCCACTGCTAGTTAAATGCTGCTATGTACGTAAGGAAGTGTGAAAAATTGAATTTCTATTAGTTGAGCATTTATATATCAGCTCATGAATAATTACTGTATCAGGATTGCTGTCACATAGCTGTCTCAGTGAATAACGACGTTCCTTGTGTTATTTATTATCATTTATAGAAGAAATATAAAATAACTAAAATCAAATTAATTACATGTATATTATCACTGACTGGAAAAACAATGTGACACCAAGTTGGGTATAAGAAACTTCCGTTATGGCTGCGTATAACTGAAGATATATGGTCTTGAATACATGATGTGGACAAGAAAACTTTTATCTTATGTATCTCACTTGACAACCCGAGCAATTTGGGAGATTAATTTCTTACTTTTTTGCCAAGTGTAGTAGTATTTTTATTACATTGAAGTAGCACATATTGCAATATGCCAATATCTCATAGCACGAATATGAGAGGGATAGAGGCACAGATAGAGTCATATAGGAAAGTTCAACGAAGTTAAGTAACTAGACAGGATATGTAATTAACAATATGAGTTTCCATATAATTTCTGACCTGTATAAAATATGGTGTTTGTGGTTGTATGGTCAATTCACATGAGTATTCTTTGCTTTAAGATTCAAGGCCAATGCTGCGAAATGGTGAGACTGGAGATTGGATTGGAACGTTTGAAGGCCATAAAGGTGCAGTTTGGAGCTGTTGCTTGGATACAAATGCTTTACGTGCGGCATCTGGCTCTGCAGATTTTAGCTCGTAAGATTTTTTTCTCATGTGCAAATTATTCCATCATACACTGGCAAAAGTCTTCAATAAAAGGGGCTTGTATGAAGCCTGCTTTTGTTGCAGCTTTTATGAATGGTGCTGTCCCGATGAAATGATATGACTTATGAGGACTGAGCACAAGGCTCCCATCTTTAGCAATTCTTCAATAGAGGATAATTAGGAGATTTATACTTTGAAACATTGGGTCTATTATTTTATGGGATAATTATGACTTTTCCCCAATACTATTGCATAGGTGGAATTTCCCTTAATAGTTTTTGCAAATATTTTAATGCAATGTCTCCCAAATATTCTAAGAGTTGTTAATGGCCTTATAGGCCATGGTTCTGTTTGCTTAAGGGGGTATTGCGGAGGCTAGTCTATATTATGCAAAGTTAATGAGAGGGGAAGTCCAGTTTTGGGGGTTTAGTGGATGTCTCTGTACATCACCAACAGCTTTGCAGATCTGATGACTTCGACTTTTATCTACTGTGTAAAAAATGGGTTAGTGGTTGCCTCCATGGCTTATTTCTCATGTGCTGCAGGAAATTATGGGATGCATTGACTGGAGATGAGTTGCATTCTTTTGAACACAAGCATATTGTTCGCGCTTGCTCTTTCTCAGAGGTACGCATGCAAGATATCCCTGCTTGGTCTTTGTCCTATTCAAGCACTCATAGTGAGCATCTAAGGCATTGTTGTATTGTTTAAGCTGTAAACTATTTTCAGCAATCAGCCCAAGTAAATGGAGTTGCTTTTGTATCTTTTCTATCTTCCAGGACACATCTCTTCTACTCACTGGTGGTGTTGAGAAGATACTTCGTATATTTGACTTAAATCGTCCAGATGCTCCTCCTAGGGAAGTCGACAATTCGCCAGGTTCAATAAGAACTGTTGCTTGGCTTCATAGTGATCAGACAATATTAAGTTCCTGTACTGATATTGGTGGTGTCAGGTATTCATAGGTCCCTGAAGAAAGACTTGTATTGCAATTGATTTTAATTCTGGCTTCCTCCCCTCCCCAACCCCACCCACCCACGCAACCCCCCCCTTCCTTCCTCTTCTCTAATAGGTAGGCATTGTAGAATGTGAACCAGTTAGCAAGCCCTTTAGATATGTTGAAAAACTGAATTAAATTAGTGACTTCACCAAGACCTAGGCATATTGCCCCATATGAAGGTGTGGAATCGTGTGCTGTTTGAAATTTTTTAGCCTTTCTCTTTGTCGAAACTTGTGCCATTTTGTCAATGCATTTTCAATTTGTTACATCATGGATATGATGCTTGCCTCCAATTGATGGGCCTTCTTCCTACAATTTCTTTAGCCAACTTTAATAAACACTATATTGCTATGCAGCTTCAACAGTTTCTTCTTTTTGTGTCCCAATTCTCATTATGTTAGTGATTTAGGTTATGGGATATAAGAAGCGGGAAAATTGTTCAAACTCTAGAAACGAAGTCAGCTGTCACTAGTGCTGAAGTGAGTCAGGATGGTCGCTATATAACAACTGCTGATGGCTCTACTGTTAAGTTCTGGGATGCTAACCAGTAAGTTTCACTTTATTAGTTTGATTTTTCAAAAATGGTTGTGTTTTTTGAAGCGACACATGTATTTGTTGTTTAGCTTTGGACTGGTTAAGAGCTACAATATGCCTTGCAATGTGGAGTCAGCTTCCTTGGAACCTAAGCTTGGGAATAAATTCGTAGCTGGTGGAGAAGACATGTGGGTTCGTGTTTTCGACTTCCATACTGGGGAAGAGATTGGTAAGTGCATGCATCATGTATGGATGAAACAGAAAAGTTCTTTCTAAATATTGTTTTGCTGATTTGCTGTGTGTATTATCTGGCTGTAGGATGCAACAAGGGACATCATGGTCCTGTCCACTGTGTTCGATTCTCACCTGGTGGAGAATCCTATGCTTCTGGATCAGAAGATGGCACTATAAGGATATGGCAGACTGGCCCTGCCAGTACTGCAGAGAGTGATGCACATCAAGGTAATGGCCCATCTACTGGTAAGGCAAAGGTTGGAGCTGATGATATTACTCGCAAAGTGGAGGACCTTAATATTGGCAAAGAAGTGAAGGCTGGAGACTGAGACAAGGCAGCGGATGTCTGAATTAAGATTCAGTTCTCAATGTGGCAAGTAAAGGTTTCTTTGTGGTCTTTGCTCTATTCCTTATAATGTCATCTTTTCTGGACCCGTGCCTGTTGCAATCGTTTCCCCTTGAGATGGTAGATAATGTATAACAATGGGGAATCTCTCTATTGTTTTTTTCCCTTTTTCTTCTTTTTGTGTTGGTGGTTAGCAAGAATTGTTGGGCATTTTGATGTTTCAGTAGTTTTTTTTCCAAATCAGTGGATCACAGAAAATGAGATTTTAGTATGTATGGCCATTACATCATACAAAGGATATTGAGGGTCTGTGTTGTAGTGGAACAGAGGCTTATGTTTCTCTTCCTCCCTCCAATGGTGGCAGCTCAGCATGAGGGTTGCGCTCCTTTCGTAGTCAATGGTTTATTACAGGTCAAAACCTGTTTAGTTCGTGTTTTCACCCATCATAAGCTACATGTGCAATATATTACTAATTGATATATTAAATATTTCGATAGAATGATTATATGTAGTTTTGAATTTGAGTCGAAAATTAACCAAGCACCAGTCCTAATAAACAATGCTATAGAACTTTCCTTATTGTTTTTATAGCTATTTTACTGGGGGTCCTTGAATGTAAAATTCATGCTTTCCATGCTTGTTGGCGGGTCTTCTCTCCAAATAAAGTAGAATCAAACTAAATCATTTCATATTTAAAATATGATTATTTAGAAGTTTTCGTAAGGAAAAAAAGGGTGAATTGTCTCAAAAAGAAACTAATAATTTTACTTGTGATAAAGAGGAAAAAAAATAAACACTTTTATTTGATAATTAATGTACGAATAATTGGTTTATGCTAATTCAAACAAAATCAACATCAGTTATTATGTATATAGTTCCACTTGAAGTTTTATATCATATATTGAGATATTTGGGTAAATTATAATAAAATGTTATAATATTTGGGGGTAAATTTATTTTAGGTCACGATGTTTTGAAAAATTTAAAAAATATCTTAACATTTGAAAAAGTACCTTAAGATTTAATTAAGTACTTCTTATATTGACATGGGTCTTAAAAGAGGGGCTTCTTGAATTTTAATTAAATATTTTACTGTTGACACGTAACAATGGTGATTTAATTGGTCAATTACTTAAATATTGTGATCTAAAATAAATTACTTTTAAACGTTGAGACGTAAAATGAACTTATTAAACGCGGTAATCTCTTTTAAACTTTTCGAAACATTATTACCTAAAATGAATTTATTTTCAAATATTATGACCTTTTGGTATAATTTACTTAATATATATTAGTAGAATTAATTGCAAAGACATGATTGGGATCTTTAGTTTTATAATTATTGGTTTTATTTTTTTTTGGCCGAATTATTGGTTTTATTTACCTCTTATAAAGATGCAATGCGTTCTATTTTTATTATTATGTGAATTCATAATTGTGATATTCCATGTCATGAAAATCAATTTATTTAAATAAATTATGATTCAATAGCTAAATCAATTTGAAAGTTTATGGTTGGAAAAGATTTAAACTGAATAATGCCATTTATTTAATAATAATAATAATAACAACTTAACTGTAAATTAGGGCATTATTTACTAGCCACACACATTGATACAGTGTTGCCTATACTTGAGATTTTCATTTTTACAGATTCTTGGTAGCCATTGGCACAAAAATGATTAAGTTAATGAGAGTAATTTTCATGGTAAAAAATAGTCGATTTAAGTTAATCATGGTTTCCAAGGAAGACTTCAATTCAACTTAGAATCATTACTTTATAGGTAAATAAAAAAAAAAATACTTAAAGTTGCTAACTTCATAAATTTGCCAAATAAAAGCGTTTTGAAATTGAAAACGCTAGAACGTCTAGTAAATTATTTGATTATTAAAATAAATATAATAAGTATCATATTAAATATTTTAATTATATGATTACAATTGGTTATAGATAAAAATTATTAAATTACTAGTAGAACTGTTACCCTTAAAATATGAAAAGGAAGCATAAAATTCCATTGATTATTACAATGAGGGAGAGCAACTAGGTCACAGCTATCGTCGCTGCCAGTTGCTCCCAGCGCTACGCAGGCTAAGGTTTGCGGTTTCCCATGGCCACATCTGGAATACCTGCACGGGTCACAACCAGGTCTCAACCCGCAGTGGAAGAGATGCACAGTAAAGATGCGATTATGCTACGCAAGGACACAGAACCAGAGGTCGGAACTATGCAGACTTGCTCAAGTGCGACACCAACTCCTCGTCAACAGATAACTACTACAGCTGAGAAGAAAAAAGAAGGTATACACCGACATGATTAGTACTAATCTTTTAAAAAAATTATGAACATCTTGGGTATTTAGGGACAGGGACGGCTATCCAATCTGTAGAAACGTGGGATGATAAAATTCTTATGATATTAGAGTATTTAGCCGTTTATGATTTTCTGAGTTGGGAAGAGTCAAAAAGGGAACAGGTGATGGACATTGCACTAACTGCACTCATAAACCATCCAACAGCAAGAACGGTTGAAGCCATGATGTACTGTGCTTTCGGACTCATTTCCTGTAATTGTCCTGGTCATTTTTTGTTTTAGCGTGCCTATAATGGCTGCTGAGGGAACTAGTTATGAGAAGTTAGACGATCGGCCGTTTGTTACCATTGAAGATGCATCTCCTCCTCTTACTTTCGGCCCTCGGGGAAGAGAGAACAAGCCAGGATGGCACCGTGTAGTTCCATTTATGTGTGCAGCTGCATTAAGGTTGATCACCAAAGATAGTGGAAATCTTGCGAAAGCATGGCCTGCTATCCAAAGAGCATATGCTAATTTCAACCGGGAGACTATCCCCTTCCAGGTTAACATCAATGCCGAGTGCATTCGATCTATAAGGGATATTATCCAATCAAGGAAGATTCCGAGAGATACTATAGCAGTATTCCTGCTGAGTTTCCAACAGCTATCAGGTCGGGACTCGGGATCGGGGACTATGCCGAGTGCTCTATGAGTTGCATATATCTTATACTGAGATGCATGTGTATAGTTTGCTGTTGTCCTGTGCCGGCAAACTCAGTGCTCCACTTGCTATATTTTTCACCTAGCTAGCGAACCCTTGTGGAGCTTGGATTTTCCATTCTTGGTTTTTTTTTTTAATTTATTTATATTAAATCTAAACCCATTTAATATGAATTTTCGATTATAAATTATAAAAAATTTAGTTTTTTTTTCCTTTTAAATTTAAGAGTCGCCATCCGATTGAAATCGAAAAAAAAATTTAAGTTAAGATCAATGGGTTGATTAATCCTAACTTAACCACTAGTCTGCGAAAATGAATTTATTTTAAAACAAATTCAATAAACTAGAGATTTTTTTATTTGGAGCTATCCTATTAAAATCATATGGTTACACCTTAATTCTTAATTTAAAGGTTATTTTCTTTTATGCTCAAATCTTACTAATTTAAATATTATGATATTTACAATTTATCATCAAAGCTTACAATATTTACAATGAATTAATTCAAAATAAAAAAAAAAGGTTTTTTTCATTTTTATGTCGCCTCGAAAGTTCGTATGTATCGGCTAATCGGAATAAGACAATATGTAATTCTTTTTTTTTTTAAACTTTAATTTGTTGGTTGTCTTTTAGATTTAGAACTATTTTGAATTTACATTTATTAAATTTTTAATTTTCATAAAAATAAAAAAAATTATGTGTGACCTTAAGAACTATCAAGTTGATTTTTTTATTTTCAGAATATAAGATTTTCTGTGTCAAAAGGTCTTTTTTATCATATTCTATTATTACACGTATGGAAAACTAGTCCTATATTTCCACTTTTTTCAAAAGGAAAGAAAAAGAGTTTTATGTTTATTTTATTTATATATTTTTTAAAAATATTTTTATTGTTTTTTATTTTAGATTATTAAAATAGATAAATAATTAAAAAGAAAAAAAAAAGGAACAAAGTCACTGGATCAGCACGCTTGGGTCTCGGATTTGGGGTGTGGATTTCGAGTTGGTTTATGAGTCAAGTTCGATTTGAATGGAGGTAAGCGGTCGACGATGTTCGAAATTGCCGATTTGGCGATTCTGGATGAGTGTGATCACATCGAACGATCGAGTGGAGGATAGTGAGTGATCCTGCGGTGGTGGTGTTGCTTGATTGTGATCGGAAGCTGGTAGTGCTACTAAAGCAAGGTAGCGACGTCGGTGGTTATTGGTTATTATCAATCGAAGGCCTTCGGATGAAGGAGAAAGCTACTACCTAAATATTTTACCACCTCTAAATCCAACTATAGCCTTGGTTTGCTCCGATTTAGCCTCTATGAAAAGTAATAGAAGAAGTTTTGAAATCGAACCCTAGATGCTTGGAGCTTGATTCGAAGCTTAATGGTGTTTTTTTGAATGAAATTGATTATTTCTTGATGTCATAAACAGAGAACTTGACCCCTATTTATACTGTTTAGGGGTTGAATTAAGTTGGATACGGCCGACAACCTTGATGATAAAACGCACACAAAATCGAGCTTCTCGACCTTTTTTTTGTAATTCTCAAGTTTAATGAACATCGGAAGTAGGATAATAAGTTCATATATGTGTTTCTAGAAGTTAAGTGGTAGTTCAGATCAAAATTTAAATTTACTTCGTGCGAGAAAAGTAGAATTTTTGCAAACTTTAGATAAAAAATCGAGTGTCAAATCATAAGTTTTAGGACTAATTTTTTATCCAAGTCTGTAATACCCCATGTTTTCTTCAAATCCCTCCATCAATTTGATGAGAAACGAAGCAAAAATAGTGAAAAATGAGCTTGAAATAGCCATGTCGTAAGAAAAAAATGGACGTTGTTTTGGGGAAGACAATGCGCGTGTTCCACATGTGCATCATACGAGCAATCACGCACGGGCACTTATACCCACGCGTCTGCCTAAAAAAAAATTTTTCTTCCCCATGCAGATTCAAACCATGGTCGCCTCTATGTGTGTGTGTGTATGTGTGTTTACCATTAAGCCGTTGGCTTGTGCCTTGGTTTTAATCTGCATAAAAATTATATTTAAGGCTTCAACATGAGCCCAATTAAAATAAACCAATTCCCATGAGCTATTTAATTCGGCCCATAAGAAATTTATAATTAAAATTAGAATTATATTAAGCCCATACTACTTTTATGTGTTATTTTTTTTAATTTCATATTATTATTTCTATTATATATACGTATATATATTTATAATTTTTTTATTGTGCTTAATATAATGTTAATTTTTACTATAAATTGAAGTCTTGAATGGATAAAAATGGGATGTCTACAACTGCCTCTTTTTGTGATGATGTATCAACATCACCACAAAGATAAAAAGAGAGATCCCATTTTTGCAGTTTGAAGTTTAGAGTGAACTTGAAGGTGGATAACAAGCTCTTGCATTTGATCCACTAGGGATTATGACCACATGACAGACATCAAATGAGCCACCTAAATACGTTCTTTGAGCTAGCTTAAGATTTGTTGCAGATGCGCTTCTTTAAGCTGGCATTTGGCTTAAATGTGGTATAAGTGTGCTTCTTGAGCTGGCACTTGACTTGGAGAAGCACTTCTTGAGCTAGCCTATGATCTGAGACAAATGCATTATCGAGTTATCATTTGGCTTAGATGTAGTATAAGTGCACTCCTTGAGCTAGCACTTGGCTTGGAGATGCTCCTTGAGTTGGCATTTGGCTTAGGTGTGGTATAAGTGCGCTCCTTGAGTTAGTATTTGACTCAGAGATGCACTCCTTGAGTTAGCACATGATCTGGTACAAACATGCTTCTTGAGTTGGCCTTTAGCGTAGATTTAGTACAAGTGTACTCCTTGAGCTGGCACTTGATTTGGAAAGGTGCTTCTTGAGCTGGCTTATGATATATTTTTTATCATTTGTTTATCAAGCATCTTACATGGTTCTTATAGAAGCTCCAAAACTATCAAACCAATAAGCAAAATGTAATTGTCACTAGGCTTCATCCATTTGATTGGGCCATCATACAAGATTTTCATAGCATAGCAAACCTCTTTGGGATGTAAATTCTTTGGAAACTTGCAATGCACATGGTGGCTAAACTTTTATCTTAATAGACATTCCTTTGCATTTTCCACAGATTCCTGTTTTCCTCATTTATTCATCAATTCCCCTACAATAGGTAATTACCTTAAGAAAGATCAAATTACAAAGTATTACAAAGTTTTATAATTTTATCAATTACTCAGCTATCTCTCCCTATCTTTACACTCGTGTTTTTCATCAATTAAGTTCAATTGGTCAATTCTTTTCCTTACCCATTCTGCCTTATCTAGTTCTGTCTCTGCTAGAATTCTAAGGGAAGGAATCTTAACCTCAACTGGTAAGACTGCTTCAATGCCATAAACTAATGAATATGGGGTTGCTCTTGTTGAAACCCTGATTGAGGTACAACAGGCCATGAGTGCAAATGGTAACAACTCATGCCAATCCTTGTAAGTAATAAAATTTTTTTCTATTATTCTTTTAATGTTCTTGTTGGTTGCTTCAATTGCCCCATTCATTTGGGGTAGGTGTAGGGTAGAGTTCTTGTGTCTGATCCCAAATTGCTAGCATAACTCTATCATCAATTTGTCGTTTAGGTTGGTGCCATTATTGATGATGATGGATGTAACGCCCCAAAAGTATAATTAAGGCAATTACCGCCATGTATAATACTTAATGTATTACACGTTCAGGCTTCCTTGAATGATATGTTTATGTTAAACATTGCTAGCTAGTTTTAAATTCTGAAATCATTTAGTTAGATTATAAAATAACTAGATTTAGCAATGGTAAATTAAACTTTATGAAAACATTTTATAAATTTCTACTCCCATTAGAGCAAACCAACTTTTTAAAAAACAAAATTTTATAAAATCATTTTACTATCTACCTTCAAGAGTAGATCAATTTTCTTAAAAACAAAACTTTTAAAGATATTACAAAACATATGGGCTTCTTAATTAAGCCCTTAAAGAATATTACAAACTTAAAATATAAATCCAGCTTTTTAAATAAAACAAAATAAAACAACTATAAATAAAAGTCACTATCCTACTCCAATACACTCATTCAACATCACCCTAAAACTTGAGCTAAGCATCATCTCCATCAATACCAACACATCATCATCATCCAATCATCATCATCAACGACAATAGTATCATCTCATCAACATCATCTTCTTCATCAACACAACACTTGGAAAAAAAAATAACAATAATAATAATGAGTCGAAGCTCAACACACAGTAACACAGGCACTACGGAGTGATACATGAGCTTAATTAAATGCAATGTAGCAACAACAAATTATTATGTTTACTTTAAGTTAAACAAATCAACATTGAAGCACTCACACTCCAAAGCAATCCTGCAAACGATTTATCATCTTTGGCCCACCATCGCAGTTGTAGGAGAGCACGCCAGTAGCCCCCACAAGTGACTAACCCAAGGTAAGAATTTAGGGGTCCTAAGTAACCGCAGCTACTCAGAGAGTTAATATAAGCAGCCCGAATACTTATATCTTCGATATAATCAATAAAAAAAAGTAATCTCATCTAGGGTTTATAGTTGTTACTCAACTTTACTTAACTTAATCCATAATATCACCTAGTTCAATCATCCCTATAAAATGTGAACTAAATCATATTATATTATGTTAAGAATAAGTAAATGTTACACTGATACCATATACCTTATCAATTACTTGCAAAGCCATCTGTTGGAAGTCATTGCATCATAACGAGTGGCTTAAGCGCCTAAAATATCATGCCTACTTGGACAAGGTTGCTGCTCCCTGGACCAAATTCAACGACACATGCACAACCATCACTCATCAATTATTAAGCTGAGTTTAAGTTTTAATTCATTTATGGATGTCTATCCTAACAATCATCACGCAAGTTACAACGTACCTTATATTTGAAATCTAATTAGAAATAGAAGGTAAATCAGAATCCATCTCAATTGATAAATCAGACATCCATATCTGTTAAAGGAAAGAACTCATATAAACATTTGAACTAACTATCCATTTATATCAAACTCATTTTGTTACTCTATATGATTAGATGCTAAATAGAAACCCCACTATGGCTTTGAAGGTTGCCCCACCAAAATATGAATAATTCTCCTTTGTCTGTCAAAGTATTTCTTTTCATTTTATTCATAATATTTTATTACAAAAACATCATCATAACATTCATATTCAAAAACATTCATTTCCTAAGCAAACAAACATTTGAAACAACATATTCCTCATGTTATATATAATTTACCTTAACTCTTTAATTTAAGCCAATTATTAACTATTAAGCCTATTTTAACATAACTTAGCCAAGATTGATTAGACTTAATCATTTAGTTCAATTACTAAGCCAAGTTAATTAAACTTAATCAATCTAAATCATTTTAACCCATTGAAGTTCATTAAGCCAAGTTGGACTTAGATTATTAACTAAGTTCATTTTATATCTAATTATATATTTAATCAAATCATTTATTAAATCTATAAATCCACTTAACTCATGCTTAATTATATCATTCAACAAATATAACACATTAATTATCATTTATCTATTTCATTTTAGCTAAAAAAAATTCATATTAACTTAACTACATACATTTAACTAGTAAAATAAGTTTTTAACTTTGTTTGGAAAACATAGTAGCTGAAAAGAAATAAAATTTTGGCTTTGATTCTTCTAGAATTTGCAAAAACTTAAAAAATGAATGTTGTATATCTCTTTTTAAACTTTTCGTAGCCTTTTGAATCACCTCAATCCGAGTTTGGATGAAAAAGTTATGATCAAAATACGACGACTAGAGGCAAGCAAGAGCAAAGTCACTGCTGTGACTTTTGAAAACTCCAAGATGAGAGGCCAATAAGGGCCGTGTCACACCTGTGATTTTTAAAAACATCAAGGTCAAAGGCAATCAAGGGAATAATCATGTCCATGACTTCCAAAAATCATCCAACCTGAGCCCCGTAAGGGTATAGTCACGCCCGTGATTGACAGATTACATGGGGTTACGAACTCCTTTGCTTTTCAAACTTCATTTTATCCACTTTTACTCATCCTACATCAACTAAAACTCCATAAAAGCAACATACAACTCAACATACTCACTTAACAACACCAAATGCACAAAAACTTTACATCCCCAACATCCAATAACTCCCTTAACTCCATATTCACATTTGAACATTTCATAACTTCTTCAACTCATTTATCTACTAATTTTATTACAAACTCTACTTATAATTAACATCAATCCATCATATATAAACAAAAACAAGAATAAAAATAACATAAAACAAATATACTTAACTTCATGGCAAGAACATGTAATTGAATTCTTCTTATTCTTCTTCTTCTTCTAATTTAATTTCTCTTCTCTTATCTCATATTCTACTTGATTTCTCTTATAATTCTTCTTGAAATTGAGATTCATGGTTAAGTTTTTTAGGAAGAAAAAGAAGGAAAAGAAGAAGGAGAAAAAGATATAGGAAGGAAGGAGGAAAAGAGAGAGAGAAGGAAAAAGGAAATAAAAGGAGAAGGTGGGGGAAAGAATAGATAAGGGAAGGGAAAGGATAATTAAAAAGATATTTTAGAATAAGGGTATTGGATTTCGAACTTTCAAATCAATATATTTAGTTCCAGGAATATTTAGAAGATGATTTCAAAATCAATAAGTTAGAAATTAAGAACTGAAAATAAGAACTTAATTTAAGAATTTAATTTAGATCAAATTGATATTTAATTTGAGTTTGGGTTTAAGAACTAATATTTTTTATACAAGCAGATGAACTCAAATTTTATGAGGATTAAGGAATTAGAATTTAAGCTAAAGTTTAAGGGTTTAGGAATCCACTAAACGTTTTAATAACATATTGAGGGGGTTAGGAATTCAAAATCTCAAATTCAACTTAATTTGTTACTAATCTAATTATGTCAACTTGTTTAATTATATCATATACTTCATTTGATTTATTTAATCTATCCAAACTCAATTTCTAGCTTAGGTGAAGGTTTTGGGTATCTCAATGGATTCAGGAACCCTATATCTTGCCATAATGTCTCTTTTGATAAACCTTACAATTACCCCCTTGGTAACACTTGCGTATGAGAATGCTTCCACCTACTTAATAAAGTAATTAATGGTCACCAGTATGAATCTATGGCCATTTGAAGCATTTGGTGAAATCAATCCAATGATATCTACCCCCACATTGAGAAAGGCCAAGGTAATGATAGTGAATGCAAATCTTTAGGAAGGGCATTCATTTTATTGGAGTATATATGGCAAAAATGGCAATGCTTGGCGTGCTTGATGCAATCAGATTCCTTGGTTAACCAAAAGTAACTCAATCTCATAATCTATCTAGTGAGGATATATTCATTCATGTGAGGTCCACATACCCCTTCATGAACCTCTTTCATCAATGTTTCTACCTTTACTTAATCCACACACTTTAGAAGCGTAGCATCGAATGACTTCCTATATAATAGGTTTCCACTAAGCAGGAAATGACTCGCTAATCACCTCAATTCTTTCTATTCGTTTGTTGATGTGTTTCTTAAGATATTTGCTTGTTTGGAGAAGCTCTTTGATTTTCTCATACCATGGTTTCCTTTTGGGACTTCTTCAGTATTTAGGCAAAAAGCCGACTCTTCTTCAATTCTAACTTTCAGGGATTGGATCTCCACTCCTTCAGTGATTTGGATCATTGATGCTAGTGTGGCTAATGTGTCGACGAATTAGTTTTAAGTTCTTGGCACATATGTGAATGGGATACCTTTTAATCTTTGAGTTAGCTCAGTCAAGTAATGGTTATAGGGTACCAGCTTTGCATCCTTAGTTTTTTACTCCCCTTGAGTTTGAAAAATTATTAATGAGGAGTCTCCATACACTTCAAGTTCCTCTATTTTCATGTCTAGTGCCATTTTGAGGCCCATGATGCAAGCTTCATATTCCGCTATATTATTGGTGTATGGAAACGTTAATTTTATTGATGTAAGATACTGGTCACCATTAAGGGATGCTAAGACTACCCCAATTCCATACCCACATACATTAGCAGTGACATCAAAATACAACTTCCATTTGGGTAAAGATGATGATTCTAAGTCTTCATTTGAATCTAATACTAACACATTTTCACCAGGGAATTAGGTTTGTTGTTCTACTTTGTCTTGTCTAATTGGGTTTTCTACAAGTTTATTTGTAAGTGTTTTTCCTTTCATTGAACTTTGATTCACATATGTGATGTCAAACTCTGATAATAATATTTGTCATTTCGAGATCCTCCTAATCAAGGCTAGCTTAGTTGCTAAATACTTCAATGGATCATGTTTTGTGAACAATTCAACATAGTAATATAGGGTATATTGTCTGAGCCGATGCATGATCCAGACTAGGGCATTACAAGTTCTTTCTACTTCAAAGTACCTTTGTTGTCCTTCTGTAAACTTCTTGCTCAAGTAGTAGATAGTTCTTTATCTTCCATTATGATCATTCTGCCCCATCATACAACCCATTGATTTAAGAAGTATGGTCAAATACAGAATTAAAGGGTGATTAGGTGTAGAAGCCACTACCACAGGAGGGTTTATTAAATATTTTTTAATTTGGTTGAAGGCTTCCTCACATTCTTCATTCCAATGTACAGAGACATTTTTTTTTAGCATCTTGAATAAAGGACAACACTTATCGGTTAATTGCGATATGAATCGAGCAATGTAGGTGGATTGTCCTAAAATGCCTCTAACTTCTTGATTGTCTTTGGAGAGGGTGACTCAAGTATAGCCTTAACCTTGTCTGGATCAACTTCTACACCTTTTTGGCTAACTAAAAACCCTAGTAGTCTGCTAGTGGTTACCCTAAATGTGCACTTCTTTGGGTTCAATTTCAACTGGAATTTTCGTAACTTGGTAAAAATCTTTTTCAAGACTGCTGCATGATCTTTTCCTTCTTTTGATTTAACAATCATGTTATCTACATATACCTCAACTTCCTTATGCATCATGTCGTGCAATAGTGCCACAATTTCCCTTTAATATGTTACCCTGACATTTTTTAGATCGAAAGGCATGACCTTATAGCAAAAAGTAACCCAGTTTATGGCAAAAGCTGTTATAGTTTTATCTTTTTCTGCCATCGTATTATCTACTAAGACAGCTATGTAGGGCAAAGGAAATTGTATTTAGGAATGGCTTGATTTAGGTCATGAAAATCCACACATATTTTGACCTTCTTGTTTTTCTTAAGGATAGGTACTATATTAGCTACCCAATCAGGATAGTTGGATACTTCAATGAAACCGACATCTAAGAGTTTCTTCACTTCCTCTTTGATTTTTAATAGGATATCAGGTCTAAAATGTCTTAACTTTTGTTTCCTCGATTAGATATCCTCCCTGGTGGGTAACTTATGGACTACTATGGAAGTGTCTAATCTAGGCATATCTTCATAAGACATGCAAATATGTCTAGATGATTAGCTTATATTGATATCAGCTCTTCTCTTTGCTCACTAGGTAAAGTGGTCCCTATCTTGAGATTTCTAAGGCTTTCTTTAGTCCTAAAATTAATCACTTCTGTTGGTTCATCAATTCCAATCCTAGTGTGTTCATATTTTTGCCAACTTTCTTGTATCCTTGTGTGATCACTAATATCACCCTCAATAATTGATTCAATGGGATCAAGAATGATATCAATATTTTCATTATCTACCGGTGTGAGATATCCTTTACTTTCATCATTACCATTAGATCTGGATAAACAAAATATATAGAAAAGGATAAAAGTGAGGACACAAGATATGTAGAGAAAGAAAATCATTACGTTTCATTCACTAAGATGGATTGTTGAGTACATATGATTTCTTTATTGAGCAATTGATAAGAAAGATAAAACATAAAAATACTTTGTTTATTCAACGATTACTCAAAGGTAACTCTAAAGTTACACAAGGGAATACAGAACCAATTATTTGAACTTTGGATTGATCGGGAGCCATAGGATGACCCTGCTGGTTCATCATCTGTAGAGTTGATCATTGTTGCCGAATCCAGCTTTTGAACATAAGTCGGTTTTAGGAATGTCTTATGGATATTAGGAATATCCATAGGAGTCTTCCGCCACTCTTTACCCCTCTTCTGTCTTGCTTTCCCCTTCATTTCTTGTTCCTCTATTCTAGATGGGACATACCCTAACCTGAATGTTCCCATGTGCCCTTCCTCTAGATGCTCTTGGTTTAGTTTTTCTTTGTTGTATTTCATTAGCATATTGATCTCCTCAAAGATCTGTAGGCCAAAATCCTCAAATCCTTCGTCACCTATATAGGTGATAGTGGTATCCTTATAGATAGTATGGTCTTGTTCCCTCAAAACCATGACAATCTACCCTTAGACAATGAATTCGACCATTTGATGTAAGCTTGATGGAATTGCCCTAACTGAATGAATCCAAGGTCTCCTGAGCAGTAAGTTGAATTACCTTGGTATATCCAAGACTTGGAATGGTATGTGAATATTTGTGGACCAATGACAACTTCCAAATCTATTTCACCAGCTATTTCTCGTTTTGACCCATTGAAGGCCCTTACTATAGTGGAGCTTAGCTTTATATCAAATGTGTCTATACCCGATAAATTCAAAGTAGCTAATGGTCAGACATTCAGAGATGACCCATTAAATGAGAACACAGGCCACAATCAAATTATTACACTTGGCCACTATAAATAGGGATTTTGTATGTCGAGTGCCTTCCTCCCTTAAATCTCTAGGTGAAAAAGGTGACTTGATCCATTGCAAACACAAAATTAACCATGTGTCCTACAACTTCAGTAGAAATAACTTCAGGGACCTTGATTTGTTGAAGCACTTGAATGGTACTTCTCGATGTGTCTTATAACTCAACAGAAGACCCATTAGGGAAATTTGGGTCGGAACCTTAGTCAACTACTTAATAACCCTATGTTCACTTACTTTCATGATTTTCACTAGTGCATCCTTTTCATTTGATCCTTCTTTTTTCTCCTGATCTTTCTTTTAGGGGAGGAAATCTTTGGTAAGGTTTTTCTCCTTTCCTAGCTTATATGTCTTCTCAAGCTTTCCTATCATGGCTTTGAAAGCTTGGTTAGTGGCCTAGTAACCAAACGAGGCAGCTTTATAATGTGATGGTACAATGGGCCCATGGAAGTTATAATTCTAGGGTTTCACCACCATTGGTGTTACATGTGATTCTTCATGACACTTTATGACCATTGACTTTGGATCGCTTCCTATCATACCAATGATATGATTCGCTGTCTCTGGTAGGATCTTATCTACCTCTTCAAATTCTGGGCCTCATCCTGTTGCTAGTGCATTGGTGAATGTCTTGGGTTTAATCCACAAATCAACCAAGTACTGGTACCTACCAGGAGACTATAGGATACTGACTGTAGGATCTCCTACCTGATGCTTTGCCTATAACTCCTTCTTCGTACTAGGCCTCCAAGGTCTAGGGACAAGCATCTCTTGAATGCCCTCTCTTGTGATCAGTCCGGTTTGAAGCAAGTTATAAACGACAAGCTTCATTTTCATCCTATCCCTTAGGTATATATTAGCTAAGTATCCTCTTTGGCGAAGGATCTAAGCCACCTGCTTGATGGGGATAGGTAACTCACCTAAGTCAGATGTTGGCTCCGTTTCTTTTATGGTGATCATATTAATAGTGGGCCCATGATTTGGAAGTGGATTTGTGTTGATGTTGGAGTTGGATCTTCCACAAAGTCCAATTGGACCAACTTTGCATTGATGAGGTCTTGAATTTTGTTTTTCAACCTCTAATATTCATCAGTGGAATGACCAACTTGTTCCATATGGTAGTCACATTTCAGGTTGGGATTATAATTCTTTGGCCTGTAACCCTCTCATGGAGTCTCAAAATTGATCAGATTATCAACCTTTAGTCATGCAAGTACCTGACTTAAGGGTAATGAAATTATGGTGAATTGCCCCCTATTGAATCTACTAGCCGGCTGAGATTGTTGTTGTCACTGAGATTAGACAGATACTTGATTGTCATTAGAAGTCAATTGAATGGTGAATCTTTGTGCGAGTCTAGGAAACCTAGATGAATTGACCATACTAGCGGTAGCCTCTTTCCCTTTACTGTTGAACCTTGAATTTGGCTGCTTCTTTTCTATTTGCAACTTGCCTGTGGCGATAGCATTCTTAATCCTGCACCCTACCAACACTATTTCGGAAAAGTTTGTTGAAGTGTGCTTAAGCAAATGGGAGAAAAAGGGCTATTCTAGTGTATTTATAAAGGTGAATACTAGAACTTTCTCTAGAATAGGTGTTGTGACCATAGCTGCTAATGCCCTTCATCGCTGAACATACTCTCTAAAGGTCTCATCCTTCTTCTTTTTCATGTTGCTAAGGTCCCACATGGACTGGGCAACCTTAATGTTGAACCTGTATTGATTATAAAATGCCCTGGCCAATTTATCCCAATTATCAATCTCATTAAGATCTATTTGGATGTACCAAGTTAATGCTGATCCAGTAAGGCTATCCTCAAAAGTCTGGATCATTAACTGCTCATATTGGTTATACTGGTTCATTTTCCCTACATATAGCTTGGTATACAGTTTGGGATAGCCTATGCCATCATATTTTACAAAACTTAGTACCTAAATTTTTCAAGGAAGGTACTATCTTGAGCCACATGTAAGCTCGTGATCCTAGCTTGATCAAACCCATCGGTTTTCTCGAATGCCCTCAATTGTTCAATGAATTGAAAGAAAAGCCTTTTTTTTTTCCATTTTTTTTTCTTTGAGCCTCTAACTCCTTCTTTAGTTCATCAGGGTTAGGCTTAGACGTTTGGGGCACGTAATGTGTTTCCTCTTCTTCGATAGGCTGGCCATCAACCCCTTTTCAAGTTCCAAAAAATCCCTTGATTGGTGGTCGGAGATCTTTTATTAGCCCAATGCTTTGGGTAAGAAATTGCTCAAGCAATTGAATCCTTTGTTCAGTTGCTAAATCTGCGTTGGTAATAGTATTGTTGGTGTTGGTATTGCTAGCCATTTTGGACTTAGACCTAGTGACAACTGGATTTTTTATTTGACTTTTTTGTTCAGGAGCTATCTTTTTAAACTTAGATCAACTCAAAATTCATTAGTTACGTTTTGAAAAACTTCTTTCTTTCTTTTCCTTTCCTTTTTTTTTTTCGAAACTGTAAGTAATATAGGTAAAAACAAATGTAAGGATGCAACACATGGATGCAAGAGGGGATGATGACTAAGAGTTTGTGGTGAATCTTGAACCATTTATTGAAGTTGTGCTATAAAAAAAAACGTTTATTATTACTACAGTTATCACCATCCTCTCTCTTTCAAAGCAATACAAAACATTACATAGTAGCTTTTAAACTATTATCCTGACTATATTTGGACAGGTAACTCGATGCTCTATTGCATGAATCTTCCTCTAAGCATCTCTCAGCTCAGCTTCTAGGGCCATTATCTTACTTCCTACTTGTTGGAGCTCATGGCCATGCACTACTCCTTTCTTCAAAAGTCTTGGTAGCATGCCTTCATGCGGGCAGATACAGTCTCCATGTATGCAACCATTTCAGGATTTGGTTCAAGTGGTGATGGTTCCAAGATATCAAGAGCCTCATAACGGATGTCATTGTTTCTCTTCATTTGATTGGCGATATACCATTAGGTAGCCTTGTACCTCTTAGTTTCCTTATTTTCTAGCTCAATTTCATAAATCAACTTGATCTCCTTGTTATCCCATAAAGCTTTAACCTGTGTGACCCTGGCATTCAGCGCTATGAGGGTCTTGGTTGGATTTAAGTAATCAACCATCGTTTGTTCTAGATCCAGCTTGAAGATGATATCTTGCAGCATGCCATATTGTCTTACCACACTAGAGGTGTAGTATCCTATGCGTCCCTTTATACCAATCAAAGGTACCATAGAGTATTATTTGCAAACTAATATAGCAGCTGGACATTTGAACCAACAAGCTTGCCATAGGTAGTCTTCAAGACTCATGTCTTCCAAGAGAGCAATTAAGTTTCAAAGGGATTCATCATCTTCTATATGGACTCGTTCAGTGAAATACTGAATGACATCATAGTTGATACCGACAAAAGTCCCATTAGCCTAATCATGCCCATAGTGTCTTATGTGGCCAGCTAACCATACTATTGTCAAATGCATACTGGCTTTGAAACTGCCATGGCCTTTGGATTTAATATGGTTTAGGCTTTTGATTTGTTCAGCCAGCAAGGCAAGGATATAGGATTTGCTAGCTAAGTATTGAGCCACTAGCTCCACCACTCGGTAGTGAATGCAACAATGAAAGCATTAACTTTGTTGTATTCCCAAATGTTAGACTACACACAAAAGATATCACATTTCTTTTTGAAATTTTCAAAGGCCCTAAACCAATCCATTAGGGTGGAGAGTTTGATGCAATGCTAATTAAAAAGTCCTCATGGATGTAATTATTGAGCCTCTCTTTATACCGAAGAACTTTGAAATAGTGCAGGATGGGCCTTGACCAAGGTCTGGAATATACATTCCTTCAGAGGTAGGCAGGACCCGTAGCAATTAGGTGTATTCTTCTATAGTTGGGCTCAAGACATGCTAACCTAGACAGCAAGCGGCCTCTTATGGTTCCCATAAATGGGTCAAGCCTTAAAACATGGTGAAAGGAACATGGACCTTTGGTAGATGAAGGACTGGGCCCAACTTATCTTTGATAAATGATTGTTGGAGGGCATTGAAAACAACCATCCATCGGTCCAACAAAGACATAGGATCCTTAAAGGGTTCAACATGATGTTCTTTGATAAGGCGAGACTAAAGGCTAGTGCTAGCACTTGAGCTTGAGGACAACATTTCCTGGAGTACACCAACTTTAGAATATATACAAAAATTCTACGTCCTATGCACAAAGTATCTATATAAAAAGAACCTATATCATTATTTACAGGGAAATATACCTTTATTTTTTTTTTTTTTTTTGGAAAAAAAACACTACTCCTATATTATTGATTCACCATGAGGTTATAGCCATCATCATGTGAAAAATGAACGCAATATTTGGTGGGTTCTAAAAGGTTCCTTGGTTTGGTAGATCGTGGAACAATACCAAACCGACGCGGGAGGTCATTTCATCAACCAAAAGGTGGAAAAGCCATAGCCCCTAGATCTTACTAGTGACCTGTCCACTAGGATCCTAAGATAGCTTGGTTCTAACCGTATCTAGCATGCACTTTTACACCTTTTTCCCCAAAAAGTATCAGGGACCCCTATTAAGGCCATTTAAAAAATTTTCCTTTGTTATTTGCATCACCTAGAGAAAAAATTAGTACAACTATTTACAAATTAATTATTATACAAATAGTATACAAAAATGAGCATAAAAAGAGCAAACTTCAAATCCGTCAATTTTGAGTGGCTAGCCCTCTTAAAAATAAGCCTCCCTAGTGGAGTCGCCAAGCTGTCAAGTTTGGATTTTTCATTTCTGGTTTCATTTCTTTTAATCTGATCTATATTAAACCCAAACCCATTTAATATGAATCATCAACTTGGATTAACAATAAATTTAGCCTTTTTTTTTTTAAATTTAGGAGTCACTTAATGGGTTAGTTGATCCTAATTTAGCTGCTAGTCTGCGAAAAAGAATTAATTTTAAAACCAATTCAATAAACCAAATATTTTTGGATTCGAGGACTATTATATTAAAACTATACGGTTACCACATCAATTCTTAATTTAAAGTTTATTTTCATTTATGCTCAAAATCTTACTAATTTTAAAACTATGATATTTATAATTTATTGTCAAAGCTTACAACATTTACAATGAATTAATTAAAAATAAATAAATAATGTTTTTACTTTTTTATGTCGCCCCAAAAGTGCCTATGTATCCGCTAATGGGAATCAGACAATACGTAATTCTTTTTCTTTTTTTTTCAAAACTTTAATTTGTTGTTTAATTTTTAGATTTGAACTATTTTCAATTTAAATTTATTAAATTTTCAACTTTCATAAAAATGAATTTTTTTATGTGTGACCCTGTGAACTATCAAGTTGATTTTTTTCATTTTTAGAATATAATATTTTCTATGTGTCAAAAGTTTTTTTTTATCATGTTTTGTATTATTATTTGTATGGAAAACTAATCCTATATTCCCACTTTAAAAAAAAAAGAAAAGAAAGAAAAAGGGTTTTCTTTTTATTTTATTTATATAAAAAAATTTTAACTTTTTTTTTTAAAATTACTAAAATAATGAATAAATAAATAAAAGAAAAAAAATTCAAACAAACTCACCTAGATCAACGTGGGTCGAATCTTGGATTGGACACATATTTTGGGTTGGATCTCGGGTCGGTTTTCGGGTCAGATGAGGATTGAATGAAAGTAGGCGGCCGGTAGTGTTCGAAATCGCCGATCTTGTGGTTCTAGATGGTAGTGATCACATTGGAATGATCGAGTGGAGGATGGTAAGTGATCTTATGGTGGTGTTGCCGCTTGTTGCGATTGAAAGTTGGTGGCGTGATCGAAGCAAGACAACGATGGCAGTGGTTTTTGGTTGTTATCGATCGGAAGCCTTTGGATGAAGGGAAAAGCTACTAACTAAAGCTTTCACCACCTCTAGGTTCAACTGTAACCTTGGTTTGCTTTGATTTAGCCTCTATGAAGAGTAATCAGAGAAATTTTGAAATCGAACCTTAGATGCTCGAAGTTTGATTCAAAGCTAATGGTATTTGTTGGATGAAATTGATTGTTTCTTGATGTCATGAACAGAGAACTCGATCTCTATTTATATTGTTTAAGGGTTGAATTAGGCAGGATATGGCCAACAACCTCGACGATAAGACGCATGCGAAATCGAGCTTCTTGAGCTTTTTTCGTAATTCTCAAGCTTAATGAACATTGGAAACGAAGATAACGAGTTCAGATATGTGTTTCTAGAAGCTAAGCGGTAGTTTAGATCAAAATTTGAATTTGCTTTGCGCACGAAAAGCACATGTTTTGCAAACTTTGGATCAAAGATCAAGTGCCAAATCATAAGTTTTAGGATTAATTTTTTATCCTAATCCGTAGTACCCTATGTCTTCTTCAAATCCCCTCCATCAATTTGATGAAAATCAGAGCAAAGATGGGTATAAAACGAGCTTGAAATAGCCATGTCGCACAAGAAAAAATGGACATCGATGTGAGGAAGACGACGCACGTGTTCCATATGTGCTAAGATGTTCCATATATTAAATTTATCTATGGATGGAATCCTTATTAAAGTCCCGACCACTCATTCCAATAACATCTCTGGTTTCTGCCATGTGGGTGCTATCTAGTACCTAGAGAAAGCTTTCCATTCCCCGTTTACAAATGCCACACAAAGAAAACAAAAAATCTCCATATTTTGATGTTCATGACCTCTTTGGAAAGGCATAAACTATACTCTCCAAAACAATAAACAATGCTCAATCCTTCTTTCTCTTTGTGGTAATTTACAAATGGAAGCTACATTCCACTCTTTTTTGAGTGGCAAAACAACCATCCTACAAACTTCGCTAAAAAAAATAGACCAAGCAAAGAAACATAAAGGCACCAAACTGTGGAGGGAGCTCTACACCATTTGTAATGGATGAGGGCTAGGGCTTCCAATTGACCCTTAAATCTACCCAAGGTTAGAGAACGGCTTACTCTCGTAATCTCAGGGTTTACCGAAGTGGAAGGGAAAATACAAGGAAAATACCCCTAATAAATAGATGAAAATGTCAAAAAGAACCTATGCTATTGGTTTCTACTCCTGTTTCTGAAAGTATCCCGCCAATAAAGGGTGACATGGCTGCAAGTAATGCCTTCGGGCACTCCTCATGTGGAAGATGGCCGCATCCAGATATTGCTACCAGTCTCTGCATTCAATTTGCACAAATACATTTCACCAATCAACATTTTTCTAGTGTAGACTGAAGCAGGTAAAAAGAAAATGGTAATAAAAAGCTTTGACTCTATCCTTTCCAATAGCTTCTTCATTGCATTCAATTTGCACAAATACATTTCACCAATCAACATTTTTCTAGTGTAGACTGAAGCAGGTAAAAAGAAAATGGTAATAAAAAGCTTTGACTCTATCCTTTCCAATAGCTTCTTCATTTGTGTAATTAACACAGAAAGAAAAATCTTAACCTTTTCGTTGTTTAGAATCAGGTTAAATACAAAAACAGGTAGATGTAGGTAGGCGATAGCAATGAGTACTTACAGAATTTGCAAATTTTAAAGCCATAGATTGTGTAGATTTCAAAGGCATAAGGCTATCCTCTGACCCTGTGATGACCAACACTGGAACATCTTCAACTGCTTTTATAAGTTCCAAAGCACTTTGTGTTGACAGGACAGTCTCATTTGAGACTTTTCCTATTTCATGAAGTGCTTCATCCCAACCTTCAATGAACAATGGGGCCTGACAAGCATCATAACAAGGAGAACTCTTGTTAGTTTGTAACGTCAAAGGAGCTATTGATCTTGGAAATAACTTACTAAGTTTTTACTGGCTGCAGACGTATTCAACTGTATCAAAGACTGTTGCTTGGCTTAAATTTTTTAATTTCAATTTTGTTGCAATTAATTGTCACAAATCATTGTTGTAACGTGAACAAAAAATACCTTATAAAGACTTAAGACCTCTGGTGTTAGCTTTGTAGCATCATACCAAGCTCGACGATTAACCACATGAGTGATCTCTGCCCGCAACAATGGGCGGACCAAATGCTTCTTCCCAAGTGTAGTGTGAAGGAGTATCCTTGCAAAAGCTGGAACCACTTCTCTTGACAAACTCGTGCTAACCAACACCACCCCCATAACTGAAACCTGAATAAATTTTCAGAAGACAAACATTAGTTGTTAAATAAAATAATTATACCATGCTACCAAAGAAACAGAATGCACAGAGTTCGCAATTTAGACCACAGTAGACTCAATTCCATATACTAATTTTCTTTTGCACTGGCAGATGTTGAAATACCAATCATATGATGCCTAAGACAAAAGGAAATAGGATTACATTTAAAAGTCACTGTCCAAAGCCAAAAACAAGTAAAATGTAATATTGATTGCCCTCCTCTCAATTTCAGGAAATTCAAATGTTCTCATTCACACATAATGTGTATTACAATTTAGAAACAGAAGTTATCATGTAGAAGATAATACGAGATAATCACAGATAGGCAATAGCTATCAAAGCAAATTGCATGTGAAGTTGGAAATTCATTACGAATTTGTCTGATATAACATCAACCTCATCTTGTGCTGCTAATCTGATCCAAAAGAGGACTTCTCAGTTTTATCAAGAGCTGTTGAGAAGCTTATCACTGTACATACCCAACCCTTATAAATTACAGATTTTATAATTTTCCAATTAACTGCCAAAATTATTTGGCCAAGAAAATTGATAATTAATCATGCTAGCATATCTAGCGACAGCACCTCATAACAGGGGCATGTGCAAAATTCATATACCAACTTTACTCCATTCATGCAATTATCGCTCATACACCATAAAAAAAAAGGTTCAGTCAACAAAAAGGCATAAGAAAAAATAAGAATCCTTACTTTGGAAGAATGTAATGATGTCTGGACCCTCTGTGCAGTCCTCAAAGCAAGCAGTCCTCCATCATCGTGACCAACAAGCACAACCGAAGCAAATCCCATCTCACAGCAAAAGGAAAGAAGAAGATCTACCTGAAGACCGGCAGAACAAGTGTAAGATTGCTCGTACCCCATAACATCAATAACAAAGCCAAAACCATATAACCAAATTGAAGGAAAAAAACATGTATTTAAAGGGGAGTAAACACAGTGCATTACAGCCACACTGATTATAAGGGCTAGTTAAGATGATTACTTCTGGAGATCAGTTTGGTGGAAAAGGAAATTGGTATTACACGAACTACTGTTGAGGGCAATCTCAATTTGCTTTTTCATTAACGTTTACTACAGTTGATCAGTATATCTTTGCATGAAGATTTGCCCAATGAACAAAGAACAAGTCACTACCTGATTTTCAAGCTTGTAAGGATTAGGAGACTCTTTCTCCTCCCAATCCTTGCGGCGCGGTCTGGAAGATAATCCCCAGCCTGGTCGATCAAAAGCAACAACCGAACAACCAACTTCTTGAGCAAGAACACCCATCACATTTCTCCACGAAAAGACACCACCACCAAACCCATGCACCAAAACAACTCCAAATTGACCTGCTGCATCTGTTTTGCTGTCTATATTTGATAAATCAACATTATTAACTTCTGCACCATTTGCATCATCTAGGTTCAACGATGGGATTTCTCCAAGAACTGGAGAGCTTTCCGAGCTATCTAGTAGAGGTGCATACAATGATGATTTATTGAGTTGGATGCTATAGCTTCGCTGGAGATGCATATGTGTTTTTAAAAAAGAAGAGAATGGTTTATCAGAAATTAGTCTTCCTGTGGCAGATTGCGGTGTGGTACAGCTACTGTTAGGTTCAAGAAGTGGAGCAGATGATAAGGATGGCGATGAGGGCAAGGAGATCTTGTAATGGATTCTAATTCCTTGGCACAAGACAAAACGGCTATCAGCATCAGTAATCACTCTTATTGAGGTTTCCTTTTCCCCATAAGCTGCTCCAGGAGACTTTCGCCTGATTTCATTGCTACATTTTTGGTTTCTCCCAGAAGAGGGAGTTGGGGATCGTGGAACCTTCTGGTACGCAGAGAAAACATTCTTGCATAATAGGACCTATAGGGTTGCCACTTTATGTCAGTAAAAACCATGGTATATATAGCTGGATAATTATTTAGGCAGCAGCTTGAAACAAGTTTTTGCCCGGATAAGATACCAAATATATTAACTTACATATACACATACAAGACTGAAGAGGTATAAATAAAACATTGAACAAATGTATATCAAATGCTAAACAGATATAGATCAAATGCATACAACATGAGATGAAAAAATTCAAGCCCATGAACACATCAACTACTTGAAGGTTATACCATTATCTACGAGAGAATAAAAGAGCTTCTACATCACGTGGTCTCACTTATCAAGCCTGGTCATCAATTAGAAGATTCTACCCCAAAACCATAATTGCCCCTTAACACAAAGTTTCAAATCTATCACCCTTGACTCGATTTTTTTTTTTTTTTTTCTTTCCTTTTTCCAGACAAAAAAAAAAAAAAAAGAGAGAAAAGAAAAGAAAAGAGAAGCAAATAAGCCATAGAGATGAAATATAAAGCCACCAGTAACCCAATAATCTGAAAATAGAGAGCTAACAGTGTAAAACAGTGTGGCGACAATAAAACTTTCTCATCTAGTTTTTAATACCAAACCATTGTGTTCAGCTCACTTACTGCTTCAGGATCAACTCGATGAAAGAAGAACTTCCTCCGTGCTCTGCAGCTTGCTCTATATGCAACAACTATATGCCCCAATGCAAACACTACAGAAGAGAGAAATAATACCGGCATGCCCCACGATTTCTTCAAATGAAGCTTCTGCCTCGCAAGTGAGGACGAAGCTTCAGCTAACATTTGTGAATTCATACTAAAAACACAGGCTTTGACAGACAGAAGAAGAATCGAAACCAACGAGCATAAAGTCACAGTTCCAAGGTATGGCCCGTGCGACAGCGCTGGACCATCACATATGGAATAAACACCTGAATTAAGAATCAAAATATTAAGTTAGAAAACCAGAGATTCCATATTCAGAAAGCTCAAAAGATACAAGCCCTTTTTAACATGGACATATAAAGTGAAGAACTTTCAAACTTGAATATTCTTCATCTACCAAATTTATTCAGATCACTATCAACAGCTCGAATCTCTCTTCTGAAATATGGTTTCGGGTATTTCCATACAAAAACTATAATATTTTCATTAAATATTAACGCACATTTATTAGAAATAAAATTAAGATAGATTCCCTTCCATTTCCATTCAATATCTTCCAGAACATTACTTGCTTCCAAACCACGAAATTCCTACAGCATCCATTTTTCTTTTTTTTTTTTCCATTTTTCAGCGAATTATATTTTACAGGAACAGAAAGAAACGAACCTGTTCCATCCCGAGACACGACAAGCACAAGATTACTACCAATTTGTCAATTAAACGTAACAAGGAAAACACATTAAGCGATTTAAAAAGTCCGAAAAACATTTTCTGCAAAACTGAGCCACATTAAATGCGGATTTATCAGTTTCAATTGCACATAGACAAAACGTTACATCCACATTCCTTCATAACCACTCAATTAAATCCAATTTAGGTCAAAACAAGGTATTCGATCCTTAAATCACAAAATCACCGGACCAATCGATGTCGGATGATCAATTACGTACATATAACGATAAGAGATCTGATTATAGACACAGTTGGAATGTCCGTCAAAGAGCTCTTAAACGAATATCTCCTCAAATGTTCCTTAATTCCATAACAATTCACACAAGTGAAGCTCGAGATCAAGACGCACGGAACCGTTACATCTCCGATCGCAACAAGAACCGGTAACGACGATATGAGCAGCGACGCCACCATCGCCACCACGAAGAACGCCGTCCGGACACATCTCCTAAGTTTCTCCACAATGGAACATCCCTTCGCCGCCATTGTTTTAGGTTTTCCGAGGTCGTTTTGGAGTTTTCGGACAGAAAATCGAAACGAGACTCAACTCGGTGACGTTGTGGACGGTTGAGGTTGTTCGGACATCTCCGACGATGAGAGAGACAGAGACAGAAAGAGAGAGAAGGAGAGGTGCCTGCGTCTTAGTGTAACGCCATAGCTCGAGCTTCACAAGAGAGAGAGAGAGGAGAGAGAAAGAGAGGAGAGAGAAAGGTGGTTTTTCTTATAGGAAGAATCAGAAATAGGCTGATGGTGGAATTTTGAAAGTTTTGAATTTTTCTCTCTCTATTCCTCTCTCTGTCTCTGTGCCGCGTTTTTTTCACGTCTTACTTTTCACTTTTTTCTTTTAATTTTGGTTGAATTTTGTTTTATACTATGTTTGGTTCTAAAAAAAAAAAAGAAATAAGCAAATTTTACGAATTCCTTATCTAAAATTATATAAAATAAAAATTCTTTAAGATAAATTTTTTATAAAAAATATAGATAAATGAAAGTAGTAAAAGCAAAACATCATTCTGTTTGGAAGTAATAAAAACAAATTATTGATTGAAATCTTATTAATCAAATACAACATTATTATTTCATGTTGTCAGTTTAGTTTTTTATATTATTAAAACAAATACTACTTTTTTATTAGAATTACTGTAATTTCTTGGCAGGAAATAACTATAATTTCAATTTATCTTTTTTTTTATTATTTTCATGCATCTAAAGAAAAGTTTATAATTCTATCATTTGGTTCATAGATATTCTAAATCATTAATGGCCCGTTTGAATGACAATTTATGAGATAGAGATATCAATTAATATTCATCATTTTAAGTAATAGTAATTCATTATAAATTATTATTCCCAAGTGAATAATGTAATATAGGTTTTACGTCGAACGAAGAAGAATATTTGAGATGTAATAAAAAAAACCCGGTTTATTTCAATGAAAATATCTTGTATTTAGAAAAGTGTTTCACATAAAAATATTTTCTTGAAAACAATATGTTTTCGTGTGTTTGGTTGCATTTACAAAAATATGTCGAAATTTTTTTCGGTATTTAACCTACAATACTATGTAACACGTCGTCATATGTAAATAATTTATTATTAGCAAATTACTAGATAAGTACATTATGTAAATAATTTAATTTAAAATAAAAGTATAAAATATATATTATTTTACAACATTTATTTATAAATCATCAGTTGATATTTATAATTTTTAATGATTTTCATTTTTCATTTTTCATTAAATTATTTTCACGTTTAAAATATAATTTATTAGTTAATTACGATAAAAATCAAATAAATATCACGTTCTTAAGTTAGAATGACTTTTCGTTTTGAAAAGAATAAGTTATTTTCCTTAAAAAAAAAAGATTTGCTCTTGAGTAAAAGTTACTTTCCTTACAAAGGAAAATGTTTTCTACTTGAAGTGTTATTTCCGTATAACAAACAAAGAAAAAAAATTATTTTCTAAAAATTATTTATCTTGAAGCAAATGAAACCTTAGTTTGCTATTATACATTGACACTATTAAAATATCTAATTATATTAATTTATCCAGTCATTTTAATAGCAAAAAAATATGATTGTATCTTCCATTGGTCAAATCAATGGGCATAAGATCAACGTTTCAAATTGAATAAATTAGGTCTCAATCTCCTCTCTTCCTCTAATAATATATTATAATTTTACCGATAGCATTATAGTTTAGTGGTATATCTTTGTCTCTCAAGTGAAAGGTCTAAAGTTCAAATCCCTCTTTCCCGTTATAATAGCAAAATATACATATACCATAATTTCAATTCATGTTTTTTTTTTATATATTCTATATTGTATTATGAATTCCATAGGTTAAGGAAATACAAAAGTACTTATTTCCATAAACTTATAAAATATTTTGAGAAAATTCAATGAACCTCTCATGGTTTTTGATGGAACCAACTTGGTCAATGACTCAATTTTATACGCATTTATGACCATGCTACAGGTATTTTTATAATTGAGTGATTGGTTGAAAGATCTACATCTTAAATAAAATGAGCATGAAATAATTGCAAAACTAATATTTTACTGATTTTTTCCCCCCTCCTTCCTGTATCCTATGACATCCCCTTCTTTCCCTCTCCTCTAGCCCGGAACAATTTCCGATTTCCATGCTTGTATGCATAACTGATTCTATTAACTTGATTTACCTGTATTTACGTGTACTTTTTTCCCCACTCTCATACATTTCATAACTTCCATGGAGTTATTTTTAACTGTTTCTATTAACTTATTTTATCTGTACTAATCTTATATAAACAGATTCAAGTAAGGTAATACAGGATATTTTCTTTATAACTGCCCTACATTAAAACAAATTAATGTGTAATTAATTTAATGATTTATTCTACATATAATTAAATAAATATTAAATTTATTTTTCCATGAAAAATCATGGAACTTCACTTTTTCATTATAAAGTTTTAAAATCTTTTTCTTATCTTTCTTTTTAACATATTAATATATAAATATATGAATTTATATTATGTTTGGTATATAAGAATTGTTTAAGATGGAATAGATAGTAGAATAGTAAATTCATTCCTTTATTTATTTATATATATATATATATATATACATATCCATGAAATGAAATAAAACGTTACATATAAATTATGGTGCGTATGATGAGTGGGAATTGTTTAGAATAAAGTAGATTTGATCCAAGAAAATAAAATAGAATGAAATTTATAAAGATATTCGTTCTTACGTTTGGATGCATGCATGGAATAAAATAGAAATAAATAAGTATATAATTAGATTTGTAAAAGTACCGTAATAATAAATGAATAAATAATTCCTGTAAGATGAACAGGTCATTAAAATAAATCTTATTAATAGAGGGTAGAAAGGAATTGCAATTAATAAGGATAGAATGAAGCCACAATTACTCTGTGAACTTTCTTCTAAAAATCACAATTTATGTTTTTTTTTTTTGTTACTCTGTGAACTTTCTTCTAAAAATCACAATTTATGTTTTTTTTTTTTTTGTAAGTGTCTTACAAATATGTTTATAATATATATTTTTATACTTTTTATGTTATAGTTGTAGTTGTATGTATAAATCTTATCAATATTTTATTTCTATTTTTATTTATATGATGAAGCTTTATACATACAGTTAATTATCAATTTTTACTATTTATATTTAATTTATCTTGTTTCAACAAATAAGCCGTGGATAAAAACTAAAATGATATATAATAAATTCATAAAAAATGTAGAAAGAAACTGATACGGAACATCCAAGTGTAATAATCCACCTAAGCTTTTTAATGTTCGCTTTTTAACAAAAATACTTAATTAAGATATTTAAAAAATTGATAAAAGAAGTGATAAATATGCGAATTGTTTATATCAATATAATATTCATCTAGAAAAACGAAATTTAGATATTCTAAACAAGCAATTTATTGACGTTAAATTTTGATCATATCACATGCAACAGAATGGATGATTTATTTATTCTTTTCTCTTCCATATTTAAATGAAGATATGATATGTCTATATTTATATATGTGTATGTATGCTTGATTAATTATACCTTATAGTCTTTGCTTTTTGCATGTTTTGGGGCTCCATGTCGTGGTTTTGACTAAGGGTCTATGATGGCACTTTATGTTAGATTTGATAATTTAGTGAGTACTTTATTTTAAATTCAATGTTTTAGTGGATTAATCTTGTGGATTATTAGGAGTAGTAGAACAAACAAAGCATGATTAAAAAGTAATATTTATAAATATATATATATATATATATATATATATATATATTCGGATGCCCCTTGATGCGCTTTTACAGAGCTGTTGCATTGCATGCGTTTGGTTGCAGCTTTTTATCTGGAAACTAACTTTATTGCTCTTGTCTTTTACTTGCCCTTTATTTAATGCCTGCACGATGTGAAAATTGGTAACGCATATTAATTTTGGATACATTCAAATCTACATCTTCCACCGTAAAATTCTTTAGTTCAGTTATTATATCAACGAGAAGTTTTATGGTCTCGTTATTAATTTTGATGGAGTTAATTTATTATTATTTAACATATTAAATTATTAAAATAGTTAATATTTTAATTATTATATTTATTTTAATGATTAAATGGTTGACGGGATAATTCCATTTATGAAACAGTGAAAACTCTCTCAGACAATATATATTTGTGTAGTCTGAGTAATTTAAACATATACCAAAATCAAATCAAATCAAATCTATATCTTTTAGAAAGGTTTTAAATCCACTAAATATTATTGAATTGAGTGAGTTATTTCATTTAAATATCTTTCTAAAAGATTATTTATATTTGAGTTCATTCAAATCTATATTTTTCACTATAAAACCTTTTGAACCTAAGTTATGTGGATCTATGATATATATTCTAAGTTATTTAAACTTATACCAAAAGTAATCAAATCTATACATTTTAGAAAGTTTTTAAATTTGCTGCATGAATGTTATTACATTTAAGTAAGTTACACTATTAATATCTTCCTAAATATTTATTTATGCATCCTCTATAATAGCAGCACGACAAGGTAAAATGGAAAATTTTGATTAGCTTAAGATTTAAATATTAAAACAATAGTTACAATTGCCTAAATATTACAAGAATTTGGTTCTTCTCTATTTTACTTCTTTCAATTCATATTTATTCATATATTAATAGTTAAAATTACTAAAATATTTCAATTATCTTATTGTTATTGCGATGCGTATTCTTCCTTGTAATAAAAACCAACTATTTAAATATATGATGATATTTTGAAATTGATGGCCAAAAAAATCTAAATAAAATTAAAAGAAGAAAAATGAGAGAAGTCATTTCTAATCCACAACTAACAAGATTTCATCAATTTCAAAATATCCCAGCCCACCAAATTCCAAAATTAGAATTAATGAAAATTGAAAGCAGGTTAATCCCATAAGAAACCGTGTTCCTGTCACTCGTTATAAGGGTCCTGGGGACCTGGGGCCACAAGAGTTTGAAGTAGCATTGGCAGTTTCTTGAATTTAATGTGTCTATTCATCAATATCTATAATATCAAAACATGATAGAGGGTTTGTTTTTTTTTTTTTCTCAAAATACTCAAATTATCCTTTAAATGTATCAGTATTTCATATAATTTAGAAATTATAAATTTATAAAACTGTCTTTTATATTATTTTTTCCAACATTTTATTTGTTTACTCTTATATTATCTGTAGCCAACTTAATTTATACTTTTCTTGCTAATACAAGGAATACTGTTTGAACTATAGATTTTCTCTTTTCTTTTTAATTTTATAACTAAATTTTGAAGTTAGTAATCATATTCAATTGAACTTTATATATACCAAATTTTATACTTAACGATTGAATATGTAAAATATTATAATAACAAATGGAACTTTAACATATCAAATCTACTTTCTCCAGATTTAAAAAAAATAATAATAATGGCAATGCTCGTTAAATAAAAAGTGTAAGTGTAAAAAATTATGGATGAGATAGCCTTAAAAAAAAGAATCAAATAGTAATTTCAATGTTTTTTTATAATATTTTATGAGGAGATGATCTATCATTTTTAAATTTAATTAAAACCATGGCATCTACTTGTTGAATAAGCAAAAGCAAGTGAACTTATGGAAAAAAAGTGGATTTAATGCCATGGAAATAAAAGTATCCATAGTTCCAATAGAATCCACAGTAAATTCAGATATCATCGCCTTGGAGCATCCAGCCCTTTTGGTCCTTCGGGATTTGGTATGACTCGTAATTGCAAGGTTCCCTTCCCACTTTTGGCCAGCATACATCGGTCAGTTAATTAACAATTTATATATATAGATATGATATATATCTCTCTCTATATAGAGAGAGAAAATTTTATTTACAAATGAATATATTGAGATTTTTAGAAATCCTTTAGAAGGACTCGATTAAAAATAATGATGATAAATATACTTATAAAACTATAATAAATCTTTTTGTTTAATACTGAAACTGTTAAAACGTATATCCTCATAGCTTTTGGAAATATATCCTTGAGCTTTACATGATTGTTAAAACATAGTTATATCTTAGGTTAATATCACGAATGGTACTTAAACTTTGATAAAATATACAATTAGGTACTTGAATTTTAAAATTGATCAAACTAGTATCTGAACTTTGAAATTATCAGTTTTGTACCTGAAAGAATTTCTCATATATGTTAATAGTATCTCCATCAAGATTTTTCATATATTAAATTGATTAATTTAAAAATATTTCATATAATAAATTGATTAATTTCAAAGTTCACATACCCAATTTTATATTTTGCGAAAGTTCAAATACTATTTGTGACACTATGCCTTACAACTTTTAGTCATAATGAGGAGGTAATAGTATAATTAGCAAGTGGTCAATATGAAATTATCTAATTTTTTTTAGATAAATTCAATGAGTAAAAATTCAATAATATGTTTATCAATGTTAAACAATATTAGAAGAAATAATAAAAATAATTACGAAATGTTTAATTGAGTATTAATCGATCATATTTAGGAATTATTGATGGTCTATTCTAGAGCATAGGGTCACCGAGCTGAGCACAATACGCCAAAGGGTTGGACTGTTCTACCAAGCTCAAACTCCGTCGACATATCCTACAATGGCCGACCCAACCCTATAACAAGTTTCAACAATTGCTTGATCACCTTTGTCTTACTGATTGCTTGGCATGAATAGCTTAGCCTGTATAGTCTTCAAGTAGTGGAGTTCCAGACTCACCCCACATACTTTATTACTACTACCAACCACCCACTTGCCTACTAATATCCATCTACCTCTCTAGAGATGGGAAGATTGCACTCAACCACTCTCTTCAATTTGAATTATGAGCTTATTATGGTTGTCTCTAACTTAAGCATTGACGTAATCACGTCGGACCCACACTTGATGTGCCAGTAACTGGTTTCATATCTTTGCAAGCCTTACATCCAATATTAATCCAAGTCCAAATTTCCAAAGTCCAACCTCTACCAAATTCGAGTAAGAGTTAGATATCTAATTGAATTTTTATGTAAAGTTTAACCTAAAATTAATGGGATACAACCGATGAACAATGAGACAGGATGGCTTCTGCATTTGTTGCCCAAACTTTAGGAGTTTCTTTAGAAAATTAAAAATTTTGTTGCAAATATGTTAATATTAATAGATCATTCTATCCATATTATTTTATAAATTAAAATTCACAATGGCACTTCAAGGGATACAATTTTATCAGAAAGTAATATTTAGTTAGAATGCCTAGTCTTGTAAATATTTAAGCCTTAAAAATGCTAATATTTTATGAACTTTTGTTAATATACTAAATAAAATGATTTTTCTAATTTAGATTATTTAAATTTTCAATAAATACATTGGAATTAAGATTTATATTATTTGTCGCTTACTTAAAATCGATATAGATTGGGTGTGGAGAACTTGAGCTTGGATTCCTAAAGTGGAGGGCCTAAAAGACAGAAACTGGCTTAGTGGCACATCGGACATGGGCATGGTATAGCCACTTTGATGCTTAAGTTAGCTATTATGATGACGGCCTAGTAAACTCTGTGTGCGTATAATAAGTTAAGTGCACCATTACTATTCCCATGGAGGGAATAAGGGTATTTATAGTTGATTGATTAGACAGTTGCAAGAATCATGGGACCATGGATTAATGAGCAAGTGGAAATTTGATAATGGTTGTGCAGAACGTAGGATAAGGCCACTACTCCGCATGTTGAGTTCAACCGAATAGCATGTGTCGATAAATGTAGAGGTATGACCAACTGAGAGATAGAGGGAGCAATAAGGTGCCAAGTTGGAGCGATGGATGCCCAGATGAGGCTCTATGCAGCTACTAACCCAGTCAAGGCTTTGGCTTAAGCAAGTGATCCAATCCATTTATGAGCTCGACTTAGCTTGAGTGGCCCGTATTTCATATTAAACCATCAATATTATTTATAATATTAAAAATAATAAGTTAGTTCTAGTATCTTAAATAGTTAAAAATATTGTAGTAACATTGCTGATAGATCACTCTAAACATAAAACCATAAGCTAACCATGCAGATAGAGCTAACTGCCCTAATGGATAATAGCTCAGTGATTCTTTACTTATCACTAACCAAATACTTTACAGCACCCCTTGAAAAAGCACTGATTTGTTAGGTTGGCTTCACACTAGTTGAGCAATTAGCAAACATATCTACTTATTTACAGCTCGCACTCTAAGGTCTTGAGAACTGCTATAGTGTGAAATATGCTTTCATGATATATTGAAATACAATTTCCACTACTAGTTTCCGCTGCCTCCTATAAAGAGGCCTTCATATTCTTTTTTTACACTCGTATACTTTTGCCATTACTTTATTGTAGTCATTTCCTATCACAAAATCAATCGTTTAAGTGTCATTGCAAGACAATCTCTCACTATTCTACCAACAATTATCCTAGTAGACTTAACGACCTCTCTTAAAGGTCTTGTAAGTTCAAGTCTCAATCGATGAAATCTTATGGCGAATAAATATAAAAAATAAATAATAAATAAGAAGGGTATATTTGAATATGAAGTGACAATTAAAATAATGTTATGATAATAAAGAAATGGGAGAGAATTTTATTAAGAATATGTATAATGGATTTCCTTAACACAATTTCTTATATAAAGAACCTTACTTTTTACGACTTTTCATCATTATAGTAAGGTTTATATGAGCGAATTTTTTTTTTATTTTTCTATTTTTAATATCCAAGGTATTAAATGGTAACCATAGAATTTACCACTTTATATGTTGTAACATGGAAAAGTGGAAACTAAAAAGGAAGTTAGCAAGACACCTACTATCCATTTTAGCTATTATTAATACACTATTTCAAGTATGGGTCGACATTGTCATGGCCCATGGCCAACCTATAAAGAGTCTTTGAGAAATTTTTAGAAGGCAAACCAAAATATTTGACCAATCGACAACTCAATCATTTCTAACCTATCCTTAACTAGAGTCTATGAGTCACCTTAGTCTGCTTGGTGTAGGGGTGTTCATGGACCGGTTAACCGGTCCATGACTCTATTTTTTAACCGGTCCATAATTATCGGTTTTTCCATAATGCAAACCATAACCAGTCCATTATTAATGGTTAACCGTCTTAACGGTTAACCATTTTTTTCGGTTAATTTTTTTGGATTTCGGTTTTTAACCATTCAATATAATAATTATCCGTTTTATGTTTTACAGTTGATAAATTTCCGTTTGTTCATATTTTTAAGTTCCAACGCAGACATGCTACAACTACAAATGGGTTAGATACCAGTAGCACAGGTGGGGTTATAGATGCAATGGTTGTTATCAGAATAGTTCGTAGATCTTTTCATAATTTTAGGTAATAAATTAAAACTAACTTAACAATTAGAAAATAAAAAGAAAACCTAAAAGACGGAACTGGAATTACCCAATGTTTAAAATTCTTGACCACTTGAAAGATCTTTCGGAGAGGCTCTAAAGCTGTGGAATGATGATGTTTTCGAACTCATCCATAAACATAAATGTGATGTGCTTAAAGCTTCAGAAGAAGTCAGCAATATGTTGAATGCTAGGCCTTCCCAACCTCTTACTGGTAGGGAACAGCGACTACGGTAAGAGCATGAAACCACTTTAAAGCATGAAGAGAGAGCCTGGGCTGCCAAAGCCGAGCAAAATGATTGTATAATTCACTTTAACCTATAATTCACACTCCACTGTGTTGATAAAAAAACAAATTAAACAAACAAGCTAATACATTGACCTAGTCAACCTCCAGTTGTGAATGAATTCACGAAACTTGCCATCACATACACAATCTAACCACAACAGCACATATTAAACCATAAAAGATTCAGTTGACCCAAAGATCTCTTTCTGGCATCCTCAATTCCTCAGGCAAATTTAAGGCCCCAAAGAAGGCATAGAGCAAATTACAAATAAATATAAAACCATCATCATCTGTGCAAAGCAAGACCTGTCACTATGCAGGCCAAATTACAAATAAATATAAAACCATCAAATCCATAATATAATAATTTAAACTAAAGTGCAACACAACAACAAACAATAATTAAAACATAAATGTTTCAAAAAGCATATGCTCCAAATTATAATAGCTCAATATCCAAATTCCAAAATTGAGCATTTCCTATATTCTCCATCACTTTCTTGTATTCCCCATTACTGACACCAAGGTGTAGCCACACTGAAAAAAAAAAAAAAAAGGAAAGAGCATGTGAATCTATCCAAAAAAATCTATTCAATAACATATGAGCTTCAATAATAGAAATTGACTTACATTCTCCTCTCAATCATCAATTGTGCAAAGGGGATGATCTTCTGTAATGCAAGATGTTTCTAGGTAAAACACAAAAAAGTGGAAAACAATAAAGAGTTTCAATATATAAGTAAAAAGATTTAAAAACAAGGGAAAAAAAAAGAAAGTAGAAATAAACTTACCTATGGATACCGACTCAAGTTGCTCCAAGACATACTCTAGATATATGGGTTTACTTGAATTCCTCAACCAATTTTGCCCACAAATTAGAGCCTCCACAAGTCTAGGAGTAAGAGCACTGCGAAATGAATCAAGCACACGACCTCCAGTGCTAAAAGCGGATTCACTAGCAACTGTAGACACAGGAATAGCCAACACATCCCTTGCTATCAAAGAAATTGTTGGATACTTAGATGCATTTGTTTTCCACCAACTCAATATATCAAAAGAAGGTACCTTCTTCTCACAATCATCACGCAAATATTTTTCTAATTCATTTTTAGATTCATCACTTCCTTCATCCCCACCATGTTTCATGTACATATCATCCAGATATTGGCCTACATCTTGATATTCATCAACCATCATAGGCAAGTCCACATCTTGTGGTTCTCCAGTAGTTTGGACACCAGGTTTAAGATTGGAAACATTGTAAGCTTCAAACAAAGATTCCAAAATAAGTCTCACTTTTTCTTTCAGTTTGCTTGCAACATCCACATCATAAAATTCACCAACCATGTAATCAACATATCTCAATTTGCATCTAGGATCAAGAACCAATGCAATAAATAACAAAACATTGATATTATCAATATTAGCCCAATACTTGTCATACTTCTTCTTCATCCTAAGAGCCATTGCTTTCAAACTGGGATCCTTACCCTTTTCAATCATGTTTGATATCATCATGCCAAGACCATAAATCTTCTTCATATATTCATTACTAGTGACATGAAGTGTGCCAGACAAGCTCAAAGTGGTGTCATAAAAAATCTTAAGAAAAGGTAGCAATGATCTAGCATATTCCCAATCCTCAAAAGTTGGAGTGCCTTTTTTCATAGCAAGGTCCAAAGAGTACTTACTATCAGTGAACTCTAACAACTCAAAGGCCTTTTGAAATTTCAAGGCTGCCTCTAACATTAAATATGTAGAGTTCCACCTAGTCTCCACATCTAAGCACAAAAGACTCTTACTATCAATCTTCTCTTTTTCAACACAAGTTTTAAACTTTTGGTTCCTAGAAGGAGAAGATTTCACATATTTTACTGCATGCCTAATTCTCAAAATGGAATCATTTATTTCACACAAACCATCTTTTACAACCAAATTCAAAATATGTGCAGCACATCTCACATGCAAGTGCTCACCCTCCAAGACACTTCCTTTCCAACTATTCAATCTTCTTTTCAAATATTGTAAGCCCAAATCATTTGAAGATGCATTATCAACGGTTACAGTTAACACCCTATCAATTCCCCAATTAAGCAAACATCTCTCAATAGCCATTCCAATTACCTCCCAGAGTGACCAGCAATAGGACAAAAGGAAATAATTCTTTTGTGTAGTTTCCAATTATCATCAATAAAGTGGGCAGTGAGACACATATATGACAAATTTTGAATGGATGTCCATGTATCAGTTGTAAGACAAATTCTTGAAGGCAACTTTTCAAAATATTTTCTCAATTTTCCCATTTCCTCCTTGTAAACATTGTAGCAATCTCTTCCTATAGTTACACGTGAAGGAATTCGAAAACGTGGTTGCATCACTTGACAAAAATCATGAAACCCCTCATGTTCCACAAAATTAAAAGACAACTCATCAACAATAATCATTCTAGCAAGATATCTTCTACATTCCTCTTGATCAAACTTCCAAGTAGCAAGCAAATTTGTACTAGTCCCCTCGTCAAATTTAGGTGAAGGTTTTAGAGATAATGTTGCTTGTTTTTTGTCCACATTATAAGGATATTTTCTACACCTAGCTAGATGATTACTCAAACAACTTGTACCACTAGCAGATGGACATACAAGCGACTTGGTGCAATAATTACATATAGCTCTAGGATCATTGACATCATTGTTCCTCTCAAAATGTCCCCAAACCCATGACTTTCTTTTACGCACCTTTGAATTAGCGGGTTGAGGGGGAGGTGGTTTTGCTGCATCACCACTTGAAGGTTGGGAGCTCAAATTCTCATTACTTGAACCTCGAGGGACCACATTTGGAGTAGAATCAGTGGTTTTATCATTATCCCCAGTGGTAGACATCTACAACAATATAAAAAAAAAATAGATATATTAGGCAAAGATTGAAAAAAAAAATAGATGTATTCAACAATAATATATGTATATCATATAAACAAAGGGCAATCAACTAGTATTGACAGCATTTCTTATTTGATTAACTAAGACCAAAACAACAAAAGGAAGGAAATCAGTTCACTTCCTCTTCATTATATGATAGCATGCCATGACAACTACCATGTATAGCATCATTTTTTCCTTGTCTTGTTGACTTTGTAATCTTCCATAAGTGAATCGTAACAACATTTTTACTTTCTAAGTACAATCAATTTCAGAAGATAGTATATGACCTTTACATTATATATACTATAAATCATGTGTAGGTCACAAAATCTATAAGTGAAAAAAAAAAAACAAAAGAAAAAGAGACAAGAAGATGACATTAGGGACTCCTTCATATGCCCCTTTTGGGATGTGAACAAGTGAGCTTCGGTTGGGGTTGGTTACATAAAACTCAAAGCCACTTTAATACACTAAGTTACTAACACTATTAAGTGTGTTCTGTTCTAAGCCTATTCATGTTCTATTCTGTGAAACCGAAACCTGTCTTTTGAAGGAGTAAGAAAATGAAAATTCAACATTTTTCTTGAAAAAAAAATCATTAAATACTAAGTCACCATTACCCAAATGAATGGATGAGTATAATTTTTTAACAGACGATAAATACAAAATTTTATAAAATTTATTTACATACTACTCATCGGAAAACAGAGTGATATTCATATGATATAGGTCAAGAAAGCTATAAAATTTCACAAGAATAAAGGCACGAAAGTCATGTCTGAAGTCGATTCAACGAAGCCCCATGTAACAAAAATCATACCTGGAAATCGTGATAAGGTTGCTGTTTAGCCTCTTCTTCAAAAATGAAAAACCCTAAAGTGAAATCACAATAAATCAAAACCAAATTCAACGAACAGATCTAATGAAATCACAAAATCAGTCTACCCAAAACCAAATCGAAGCAATAAGAAGAAGAAAATCAAGAACAATACAAACCTAATGTAAAGCAAACAGATCTTGCATAAAAAAGGGGTGAGTTCGACTGTTCTAGAGCCAGAGGGGAGAGGCCAGCCGAGGGGGAGAGGCCAGCGAGGGGGAGATCGAGAGAGAGAGAGAACTGAGAGTCTGAGAAGTGAGAAGAGAAAAGAAGCCCAGCGCCCAGCGGTGAGAGCGAGGAGGTCAGAGCTCAGAGTCGAGAGCGAGAGGAGAGGAGGGCGCCGCGTGACCGTGTGATTGTGCTGTGCAAGACAGCATGATGAAGACGAACTGAGCTGACCGACACCGACTGAAGAGTGAAGACTGAGGAAGGCGCCGCGTGACCGTGTGATTGTGAACTGAGCTGACCGACTGAAGACTGAGGAGGGCGCCGCGTGAGTCGTGACCGTGTGATTGTGACTTCACTGACTTGTGAGAGGCGAGAGCAGAGTTATGTTACTTGTGTAGAAGGATTGGCCTTTGGCCATATGGATATGGGAAAGAAATTATTGAATAAAGGACACAGGGCTTAACTCTTAAGGTTATCATCGGTCGGTCACGTCACGGTGTTTGAAATTTGAATGTAGTTATGTTATATTTTTGGAAAAATTAAGTAATATTATATATATTATATTTATTGGACCGGTTAACCGTTAACCATCGGTTTTCTTAATTACAAACCGAAACCGAAAACCGAAAACCGAAAAATTAAAAACCATAAACCTAAACCTAAACCGATGGACCGGTTAACCTAATTTTTCGGTTTGGTTTTTCGGTTTCGGTTCGGTTTCTCGGTTTGATCGGTTTTTTTGAACACCCCTAGCTTGGTGCCTTTAGCACACCCACAATGACCCGTAGCATGTCTTAACGAGGAGTTGCACTTTCATATAATACCGAGAACAACAATTTTTCTAAAAGCAACTACCCAAAATAATCACTCACCTTCAGAAAATCGTGGAAGATAATTGCTCACTCCATCCCTCTATAAATAAAGCTAAGGAGCAATCAACATAATTCATCCAAGACCTAAAAGCTTTACTCGATCTCTCTACTCTTTCAAATAATCTACTAACTTAAATATTTGAGTGTCCATATTAGATAATCTCTCAACATTTTCATAAGCCCTTGATTGGAGATTCAAGGCTTCATAATACAATCCCTTATGATCATATCGATAAGGCAAAAAGATCTTGTTAAGAGAGCCAAAAAAAAAAAAAACTGTTATGTTAGTAAATAAACTTATTTAATCTAATTATCGATATCTATCTTTATTATCTGAATTTTTACAATTATCCAATATTTATATATTAGCCGGCCCGTGGAACATTTCTTAATTATGATTGGTGGAGGGTGGGCGGCTAAAATAGAGGGAGAAAGGGAATTGGGCGAGAAGCCCAAGAGAACGTGACCGTTATCGGTCGGGTTTGGGGGACCGCGTGAGATCTGAATCCACCCCCTCGGTCCGCGTCACGTCGCAATCCACTCTCGCATAGTTTCCATATTGCTGAGTCACGGACCAAGGCACATGACTGAGCCCAGTATCGAATCACACAGAGTTGATTGACCGCTGGCTTGAAAAGGGACAACCGTCCAAATCACAAATCTTGAGATTGGAAAATACAATGGATCCCGGTCCACTTATGGCATTTGGTACATTTATACAAAGTCTTTGAAAAAAAAATATATATATATATACGTATATATAAAACCTTTTGCATTTATAAATATATTCTTTAAAGAAATAAATGTAAGAAAAGTAAGATGGTTTATTGATGCAGTATTTTAATATAGTTACTTGTTTGGACTTATTTAACATTTATTTAATAAAATGGTAGAATTTTTTTTTCATATGTGCCTTAGGACATTTAAAGTTAATTAAAAAAAAAAAGACTGAAAATCCTTTTTGTCCAATTAAAAGAAAAATGATAGACCTGATTATATATTACTCGGCTTGGCATCAAGAAATCTTGAATTGGAGCCTAGCTCTCCCTCGGTCTCGACCTATGTGTGTACCTTTTGGTCATCCTCATAAGAAAGAAAAATAAGAAGAAATATTAAAAAAAAGTAAGTAAATGCTATTATATATTTAAACTATTTTAAAATTAATAGTAAAGATTTACTATTTATACAACATCTAATATGTTATTATTAAGTATAAACATACCATAAAAAGAAAGGCTACAAAAACAAGTTACTTTAGGCAATTAAGGTATGGATATCTGCATTATTTTTTACTATTTTTTTTCCTTAAGGACTTTAAGATTTATCTATCTTTTATATAGCTGGACTATATTTATATCTAGTTCATTTACTTTGACTGGATTAAGTATATTGTTAGATTTTGTGTCCATCTTAATAATATTTAATATTAATGTTACATTGTTTATAATTTGTAAAATATTATGTAAATATCTAATTTCACAAAATTAATTAAAAATAAAATTAACCACATGTTAAAAAATATAAGTGTATATAACCAACCATTTAGATTGTATTATTATTAAAAAAAAAAAATCAACCTAACTGGCAAGATTTGTTGGTTACGTGGCAGAACAACGAGCATCGCTATATAATTTACATGGCTACGGCATGACAATGCCGGTCTCGAATGAAAATCGTTGGTGTTGACTCTCCACTCATAGTCATTTCATTTGTTTTAATTGAACACGAACTGACCTTGTGTGAAGACAAAAAAAAATATATAAATATTTATATATATATATATATATAAAAGAAAGATAAATAAGGATAATTGAAGGTTATAAAAGTAATAGAATCCGAATGAACTTTGAACGTTTTTCATTCATGCCATATTATATACGTATAAACATCTTTTCCTCCTTGTGTTTGAAACTCTCGTTTCTTTTTATCTTGTAAGGTGTAATCATATATAAATTATTTTGTGAACCCAAATCAGTTTTTGCTTCATTCATGCTATATGATTTACATGTAAACATCTTGGCCTCCTTATCTTTAGAATCTTTTTATTTTTTCGTATATTGTTCATTAGTGTCAAAAACTATTAGCCTTATCTTATCTTTTTACAGTTATATGTGACAATTACTCCTCCTTTCTCTCTATTCTCTTTCTTTTCCTCTCTCTGGATTAAAAACCATTCCTACTTTTGACTTATTTTATAACTATTCCAGCCTTTTTTTTCCACACCCATATTTTTTAACTATTCTTTTTTTTTTTTACACACGCAACATAGGTGCATCATACATTAGTATCAAATAATGTTCTAATAGTGTGAACATAATAATAATAACAATAATAATAAGTTATCGTCATCTATTTCTTTTTAATTTCACATAAATTATTTTGTTTCTCCATTGGAAACATACTTAATTAATAGAATAATTGTTTAACACCAGCCTCAATGATTGGTCCAACACAAAATCACTAGTCAATGGACACTTCATCATGTGCTAAGTGGACAATAAAAGGGGAAAAAAATGGACATAAAATGAAACCAACATGTGAATTAAAATTTTAACACATAAGCATAGCTGTGAAGCAAGAATTCTACATGGTTTTTTTCGGTGGGAAATATGGTACATAGTTACAGTAACATTTAAGTTGACAAAAACCCACCCTGTGGTGGGGATGAAACACATTGATGAGAATGAAATTGTTGACTCTAGGGCAAAGGCAATTGTTGACTCTAGGGCAAAGGCAACAGGTCATGTCCACTGGCCTCATTTGGCTGCACATTTTCAAGCAACTCGAAGTCAATCTGTCAGGAACGGATGATGTGAATCTTTGACTTTGAGATCAAGATAACCCTAGCTTCTTCAGCTGCCGCGAAGCGCCAATTTAATTTGATCTAGTGATCTAGTGCCTACTCTTATTCCTACATTCTATCAATGCATAAACTTGGTGTTAATACATTCATACATATACATAATCCACCTACTTCGAGCATAATAGTTTTAATGAATGTTACATATCACATATATCAATAAAATTCTAACATACATCATAAAAAAAAATTTACAATTTTTAAAAGATATACGACCATCACAGTTTTAATTATATATGTATAATTAGTTTTTTTTTTCTTAATTTAAAAATTTGATAGCTATTAACATAGTGGAATAAAAGAGAGATAAATATTATGATTTGCTGATTCTGTGAATACCTAAAAAATAACAATTTTCCTAAAATAATAATATGTTCATCTTGCCCTGCATCAGCTATACGATGGGATGAGTCCTTTGAGCAAGTTAGTGCATACATGTGAATGTCTTCAATAACTAAACTCTATAAATACCTAACAACTCCTCCTCGACCAACACAATTTGGAAATTTAGAGAATCGTCATTGTACTGTCAGAATGGAATCCTAAACAATCAAAGCTCAAAACAAAGAATTTATTGACTCTTTTAAAAAGTTATGGAATTGATGCTATATAACTACTCTAGTCATATGTGCATTCAAACTCCATGATATCACTTCCTCTTCTTCACTATCTCCTACTTCCTATGTCATCTCCAATAATTTAAATTATGTCAGTCTTTGATACCATGTTAATATGAGTAACACGTTGTAATGTGCACTGATGATTACTACAATTGCATCTTATCCACATGATTTAATTAATTTTAAAATATGATTTTAGATGCTAACCTTGCCAAACACCATTTTTGGCAACATGGAAATCTATAAAAACAAAAGGAAGCTAATGAAAACTAGATGTTTGAGTATTTAAAATGGAAGTGGAAAATGGTGGAAATCAATAAAAGTTAATGGGAACTTTTCTTCTTTTAATCCCTTTAAGTGTCTCTCTACCTTTACAAAGAGATGGTGGAAATAAACCAAAAATTTGAAAATATCTCCAAATGCAAATAAAAAAGGTAAAGTTAGAGATATTTTAATCTATTAAATACATCTTTTTACTTTTATTCTTTTTATCATCTCAATCTAACAACATGAAAAAGATAAATTCCATCCCATTTCCTTCAATTTCCATCCTATAGATCTCAATAATAATAATAATAATAATAATAATAATAATAATAATAATAATAATAATAATAATAACAACAACATTACCTTTTCTTTTTTTTTTTTCTTTTTTGTTTTTATCCCTTTCTGCCCATTTGTATTCTTTTTTCAAGTTGCCAAACACAGGGCTATGATGCTTACCTCAGAGGAAAATTCAAGCTTTCCTTTCCAAAGACCTTGACTTGGTGTATGATAATTGAACGATTCTGATAATGAAAATAGTACACATGAAAAGGTCCCTCCCTATGTATGGTCAGTAATTTTGGAATTCCACTTGAAATTGATGCTTAAGCGGAAGTTGTCATTCTCATACCCTTTAGTCTTTATAATTCGTTTCCTCGTGGACCCATATACATGGAGCAATTATTGAGCTATCCTATTACATAAATCTCCCAAGACCAATTCACATGATCCTTAGCTTACCAATTCAAAGTTAGGGTTAGGGATGGGTAACTTCATCTGTTTCACAAATTAATTAAGTCTGTTATTCAATACTTATTTGTATTCAAAAACCAATAAGCTCGAGTTTGGACTTCTCAATATCTGAGTAAATAAACTCAGTATGATAAATTCACATGCTCTTTGTTTTCTAGATTTTTGAAATCTAAGGGAACGCCAAATTGAATATTTAATTTGAGTGAATTGCATTATAATTTGTAATGTTTATAATTTGTGATTCAATTTCAATTAAGTTGAGAAAAATTAATTGATTTTAAAATAAAAATGTTTCATCTCCTCTTCCATCAAAGATTTACTAGAAATAACGTACAACATTGAGTATAACATGATGGGCAGCATCGAATAAAAATTGACACCATAACCTATTAGGATAAAATGATTACCATGGATGATTACAAACACTCATATATATTAGCATCTTCTTTACTCTTATCTATTGTATAACCAATAGTATAGAACCTTGATTAGCCTTCTGCCTTGTGACTAATTTAAAAATTAGGACACCATAAGCTCAAGCATAGCAATATTGTTAGCTCTCTACCACGATTTTTCAGAACAGGCTTATAGGATAGGTTTCATCTTCTATTGATAGAGAGAGATTCACGGCTTATCTTATGACAGAAGCTGATTTGATTTGTCCCACAAAGATGTTCTTTGCCGTGTTCATACGAGAAACCATGTACATTGTACCACACCGTTTTTCTCTTATGATGTTGGAGTTGGATATATAAGGTGAGACTGAAAAGTGAAGACATGAAAATGGAAATGGAAAAGGAAAAGAACTTACATGACAAGTTGCAAAATCACATGGAATTGGACTCATTCAAGTCTTCAAGTCGTTTTACCTAAAATTGTGGGCCATCCATGCATCCAAATTGGATAGCACAAGCAAAACAAAATCCACCCTTTTCCAATTTCTAGATCGGATGATTGGACATCGCCATGCCTGTAAAACATGCATTTTGAATCTACAATTTATGAGATCAAATGAAAAATATCTAATAAATCCCTTAAATACGAGGATGCAAAGTAAACTTTTTATTTATCATGCTATTAAGTGGAGGTTGGTTCCAATTGGAAATCCATCCTATCAAATTGAAATTAAATCAACTGGATAGATTGAATGAGGTAAAATAATCCAATAAAAACTAAAATTGTTTTTCCTTTTTCCTTTCTTGTAATTAAGTTGATTTATAGTCCAGTTTAGAATCAAGTTCATAGATAATAATTCAATTCATTGATGATATTAAGTTAAGCAAATTAACTTATAGAAAGAACTAAAATTTATAAAATTGTTTAGTTCGAACCTACATATACTTTCATAATTGTCTACATGGTCTATATCAAATGAACTGAGCCTTTATTTGGCTCTGAAACATTAATTGAATGAATTGGATTGCACTAGTACTTTTGGTAAATGTAAAATAACTTCCAATTCTTTATGGTTGTTAGATCTACATTTAAGTTACTTGGCTTCCTATGATAATAATAGTATTGTATTAAAAGTTGGTAGTTGTTGTTGTTGTTATTTATTTACTTTTCTTAAAAGATGGATAGAACCAAGATAGGTAATTGTTTATGATGAGTCAAAATAAACGTATTCATAGGAAGCTTCTACGATTCTATCGATGGGATCGTCCAATCAACCATCTAACTGTTAAAACAAATACAGTAATTGAAATATTAATTATTTTAGTGGTTCGATTACAATTTGGTATATTATGAGCCTTTGAATAGTCGATGGGGCTATAAAATTTCCTTGAATCCATATTCATTTAAAGAGAAGGCATCACAAAATAAGCGATCTTTCATAATCTTGCTCTATAAGATTCGAATCTAAGTACTTTGATATTTTGGATTAAAACATTAATTACTAGGATGTGTCCTTATCATGATAATTGTCCTAAAAGTTAATTGGACGATTTTTAAGCAACTTGCATTGCATCATCATATTGGAAAAGAACTAGTGGAGGATGAGGATGAGACATGGTTGCCCGTTTCAATCTGTGCTTTATCCTATGTGGCTAGCTTAAAAATTCATAAATGCCATCGACTAAACTTCCAATAAAGACATCTTCGTCAACATCGATATTATTCAAATTATAATACTGCATCAGTTTTTAATCAACTGTTTAGGAGATGAGTGATGTTTGAGAGGGATGATGTCATTTCTAACTGCAAGTCTCTTGTGAAGTGCTCAGTTATATGTAAGACTTTAAAAGTGGAAATGGTAATAAGAGCATGAGGAAAAATTTAATGCATTTTTCTTTATTTGTCAGTTTTATAATTGTCCTTAGGATTCGGAAATTTTTTTACGACTAATTTCATAATAGAATGTATGATACCTTAAATTATTATTTAGATGTGAGTAGGCTTCTTTGAACCCTTAGATATACATATATATATATATATATATATTGGCTTTTTTAAAATATGATTTCAATTTTCAGTTTTTCTTAACTTCTAAAAATATGTAAATGACTTTCAAACTATTGCTAAAATTTTAAAATCGTCTTAAAATAATCATAAATAACGCTTTTGTGTTATAGTGACAATTCGGTATATATGTATTTTCAAAAGGATATTAGGAGCTCAAGTAACGTGTTGGGAGTTGAAAGAGGGTTTATATGAGTCTAACCAATTAATTAGAAACGTATTTATAGTTTGCTACGATTGTTTTGCAACTTAAGTAAATTTAGTATCTAAATTTTTGTTTTTTTTTTTTCAATAATGTGGTTTTGTATTTTCAGTTTTTGTTAGACATTTAATTTATACTAAATTGCAACCAAATAAAAAATTACAAGTATTAATACCGTGCAAAAACAAAATAGGTATTCATTTATTAAAAATAGAAAATATTGATACTCATAATGGATTTATCCCTTTGTTTTCCTTATGAACTTTATGTTAAAAGAGAATAATGGCTAAATGACACATACCATGTAAAAGCTTTTGAAACCATATAGATAGGGATGCAACCGGATGGGTTTTTATAGGTACCTGACCTATCCAACCCAATAAGTACTTTATAGGATAATATCCTATACGGCTTGGGACGGGTCTTGGGACAACATATAAAACCCTATAGAATTTTGGATCGGGTTATGGGATGCATAAAAAACCCATTGGGGACCCAAACCCATTAAGAAAATATATGAAATATATTTCGATCAATAAAATTAAAAAATAAAATATTTTAAGATTATGTATTTTATTTATTACTTTAATTTAATGAATGAAATATCCATTATTAAATTTTTAGTTCAATTTTATAAAAGGGTATATGCATTTTTAAAATTATAAAGATTCATTCTTAATAATATTTCATTTTAATTAGTCATGATAACTATTGAAATGTTAAGCTAATGGAAAATAAATTTAGAAGGATTTATTTTATACTCGAATATTAATGGAAATAATATTTTCCATGAGTAGATAAGAAGAAAATTATGGGTATGTATGCTATGAGAAAAATATTTTTTTGGATAACTTTAAACATAAAATAATTAAATTTGAAATTATAAGTCTATCGAGCTCGGGTGAGAGGTGGGCAAAAAAACCAACGGAATTGAACCAATCCGTAACCAAATAAAACCAAACAAAACCGAAAAACATGGGTTTTTTTTTTAACAATTTAGTTTAACAATTTTTCAATCCAAACCAATCCGTAAAACCGAACCAAACCATTTTAGCAAACTATAATAATGTTTTACTTATAAGTTATAACTATAGATTTTTTTATGATGATTGATTTAATATGAAATGACCTAACTTTAATTTATATTTAATTTCCATGTATATGTTTTATTTGTCTTAATTATTGAACTTTATGAGCATATTAATTGATGAGAGTCATATGCGGTAATATTAATATTGGAGTAGATGAGTTGGTAATAGGCTAAATGTGTTTAAGTTAGTATATCTTGAATATTATATATGTGTTATTTTGTATGGGTAATGAAATTAATGTTATTGTTTTATATATATTAATGTGTGTATAGTATAATTAATATTTGTATCTTTTATGCATTAATATGTTGTGTTATGTTTAAATTATAAAATCAATTTTTGAATTGTCTAAAGAATTGTTGACAGAAATTTTACAAAGTTAAGCCTATTTTTTCAAGCTTAAATTCAACCGAAATGAGCTCCAAATTAAGCCAAATTCAACCTAATGTCTTATATGCGTCAAAAGTCAAACTTAAGATAATTTTGAGTCATAAATTTGATCAAATTACCTCTTTTGGCAGCCCTCCATTTTCATATGAATTTCCCTCTTCTTTCTTTCCTTTCTCTTTTCCTTTTCTTCAAAGTACAAGCCCTAAACCAAAGACTAATACCAAGCTCATGGAGTCAAAAATCTCTCCAAGCTAAGGCTTATTCATGTAAGTTAATGCAAGTATCAACTTTTGTTTTATTTCTTTTCTTGTAATTTAGATGTAAAATCTATGGTAGAATAAGTTTAATGTCTTTTGAGTTGAGTGTTTTTATGCATGGATATATGTTAAGTTGTCTTTTATGGATATGTGAACTTGTTTATGTGATGGAAATTATGAGAAGTGAAGTTGCTTTGAGTAGCTGAAGTTGAGATGAAGAGTAGGATAGAATTTGATGTGAAGGAAGTGGTTTAATGTGTTGTTTTAATGTTCAAAGTTGCTAGGATTGATTAGAGTGGATAGAAGATAGTATATGAAGCTAAATATGAGCTTGAAGAAGGATTAAAAGTGTTATAAGTTATAAATTTGCAAAGTGCAAAACAGGGAAATAAATTCTTTTCGAATAGGTTTGTTTTTGAACATATGCCGGCATCTGGTACTTCAAAGCTCCCGGCGTAGAAGCGGTGTTATATGTGATCAAAATCGATTTTTTTAAGTCCACTTTGAATGTCGCCGGCTTTTGCAAAAAAAATTTGTCAGCATTTATTTTTCAAAGAGTACGTCGGCCATTAGGGCTTTAATGCCGCCGGCGTATGGGCGGTGTTGGATATGAATAGAATCAAAATATTTAACGTCGGGATAAATGCCGCCAGCGTATAATTTCCACGCTGCCGGTATTCAATCAAATTTTGCCTGTGTAAAAAGGCCGCATATCCCTTGAGTTTTTCAAATTTAATCTTCTTCAATTGTCATTCTTTACTTCATATATGATCTTCTAATGTATATATAAGCTAAATAAACATGTTTTATGTATGAATTAGATGTTAAAACTATAGACTAAGCTTATTGAATCTCCTTGTATAGTTAACCTAGGATTGTGATATATATGTGTGTGAATTCTATATTCAATTATTGATTGTTTTGATATTCTTATTTCAGTTAAAGGTTCCTCGGTTATTTCCCATCCGAGTGAATATAGTAATATACTATCGGGTTTAGGTACGCAATAGCTTATTTGTTGTGTGCTCGGACTAAGCATTCTTGAATTAATTTAATTTAATTCAACTTAATGTTTTGATGAACTAAATGTCTATTAAGTTGTTTAATCTGGTCCGATGAGCAGCAAACCTATCATGATGGAACGACATGTTAGTTAGGCGCTTAACCTAAGTCATGATATAATGACTTTACCATGATGCAATAGCGATTCATTTTGGTTAAGTGGGTAGCCGATGGGGGGAATAGTATTCGAGTAACGTTTGCTTAAACTGAGGGGAAAATACCATGGTTTAGTTCAAAGTTTATGGGAACTTGTGAACTAGACTCATGTTGTGGATTGAGTTTAAGTAGAGTCGGGCAACGACTTTTGAACCCTAAATAAAGCTATTTCTTTATGGAATAGATATAGGACATATAAGTATTCGGACTGCTTATATCGATCTCCTGAGCAGTTGCTATTACTCAGGACCCCTAAATTCCAGAGTGTGATCCTGGGGTTTGAATACCCTCCTGTTGTTTTGTAAAAGAAAACTAAATAAGATAATGACTTGGTTCATTGATATATTCCATTTGATTTAAGTTTGCTTGATAAATTGTTCTTGTATTTCGTTATTGCGTACTAGGCCTTTGGCTCACTTTTGCTACTTTGCAGGTAATGGAGATGAGTTATTGATGATCTGGATTACAGGTCAGACGTTGAGAGATTGATGGATGAGTGGGACGAATAGGACTTAAATGCCCCTGGATTTTGGAGAAGCTTTTGTTTAAAAGCAAAATTCTTTGTATAGAAGGTTTGATAGATAAGCCTAAGATGTATAGATCTTAAAATCTCTTAGGGTTACCTTTTGTACTAAGAAAACTTGTAATTTTTTTGTAGTGTCTTGAATTGACACTAAACTTTGTATATATAATGTGTATATATGTATAGATTACTTTTACTAGAAATTTTGTTTTGTTAAAGGTCGTTTATAAAGTTTTAGTAGATTTGATCAAACAATTATCATAAACTGTTAGTTTTAGGACAACCTTACATATAATGTGAAAATGTTATGTGTGGTTAGGGACTCGGTACTCTAAATCTCGGGATTTAGTGGGTCGGGTACAAAATACCATATAAGCTCATATGATTTCATTTTATATGTATTATTTGATGAATATTGATTAAAATCAACTTGTTCATTTTAAAATTTATTTTTTAACTCATGATATATATTTTTTTGTTGATGATAAACTATTTTTTAATAGTTTTTAATTTTATAAATTATGAAATTTATTTATTTATTTATAAACTCTTATCATGTATTAATTGTTTAATGTATTTTGTCAGCAGATCATTTTATTCATTGATGAATTTTGTTGATAGATAATTTTTATTTGGCTAAATTTATTAGTAGATGATTGACTTGATGATTCCATTAAAAATTATAAATTATAACTTACTATATATTGGTTAGTGAATATAATTTATCGGTGGATAACTGATTTTATAGAAAACTATAGGTTAAAAGTATGATGAATTCATAAAGTATTTTATCGTGATTTATAATATAAACTTTGTAAAGTGATATAATATTTAAGTATCTACACAAATGTAAAAAAAAAAAAATAGAACAAAGAAAATTTTTAGTTAGAATTTTGATTTAATCTGTAATCCAAACCGAACTAAAACTGTTATTTAATGGTTTAAAAAATTTCTAATCCTAATCAAACCGTTAATAATTTAGTTTGGGATGAAAAAAAACAAACCATAAATTATGATTTGGTTTGGTTTTACGAAAAACCAAACTGAACCAAACCGATTTGTGCCTATCGTTAGCTCAGGTGCCCTACAGGGTCTATCGAGCGGATTTTAGGCTTATGGACAAAAATCCTATAGGGTTTGAGACTGGTGTTTGGAAAGCTAAAGGGCATCAGGTTCAGATTCAGTTTTTGTAAAACCCATCCCGATTGCATCCCTACATATAGACCTTTAGCTTTTTAAAAACTTAATATTTATTCTCTTGAAATAGGTTTGATTAACCATTTATTCTTCCTACAATATGTAAAAAGAATATAACAAATTTATTTTGGGTAAATTACAATAGAATATCACAACGTTTAGATGTAAGTTTATTTGAGGTTATAATATTTCGAGTGGTTACTTTGAAATCACAACGCGTTTAAAAAAGTGAATCAATAAATGATACTATTGACACATATCAACACGAAAAAAATTTAATTAAAAATCAGAATTTTCGCCATGTTATAAAGCGTGTCAATATGACTTATCTTAAATCGTTGTGACCTTTCGATACAAATTACCAAATTTATTTTAGTCATAAAGACAGGGAATCAAATACCATATTAAATTTGGGAGCTTCTGCGGTCCCGTCGACAGGACCGTACAGTAAATATAATAATTAGAATATTAATTATTTTAGTAGTTTGATTACGGTTAGATATAATGTGAGCCATTGGATGATGACGAGACCAATCTCATTAAAATTAATTATAAAATTGCCTGTTAAATTTATATTAACGCTGTTGATTTGATATTATTCTTTTTTTCCTAATGCTGCATATGATTAGGAAAAACCCAACCAACCCCTATGGTTGTGGTGAAAAAAAAAAATGCGGGATATAGAAGTTACCCTTTTTAACCTGTATCTTTTTTATGAGCTCGTGAAATTACACAAAAAATTTATGAAAATTATTTTGGCATGAACCATTAGACAACAACCCAACTACTCTATCTAATTGCAATGGGAGGACAAGCACAAAAGCCGACAAATATTCGACAGGACAGATACATAAACTGTTGTCTTTTGAACTACCAACTGTCATCAAAGCAAGGAAATATCGCATGCGATGACAATTTACATACCACGATAATTTATAAACAGCCAATAGCAACACGTATGAAATAAAATTTGGACTGGGGTCCCTCCTTATCTACAACAACAATAATGTTATCTTATTTTCAACAAGTATATACTATTAGACACATGTAAAAGTTTCAATATTCAAATTCAAAAATCAAAACCCTAACTTTTCTAACGAAGGTTTGTGGTTGTTGTTTGGGTTACAGCTAGGATCCTACTCTTTACGATCTGTTGCTTCATTGGATTAATGATTATCTCTTTTTCACCAAACATTTTGTAAAAGTAGGGCCATATCTATGGAAGATAACGTTAGATAAAGTTAATTAATGAGCATAATAAATTAAACACCCGTTAATTATTGTCCTTATGGAAGTGAACAAAAGATGCAAAGTTAAGATAAGGGTTTTCACAGCGATGATTAAGTCCCGTCCTAATTGTTTAGGAAGTAAACTCATTTTCAAGCATTGTTCCCATATAACTTCTCGAGCAAGTTATAAAATGAACTTAATGACATATTTGATTGGTTTGATTTGCTATATTAAACATCGTCATGGATACCGAACCGAACCGAACCGAATCGGATCGGAACCGAAATCGCCAATTCCGTGTCTTGAAAATAAGGAATTGATACCGGAATCGTCTCCTATGGTTCCTGTACTTTTCTATGGAACCGGTGGTTCCCTGTTTCGGTTTTAGAATCACGGAATCATCTTTTTCTTAAGTAAAAAAAAATTATATCTTAATAAAATAAATTTTAAACTCAAAATAATTAATTATTGGATCTAAAAGTATTAATTATTTAGCCAAAATTTCTAAATTTTTTTTAAAATGTGCATTTATTTACATATAAACACAACTAGTATCAATTATAATTAGTAATATGAGATCACGAAATACTGTAAACGATAACAAGAAAATTGTAATACAAAAAAATAGTCTCATGTTATTAAGAATGAATTTTGCCTTTAGAAGAAGTTTATATAAATTAAATTATTATAATTTTAAGTTATGTTTATTTGTATTATTGATAATAAAAATTAAATATTATAAATAGATAATAAATTTTACTATTCACATGAAATAGTGCAAACATTAATAATTATATATTTAATATATTTTTTAATTATTTTACATAATTCTTTTCTTTTTTTTTAATGGAACAGGTTGGAACCGCCGGTTCCACCAGGTTCTAGGTCTAGAACCGTCTAGGAACCAAAAAACCAACAATTCCTTAGCCGGTTCTAAAACCGTCTCACTGGTTCAATTCTAGTTCTAGAACCGCTGGTGATGGTTCTGGTAGAAACCGAATCGTGCCTATGTCTACGCTACATAGAATTAGATACAATTCCTAGACCACATAATCAACATATAACCTATTATTTTATTTGATTAGACTTAGAAAAAAATGGTATAGTTAATAAATTAACTATATAATAAAACTACTTTCCAATATATTTCTCTTAAAGACCTAAGCCTTAAATCCCTATTTAGCTTCTAAAACAACACTTGACAACTCAACCCCGATTGATCCACCAAACCTACATCACATAACTCGAATGTAGGTTTGGTTGTACGAGAGGACCCAGGTTGTGTTTGGGTTGTGCAAACCAATATTGTGTTGGATCTCATGACTTAGGTCTACACAAAAGAGTCTATGCTTGACTCAAATTCACACTAACTTATGTTAACCCATGTATGATGATTATTATTTTCTCAACAACTTAAAATCCTAATTTGGATTCTTTCCTATAATCACTTTAAAGGCTAATATACCTAATAATTTATAGTATAGGAATTGGGTCTAAATATGTTCTCACTCTCATCAACTATTAGTATCATAATTCTTTCACTACAAATCCAATTTTCTATGGTTTTGATTTGATTGAAAATTGTAGAAGTCAATTAATATTGATTTATCGGCATTTATCTTCAAATAAGTAGATTTTTGCGTACTTTTTGTTTTTCATTTTCTTATTCATTTTTTTTACCTTTCATGCGAGATCATGTTATTCCTTTATGGGATTTGTTTTATTCACTAGGAAAGTGTATTTTGTTCATTTAAGGGACATCATGTCCCTTATGAGGAACATTTTGACACTTGTAGAGATATGATCATCTAATTGAATGGATTTTTATAAGACCGATTTTTTGTTGGTTATGTCTTCTAGTGATTCAAATGGTTCTCAACTGTCTACATGAAGTTTTCTTCATAAAAGTTTTCTTGTGGAATGTTGTACCCTAGATGGTGGGAGTCTGGTAGCTAAAATGTATTTTTGTTCAAGAATAAAATCTTATTGGAATTATGCATGCACATATTGGCATTCGATGTATTAGGATCTAGAAATATTTTGTGATGAGCATATATTGTGTTTCTTGTGGAATGTTGTACCCTAGATGGTGGGAGTCTGGTAGGTAAAATGTATTTTTGTTCAAGAATAAAATCTTATTGGAATTATACATGCACATATTGTGTTTCTTGGCTTGTGCTTCTTAGAAACTATTTGGCATTCGATGTATTAGGATCTAGAAATATTTTGTGATGAGCATACGAAAACATTTTCAATTGTTTTATTAGTCAAATATAGAATTGTGAGAGTTGGCATTTCTTTTAGTAGGGAAAAATCGAACTATGGTGTCAAACAAGTGGGTGTAACTATTGAGTTTTATAGTGGTAAACTCAATGGGCAAGGTATGGAATGTATCATCAAATATTCAATATGATTCTACAATATCTATTTTTGGGATTTTCCTTGTGGGGTGCTGGAAAAGAATTGAAATGAAATAATATCGATTTATGCAAAAGAATTATTGATGTATATTTACTCTGTTAAATGAAAATCATCTTTCCTCATTAGGAAAAATAAAAAGTATCTTCGTAACAGTAAGATCGATAAGTTATAAGTTTTCTTATCAGGTGAGTTATCGGATTATAATGCCGAATTATTACTACTAACATAAATTCTATGTGATTACCTTCTCCCAGATGTAGATATGATTAGGGATAAGAAGCCAAATTTGTCATCAAGCACTTCAGGAGGAAAAAGGAAGTTAAAAAATAAAATGTTAGACAAAAATATTTGTCCACTGTGTACATTGAGGTAAGGGACAAATATTGCCAAGTCTTTCTTCTAATTAGGTTAGGCAAGGCACATGTGGAGCAAGTCAATGGTAGCCATTTGAATTCGGTGAGTTTAAAAAAGGTTGTCTTGTCTGATGAATTATCTCGTGTCAATTAAAATCTAGATCAAACAAGAAAAATATACATGATGAAAGTCTATCTGTTTTTCTTTTATCGTCCATTAACTCTTATTGTCTTATTAAGCACAGTATTAATGTATTTTAATATATATTGGTCATACTCCATGGGAAGAACAAAATTGATTTAACTTTGCTCTAAATAGACGCTTTGTGCTGCCTGCATCTAAAAATGTGATTATATACAATGTTAGTTTAATTTATTTTTAGAATATTCTCATCGTATTAATGATAATCGTTAATTATAATCAAGTATCAATGATAATCATGTACAATCTCCATAAACAAAGTTCCAATAAATTTAGTTAATTTTTTAGGGATAAAATATAATTGTTACTCTCCCCTTGCAAATTATCGTGTTTGGTCTATCAAATTGCTGTTCTATATAATGCTATTGTTGCTTATAAGGAGTGTTTAATTTCTTTAACATTAAAGAAATTTGATACATCTTATCTTTCTAGGTATATTTCTTTACTAGACCTCGACCCATCAATTTCGCAATCGCCAAGCCTCCTATACTCAACCACTATATACTAGAGTCAATCCCACCATGCTGCCAAACTTATAGTTAGGAAAACTTGAGCACCTTGGATGGCATTGAACCATCTTAATGGGTTTATGTTAAAACATGTAAACTTAAACCTTCTTAACAAATCTACACCACGGATCTAGATTTACCTGAACCGAAGTTGTGTTTAGGTCAAGGCAATGAAATTTAAGTTGCACTTAGGTTAGCTTAGATTTGCAAATAAATTGAGTCGAGAAGGTACAATGTTGAGTTCGAGTTCGATCTTGACTTGAAATTTCAAAGTTTGAGTTCAACTCAAACTCAACCAATTTCAAAATTTTAAACTTGAGCCCGACTTGGTATAACATTAGATAAACTCAAGTTCGAATAGATTAATTAAAAAGTAATTTTAGTTCTAAATAAAATAATATCAAAACTTAATTTGAATTTGATTAATATTTACATTCGACTTGAGCTCAATAAAACGTTATTAGGTTTGTAAGCTAATTGAGCTCAATATATGAAGCTTGATCTTGGCTTGATAAATTATTCGAGTAGCTCAAGTTTGAGCTCGACTCATTTTTTCCCAAATTGAACTCAAATAAATATCAAGTCAAGCTCAAATAGTTTGTGAATTAGCTTGATTCATTTGCACCCCTAGGCTAAGCTAATGCACCAAGGGTGTACCTAGATTGTGCGAACATAGTACATGTACCGATTAATGAACCCTTGTGAACCGTCATTGACAATAGGTGATAAACAACATTATTGGTGATTTAGGTGTAAGCGATTGAGTGGTTTATTCGTAAGCCATGGAGGTAAGCATGAATCGATTGGTTTTGTTTATATTAAAAATTGAACCAAACCAATATTTATGGTTTGATTTTTTTTCATCCCAAATCAAGTTAATTAAATAACAATTTATTTCATATTAGAAATTTTCAAACTATTGAATAATGGTTTGGTTGGGTTTGAATGACAAATTAAATTATAATTCTAACTAAAAAAAATCTATTTTAATATTTAAATTACTCTACAAAATTTAAATTACAAATTACAATGAAGTGCTTCTTAAATCCATCAATACATAATTCTCAATGAAATCATTCAATCACCAATCAATCATCCATCAACAAAGTAAATACACTAACTGATCATAATAAGTTGTAAGTCATAATTTATAATCTTTTACAAAACTGTCAATTCAATCATCTACCAACAAGTATGGTAAAAAAAAAAAAAAAGGATCATCTACTAACAAAAGCCATCCATGAATAAAAATGTTCATTTAACAAAATACATTAAATAATCAATAACTTATAACTAAATAAACACTCCCTAGTCAAAACGATCAAAGTAAAAAAAAAAAACAATTAAGTCAACCTAAAATAACATTTAAAAAAAAGAACAAGTTAATATTAATCAATATTCATCAAATAATAAATATTATAATAAAACCATACAAGAATATACAACATTTGATTAATCATCATAAGAAAACTTATAATATCCGGTAAAATATTATTATATTTTTCTAAAATAGTTTGATATACTTTTACGAATTAGTTTAGCTTATCTGTTCAAACTAATCATATATTAATGAATTAGTTCAAATTAAGAATTTTTCAAACCAAAATATATGAAAAAAAGAAACAATATTTTCCATTTTGTTTGATTTAGTTTACGAATTTGTTTAATTTGGTTGGTTTTTTCCTAACCTTTATATTGAGCCATACTATTATGATTTAGTCGTATACAAGTGAGTTGGGTAGCTGGTAGTGGTCTTATAAGGTGGAGGCTTGGTATTAGGTCTAGTAAAGTTTTGCCCTTATGATTTTAAAAAAGATAAGAAAATTTAGGTCTTTTTAGACTTATCAATTAATTATTGAGATCAATGATCTTGTAGTCTAATGATATCTCCCATAGTCTCTTAAATGAGAGATATTAGGTTCAATTCTCTCCTTCCTCGTTATGATGACTAAAAAATTAATCATTGAGAATTTCGTTTTAATGATTATTCTTGATCAAATAATATGCTAGTAACATTCTATTGGGCAAATATAAAATTTGATATTTAAACTTTATATAAAAATTCAATTTGATAACTAAATTTTGAAGTAGTCAATTTAATATACAATCAAACTTTTTGCAACTGCTTTTAAAATCTTCTTAATATTATTTACTTTGTTTGTTAACTTAAAAAAGACAACATATTATTAAATTTTTACTATTCCTCCTTGCACCATTTAATAATGATCAGTTACTTCTTCCCCAATAGAAAACAAAATATATAGTGTTAGCAAGGAAGTAAAGTTGTCACAAAAAAATTGATTGTGTATTAAATTGACTAATTCATTATTTAGTTACCAAATTCAATTTTTGTGCAAAAAGTAAGATACCAAATTTCATATTTTTCCTATTCTATTTTGTAAATACTTGTTAAAACTACATTCTATACAATGATTGAAGTTTACATCGTACATTATATTGCTTATCCATCTTCAACTTTACTCAAGACAAACATGAAACATATTCCCTTTAATACCACCTGGAACAAACTTTGATATGTCTTTACGTGCAAATGCATTATGCTTCTTATAATTATTATTATTATTATTATTTTACTTGCATGGCATTTAACCAAAGATACAAGTTTAAATAAAAGAAAATTATCTTAAGGGCAAAAATAATCTCGGATCAAACCAAACAAGATAATATGTCAGACCAACGATCTCAATTGACGGGATCGATGTTCAACAAGAGGACAAATGAAAAGCAGAATTGAGGTGATACAAAGGTTTCTGTCCCAAAGTTGATGTCCTAAAAAGTTGTGATTCTTTCGTACCTTCTTTGGTATGTTATGTTTAGCAATTTAGCCCATTCGACGATGAACAATTGTTTAGAGAACCCATAGTCTTCCCCGTCCGTCAACACTTCCCCTTGTAATTTTTTGAGATAACATTTTTACAAGCAAATCAATTACAATTCAATGTCAAGAATTTTAAGTGGTTTTATTTTTGAAAATTAATTATATTGCTAAGTATCATCGGCAATTAAACTTTTACTTGGTAAATTTATTGCTATATTATCTATGACCGTTTTCTTTGAACAATAATTATTGGCCCAACGAAAAATTCTTAGCTCAAGTCATTTTTTTTTAACGGCGATTTGTGTATAAGTGAAGTATTCCAGATAGTATATTTTATTCTCAGTTTAGCGCATTTTTGTTCCAGCTACAAAATATTTTAAGTCTAATATATTTATCCTAGGTCACTGTATTTGTTTTAGGTGAAAAAATGTACTAGGTAGTGCATTTTGTCCTATGTGCAACTTGACCCAAGAGCAACCCAACTCAACCAATATCAAAGTTCTACTTGAACTCTATGAAAGTTACAAATTAAATTAGTTAGTTGTGATAAATACAATAATATTCAAACCTGGCTTAATAAACCATTCATATTGTTGGGATTTGACAACAATAACATGATCCATATTGTTAGTTTGAATGAATTATTATTACTCTCAATACAAAGAAAAAATGAACAAAAGAAAAAAAAAATCCTAAAATTTAAGGGTTTGCTTGAATTGTTGAATTTCGATCTATATTGTATCTATATCTATAACTTATCTGTATCATATATGTATCGTATCTTTGATTAGTTTATAAGTAAAATTGTCAATTATTCATCAGTATCTGTTTTTTAATAAATATTCGTCTGAAAAAAATCAAAAATATGATGCCACAAACAAACCCTTTAACAATAAAAATTAGGAAAACCTGTAAAATAAATGGTGATGATGACGACGACGAGCATGAAAGACTCGGATTTTGTGTAATATAGATGTTTAATTTTTGGAATTACCAATGATTTCTCATCATCATCCTGCTCATGCTACCAAGCCTTAGATGCCAAGCTTTTGAGAGTTGCACTATATTTTACTCCTCAATTAAGTTTCCCATGTCAGGTATGGTGATGCGGTCTTTTTTCGTCGACGTGTAATCTAAAATTAAAACCTATCCCCATTATCTAGGCCGTGGCCCTGCATGCTTCGTCCATTTTCCAGCCATGGCACGCTTGAATTGTACTCGGATCATATGAGCTTGACATAAAACCTATCAATAGGGCCCTCGGACTTTGTCTAAAACACGAACCAGAACCTAAAAGTTGTGTAGATCAGCCCACAAACTTAACAATTGGGTCAGACTAGTGCAAAATATCCCAAACACTCTCAAACCCATTAGGGTAGCCGAGGGACCTTAACCTTTACTGCAGAGTTATGCCAACAAATTTTATACTTATTTTCTTTATAACATAACATAGCATAATACACCATAATTCGGGATGAATATTTACTTTACCATGTTTGTTGCCACATTATTGTCTCAATGAATAACAATATTTCACGTGTTATTCAATGTCACGTATACAAAAAATGTAAAATAATTAAAATCAAATTAATAACACGTGACATGTTATTATTTGTCGAAATAACAATGTGATAGAAAATTTGGTATAGCATACTTTCATTCCATAGTTACATGCATGCCTACCAGGAAGTTTTCACAATAAAATTACTTTAGGATAATGGGTATTTATCTTCTCTATTTACCTTTCTCAGTTTTCATTGATGTGTCCAATTACGGTATTATCTGTTAGGGTGTAAGTGTGAAAATCCCACATGAGAAATATGGATCTTATATAAAGAGTTTATAAGAATGGAAGGCTCATTAACACATTGTCTTAAGGTTTTGTATTATAAATGGTGTCAAAAGCCTATTTATGTAATCATTCACAAAGCCCATTAGATTTTCCCCATTAAAGACATATTCCAGATCTTAACAATTGGTATCAGAGCCTAGTTTGGCCAGAAAACTCCCATGGTTAGCCAATCATGTAAAAAGAAAAGCTTTGTGGTTTGTGGAGACTCGCGCTTAATGTAAGGTTTCGGGTTATAGATGGTGTCAAAAGCCCATTTGTGTAATCGTTCACAAAGCTCATTGGATTTCTCTCCATTGAAAGTATACTCCAGATCCTAACAATTGCTATCAAAGCCTAGTTTGGTTGGAAAACTTCTATGGTTGGCCGGAAAACTCCCATATGAAAGGAAGAGCTTTGTGGTTTGTGGAGATTCACACTTGAGATAACTTTTTGGATTATAGATAGTATCAAAAGTCCATTTATATAATCCTTCATAAAGCTATTAGATTTCTTCCCATTGAAGACATACTCCAGATCGTAACATTATCACATGTAATTAATGGCTAAGAATATAAATAAGAAGAAAGGTCTAAGGTATTTCAAAATTATAAGTGATTTCAATTATTTACATATAAATCGAGGACAAAAAAAAAAAAAAAAAAGAAAGAAACTCCAAAATTAATACTTCTATAAGCAACCCCACAAAAACATCATATGTATTTTCATTCAACTCAACTCATGATTTTTTTTTTTTTAATAAACAAGCATTTGTGTTTCACCGGTATGTGTTAATTGCGAGACTGGGGATATCTGTCGACATATAATTGGTTCATATTAATTACTCTTGATAAAATATTTTTTCTAACATTAACACATAATAAAATAAATTTAGAATAAGTCTATGTTTTATAATTTTCACTGGAATATTTTAGGCTGAGCTATTATTCATCCGTCTTAGCTTGAAATCCCAACAGGTGGGTTATATGAGTAAGAACATGGAGATATGTATTATTACGATAATTATTATTGAGAGTCAATTACGTCTTATTGTAAATACTTCTTGGAGTCCTTTTCTAAATTGGTAATACATATGGAAAATATATTCCAAATAAGGGCTTATTGTAAATACTTCTTGAAGTCCTTTTCTAAATGTTTAATGGTACAAAAATCTTAAGAAAAACGTACAATGGGATTACCTATTCGCTCCTAATACTCCATGTAGCATATTAAAGTAAACTACTTCTTTATTAATATAAGATTTGGACCGCTAAATTTGTCTATAAACACATTATTAGTTCACTTTTAAGATATTTAATTTTAATCTTATTTTCATTACGAACAAGAAAAATTATGTTTCTAATGAAAAATAAAAAGACAATTTATGATATACTTACTTCATTGAAAGGTCTATGAATTCAATAAATCATTAACCACAATCGAGTAATAATATTAATCATGTATAATGTTAACAAACACCTAGTAACATTTATAGTATGTGTTTGATTAATTTTATTGAGATGAAATGAAATGATGACTCTCTTTTACAAGATTATTACTTTGTTTGGTCCATAAAGTGATCGATTCAAAAGAATACTAATATTGCTTGCTTATAAATAAATAAATTAATTTATTTTTTAATCAAAAGAATAACTTTTCTTTTTAATTTTTTTTCTTGTATATTTTTACACTTAAGAGATTGTAGACTATCCATCCAATAGATCCCCTTACTCAACTCCTAGAATCTAAACCCAATCTGACCCTAACCCACTTCAAAGCAACAAGCTTAAGTTGCACTTGTGTTGAGAGCCAATGCACCTAGGCTGTATGAACATGACAGACGAAACATTCTAACCTACATGAACTTACATCATTAATAGGTGGTTCACAATTGGTGATTCACATTCAAGTGGATTGTCAAGGAGTTATATCATAGTGGTTTAGTCATATATAGCTGGGTGAAAATAGTAGGTATGTAAACATTTCTCGGGTCAAGTCTGAACTGGGACATAGGAAGAATTGGCCATTGTGTGTCTTTACTTAGACCGCCATGTGGACCTGTCGGGTTGGCTGGTCCAATCTGGATCTACCTCAAGAACTTCAAAGAATCGACGAGTTAAAAGGATCTCCTCGGTTTAAAAAAAAAAAAAAAAAGGCAAATTTGGGTTTTTTTTTTAAGTGATTGGTTCAGTAAAACCCCATACCATGAAGCCGCGGAATCCGACCCACCTCACCATGAAGGCGGGGCGGTTTCAAGTCCCCCTTAGAGAATTTGGCACCGGCAGGTTGGATCTCGAGTCGAATCAAACCGCATAAAAAAAATGTTTAGAAGGTATGAATTAGGGTTTGGTAAAGCTTGTAAGCTAGGATTCAAATGGGTAAAGAGAATTGGGTCCCTCTAGATTTATTAACAACTATTATTCATACCATTTTCACTATTTATCTCACTCAAATAAAATAACAGTCGTTACTAACCTAATCTACTTTCTAAGAACTCGTAATTGTAAACCTACATTCCAATGCACTGATTGACATTTACATCTTCAACTATTGCTTGTCAGTCTACAACTTTACCCAAAAGACAAACACGAAATGTATTCCTTTTAACACCAGGAACATACTGTGATATGTCTTTACTTGCAAAAGCATCATGCTTTTCTTGTGGTTATTTCCTTGACTGCCATTGCATTATACCACAGATACAAATAAAAAACATTATCTTAAAGGCAATAATAATCTCGAAATCAAACCAAACAAAATAATATGTCAGAACAACTTATATCAATTGACGTGATAGATGTTCAACAAGAGGACAACTGAAAAGAATAATTGAGGTGATACAAAGGTTGTTGTCCTCCTTTACCAACAAGGTGATGTAAGTTGATGTCCTAAAAACATGTGAATTTGTCATACCTTTTTTGGCATGTTATGGTTAGCAATTTAGCCCATTCAACGATCAGCCAATTTTTAGGAAAAATTTGAGAGAATATATATATATATATATTTTTTTTTTTGGGCTATCGAGAGAATGTTTTACCATGTAAATCTATTACATTTCAATGATAAACAAAGCAGTATCCAAATCATTTGATGAATTTTCGACTTTCTTTATATTTTATAAATAAAGTTTTCATACCCCAAATCAAATATTACTGTATATTATACATAATTGAATTTTTACTCGGTGAATTTACTGTTTTATCTATAATTCTACTCTTTGGCCAATGATTATTTGTAACTTCATCAATTTAAATTTTACTGATAATGAACTTCCACTTCAACTCCATCGAACTCATGATTTAGTTAAACCAAATCAACGACATTGATTTTATTGTTAATTTTAATCAAATAATTACTACTCTCAATATACAAAAAATGGTCCTAATAGCAAATAAACTCGATATTTTAACAATAAATATTTGAAAATCTCGTAAAATAGATGATGACCATGGGAGACATGGATTTCCCATATTATACCATTAATCAATGGTTGTTTAAAATTTTCAATTACACCCAATTTCTGGTAATTTACCTCCTTATGTTACCAAGCCCTAGATGTCAACCTTTTGAGAGTTGCACTACCTTTTGCCCCTCAATCAATTTTTCTGTGTTTTTGGATGTGTAGACAATGCCATGTCCTACAGTTCAATTTATATTAATCTCTGTGAATCAAATTTCAATCATTTAATATTTATCACTTTTGTCAGCTATAGTAATGCAGTCTGTGGGCCATAATATTAAAAACAGCCCATCCTTACCGTCTAGGCCCATTGAACCCTTATATTTGGGCCCTTAAAAACATTCATCCTGTTGGCCCAAAAAAGATAGACCTTCATCCGTTTTCTAAATTCACTTGGGTCATATGAGCTTTGACATGAACCTATCAATTGAGCCCTGCAACTTGTCCCAAACAAAAATCAGAATTCTCATGTGGCACTTTTTTCTCCTTCTTTTTTTATTTTTTATTTATCTTTTATCTTCATAAAAAAATTCTATGGTCTCGTACCCCTTTTTAATGGACTGATCTGTGAAACTTTTGCCAAGATTGTTTTTCTGTGCTCACCCTTCAACCACTAAGCTTCAAAAGAGAATTACAATCTGTATATTCATTTTATCATCGGAAAAGAAAAAGGAAAAAAATCTTTATATTCATTTGACTCATGATTTGTATTCCGCAAAATATATGGCAATGCGAGTCAGGCATATATATATATATATATATGACTCATAATACATCAATAATAATTAATCAATTACACTAATATTATTAAATAAATTTAATTTAGTCATTTATTATCTTTGTGTGTTCCCATGAGAAAAAAAAAAAAATTTAATGGCAGTGATACCCTATGTATTTGGGCAAGTGATGGATATATATCAATGTTCTTTACGTAAATGATGATAATAGTATAATTTTTATAAAACTATTCATATATTATAATTTTATATGTCCATCTTTGTCAACATTGCCTGGTTCTGCACGGCTCTTGCATTTCTATACTCCTGAACTACCTTTAAAGGTTCCTTTATCAATCTCGCCAATTTAGCTCATTGGTCTTCTTCTCTACCAAATTCTGAAGGGAGTTTTAGTGATTGTTGAATTTCCTTTTGAGTGAAACTATATTCCATTTATTTTGACTTGATAGAACCGATTTGCACTCTTTGATATAAGGACCAACTTTTGGTCAATTTCTAATTATTTCCCTATCAAGTTAAAAATACCTAATGATATTTTTTAACGACTTATATTGAAATCCATCTAGGACCACACTGTTAAAATACGACTCTATTGCAATAAAAAATTTACAATATTGACAATGGAGTTTATGTGGAAGAGATTCAACATTCTTATTGTGGTAACTAATCCTTTTCTCTATTCGACAGGGGAAGAATTTTAGGATTCTACATTAAGATTGATTTTTTAAAGGATTGCGAAACGATGCGGCAATTAGGGCTTTTGGTGTGAAGTGTTCGAAATCCTAATTGTCGGTATCTATTATGTTCTTCATTTCTTGACGTTTTTTCTGGTTTGGGTAATGGAAAAACTAGAAAAATTAGATTTTCAAAAATTGGTAGATCATCATCATCTTGGAAACAACTTTTGCATGACTAGGATGGAATAGGGAGCAGACAAATAATTTCAAAATATTGAAGATTGGTCATCTGATCACATCAGGTTGGTTTATAACTACGACATCTTAAGGGTAAGTATCATTTGGGTGAACAGATATAAGATGGGTAAGATATGAAGCACTATCTATAACCCTATCCTGTAAGGTACAAATTATTGAATTTTATATATGAAATTTACCATGTAGCTTCTTGTACCCTGTATCATATAAAACCTATAGGGTATAAAGTACAATGTAGAACTTGTAATTTTTTTTTAATGAAACTCTATAATTTTTTTCTTTTCTTTTTAAAATATCAAGTTTATAGTCTTTGATGTGTTTTCATGTAATATGTAATACTATATTATTTTCATACATTCAAATAAACAATATATGGAAAGAAATTTAAAAAATAATTTGTTAATATCATAAGTTCTATAAAATATAGAATCTATTCATGCATGAAAGTTGAAACCTACAACAAATACTTGCGAAACCTATTTACGTGATATTAAACATAATTATAAACTTCCACTAAATTCCAAAATTAAAATCTTTGGAACTACTTCTATATATTAATTGGTGTTATAATATAAACAAAATCTCTATATAATTTGAGAGTTCAAGTACGTGCATATAACCATAGTTCTCCTAAAATAAAAATAACAAGTCATTCTAAATTAAAAAGGGTAAATTACACCAGAAGGTCATTAAAATTGGGAGTAAGTTCATTTTAAGTCACGACGTTTCATAAAGTTCAAAAGGAATCACAATGTTTGGAAAAATATTTTCTAAGATTTAATTAAGTATTTCTTCTATTGATACATGTCAATGGAGTCTTAAAAGAAAGGTTTCTTGAGTTTTAATTAAATATTTATCCTATTTTATATATGCCAATAGTAACCTTAATTGACTTACTTCTTTAAACTTTGTGATCTAAAATAAACTTATCCCCAATTGTTATGATATAAAATAAACTTACTAACTAAAAGTTGTGATCTCTTTTAAACTTTTCGAAACATTGTGAACTTCTAGTCTAATTTGCTCAAATTAAAATAGTGCAAATCCTTCTATAATAAAACCTTCTATAATGTAGTCCACAAATAATATACTCTTGAATATAAGTGGTTGCAAAATAAAATATGGAACATTATTATTCATTATATATCAATATTATTATGTAATATTTAACGGTATGGATAAATGATACCTCAAAACTTATACCTTCTACAGTATAATTTAGGTTTCAGGGTGGGTATAGGGTATGAAGACCTCATACCTATAACCTATTTTGTGAGAGTATGTTTTAAAAAATTTATACCTATATCCCATCCTATGGCCTTTAGTACCTACCAAGACCCTACTAGGTCGAGCAAGATTCGATGGATACCTTGTACAACAAGGTTATCCATTCACTCTTTCAATAAACTACCTTAAGTTCAAAACTATTAATTTACTTGCAACAAACATTTTGTAGTTAGTTATTATACCCAAGTGGGGTAGGTAATTGCAATAGAGGAAAAGTTCATTTAGCTATTCTTATAATTTTGTAAAATTTAAGTAGCTAATTTCAAAAATATGTAAAGTTCAACTTTAAAATTAACATTTTATAATTTAGGTAGTTAATTGTAAACCTGTCTATATAAGGATTATGTATGTAAATTAACTAATAATAATAACACAAGCATACATATTTATGTGAAGTGATTAATACATAATAGTACATAATACAAAAATAGTATATGACAAGATGAGGTTAGTGGGTCAATTGAACTTAACTATAAGTTGAATTAAAACTTTCCACTTTGTGTTGAAAACATTTTATTCTTCTATCAGAATTGAAAGTGTAAATAGTTAGATTATTATTGTTAAAGATCTTCATTCAAGTACACGATTATCCTAGTTGTGAATATAAGAAAGAAAAAACTCTAAATTATCAAAACTAACTAATTGTAAGCCATTTATGGTTGCTCTTAGGTTTAGAGAACCGAGAGTAAAAGAGTATCAGCAATGGAGGTCGGAGATTAATAATATGACCAATAGAGGCTATCATCTAAAGTAATGCAATGCATATACCAGATGTTAAAATACCATTATGTTAGTAGGTAGGTTGTGGAATGATTAACTATTGTAATAAGGCTTAGTAATCTAAAAAGAAGCATCGAATGGGTTGCATTGATGTAATGTAGCACTATATATACAATTATCTTAGAGTAGATAACTAGTGGCTACGATATGTAGTGAATTTGAAATAGTACAATTTCAAGGTTGCAAATCCTCTTCTAGTTAAGTGTTAAGGAGTTTGTGATATTCCATTTCTTAGGATGCCAAGATTATATAAGTGGTTTTGCCAAAACAAGATGATATATCTTTTATTACTATGTACATATAAATGTTAATGATATTGTTTACTAACCATGAACATGTGTTTTGGATAACCATCATTTGGGGCTCATGTTGCTAAACCTTTTTATGGAACCATAATTTCCAAGATCAAATATATATAGCACGACTTGATTGTCAATTTTGATCATTACTTTTACTATGAAAGTGGGGCATACTAAAGTATTTTGGGTACCTTAGTAATTAGATGAAAGTTATCTTGTTTAACATATTTATCCTTTATGTTTTAGTTTAAGTTGAAAGTTATTTGGTTGACTAGTTTAGATTGTTATTGGTAGATTGCCAGAAAGGTTGTGCTATGCATTGATGTAATTCCTTCAAGAGTAATTTGCACTTATAGATATGTGGACATTAACTGGTGTTCTATATCTTTGATTTGTATGGATAAATTAAGGTATGTACATGTGACAACATTGTCACATCCTAGTTGTAAGATGTGACAAATCTCTTAGAGAGGAAAAGAAAAAAAGGAAAGAGAGACACAAAGTGTAGTTATGACGATGATGAAAGGTCACAAATTTTACAATATCAAAAGCTTTGTTTTTCATCCAATAGTGAGATAAATGTAAAATCAACCAATTGAAAAGATTTAATAATGGAGATAGTGAGGTGCATAATATGCAATTATCTTAATATCATTTTGTTAATTAAGTATTATGGTTCAACTATAAGTCATCACACATATTGATGAAAAATAGATCACATGTTTATTAAATGAATATATATATATATATATATTATGTGTTTAACAAAGAGCAAAAAAGTAGCTTGGTTTCTTTCTTTCTTTCTTTTTTTTTTTCCTTGTTTTTCCTTTCTCCTCCTTATTATTATTTTTTTTTTGTGGTTTAATAATGAAAAGGGCTACATGCTTACAAAATGCCAAAGTCTTTTTGGTTTGAGATTGTGGAGACTAAGAGGCAAAAGTCAGACTATGAGTTTGACAAACTAAAATCGAGTTTAGAGATGTAAATATTTACTGGAAGTAAGAATTAAGAGTGATTGACTAATCTAATATGAAGGTTGGCATGCATGGAAAGTGAAATGAGTAAAGAGTGGAAGTGTTGATGGTTAGAAGATTAGGAGTTCATTTTACAAGGGTTAAATTTTCTTTTTCTTCCTTGCCATAAGAGTTGTCAAATTGGTCATGTGTTTGCTAACGTTCAAAAATCAAAATATGTCAATTTTTTATCATAATGCAAAAAACAATTTGGTTCGCCTAAAGTAATTTGATTAGTGTTGATTCCTTGAGATTGGACCACACCATGTAAATGTGCCTCATGAAAAAACTACATTTTAAAACTCAATTGTATTTGGTTTGTTTTATTTACAGACAAATCCACTTTAAATATCAAGTCAATGACCACATTTTATTTATAATCAAGAATCATACTTTTTTTGGTAGAAAATTTGGAATATTTTGTTTGTAATCACCAAAATAGTTATATTTTCTAGTTAAACCTGTTTATTTTTTCAACATAAAGGAGAATTGAATTTTAATTCAATGAGATTGTAACAAAGGTAAAAAAACTAATACAATGTTTAGTTGACATAGAAAATATGTCAATAACAAAATATCTATAATGTCCTTATCATAATTTTTCTTTCTATCATCTTAATACAAGATGGGGTACATCTTACTTCAAAAACAGATGATAATACCATTGAGTTTCAATACCATTACAAAATGTAAAACAAGTAATTATTGGAGTACGATATAAAATATCAATAATGCCCTTTATCGTTATTATAAGACGTATATATGACTAAGACATGAATTACTATTTATTATTTTACAGAATAGCAATTTATTACCATTTAAGGAAAAATCGTAATTGGAGTTTTACAGAATGAAAAAAGAATGAATAGTTATTCATGTTAGGTAAAGAGGATGGCTGTGTTTAAAGTACAATTCAACATCCCAATAGTAACATTGCATGAACAGGAGGAGTTAAAGTAGCCATTTATCTCAACTGAATTGTAGTTAATGCTTTTGCTATTTCTCTTCAATAAGGTTGCCGAACCTCTCTACCTAGTTTATGGAATAGGTTCGCGAACAATAAAATAAAATAAAAAAAAGTCGAGTTATAAACTCCATTTATCAACAGTCCCAGTCCAGTAAATTACATGATTAATGCGATGGGTCAATTTCTAGGGCCAAGTAAACTTCTCCATCGGTTTGAAAAAAAAGAGTAAACAGATATTTCTTCCCAACCTAGACAAATACTACAGCAGATGGTAAAGAAATGAGTTTTTTTTTTTTTTTTTCTTTCCTTTTCGTCATTGACTTAAGTCTATACTCTACATCAATATCAGATTTATGAAGCATGTGTGAAATCTTTGTGCATTACCTTCCAGGTTTTTTTTTTTTTTTTCCCTCCTTTAATCTTTTCCTTTTCATGAGCAAAAAAATAAATTAAATAAAGAAAAAAGGTAAATGACCTACGAAACATCTTTTGCTTACTAGAATTTAGAACATGTATCACTCTGTCTATAGGCTCTTTTGATTCATCTTATTCTGGTAAATTTGATATCTTATTTTGTCGTTTTTAAATAGATAATCTATTAAGAAATAGATACAAATTAAAAATAGATATTTTCACTCACAAACAGATCAAATAGACCAGATACAAATAAAATGCAAATGTAGATAATATATATAAATGAAAATTAGACAATTCATACAAAGTTTAATGCAAGGTTATAGATTATTTGGCCCATTTATCTATATGCTTTAGGACAATATAGAAGAAAAGAAAAAGACTTCCATATGACCCTTTCTATTGTGTCACATTTCTCCTTAATTGTTTTGAATTGCTTATAAAAGGATCAAATGTTGAATTACATGCCAAATATAATATGCAATGGAAATCGAATGAAATTGAGTAATATCTATTCTTATGTACCTTTCAATAATTAGGGTAAATATGAATGAAACTTGTAAACATTTGAAACTATGATAGATGTTCTCATTTGTACGCTTCATCATTTACATACATTTGGTATGACTTTATAAAGATCTTCAAGGGCATATGCAATTATGTAACCTATATAGAGGTTGTTTGTATCATTTTTAATACTAATGAGGAGTTCAATGTTGCATAACGGGAGGTGCTGACCCATCCAACCAAAAGGAAAATAAAAAAAGAAGCAAATTAAGGATTATGAATCATTTTTCAACCCATTAGGTTATCTAGATCGGCCTCCTTATCATGCCTATCCCATTATAAGGTAGATTGGCTTTCTCAATCTACCAACATTTATTTTTCATTGGATAAGAACTGGCTTGTTTGTTGATTACCATACCTAATCCATTGGATAGGTTAGAGCTCAACCTACAAATTAAACCATCTAATCTGTTGGACCATTAACAAACTTACGAAATAATCCTTATTTGAGAAATGTTATTTAATTTATTGTTTTTTAAAAATACATATCAAATTGCATAGGTTATAAATTACTAGAGAAATACCCGATTTAATCCACCCAGTCTTTAAATAGGTTACGTTTTATATATAAGTTTTCTTTGGTTTAATAAATGGGTTAAAGTAAACCATCCAATTTAATCTTGTCATATCACAAATGGAGCCAAATTGAATATTTTTAATGGTTTGGATGGTTCTATTATAATAGAAAAAGGCCAAAAATATATATCTATATCATCTCTAAAGTTAGGTTACGGATATGATATACTTTTTCTATTAAATTTCCTTATGTTATAAAACACCTGCTACACAACCTACATAAATTAATACACGACATATACCTAAACCCAAGTATGAAGCAAGACAAAGCCATTGGAATGCATGTTAGACAATAATACTTACAACCCAATATAGATATTCAATCCAATGTCCAAATCATCCTTTAAACTTACGCAATATTTTAATCCAAGGTCACCTTGTCACCAACCACCAAATAATTCCAAAATAACCCAACCAACCCAAACTGCAGTCGATAACTTGGGTCCAACTCACCAAAAGTCTAAACTTCACCTACTCCCAACCACTAAATAATCTCATCACAATTCCCAAGTCCCACATCATCCCATATGCCCTAATCTCACCAACCCACCAAAAAACGCACCATCAGAAAGCTAGAAAACACACACACACTCTCTGTGTCTCTCTTTCTCCCTCTAGGAACAAGGATATGGCAGGGGAGGAAGACAGGAAATTGCCCTCAAATTTCTGGGGTGACATGCCCGAAGAAGAATATTACACTTCCCAAGGAGTGAAGAACACTAAGTCATATTTTGAGACACCCAATGGGAAGCTTTTTACACAGAGCTTCTTGCCCTTGGATCAAGAGGTCAAAGGATCGGTGTACATGACTCATGGTTATGGATCGGACACCGGGTGGCTATTCCAGAAGATTTGTATTAACTATTCTAATTGGGGTTATGCTGTGTTTGCTGCTGATCTCCTAGGACATGGTCGGTCCGATGGTCTACGTTGCTACATGGGTACGTTACTATAGTTTTAATTGTTATTTATTGTATTTGAGGCTTTGAAATATGAATTAATTTTTCTTTCTGAAAATTTGAAGAAATTATTTTCAATTATAAGGAATTGATGAAATTTGGGAAATGTGGGTTTTTCGTTTTGATTAGGAGCCCTGTTAGAAATTTGGGCTGATGAGCGCTGAATAAAATAATTAATGTTCTACATGCCAGCCTTTGTAATAATATATTTGGTGACATACGGAAAGACAACATACTTGGTGAAAGTGTTTGTTTTTTCAGAATGATTCACTGTTGTTTTGTGTCAGAGACTCCGAATCACTTTAAAATTCAGAGTTTTCTTTTTCTCCCCTGCCCTGAGACATGGAAAATTTATTTTTACGAGGTGGGGGGTCAGAGTTTGAATCTAATTGAGTTACATTATTGAAATTCCTTGACAAAAAACTTATATTATATTAAGTAATTTTATGAGTTATTTAACTAATAAAGTAGATTATTTAATTTTAGTAAGAGAATTGCTTAAATTTTTTATTTTATTTTTTTTTTATTTTTGATATCAATTGTATATAATTTATATAATGTATGATCTATAAAAAATTTTAAAAATTATGTTAAGTTAATAAAAAGAATTACTTAAGATACTAATGTAACATATTAAGTAACTTTCTTAATGGCTTATTGTTAAAGATGATGTTAGATCATAGTCTAGACATTTTACCTCTTTGTTTGGGTTGGGAGAGAGTGTGAGGTACCAATAGGAAAGATAAGGAAATAAGAAGGGAAATTTTAATTTTTATTATTTGATGAAAGATAAAATAAGAAGACAAATTTTGATATTATTCTTGCTGGCACATGTCATGTGTCCAAATGTTGTGGGGGTGACCTTATCTATAGCACTAAGTCTAGTTTTAGTCTAGTCATTTTCCTTTTATTGTTTGAGGCCAGGATGTCAGAGCACCATAGCAATTAATAATTAATAACTATTGTTAGGCATTAAATCAGCTTCATTTTTCTTGGTAACTTGGGATGATTATTTATTGTAGATAGTCAAATTTGGTAATTGTCTTACTTCTGTTATTGAGTTTCAGAAGTTTAAAAGGTTTACTTTAATACCTCAATTTTATCTATATTTGTAATTAATTATTTACTTTTAATTCAAAATTTTTTAATTAGTTTTATTTATGTGTGTAATTAACTATTTCAACCTCACCAAATTTTGCAATTTGCTACTTTATTTTAACATATTTTTGTAATTAATTATCTTAAATAAATTCAAAAAATTTACGGGTAGTAGATTGAACTTTTAAACTGAAATACTAACTGGGAAAAAACATGAAGATAATTAATCGTAAAAACTTAAAAGATTCGATTGAAGATTCAACGTTAGCCCAAGTTCGTGAGCGTGTTTTCTTTAATGACTAGACGTTAGTTGCATTTAATGCGTTGGACTGACGAGGACTTGTACTTTTGCTGCTCCAGTAGCTTTTTCACGTGGGGAATCCTTTTTGTCATTGTTTTTTTTTTTATTTATTTAATTATTTTTTGCCAATTCTTAAATATGATTGTTCGTTGAAAACTTTTTTTGTTGTGTGTTTTTTTCTTTTTCTTTTCTTTTTTTTTCTTTTATATTTCTAGTATTTTTCGCTTTCTTTATTCCCCTAACCTTGTTTTATTTCATAATAAACAGAGGATTATTCTATTAAGGATTCTATTTTTTATTATTATTATTATTATTATTATTATTTGTTTTCCTGGCTCTGGGTTCTAGATTACTTCAATTTAATATTGGGCTTCATTAATTACTCATAATATATTGTTGTTAAGCAACTCGTTTAAGTATGGCTGTTACAATATGGCAACATTTATTTCAAAAAAAAAAACAAAAAAAAAAAAAGGGCTACATCAAACTTGAATGGTCATGGCCTCATAATCTACTTCATTATCTGTAATTTTAAAGCCGCAATGTTAGGTTTCAACTCCATTTGCTATCAAAATTTAATGCACTTTCTTCTCATTTATGCAACTCATGTCATAATGCATATTATTTGGGGGATAGCTATAAAGGTTATTTTAATAGGATTTTAAATACTAGATATTAAATTATGGACAATACCAGGTAAATGAATAAAACCACCGTCTTCACGATTGGCTAAAGTTTAAACTTAACTTATTATGGTAGTTTATTTCATCCTTCATATGTTAAACTTGTGAACTTGATTGTACTTGCATCATATTTAAATTAAATGCTAATTAATTTTCATTTAAGATTGGAAATTAATATTTATATAAATTGAGCTTTATTAACTTAAATTTGAGTTTTAGATACCATTTAGTCAAATAAAGTGCGATCACAATTGGATGTAAAAGTAAAATAGAATCATTGGAAGGCCAATGGAACCAATTTTGTTAGAATTAATGATGCGATCTTAAAATTTTCGTTATATTTGAGAATTTTGAGACTCATACCCTTGGAGATTGTAATATATATATATATATATGTATGTATCTAATTTTAACTTTTTTACCCTAATCTTGACCTTCTAATTGAATATGGTATATTTATTGCATTATATTTTCCCTTTTAGGTGACTTGGAGAAAGTTGCTGCCACATCCTTATCATTCTTCTCCCACGTCCGCAAGAGTGAGCCCTACAAAGACAAGCCTGCCTTCTTATTCGGTGAATCAATGGGTGGTGCAGCCACAATGCTAATGTACTTCCAATCGGAACCCGACACGTGGACCGGCCTAATTTTCTCAGCTCCACTCTTTGTCATGCCTGAACCAATGAAACCTAGTAGGCTCCATTTGTTCATGTACGGTCTCCTATTCGGTTTTGCGGACACGTGGGCAAGCATGCCCGACAACAAGATGGGGGAAAGCCATAAAAGATCCTGAGAAACTGAAAATCATAGCATCAAACCCAAGGAGGTACACTGGGAAACCTAGGGTTGGTACTATGAGAGAGCTACTTAGGGTTTGTCAGTATATTCAGGATAACTTTCATAAGGTTAAAGTCCCCTTTTTAACATGTCATGGTACTGCTGATGTTGTCACCTGTCCTACCTCATCACAATTGTTGTATGAGAAGGCTCCTAGTGAGGATAAAACCTTAAAAATGTATGAGGGTATGTGTCATTCTTTGATACAAGGCGAGCCGGATGAGTGTGCTAACATTGTTTTGAAGGATATGAGGGAGTGGATTGATGGGAGGGTTGAGAGGTATGGGAAAAACTGATGTGTGGGACTTTGGGTAAAAAGTTCATTGGCCTGGATAACTCTTGGTAACATGTGTGTTATAATTGAACGAACATTTATTTTAATGAAATGGGCTCGAACGTTTTCGAATATTTTGTTTGCTTTTTTTCCCCATAGATATATATATATATATATTATATATATATATATATTTGGTTGATTGGTTTGATTAGAAAATCAAGTACAACTTTAAAATTTCTTCGAATTGGGATTAAGGGTTGGGACAATGTAGAAATGGAATTGTTGTGTTGGTAAGAATCTATTTGGATGTAATTCTTTATTAAATTGGACCGTTTCAATTTAATCATTGATTGATTAAGCTTTCCCTTGATTTGTTTGTTGTTAGTATGTATCTATAGTCCTATTTTCCTATGGGATTGATTAATTAAATTATTGAATAGGTTAGATTTATATGTATTCAAGATGGCTCTCGAAATTTAATTGTATTAATATTTTGATGATCGAATGATAGGTTGAATGATTCCAATGGAGCATAAAAGATTCCATATTTTTAGGGTTTAATTATTGGGGTTGTGCATAAAATTGTAGTGGACTGCTGCCAAATTGGATTATTAGGTTGGGTTTTGCTTATGTTAGACTCGGTCGGTGAGATTTCATGGGTTCAGTTTGGTTTTTGAATATCCAGCCTGGTTCATTCTGGTTTTGAAAGCCCAATTCACATGTTCTTTACTTTACAAGCACTTTTCGGCCCATAGTTCTACATATTGCTAATGGATCCCTCTCTATGTCTGCTTTGAAATTTTAAACATACATATATATGTATGTATGTTTGTATGTATGTATGTATGTATTAGTAAAGCTTCTACATCTGCTTTTGGTATCTTTTAACGTCGATAAGTTTTTTGATCTTTTAAAATAATAAAAATTTTGTAAATTTCTTTTTTGTTGTGTATGATATATTTCATAAAAAAGAGATAATATTGAAGAATGCACCTTTTGTAGTAACTACTCATCAGTCCTACATTTTAAGAATCGTTTCCTATTTACGTAGTAGCTGTTTCCCATAATATTAAAGGTGGTAGAATATTTTTTTTAATATTTGGAAAATATTATATAATAAATTAGTAATATATGTGCATATTTTCATGCTCTTGAATTATCTTGAACTATAATAATAGACTTGACTCGATTATCCCAATATAAGGTGGAAATTTCAATTTGTTATGCTTCTAATGAGCACATTACCAATTATATAAACAAATAAATAATTAGGTAATAGAAGTGGCTAGTTAATAAAAAAAAGGAAAAAAGAAGGAATGATCAACACACCAGACGTTAAAAACTAACAATTAACTTATTTGTAGATTCACTTCAATGATCCAAACATGACACCATCATTATAATATCATTCTCATAAATAATATGTTTAAATAAATAGAATTTTTAATAAAGTAATGTTTAAATTTTTATTATATATGTGTGTGTGTGAAATGATTCGAATCTGTTTGAGCAATATAGTTTAAGTTGGGATCTCAAATCAAAACTGCAAACCAAATCGTTTAAAAAAAAAGGGAAAAAAACTCAAATTTCAATTAAAACCAATCCGATTTAATTCAATTCACGGCTCAAAGCCCTATTCAACCTAAGTGATCATGCAACTAGACTCCATACATCAAAGTTTCCCAGTTATGTGGTTTTTCGAAAATGATACGCATTCCATTTTCCAATTACATTGGTCTCCACCTTATTTTTCTTGGATCTTGTCTTTAAAGAAGAAATAATTTTCTAGACGCAATGGACCTTAGTGCCTAAATTGGGACCAGCAACACCCGTAAATTTTACGAATTCCCAAATAATATTCTCCATAGTCCTTATCATGCCATCGAGAAGCCAAAATCCAATTGAAAGTAATATTATATATGAATGCCAGGCATACGGAATAGATTGATACACAAAAACGTAGATATAAACTCTATGATATCTTCAATGGTCATGATTCATGACATAATTTCTGAGAAAATCAAGGCTGTCCATTTTTTTCTCATAAAAAATTTCAAGTATCTGGTTTTTTCTCGTCCATATGATAGAAATGGAAGATCCGAAATCTTACATTCCTTATTTAAGAGAATAAAGGAGATGTCAAGGTTGGCTCACAGGAGCCCTAGTCGCTAGGCCTGAAAATTTCTATTCTGCATGGCAATATAAAACAAGGAAAGACTTAGTCATATGTATCACATTGTCACTATATGGGTATGCAGTCGCCATAGATTTAGGTCTATTTGTTTTATCATATTTTGATCATTTTTATATCATATTTTTATTATTTTCAAACAAATGTAAAATATTTATAAAAAATATATACCAATAAAAAACTGATAGTTTTACTCATAAACAAACCAAACATATCAATACAGATATAAACAGATATGATATAGAAAAATTACAGATTTAGATCTAATACAAATACAATATAGATAGAAATTAGACAATCTAAACAAACATGTAATATAATCGTATTAAATCTTTATTTCAAGGACAGTCCTAGGTGCATTTTATTAAGGATTCATTTGGATGATCTGTTTTTCATCTGTGTTTGATATGTATATGGTTGGTAGGGGTGTGCAAAAAAACCGGTGAAACCGAAAAACCAATCCAAAAAAAAATGATTAACCGGTCCATCGGTTTCGGTTTATAGTTGGAATTTTAAAATTTTAGGTTTTCGATTTCGGTTTCGATTTTTAATATTAAAAAACCGATGGTTTCGGTTAACCGATCCGTTATTTGTAAATATATATATAATATATAAATATAATTGATTTTTCAATAAATATAAATTAAAAAATCACAAAACCCTAAAACTAAACTATCCTATTGGCTATTGTTTATTCGGTGCCGTGCCACTGCCGCCTCCCTTCTCCAGTTCTCCTTTCCTCTCTAGCAGAGTAGCAGTAGCAGTCCAGCTCTCCTGAGTCTCCTCTTTCTCTCCTCTCGATCTCCTCTCTGTCTGAGTTGTCTCGTTGCTGCAGCGAAGAAATTGAAACTTTACTCACGAATAGTAAGTACAGATACGATTCACTTCACCTGCAGTCCAGCTCTCCGCGAAGAAGGTTCTTCAATATTTTAGTAAAAAATTATGTGTGCCTATTTATACAGTAGTAATCATATCCCTTTATTTATTTATTATTTGGTATCGATTAATTTTTTCTAAAACGAAGTTTGAAATAATTCACAATCTAGTTTCATTAACGTGATTGAGCTGAAGACACCTGCTACAAATAGTAAGTACAGATACGATTCACCTGTAGACTATTGTTGCCGAAACATAATTTTTTTTTGGGGCTATACACGACCGAGTCTAAACCCATTTTTTTGGGGCACTAATTAAATAGTTTTAGGATTTTTTTATCTTTCTAATTTACTGTTCAATACTCTTTTAGTTTAATGGTATTGGTTCTTTTAGATCATCTAACCATTGGAAACGGCATGAATTGGTCTCTGCGCGGCATTGTCCTGGAATGTCTCTATTTTTATTTTCAGATAATTTTATTCGATATAATGAATCAAAAGTATAATTCTACGCAGTGAATAAAACTTACCGTCTAGTCAATAAATCTTATCATATTGTTCACCAACCATTAATATAAATATATAATTACTATTATTAGTATTTAATAAATACATAATTGATATTATTAGTATTTTAATAGTTCAAGTGTTCAACCACAGTTGTATCTGTTTAATAATATATAACCGTCTTGGATACATGGGGGCAAGATATTCATTACTTGCCATTGATATGTAAATAATAATGTTCCGAGACAGAAAGAAATCTCATAAATCTGATGAAATGACGATATCAAATAGTTAATGGTTGTGATATGGCATGGTTATGCTTTGAATGAAGGAGCTCATAGATGTTACTATTATAAGGTACTCTTCTTATGAGTTGCATGTAATACCTCAAGTTAAAAATTCTTCAACTCCTGTTCGATGGTTCTTTACCGATATCTATGGGCCTCTTAGAGTTTCTGATAAATCATAGATTTAGCATGATTTACTTGAATTTGCACAGTTTGTCAATAATAGACCATGGTCATTAATGGGAGACTTTAATGATATTCTTACGAAAAATGAAAAATGGGGTAGACATCCTCTTAATTCATCTAGAGCTAAGACGAATGTTGATTGTATAGCTTCACATAGACTGATGGATTTGGGTTATATTGGTCCTAACTTCATAAGGACAAATAAACAAAGGGTAAATTACACTAGAATGTTACAACGTTTGGGGATAAGTTTATTTAAGGTCACAACATTTTGAGTAGTTCATTTGAGGTCATAATGTTTAGAGAAGTGGGTCAATCGAAGTTACAATTAATACATGTCACAATGTGGCGGATCTTCTAAGTTTTAATAAAATTTTTCTCCTATTGACAGTGGTCAATGGTAATCTCCATTGACCGACTTTTCTAAATGTTGTGATCTTAAAAGAACCACTTGAAATGTTGTATTCTCAAATGAAGTTACCTCCAAATATTGTGACTTTCAGTATAATTTACCTAATAAACAAGTCTTCCTCATCTTGTTTAATTACATTTAGATCGAGCTTGGGGTAATCATGCATGTATTTTCATTTTGACTAAGTTACATTAAATCATTTGCCCAAATGGCCTTCGGATCATTACCCTCTTTTTTAAAAAAACCATCCTTATAATTCTTAAGATATGACCAATAGAGCTTTCCGATTTCACCTAATGTGGCATGAACATCCTAGATGCATATTTTTGTTGAACAAATTTGGAAGGATTATAATAATAGTTGCCCTCAAGCAATTTAGGCACTTACTCCTAAGGTTCGTAAGTGGAATAAAGAGGTTTTTGGTAATATCTTATTTTTAAAACACAAATTAATTCATTGTCTTAGTCACATTTCTTAGTCTATGTCTATAAACCCAAGTCCATAGCTGGTTCTTGAAGAGCAAGATTGCCATAATCAACTAAAGACTATTTTAGATAGAAAAGAGAGTATGTAGAAGATAAAAAAATCTCAATAAAAGTGGATTATGGATGGCGACCATAATACCAAATATTGTCATCATTTCACCTTTGATAAAAGGTCCAAAAATTGTATTTTATGTATTGAAAATTCCACGGGAGAATAGATTTATGATCAACATCTGATCCACAAAGCTTTTTTCCCCTTCTTTGAAACACTTTTCACTCCTTCCAAATCCTAAGTATCTTTAGTTAATCATTGTCCCCTTAATTGGAGAGGTGGATTAATAGATAATCAAGTGTAATCTCTTAATACTCCAAATTCTAACAAGGAATTTTATAATGCCTTGTTTATTATAAGATCTTGGAAATCCCTAGGCAAGAATGGATTGCATGCCTTCTTCCACAAGAAATTTTGGAATACTATAGGAAATTTGGTAAAACAATAAGTCTGTACCATTTTTCAAGGTCAACACATTCCCCTTGAAATTAACCAAACAATTAGTTTTTAATCTAAAATGCAATATGCAATCAAATGCACAATTTTGTTCTATAGGTCTTTGTGAAATAGTTGTTAAAGTTCTTGTTGATAATTTTAGGCTAATTTATTAATTCCATTCATCCTCTGCAAGCAAGATTTATTATAGGTTGGAAAGCCATTGATAACATCATTTATTAATGAGTTGCTTACAACTTACCATAGGAAAAATCTTAAGGTTAATGGATTAGCATTTAGCTTTTATCTTGCTAAAGCATATGATTGCATTGAGTGGTGGTTGGTTCTATGGGTATTCCCATTTTTAAAGCACAAACACGAAGTTGAAGTTTTCCATAAATTTATAAAAATACTAATAAGTTTTATTCAACTTTGGTTGCAATCACCAATATAGGTGAGTGCATCTACTGAAGTAGCATAGAAAATATTAGGTCGTATTCCTTGGGGATCATTAGCATCTATCATACTCACTTTTCATCTATTATCTAGCTAAAAAAAGGATTTAAAAGAACATTGTAAACAGTAAAACAAAAAAGCTAAGCTAAGGTTAAAAACCAATTATTTACATGTTTTCAAGGGAAATTAAAGATTTAAATTTGTTAATGCAAGGCAAAGCTTAAGATTTGCTTTACCAAGTCCTTATCATGTGATTTCTTAACAAATTCGAATAGTTGTTTGCTTTATATACTTGTATAAGGTATGCTAAAGCTTGTCTCAAGGTCAGAAACTCTAGATCTAGGTCAGACTACCGAAATCTTTTTTACAAGCTATCAGTAACTTAGATCCACATAAAGATTAAAAATCCTTTTATTAAAACTCATCTTAATGAATTTAAAACCAAGTGATAGAAAGTTTCACCATCCCTATCTCTAGATGATTATGAGTGACTTTATTACCAGCTTAAATCTATTTAAAAGAACGATCTCTTAATCTATTTAATTGAAATCAAAAGGTGCACTACATAATTAGACTTACGAAATTAAGTTTGAGCTACTAATTACAAATATCCAGTTAATATTTAATTAAAACACGTTAAAATCACATGAATCGAGTCTTGAATTTATGAATCCTAAGTTAAGATTGTTATTTCTAAACATTAAGCACATGTTCAAGAGAAATAATATGAAATTAAAAATGAATATTACAGATTAAGCACATAAATCTTGCAAAAATAAACATTAGGTTTAATATGAATTTACGAAAAAAACTTTGAATTCCTTGCAAAAGAAGAATTTCTCTAACTACTTTTTCTACATTAGCAAATTGTTACATATGGTACAGTTTATTTTACACGTCTGTGCAAGTTTATTTATAGGTAACAAGGCATATAAATCATGAATATTTTATTCGCTGACGTAGTAGATTTTTTATAATGGATTTTGTCCTTATCTTAATGCGCATGATAGCAAGGTAGGGTTGCAGGTTGGAGCTGTGTCTTTTTTATTAGAGGTGCGATTTTAGTGTAGTTGGAATTGCGGGTGGAATCATAGGCGCGATTCTTCGGCTCAATCTAGACTTTTGCTTATTTTCTTACCCTTAGTTGGGATCTTAAGGAGCCATAGTCGAGTCTATCTTAAACTGTTATTGTTGTTTTGCTCCAAATATGACCATAAAAACTTTGTTTCCTTTTTTTTCTTAATCCTAGGAGCTAAAAACAACATTTTCATAATAAAAGCACAAAATTATAGGAATTTATCTAAAAATAAATCAAGTAAAAATAAATTATTCTATATATATAGATTATAAAAAACTTATCAAGTAGGATTTTATAGACGAGAAAGAGAAGTTTTAATTAAGTAGGAGATGAATCAATGAAGACTAAAAGCAGTTATGTTATATATAGCACTGCTACCATTTCCTTTACTACCGGCTTCTTTCAGTCCTAAAGTCAATCAAGAGGCCAAACTCAATCTATCTTTTCGACTTAGCCGAACTTCTCACCTGGAGTGACTGAAGGATATTATGACGCCGGAAAGGCAGAAGTTGGACTAATTTGGAAACATTGGGCAATTTTCTTTATACCTACTATTCCATCTAGTTTTTGGTTCCTTGTCTTATTTTATTAGTAGCCATGATTGGGGCTATAGTAAGTCTTTTATACACTGGGTATACGTTGTCTAAATTTCCATGACTAGGATTAAACTCATTGATAATTGTCTCATTTCTACTGCTATTGAAGTTCTTATAAATGGTAGTGCTTCAAATTTGCTTCTTCCAAGTCAGGATATTAGACAAGGCAATCCACTCTCTCCTTATTTGTTTATTTTAAACTTAGAATTCCTTAGTTGTGCTATAGAACACTAGATTCAATTAGGCACATGCAATCTTTTTAAACTTCATGCTGTAATTCCCTTTTGTCTTATCTCTTGTTTGCTGATGATATTGTGTTGGTGGCTAAGGTGGACACTCAAAATGCTCAAATTACCCTTATGTTATTGCGGCAATTTGGAGATATCTCTGGTTTGCAAGTAAATTTTGACAAGTTGTTCATTTGATTCTCTCATGTTGTCCCCTCTTCTACTAAGGATTCTATTACAAAGTGGCTCCATTTTATGGGCATTCAATCTTTTGCACTTACTTGGGCTTTGCTTTGGATAAAGGTCTTTGCAATTTCTTTTCCTTGTGGATTACTTATTATACAAGCTACTTCATTGCCTTCAAAACAATTTCTCATATGGAGAAGATCACTCGCAATTTCCTTTGGAATGGTATGTTTAATGTTTACAGACACACTGGGTTTCATAGCAACAGATTACTATGCCAAAACATCAAGGTAGACTTGGACTTTTAAATTTGCACATTTGAAATAAGGCAGGTGCTTTAAAAAGTTGGTATAATCTGGAAAAACAACGTTTTAAACATCTACGTTTTATTAATCCTAAATATCAACATTTTGGTGGCTCAACTACTTGTTCACTACCATATCAAGCTTCCTTTTTGGGCAAGTAACCATTCCTTATGCACAATTGGCATAGTCAACATGGTTTTATTATTCTGGGGAGTGGATAAAATACATTCTTTTGGCATGATTGGAGGGCAGGGGGATGGTCCACTTTGAAATTTACTTCTTGGTCCTCCTCTTACAGTTTCAGACCATCTTACTATTGCTGATTGTTGGATGTCAGCAACATAATGGAATGAAGAGCTCGTTGGCTTTCCAATCTCACATTTTTCTGATTGCTTTTTGTGGACCAATTAATTTACGACATACATAAACAGATGATAAAGGTTTGGCTCATCAATCACGCTGGGAGCCATCTCTCAAAAACATTTATGATCAATTGCATATTAAGCATCACCCACATCAATGTCACAATGCTAAGTGGATATGGCGTTCAATCTTTCCATTAAAAATTCAGATATTTTTATGGAGAGACTATCACAATAGTTTCCTAAGGGGTTGCTGTTTGTAATTTTATGGATTACAAATTTGTATCTAAAATGCACTACATAATATTGAGCTTGCCATTGATTCACAAGTAGCTGTTGCACTTCTAACTTCTTCTTTGAATGCTAAAATCAAATATCTACATGTTTTCTCTTTTTGTAGGGAAAGATTGTCTCAGTTCTAACATGTTAATATTACTTATCAACCAAGGAAGACAGATCAAACCACAAAAGCTCTGGCTCATTTTGCCCACTCAATGGAACAAGATGGCTTTTTTTTTTTTTTTTTTTGGCTTGACCCTCTAGCACATGTTTTGAATCTTTTGTACTTGGATAAAGTTAAGGGTGTCCCCAGGTACATTCAAACTATTATTGTAAGGCCATCACTTGTCCACATTTTGCAAAATTGCTCGAGAATGACTTTGAATTCTCCTGGATGATCCTTTGTAAATAGTCTTTTAGTAATACATCTCTTATTACATTAAAAAAAAAAAAAAACAATAAAGAGGATGGAGTAGTTCAGGATTGAAGTAGCTCTAAGGGTGCGTGCTAAATGTAGGTATTGATTATATAATTACACCTTGTTTTCCACTTATAGTTTCGTTTTGCATATTAGGTCAATTGGATAAAATAATACCATTCAACACCAATTCTTCAAATGTGGCATATAATGAATTAAAAATTTATACAAAAAAATTACATATCAAAAGATGAAGGTATTGATTTATTGGTTTCAAATCTACTTCTCATATACTTTGTTATTGTCCACTTTAATATTTAACATATCACATGATATAAGTATAACATAGTTATAAAAGTAATCCAATAATAATCTCCATATACCCCACTTTTACTAGTCCTTCTCTTATACTTTGTCAGTATCCACTTTATTACTTAACATATCACATTATTTAAGTATAACATAGTTGTAAAAATGGTCCGGTAATAGTCTCCATATACACTACTTTTGATGGTATTTTCCTTTTTTTTTTTTCTCTATATCATTAAACCTTTGATCCTCCATTTTCATTTGAACTCAACCATATCTATTGTCTCGAATAAAATTTCCCCATTCCTATGGTATGAATAAAAGCTATTAGATTTTGGCTGAATGAAAGTGCACTGCATGGACCTCAATGCCTAAGATTGGGACTTGAGAGAGATTCGTGCGTGCATCATATCGAACGCCTATATCATCCCATCGATAAACCCAATCCAATTGAAAATACTCCTGAGTATTTATGCAAGTGCATGACGGAAGTTTTATATAAATAAAATAAAATAAAATATCTCCACATGCCCAAAGTTCAATACTTGTCATGCGAATTTCGCAGAAACGTTATCCATTCCTTTTACTCCTCAAGTTCATTTAGAGCTCCAAATGAGCCGAACTATTCGTAAGTTACTCAATCTTGATTAGTAAACTATTCGAGCCTAAGAATACAATCGAAATAGGTTTGGGACGGATATACTAAAACCCGAATCCAAACTCGATACCTAATAGGATTCCCAAAACCCGTCCAAACCCTATAGGGTTTTTGTCTATAAACCCAGAACCCGCTAGACAAACCCTATAGGATATCCGAACCCGAAACCCAAAATAAAATTAGAATAATTACATAATAAAATATTTTAAAACAGCATTATAAATGTTTTTTCATCTTTTTCTATTTCCGTTCCGATCCGTTCCCACTTTATAGGACAAGAAAAAAACTCTTATTATTATTCATGCAATCCTCTTTATAAAATCTCAATCATTTTCATGAGAATAAAATCATTGAATGAAACAGTGTGGCAATGGGAGTGAGAGGCTTGAATTTGACGAGAGTGAGCGAAGACCAAGACTAAAATGGAGACCATAGAGTATTAGTCTACTGTTTTAGGGTTTTTTTATTTTTCCAAATGATTTAATAAAAAAGAAAAAAATAGCTTTACAATTAATAGAGCACAGCTGGTTAATTTCAAGATGAGGCTAAACATAATATATATATATATATTTATATATTTAAACGTGTTCGGGTTTCTCAACGGGTTTTATGCTTATCCCAAAACCCTATAGGGTTTTATTATTGATCCCAAACCCATCCCAAACCCTATAAGGTATTTATCTGGTTGGGCGGATCGGGTACCCTATAAAAACCCGCCTGCTTACATCTCTATTTGAGCCCGAATTCAAAGTAAAGCTCATTCATTTAAGCTATTCGAGTTCGAGCTTTGATTTAAGATCACGAGTTGATCATAAATAAGCTCGTTTAGCCTCATGAACAAGATCGCAATTGGATTTGTTAATAAGCTTGTTAGCATATTTGTGAATTTTTTTATACATGATATATTATCAATAAGTACATACTAAAAACAATAAAAACTAATTTATATTTAATTAATTATATTTATTATATTTTAGGTTTAAATAAATGGAAAACGGGCTATCTAAATAAGTCAAGCTCGAATTTAAATTTTAGACTCAATAAAAGCTCGTTAGGCTCGATAAAAAACTTAGCTCAGTTTGAGCACGTTTCATAAACAATTCAAGCTTGAGCTCAAACTTAAGCTTGTTTAACTAAACAAACCAAGCTCGAACCTCAATTTTAGGCTCCATAAAAAGCTCAACTAGAGTTCGCTAAATTTTAAACAAGCCGAACCTAAGCCTTTAAATGCTTGAATATTCATGTCTTTATTCAAAAGTTAACTATACGACCTTATCTCTAGAGGTATATATTTGACTTTTAGTAATGACATCTTAGGTTAAACAAAAATAAGAAATGGAAATAGATTCTTTTAAAAAATATATTTCCTTTTTAAATTAATTAAAAATTAGGATATAATCAAATTTAGTTACAAAAATAGATCACCAAACTCACATTTAAGGTATGCTATTTTTTTTTTTTAATTTTGATGTATTGCTCATGTTTACTATACGAGTTAGCATTGCAACGAGTAGTTCTTAAATGAGAGTTAAATGCAAGTTATTATTGGACTTATAGCTTCTAAATGCAAGTTATTATAATTTTTTTGGCACCTAACTTGAATTATCTAATAGATTATTTTAATAATTAATGTCATAAATCCTATTTTAATAATTATTTTTTTAATGTCTAAACTTGCCTATCACTCAATTAGAATAACCATAAATTCATATACTGCATTACGGGTAGACATCATCACGTGTCAGAATCGGAACCAGACTCGTGAGAGTCGGTCCAGTTCTCAGTTCTTAAGAACCACCAACTCTCACGGTTCGGTTCCAATTCCAGAAGAATTGGAAACCATGAAATAAAAAATAAAAAATCAATTAAATAATTTACTTAATTTAAGTAAGAAAATAATTGCAAAATAAATATTTTAACTTAAAAGAACATTGGACCTAAAAATAATTGTTAATAGCCTATTAGTTAAAGGAAGTTCTATAGTTATGCATTTATTTTTATACATCCACTTACACTTTTTTAGTTACCATGTTTATAAAATATCACTATAAAATATTTGAAATACAAATAGGTCTCTACAATATAAAAACAAGTCACACATAGCTAAGAAAGGAAAGACACATTTTAGTTAAAAGTCTACATAAACTCAACAATACATGATATTACTTGTGTTGTTAATGACAATATATTAAATTTATACGAAAATAGTTTTAAATATTTTTTTTTTAGTTACAATTTTTTTATAATTTTCTTTTCTTTTTTCACTTCTTTTTTTTATTTTTATTGCGTAAAATCGTTAAAACCACAGATTCTGCCTATTCTCTAGCCGGTTCTTGAATTGACGGTTTCAAAATCACAGGCGATTTTAGGAGATGGAATCGTAAAAATCAGCTAGAATTGGTAGGTCCTTTATAGGTTCAGACCCGCCATCCTCAGGTTGGTTCTTGGTTCAACAAACTGTTGATGAAGAATGGGGTTGATTCTTAGGAAACCGATCTGTGATGATGTCTAGTTATGGTACTGTTAACACATTATTTTTGAATTTTTCAGTGTTGTTTTCTTTTTACACCAAATTGGCACGTGTAAATTTCAATCCTTATTATTCAAGCATTGAATATGAGTTAATAAATATCGAAAAACTGTTTGCAACATTTTTTTTCCTTAAATAAGACAAGTTAGTGAATCTGGAAAGTTAAAGTTGAACCCACTGAGATATTTGGCAGCATTAAAGTTAAAGTTTAGGTGCAAAATTTAGTAAGTAAAACCTATAAAGTATATTCTGAAGCAATATATTGATTTATTTCCGAATATTGAACTGCTATGACAGGTTTAAAACCGGACTTTCTTTATGAGCTGATCCTAGAAGTGTTTATGGTATTTACAGGAGGTTATGGGTGATCCGTTCCCTAAAAAAAATAGATTGAAATTGAGCATATTGAAAACAAAAGATTGAACTATACTAAAAACTTAAATTATTTTCACTGGAATAAGAAAAAAATTCTTTATTTTGCACACACATATATATCTTGTTTATATTATTTAAACCAGGAAGGATTTGGTGTGTTTTTATCTTGTTTTTTTCTTTAATAACCCTTTAAATTTTAATTTTTTTTATTCTGTAAACACTTAATTGGTAAAATTCTAAAAGTTTGGAGGATATATTGATTAATGTGCATTTAGGATTTTTTAAAAATAGTTTTAATATGCTCTTAGTTTTCTGATGGTTACCCACGTTTTGCACAATTTTTAACCATCAAGCAACAAACTTTTCGACCAAAATAAATAAATAACAACAACAACAACAACAAACTTTATATATTCCAGGAACAGAAGGCACAAACCTTCACACAGTTTTTCCTTTTTTAAAAAACCAATATTTTAATAAATCCTAAATCAAACACCAAACCGTTGAATTTATAGAGATTTAGATCTATAATCTAAGAAATCAATATAACACAAATTAGACTTAGAGTTTTCCTTCCAATTTCTCCTCACCTACTATTATTCTCAAGCTTCCACTTTCTCCCCTATGCAACTTACTATAATTAAAGATTAAAAATATATAAATTGTATTTATATTAAAAAAAGAATTTTATTTCATAGATTAATCATTCTTTTTTAGCATACGTATAAGTTACAACGGCTGTACACGTAGACACCACCGCTACTCTCTATATATAAATATATATGTATGCGCTTTTCAAACAATAGGAAATCTACATTACTTTAAAAAATAAAAGGCTAAAGAGTGTTAACGGAAAAAAAAAAAAAAAAAAAAAAGAGATTTCATAGACCAGTGATGATTTGGTTTTTTGGGGTTTTGTGACCTATCGATTCTGCCCTGACAAGGGCATGGGAACTTGTGCTCATGTCATGTCTATATATAGTAGTGTCGGAGTTTTACGCAATATTTGAAAATAAAATAATAAAAGAATCTGAAAATAAATATTTAATATAATAAAAAAACTTATATTGGATTGGATGGAATTTCAACAATATTCTTAACTTTCTTTCCATAGAATATTTATTCATTTATTTGATTTATGAAAAATATCTATTTTATATAATGTAAAATAAATAAAAAATTATTATTTATTTTTTATTAAAAAATAATTATTTTTGATAAAAAAATATATTTTATTTTAAAAATACTTTTGACTATAAAATAAAGAATTAATTTTTTTCTATCCTTATTTTATTCCAATAAACCAAATCCAAAAAAAAAAAAAAAAAAATCAGAAGAGAGAGAGTAATTTGCGACATCTCATATTTTGACTTGAGAAATTAGCTAGTCTTCATATCTGAACCGCGAACCATACAAGAAGCAAGCAAGAGCAAGCACATGATAATTGATGGAGCTAGATCCGGCTTGTAACTGGGACGCTGACCAGGACACCTTGTGAACTTTTCTAACCTAAAATTGTGCCGTGTTGGAATACACAATGCCAGGAAGAGAAGCAACTTTAGAACATGGCAAACAACATGCTTCTTTCATGATCTTTGCATGTCTTTTCATGAATCCTTGGCAATTTGTTTCCGCACACAATTAAAATGAGAAAAGAGTCTAAGGAAAAAAAAATTCAAATTAAAAAGATTGACTTTTGGAATTCTAATAATAGTATATTGGCCAGAGAAGTAGCTTGGGTAGTATCTTATTGAAGCCAAGGTGCAACTTTTTCTTGCGAGTTTTTTAATTTATAACTAATTGATCTATAATCTTAACTTAAAATTATAGATTTAATGTAATTTTATATTTATTGTTAATAATTATGCTCATTTTAAAATTAATTTTTTGGTTAGACTTATCCGATAGACCAATCAATTTAGTAGGGGTTAGAACATGACCTTAGTATCATAATGAATGATACTTAAACTAATCTAGAATTTTAGGCCTTAGGCAGTGTTTTGAGATCTTTATTATTTTGGTGGTTTGGGTGTTGAGCAATTGTTCATCAACGTCATTACAAATAGGAAATTTATAGGCTACAAATGGACCATTATCTATCTATATATATATATAAATAGTTTTGTTTATGGATTCTACGATACTTGATAGGACTTTTTTAATTTGCTAATAGACCATTCAATCAATTATTTGATAATTAAAATATATATAATAATATATATATTTTAGTATTTTAGTTTGGAATCACTATTTCATTTGAATTTAAACTGTTAAATAACTAATGGGACCACTTCTGTTGAAAAGAATGAGGAAACCATAAAATCTTTTAACTTGTCAATGATGTAAAGCTTTCTTAGTTTTTGATGTCAAAATTGATAAAAAAACACGAAATATATTAGGAAAATACAAGCTGAAATATGTGGCATATTTACCTTAGAGATGGTGTGTTGTTGTTACTTGTCTATTTTTTTTCATAAGATTTTGAAACAATGATAGACTTCCATGTTAGAGTCTTGAGAATTTTGTATTAAAAACTATCATTGTGTATCATGACTCTTTTAATAGTGATCACACAATTTATGTGAGATGCAAGTATATAAAAATATATAAAGCTTTTTAATTTAGTATCTTAAAAAGTATGCATGCAGTGTATCTATTAAATTTATCTATATATAATAAAAAAAACATTATATATACATGAAAAATTTAGAGGTTGGCATTGGCATGGTTCAAAACCGACTTAGAACCACCAATTCACATGATCGAAGAAGATGGATCTAGAATCGGAGCAGGATAGGGCTAGGCTAGGTCTAATTCTTACCAACATTGATTCCTAGGCTAATTCTAGACTTGGGGAAACAACTACCTTTGAATTTTTTTTGACGTAATTATAAAATAAAAAAAATTTAAACAAGTGAAAAATATAAATTTTAAAATTAAAATAACAATTAAGCATAAATCAGTATTTGTTTTAACCCTTTTTCCCAAAAAATTATGTAGGATGTATATTTATTTATAAATAAACACATTCACCTTTAGTTGTGATGTTAACAACATGGGACTAAAAATACTCTTATGATGAAAGTAAATCCTACATACTTGCAAAATAAAAACAAGACACACATTGCTAAGTAAAAATAAAACTTGATTTTGATAGAAGTTTTTATAAATCCAATAAGCGGATAGGTAATAAATTTCTACTATTTACTTTAAATTATTTAAGCATTTTATTCTTACTAATTTATTGTTTTTTTCCCTTTGAAATTTTCTTTTCTTTTTTTTTTTTCCTTTTTTATTTCTAAATATATACCCAACTAAGACCTAAGGACTAATTGAGTTAAGACTTGCCTTGTCAGGTTAAGTCTTAGGTTTGAATCCGTTTGTGCCACTTAGGGTTGGTTCCTAAGTTCAACCCTACCTCTACATATCTTTATGCAAATTACACTAGAACATGTGAATGTTTGAAGTAAGTTCATTTAAAATATCAATGATTTGATTAGCTAAAAAAAGGGGGCTAGGTTTCATGAAGTAAGTTGTTAGCAACTTTCAAAGCCTAATCAACCCAAACAACAAAATCCAATGTCTAATATACTGTATTTCAAAATACTATTGTAACACACTCTAAATGTTGATCCAGTCCATCACTATTACAACAATTAACCACACTAAACAGAACACCTTCGTGCAACATAAATATTCCTTGGAAAACATCCAAGTATGTTTCTATCTCTCTCTTCTTTACGTTTTTCTTTGTATTCTGCAATTTATGGTTTTCAAGATTAGCTTCTATACTACGAAAGAAGGGATTTTGTTTATAAATATGAAATAAGCTAAACTAGATCTACTGAATGATATGTGTTTTGAATATTGAAAGTTTGAAATGATATCTATTTAATGTGTTTATACGCAAGGTACAATAGGTTCAAGACTCATTATTTTCAAGCACAGTTGCTCTAAGAAAGGAAGGAGAAGAGGAATTGACACAAGATCCAAGTTGGGTAGCCAAATTACTGAATTCTTGTTCTACTGTGCAAGTTTATTTAATACATCTATATAGGCTACGGAGACTATTGTATATGCTTGAATACAAATTACACTTGTATGCGTAACTCTTAGATTAGTATATGATCTTTCCAATAATGTGGACGTCTTCTGATCCTCTTAGTCATAATATAAGTCAGGTGAGATATTAGTGTTTTATAATGTTCATTTATGTTATAAAACATTTGGATAGTTTTAATTAAATTTTCTCAACAGATATCTTGTTTGATTTACTTTACAAAATGTTGGTTCCTTTTATAGTTATTAGAAAAGTTAATAATTTAAATAAACTTACTCTCAGACATTGTGTGTACAGGCAAGAGAGAGAGAGAGAGAGAGAGAGAGAGAGACTATGTGTATGTTTTGAGCATCTTTTTCCTTGTTTGTTTTTGTTAATTTTAATAAAGCATGTGGTTCTCCAATTGCTATAGATTAATCATTGAAAGAATAATTAAAGGATGAAAGTGAACAAGCATTAAATTTCTCCCTTTATGGCCATACATGGATTCTAAGGTAAAGAAAGTTAAAGTAATATATGTCTTAAATTTTACAATTCTAATATATATTAGAGTAAAGCTAATGGAGAGTGAAACATATAATCTATGTATATTATATATGTAGAGTTATTGTAGCTGATTAATCACATATCTTATACTAGTGATACATGAAGGATTATCATTAAATAATAGAGGTACAAGAGGAGAATTAGTGAAACCTAGTTTCATAGAATGTGCATATGGCAACATATTCAACTCTGTAACTTTCCTTATTATTAGATCATTCTTGAATGATTTGTTATCTTGATCTTCGATGGATTTATTCTATAGAGTGCAACGTTAAACGTACCCACTTTTGAATGTTTTGAATGAGGAGATGAACCTAGTTGTAGAATTTTTAATTCTAGTCTTAACTATTGGATGATGAAATCTTAAGTGGATGGTTAGCTGAAATGGACTATGGATGAGGACCATTTGATTGATTCTAATAATACCTTCTTTTCTTCTATCATTAGGGTTTGGACTGTGTTTATGGACTTAAAGCTAGAGTAGGCTTAGGTCTTCATCGAGCTTAAGTATAAGATATATAAAGTCCATAATATGTTCATCTTCTTTCAAACATAAGCCTAAAGTTTATAAGATATATGAAGCATAACAATGGGGTTTAAAAGACCTCTTTCGTTCCTTTTTTTTTTTATGAGAGAAATTTTATTGAAGTTGTCAATAGTCTAGCTGTTTCGAACTTATTAAGTAAAATGTCCCTAAATCGTCTATAATTAGTTCACTTACCTAAAAAATTGGTCCATAGTATCAAATTTGGATTGAGACCCTAATATATCTTTTTATTAACGATGAAAGTACAATAAGAATCATGGCTTGGACTCCAATCGATGATTTTCTTTCTAATTTCCCATCCTCTTATCAAAGTTATATAATAGTACTACATAATAATTGTTTGAAATTATCAAAGTGAAATTGAAATTAAAGTTGACTTAAGGTATTTATTTGGTTTCATTTTTTTTTAGTTATTCATTTCGTCAATTTTGATGAATTTTTGTTCATAAAAAGATTAGGTTTCTAAACCAAATTGGAATTAACAATAATTAATTAATAATTATCGCATTCAAATAATAAAAGAAGGGAACTCGAATAATTTGTAGTGAAAAGGAATGTTAGATTGGTGTTATACAATTTAACTTCAAAACGGCTAAAAAGAATCAAACTGAATTTAACATAACCGGATTATATATTAATTTGGGAAATATCAAATTTGATACTTGAATTATACATAAAATTCAATTTCATACCTAAATCTTGAAGTAATTGATTTAATATTTAATCAAACATTTTGTAGTTATTTTTTGCTATCTTCTTAATATGATTTATTCTATTTTTTGATGCGAAAAGGATAGTTAATTATTGAATTATTATTATTTTTTCTAATATTGTTTAATATTGATGGGTTGTCTCTTAAAAAAAAAAAAACCAAATGGTGTTAATAAATAAATAGTAATGAAAGTTTGATTACATATTAAATTGATTAATTCAAAGTATAATTATCTAATTAAAATTTTTATATAAAATTTAGATACAAATAACACCTTTTTGTTATTAATTTCAATTTAGAAAAAATTTATCCCTTTCTATTTTCTATTTCAGTTGAATACGAGCCGCTAAGTGGACGAAAAGAGAAGGCATATGTTCCAGCCTTCCAAACTTTGAAACTTTTGGAAAATTGTCCCTTAAAATTGGATTGAAAAAAAAAAAAAGAAGAGTTAATTAAGAATATATAGACCTTTTGACATTTTCCAGCCGCTCTCGTCCCTCATCTGGTCAAATCTTGTGAGTGATGTAAAATCAATCGGTCGTCAGATTAGGCATTTAGCCCTAATACAATGTTAGGCAAATTCTTATGGAAGTACAAACCTAGGATAGCCTTGGAAAGGGAGATAAAAGGGCAAAAAAAATCTAAAAAAAAAAAAGAAAAAAATTTACTCTTTTTTGGATATGATAAGTGGAAATAAAAAAAAAGAAGGTGAAAATACTTCTTTTCTCCAGTATTTGGTTAGTCTACAGGACTTAAAGGAAAGAAGTGATATAAAAACTATGAGTAAATTATCCTCTTATCTTATGTCTTGCCAAATTAAAGTTTCTTATTTTAAGAGTATTTTAGTAAGTCCACATTAATTCCATTATTTTCCCTTGGTTTCCCTTTAATTTTGGAGAGGAAGCGAAGTGGATCAAAAGTGAAAACGATTTTTCTTATTTCCATCCCAAACTTAAAAGCCCAACCACAAATTTTTCTTCTGGTGGCGCTCTTTTTGGCCGAATTTTTTTTCTGGTTCCCTTACTTTCTAGATTTCATTATATAACTTTATAATGAACCCAATACAGCTAAAAAAACCAAACAGATTTTTTTTTTTTAAGGTTTGTTTGGATTATCTTTTTTCATCTATATTGAAATAATATGTGTAAATATATCTTATTTATATTTATATTTGATCTATTTAATCTTTTTATGAGAAATATCAATTTTTTTATCAATATTTATTTCTTGATAAATAATTTATCAGATAAAGTTTAAAAAAATTATCTATATCTACTAAAAAAAAGCTAGCTAAACAGACCTTTAGATTCCTTGTTTTGTTTAGATTTCATGGGTTTTCCATCATACTAAACCCATTATAACTTTAGTATGAATGTGTTAATAAAAAACTTAGCCAACGATTTAATAAAGTTAAAAAATAAAAAAAGCAAACCCTTTTAGATTTCTTACGCCGGCTACAACCCGATTATTCCTTTTGGTGAACCCTACGTAAATTCAATTGCATATAGAACCTTCCCCTTAGACCAAAGAAAATTCATATTCACTGGAAATTTTGCAACCTCAAGATAATATGTCCAATCAAACGTCACAATTGTGCCTTTATTTCCTTTTTCTCTTTTTTTCCCTGGCCAAGACCCAGACAACCCAATTAAAAGACACAACTTTGTGTGGTCCGCTTATATTTATGTCTTCATCACTTTCATAGTTACCAAAATTTTTAGTTTTAGGTTTGGCTCTCTCTTTTCCTAAAAGAAAGAATAATCTTCGTTGAATGTTTTTTTGCTGAGTCGAAAATGAACCTAGGAATAAACGTATATACTATCCTCTCATCATCATTCAGTTTGTGAATGTGTGGTCATTATGGCATGGTTATTGATTTCCCAACATGATAGCCAAAACAAAATTAAAAGTACAAGTTCTTAATCATTAGTCATTAGAGGAAGAATTAATAGGAATATTTCACTTATAATTTTAAATAATTATATATATAGTTTTGTAATTTTTTTTAATAGGATTGGCCTGTTTATTAGTTAATGGCTCCTACCTGTAATTATATTACTAAAATATTTAATATGTCAATCAATATTATTTATTTTAATGATTATATGATTTATTAAATGAATGCCGTTGATGGGATTCCAGAAGTTTTCGCTATTCTTTTTTTGGGTTATCAATGGATGTTAACTTTTACCATGAGTTTTTCTTTCTATTTTTCTGTTTTTCCAAATGAATTCTTTTATGTGATTATTTAATAGTCGGGCCCATGTCCTGCATGTAGTTCAATTTTCCAGCTATGTCAAAGCAGCGGGAAGGATACTTGACTTAGAGGATTTGCAAAGATAAAAATCCTCTTTATTATCTCACTAGTTCTAGGATTGAACTTGGATTGCATAAGCGACCAGACAAAGTCTTATTCGTTAAATCGTATCCGTGCAGGGTGGTAGAAGCTAATTACTTTACTGAAAATGTCATAAGATAATGAAACTAAAAAAACCTTACTCCAAAAGATGATTATCTATTAATCAAGTAGTTTTTCATTGTCTCCAACATCTGTCTCAAATAAATCTGTTGAGATTATATCTTTATTTGTTCTGCTGAGCTGTCAAGTTGTCATTGGTTCTTAATTGGGAGTTTGTATTTGTATTTCTGTAGTCTTATACATGACTAGATATAAATAGCTTTGTATATAGTTAGTTAGATATAATGAACTCTATTTTTCAAATATACAGTTTTCTTCTTCTTCAATCCTCTCTTGGAACTCCATTGTTGTAGAGTTTTAGTTCTTGATTCAGATAACTTTACATGGTATCAGAGCCAGGTTCTCTGAATCTATCAACATCTTGTAAGTTTTTTTATTACTCTACATTCTGTTTTCTTCCATGGCTGTGTTTGGAGAAAATAATTGAAATGAATCGAACATGTATGATCCGATGTATCTTTCTGCTTTCGAAAATTCAAATATGAGTCTTGGAAATATGATATTCAATGGAACAAATTTTGTTTCTTGGCATAGATCATTCAAGATGGCTCTAGGTGCTAAATCTAAGCTAGGTTTTGTTGAAGGATCTATATCAAAGCCTGTTGATAATCCAATTGTATTAGAGAAAATGGAATAAGTGCGATTACATGGTTCAATGTTGGCTTTTAAGCTCAATGACACCTGAATTATCTTAGAATTTCTTGTATTGTCAATCATCTAAGGAAATGTGGGATCAAATAATTGAGCAATATGGTCAAACGAATGATCCTATGGTGTATCAGTTGCAGCATGAGATATGTAACCTAAAGCAAGGAACTTTATCTATTAGTCAATATTATAATCGACTTACAAAAGGCATGGGATGAATTGCAGGTGCTAAATGCTTATCTTATTTGCACTTGTGGTCATTTAACATATTATACTTGCTATTTGAAGGAACAACTTGTGGAGTTTGAGGCACAAACCAAATTAATGCAATTCTTAATGGGTTTATGTGATTCATATGAGCATGTGAGGAATCAAATATTGTCTATGGAGCCTCTTCCATCAGTTAGTCGGGTATTTTACTTGGTACAACAAATTGAAAAGCAAAGAGAGGTCACAATGCTTATGGAAGCTAATGGCACTGCTTTTGTTGCTGTAAAGGAAGGATCTAAATTTGTGAATGATAAGAAAAAGGTGAAGGGAAAGCTTATATGTAAACACTGTAAAGCAGAAGGTCATTCTATTAAGAATTGTTTTCAAATTATTGGTTACCCGGAGCGGTACAAAGGCATAAGGATTAAAGGTCCTAGGAGCATGCATTCAACAGTTTCTAATGTGAACAATGCAGGGCAGATTATGGAAAGTCCTTTTGATTTACTTCTGACCCTGTTGCTGGTACCATGAATGTTGATTCTCGTTATGTTATCGACCTTATGCCAGCAAATGATGAAACTGATGCAAACTCAAGGTGACTCGAATCAAGTTGTTGGGTCTAGCTTAGTGAATGCAATATATTCTTTAGATTCTACAGGTATGGTATTCAATTTGGGTAGTTATTCTAATATAGTGAATTTTAGTGTGGGATCATGGATAGTAACATGGGGCTATGGATCACATGACACCATATTTGGCACTTGTCAGACACAAAGTGTAAAGACACGATCCACTAAATCCCGAGATTTAGAGTACCGAGTCCCCAACCACATATAACATTTTCACATTATATATAAGGTTGTCCTAAAACTAACAATTTATGAGAATTGTTTGATCAAATCTGCTAACACTTTATAAACAACTTTTAAACAAAGCAAGATTGCTAATAAAAGCAATCCATACATATATACATTATCTATACAAAGTTTAGTGTCAATATAAGACACTACAAAATTACAAGTTGTTCTTGTGACAAAGGATAACATAAAGAGGTCTTAAGGTCTTTTACAACTTAAGCTTATTTAAGAAGCCTTCTATACAAAGAATTATGCTTTAAACAAAAGCTTCTCCAAAATCCAAAGGCATTCGAGTTTTACTCGTCCCACTCGTCCATGAATCTCTCAAAATTTGACCGTATCACAGATCATCATATAACTCATCTTCATTACCTGCAAAGCAGAAAAAATGAGCCAAAGGCCCAGTACGCAATAACAAATATAAAAACAATTTGTCAAGAAAACTTGAATAAAATGAAATGCATCAACGGTCAAGTCATTATCTTATTAAGTTTTCTTTTAACAAAACAACAGTAGGGTATTCAAACACTGGAATCACGTTCTTGGGAATTTAGGGATCCTAAGTAACAGCAGCTGCTCAGGGGGTTGATATAAGTAGTTCGAATACTTATATCTCCTATATCTATTCCATAAAGAAATAGCTTCATTTAGGGCTCAAAAGCCGTTGCCTGACTTTACTTAAATTCAGTCCACAACATGAGCCTAGTTCACAAGTTCCCATAAACTTTGAACAAACCATGGCATTTCTCCCTAAGTTTAAGCAAACGTTACTCGGATATTATTATCCTCATCGGCTATCCGCTTAACCAAAAAACAAATCACTATTGCATATAGCGTACCATTACGTCATGGTAAAGTCATTGCATCGTGACAAGTTCATTGCTCCTCGGATCAAATTAAATAGCGTAAAAGACATCCAATTCATCAAAGTATTAAGCCGAATCGAATTAAATCAATTTTAGTAATGCCTATTCCTAGCATACAGCAAACAAGCTATCGCGTACCTGAACCCAGTAGTATATTACTATATTCACTCGGAGGGGAATTAACTAAAGAACCTTTAATTAAAATATGAAATATCAAAATAAATCAATAATCGAACGTATATATATATATATATATAATATAATCCTAAGTTAAATATATAAGGAGATTCAATAAACTAACATGTAGTTTTAACATCTAATTCATACATAAAACATGTTTATATAGCTTATAGAATCATTAGAAGACCATATATAAAGTAAAGAATGACAATTGAAGAATGTTGAATTTGTAAAACTCAGGGGATACGCGACTTATCTACACATGCAACATTGAACCGAACACTGGCAACGTTGAAATTATACGCCGGCAGCGTTAATCCCTGCGTTAAGAAAATTGATTATGTTCGCATTCAATACTGATTGAAAGTCAGCGGCGTTGAAGCCCTAGTGGGCGGCACACAATTTGAAAAATAAACATTGCCCAATTTCTTTACAAAGGCTGGCGGCGTTTTAAGCGGCTTTAGAAAAGTCGATTTTGATCACATTCAACACCGCCTCTATGCCGGTGGCGATGAAGTACCAGGTGTCGGTGTACACTAAAAAACAGACCTATTCGAAAAGTGTTTTATTTTCTTTGTTTTACACTATAACATATAACACTTTTAATCCTTCTTCAAACACATATTTAGCTTCATACACTATCTTCTATCCACATTAACCAGTCCTTGTAACTTCGGATATCATACAACACAACACAAACATCAAACTACTTCACATCAAACCTTATCCTCTCTCACTTCAAATTCAACTACTCAAATCAACTTCAACCCTCACCAACACTTCTCACTACTTTCATAACACTAAACAAGTTCACATAACAATAAAACACAACCTAACATATATCAATACATAAAACCATTCAACTCATATAACATTGAACTCATCCTAACATTGATTCTACATCTATATGACAAGAAAGAAATAAAACAAAGAGTTTATACTAGCTTTAACTTACATGAAGAGACTTTGGCTTAGAGAGATTGTTGAATCCAAGAGCTTGTTATTGGTTTTGGTTTAGGGCTTATTGTTTGAGATAGAAGCACAAAGAGAAGGAAATGAAAAAAATGGAAAATTCGTATGAAAAATGTGGGCTGCCAAAAGAGGCTATATTTGATTAAATTTGAGACTTATATTTATCCTAAGTTTAACTTTTAGGGCATATATGACTTAGGTTTAATTTGGCTTAATTTGGAGATAATTTGAGTTTAATTTGAGCTTGAAAATGGGCTAAATTTCTTGAAAAATTATGCTAATAATTATTTGGACAATTCAAAAGTTGTTTTGACAATTTTAAACATAACACATATATATTAATTCATAAAAGACAAAAACATTAATTATACTTTACACACATTAATATATATATAACAATAACATTAATCTCATTACACATACTTACATATATTAATAATTTACATTAATAAACATAATATATCAAACCTATTTCTACACATTCATTTCATATATTAAAATTACTTCAAACTTAATATTTAGAACTAATATTATATTCACATGAAAACCTAATTATTGAATAAATTAGATTATTTCACAAAGTGACTCTAAAAACACCTATTTCTATCCGTTTACTAGATGGATATGTGAAATTTGTTCATGTCACAGGTCGCAAACAATTAAGTTCCCATTTAATCTTGTATGATGTTTTCTATATACCAGAGTTCACTTAAATTTGCTATCTGTGAGCAAAGTTCTAAACATAATCGGTCGCAAGTTACATTTAACAAAACCTCTTATCTATTTCAGGACCCGAGCACTGATGCAATTGTTGCAACTGCTAAAGAAGTATTTGGATTGTATGTTCTAGAATCTTGTAACAGATTTGATGATTCCTTTTCATGTAACAATTTCAGTTCTGTTTCTCTTTGTAAAAATGAGTCTTTTGTTTAATTACGTCATGCTAGGATGGGACACACCTCTTTATCTAAACTCAAACATTTGCCAAGTTGTCAATTCTTTGTTTTCTCTGATTTGTATGTGATGCTTGTAATAAGGCAAAGATTCATCGTTTGCCATTTGAAACCAGTTCCAATAAAGCTCAATCTATTTTTCATTTGTTTCATATTAATCTTATATAAATTTAATATAACAGCCATTGACCTCGCACTAACGCTGGTCTCCTATATGCAATGGACATGTTTTTTTTTTTTTTTTTTTGGGGGGGGAGAGGAGGTGGTGCAAAATGCATTGGACATGTTTGAATTCCTCCTTTTAAGTGTTGTGGAAAATAATGATGATGAAGATGATGAGATAAACTTTAAATACCATATGCTACCTCTAGTTAGTCCTCACTTCGACCGTTTGGAATGAGATAAAAGACACGTATAATGACTCAGTGAAAAGATAATAAAGGAAATGTGCCTGTTACTCTCTTTACTTGCTATAAGATCAATAAATAGAATTGTATTTTGGAATAAAAATGAAATATTCATTAGAGCATTTTCAATGGGGGACCATTTTAGCATGACTTCCTATGTTAAGGAACTCGCTTTTTCATGTTCTAACAATAGATTGAGATTCTTTAACTTTTTAGGATTCTTTTGCTAATGATTAAAAAAAAATGAAAAAAGAATAAGGTTTTTGAGGTCTTTTTATATATATTTTTTATTTTGTTAAGTGTATTATGTAAAAGTATGCTTAGTTGACAAAGTTTAAAAAGATGTGAATGATCTCACGTAAAATATCTTAGAAATAAAGTCATAAGATTCTTAAAAAATAGAAGGTTCTTAAAATACTTATATAATATTTTAAAAGCCTTGTAGAGGTCGTCTAAGATGTGGATATTCTTATACCACCGCTATAAAACCAAATCTCTAATATTTTATACCTTTTTTCTCTTCTTCTCAAGTAGCAGTTATTCCTTATTTAAGTAATAGAGATTTATACCCGATAGAAATTCCTCGTCAAAATGCACACGATACAAGCATTTGATATAAGAGTTGATAGATAGTAGTGACTTTTGAGAGCAACTGGTAAGTGTTTTGGGATGTGAAAATAGACCGCTAGTGTACCGTGCTTAACCATCCAAAAAACAATAATGTTTTGACAAAGAAAACTGAGCCAATGGTCAACCATCATAAATAATTTTAATATAGAAAACCATTTATATTCGTTCTTGTCATATATATATATGTATATATATATATTATTTTGGTTGTTAACTTCATCATTGATTATAACTTGCTGTGTATTCAAACTTCATTGGCATTTATCTACTGTTTTGAGTGTTTGTGTGTACGTGTGTGTGTGTACTATGATATTCATTAAATTTTTGTATGACCAAAGGGGTTGGTGGTTCATTACTTACTTGTTAGTCATAAAAGTTACTAATACTTGAGTTATAGTAATATTAAATATTAATACAATTATTTCATTGAAAAGACCAAAAGACCAAAAATTGAATCTAAAACCACTTTAGGATCTATTTGGTTCGTTTTATTCTAGTGATTTTAGTATCTTATCTTTATCGTTTTCAAATATATTGTTTATGAAAAAATAAATATAGATGAAAAATTGATTTTTTTACTTATAAACAGACAAAATAGATTAGATACATATAAAAATTATATAAGAGACAAATAAAAATCAGACAATCAAAACAGACTCTTTATTAAAGAAGGCTAGAATAGGACTATAAATGAGTCTAGCTGAAATGATACAGTACAAAAACTGAACTCGACGTGGATTAATATTTGATTAGTTTGATCAACTCAACTCGAATCAATTATTTCTACGAAAAATGAATTAGACTAAAAAATAAATTAAGATTTGAGAATATAAAGGTTTATTAGTTATTTGGTATTAAATGTAATAAATAGGGACCACTATGAATATGATAGGGGGGGGGGGGGGGGAGGGGAGGGGGGTGTGGAAGTGCAGAATTAGGCTTTAAAAATAAGAAAATATGAGATTAATTTTTTTTTCAAAAAGAAAAATATAAAGCTCAATAGATTGGAAGCTACTTTAATTGAGTAATTTGAAACTCCTACTCAATAGTTACTCAAGTAGATCAAACTTGAACCTGGGTCGATTGTAATGGAGTTGAATTCAAGTTATCATCTAGTTCAATTCTAATGGCTTGTGAGTAGTCTCAATTTGCTTGCAACCTCATGCTAGATTGCATAAAAATTGTATTATGTAGCAATAGTAATTCATAAAAGGAAGGAATGCATATTTCTTATCTATTTCAATTACATAGAATAAATATTTCTTATGACAGAATTTTCTTATACACCAAATGAAAAAATTATTTCACAGTTATAAAAGAGAGTAATAATTTCATTTTTCGATAAATCAAACACAAGGTTAGATTCAATTTAGTCAATTAAAGGCTTTTATTAAAAGATACACTTATCTAATTTTCCCATGGCAGTAATAATGGAATCTATTCCATCACATTATTAAATTGTTCATATCTATTCCACTAGTGATAAAGCCCTCAATTATTTTTTCACGTTAATTTTTATTATCAATTTAATTATAATATTAATTATGGTACCGTCCCATCATGGAATCGTAGAAGTTCCCCTTATTCTAGTGATAATCACAAGACTCTTTGGTGGCATTTAATTTCTACTAAAAAATAATTTAATGTTGTAGGTGTATGGATTCAAGTGGATTAGTCATTGCGTGATGTATGGGTATTGTGCTATATGTGGCTTGTGAGGAATGATTTATAATGACCGAGAGAGGAGTGGGATATGAGGGATGAGTAAGCAATATCAATATTATTACTAGTAATAGATGAGTATTAAAATCTCTCAAAATAGAAATTGGACAGTATATAGGTGTTTTTATCAAATTTTTAAATCCCTAAAGTATTTATAGAGTTTAGCCATTAATGTCATTCATTAGATCGCATTGACAATTAAAGCCAACTTTTTCATGTAAATCATATTAAGAAATGTTAACGATAGACAAATCGAGTTCAAGGAGTTTTACTTCAAACTATAGAATATCGAATCTCTAGATCATTCTAGGCCTACTATTATATAATATAATAATTTCTAGTGCTGGACAGACGGATATGTAATAATCGGTAATATTTTACCGGTAGTGCAATTTGGATTCTAAATAGATGTCCAATATAATCAAATAGCACATCCCTATGTCGTTCCATCAACCTTATATGATTTTGTTCAATTTGTCCTATATTCAAATGGAATTAGTGTAAACTGGAGACAGTTACATACCCCACAGAAAGTTTCTCAACGTTTGAAACAAACCACAGAACAGAAATGACAACCAATCACAATCTTTCAAGCTCCAATGAATTGATTCAAATGGACGGCTCAGTATCCTTGAAATAACCAGCAAGAAAGCAATTCCAAATTTTGCTTCGACCTTTGTCCATTACAATGGACAACGACCCAACCTTCCCAACCCCACATGCCACAACTTGACAAGATTTTAGAACCAAAGATACTAAAAAAAGCAATCAAAGGTTTTCACGGCAACAACCCTCTCTTGGATTTTTCAGGAACAGCCATTCCACGAGCTTTGACGGGTGGGAAAAGAAAAATATCTAGCAATTAGCATGAGGGGTCCTAAAGCAATCATGTGAATTTGACATTATTCACGTGATTGTTTGTTTCTCTTTTGCACAATGTCACCTGCTCTTTCCTTCTCGTTAAAAGGTTGGTTGACAGGAAAAAGTGCTGATTACTACCACTATGCTATATATTTAAATCGGTGTTATATAAATATTAATATAATAATATTAATATTTTATGCTATTGATAATTTTTATAGCATATTGTTATGATATTGAAGCCTTTATGTGGGTGCAATTGGTTACATGTAATTTTGAAGTAAAAAGAAAGGACAACCATTATACATTTTAAAACCCTTTCTACCTTTTAACGCTTTAGATTATTAAAACTATTTACATAAAAATGAAAAGTATCCATATTCGGTCGTTATTTTCTAATATATCAAAACTAATAAAAGACAGCTTATATTATCTATTTTCTTAGTTTGGATGCATTTTTCATTCTTCGATAAATATATAGCATTTTAGGTTTTATAGATTAAAAAAAAAAAAATTGGGCCTACATTTTTAAGTCTTATTTTTGAATATATATAAATAAAACTAGCGGGCGATGCACTTGCACTGCAAGTGAAAAATAAAAAATTTTTTTTATAATAAATAGAAACCCTAAAACGATTTGCTTAATAATATTTGATATATAAATTACTAAAGATTCGCCAAATTTTACGTGTAACCCGTTATATCTCCTCTTTTATTACGCATTTTTTCCGGCTATTTGTTTTTTACTAGCTTTTTCTCCATTGGCTATCTATGGTTTATATGACCACTTCTACATTCTGCCCAAAACGGTATTCCTATGGGATATTCGCCTACGTCCCCCATTTTCTTTTCTTCTTATTATTTTTTTTTTAATGTGCTTTTTATATATCGGAAATTCAACTGAAAATTTAATTTCATGTTATAGGAACTGCAAACTTTTCGTACGTTTTTCAATTTCTTATATGAATTGAAACCAAAACGTTTGAAGACGGATAATTCGTGATGCAAATTTATAATATATATATATATATTAATGGAATAGGTTAAGTGTAATATATGATAAAAATAGATATTATTACAAGAGCCACAAATCGATTAATATTTATTACAATTTATTCTCTCGATATATATAAGCAAGTAAAACCTTTTAAAATAAAGAAACTTCATTAGATTATTGAATTAACTTTTAACTGTTTATGAGATAAGAAATATGTAGAATTTATAGATAAAAATTAATTTTTCAGAAATATAATATTGAAATCAATTCGTATTTTGATATGACAGATAAACAAATTGAAGCAAAATAATAGCACATATGGAATTCTTTTGATAAATCCTAAATTAAGAAATCCTTTTGGGAATTGTGATGCACTAATGGAATACAAATAAGGTACAATTTTTAATTTTTTCTTTTTTCAATAATTACAAATGGAGGAAGAATTTGAATCTGATAACTCTTACATGAGAGATTAGGATGATACCATTAGATTAGAAAGTTATTAGAAGTATAATTTTAGTTTAACATTAGCAGCTAACCAAAAAAGAATCCACCATGTTAGAAGATTTTTAACTTTCAAAAGATGCAATTACTCCTTGAAAAATCCTAAGCTTCTGATTTTATTAAAGTATAATATCAGTAGATTTTAAAAAATTTAATATATACAATCACTTCTTTATTAAAACTTTTTATATACAAACATACATACAGACATACATTATTATATTAATCCCAGTTAACTTTTAAAGTATGTAGCTATTTAAGATCATTAATGTACAAGGTACGCTGTTACCAGATTTTGAAAATTTTAAAATACACAATCACTTCTTTAACTGAAACTTTTTATATATTATATATATGTATATATATATATAAGTAGAACCGGGTCACATCTCTACCGACCATAAAAAGGAAAATTACTAAATATAACGACATTATATAATTATACAAATACTAGGTAAAATGTCATCTTTATATGTAATTTAATTTTTAACAAATAATAAATTGCATGAATAAGATGCTATCTTGTGATTTTACTATAGTTGATCGTTGTTGAATTGCACTATATTTATGTGATTAAGCTATTTAAATAAAATCGCGTATATAATATGTAATTTATCTGCAAGTTTACATGAGATTTATATGAAATTACATAAAATTTTAATTTATGTTAGTATTTTAATAAATACTTTTATATTATTTGTATTATGTAGATAATAAAAAAAATTTTCCTCAAGTAAAAACTTGTGGTTACTTACGATTTTTTTCAATCATGATTCAAGGAATTTAATAAATATATATTTAGTATACTTAAAAGTTTTATATGCACTCAAATAATAATTCAAACAGTGCATTTTACAATTTTACGATTATTTAAGAAAACCATCACTATAAAAAAGGGTCTAAACACACGGCTAGTGTCATAGGCGTTGTCTTTTCCCGCAGCCAATTGAACAAATCATCAATTTAACAATGAAATAACCCTTCTAAAGTCCATTTTGTATTATTTTAAACACCACGGCTTGGTGTCTATGCTCGTCTGACACTATGATACTGAAAAAGCTTCTTCTCTTCATTTTTATTTAATTAAGGAACTTTAACAGTAATATGATCCATTATAAAATTATTAAATTGATATAACTATTAACCAAACCATATTTTAATATCTACGTATAAACTTAAACTATTTAATAAATTTAGGTCCGTTGGTTTCATCTACTTACAAGTAATATATAATTTTTTTCAAATAGATTTTGTGAAGAAACAGATACAAGTAAAAAATAGATAATTTTACTGATAAAACAAATCAGATACATCAATACAAACCATGCAGACCGATTATTATAAAATCATTAATAACTTTATAATCTAATACAATTAATACTAATATTTCAATTTTCATGGATGAAGTTCATATCCTTCTGTTATAATGATTAGAAAAAAGAAGTATTATGCTTTTATCATTTTTTAAGAGAAATAATTTGTTATTTAATTGTTCAAAATTATATTTAATCGTAATTATATTATTAAAAATTTAAAAATTAAATCATTTGTCAGGAGCTATAAAGTTAAAAAAAAATATTTTTATGAAAAATTTGTAATTAGGATCGCAAATGAGTAGATCTATTTACAAGCTACTCGAGCTTGGCTTGGACTCGATTAGTAAATTAGTCAAGCTCGAGCCCAAAGTGAAGCTCATTTATCTAAATGAGCCGAACTCGAATTTTGATTTATGCTCTCGAGCTAGCTCATGATTAAGCTCGTTTGGACTCATGAACATGTTAGCGATTGAGCTTGTTAACACGCTCATTAACATATTTATAAATTTTTTATACATGATATATTTTCTATAACTACATAATAAAAATAATAAAAACTAGTTTGTATTTAATAATAATGCATATATATTATAACAACACTTATATATTAAATTTTAGGTTTAAAAAAATGAAAAATGAGCTATCTAAATGATTCGTTCACTTGATATGAGTAGTTATTTATTCATTCCTTGCTGGACGTAAAGCTGATATTATAATGTTCATTTCAAAGAAATAACAATTCATAATGAATTGCTATTACCTAAATAATGAATAGTAATTCATGTCTCCAACCCATGAATTACTATTAAATGGTTTATTTTTTAACTTTCTCATAAATATTTCTATCTTGAAAATAACACTTATACAATTATCATTTTTTTTTATAATAAATAATGAGATATTATAAATATTTTATCTTTTATTTTAATAATTACTTATTTTACTTTTAACACAAAGTAAATATTATAATAGTAATTACAATCCTATTAAATTTTATTCTTCCTTATTTTATTTAGCAAAGTAAACAGGCCAAAATGAGTTTAGCTCGAACTTAAATTTTAAGTTTCATAAAAACTCGTTAAACTCAATAAAAAGCTTAGCTTGACTTTAACTAAATGGAAAGAGCTCGAGCTTTTATTTTAGGTTTAATAAAATGCTTGATTTAAATTTGAGTTTGCTTAATTTTAAACTTGTAAATGAGTAGAGCCCAAATCTTTAAAGGCTCCCCACTTGTACCGAGCGAAAGAAAATTAAAGCACTTTTTAATTATTTATTTTTATCTTCCCTTATAATCATCTACCGTGTCTGAGAAAACTATCTTTTGAGGTTCTTCGCCAAGCCCCATCTCTCTCCTTATCTCCTCTCTCTTTATGTCCTAAAACTCAACCCATCTTCTCTTTACCTCAACTCAAACTCAAACTCAAACTTAACTAAGGAAAGAGAGAGAAGACATGGAAGCACTTCTTCAAACAAGACACCTTCTCTCTCTTCCCTCAAACCCCAAAACAAAAACAACACCGACATCATCGTTATCATCAACAACAGCATCAACTAGGTTCTTAAACCCACCCAATTATTCCTTAAAGCACAGAGCTTTGTCCTCAAAACCCAATTCCCTATCTGGGTTTCCTCCCTTTCCTCAGAACTCACCCAAATTCAACCCTTTCCTCACAAACCCATCTCAGGTTTTCAAAAAGAACAGAACTTTACACATTGTGAAAGCAGAAGCATCAGCATCAGCAGCAGCTTCACCTGCCTATGAACCAGAACCACCTAAGTTCCTCGGAATTGAAACCGCTACACTTAAAAAGATCATCCCTTTAGGGTTGATGTTCTTTTGTATCTTGTTCAATTACACGATCCTTAGAGATACAAAGGATGTTCTTGTTGTGACAGCCAAAGGAAGTAGTGCTGAGATCATACCTTTCCTTAAAACATGGGTGAATTTGCCCATGGCTGTTGGGTTTATGTTGTTGTATACAAAGTTGGCTAATGTTTTATCCAAGAAAGCACTGTTTTATACTGTGATTGTTCCTTTCATTGCTTTCTTTGGGGCATTTGGGTTTGTTTTGTATCCATTGAGTAATTATATTCATCCTCAAGCTTTTGCTGATAAGCTCTTGAATATGCTTGGTCCGAGGTTTTTAGGACCTCTTGCTATTATGAGGATTTGGAGCTTTTGCTTGTTTTATGTTATGGCTGAGCTTTGGGGGAGTGTGGTGATTTCTGTTCTCTTCTGGGGTTTTGCCAATCAGGTTAGCACCAGTTCAGCTTTGCCTTTTTATGGCGTGTTTGTTTTGCAGTGAACGCTTTCCAAACCTTTTTTTTTTTTTTTTTGGATAATTCTTATACAATTATAGCAGTCTGACAGATGATGGTTTTAATTTCTGTAATTATTGCAATAGTTGGATGATGACTGGACGGTCGATGGTTCTGTTGACCGGACTTTACGGAGTTTTAAAAGGTTTTGTGATATGTCTTAATTTGTTTAGATTGTTCTTGTTTATGCTAGGGATGGTAGTTTGCTGGTGGCTAGTAGAATCATGCATACAATTGAAATTAGCATATGCCATCGACGGATATATATATATTCTATTCTTGATATTTGCAAAATATTTTCTGTGAAACAATTGCATCTTCAGTGAATATTTGCATGTTGATGTGATGTGCAAGTAGATTTAATAGGATACTGTTAGTAATGGGGTATCCAAATGAATTATTCTGTTTAAATTGACTTCCTTTTTGTTCTCTTAAATCATGCTATTAATGGTCTGCATATCTATTGCATGCTATGATTTGATTAAACTTGAGGTTAATGAGATTACTCTAGTCTATCTGCATGATTTCTGCTTTAAGATGGAAGATGAAAACTTTTAATAGGAATCTGTTTGTTATCCAATTTATCCTCGATTTTGAGTAATTTTTGTAACTGATGATTGATGTAGTCCTGATGTTGTTGTTGTAAGAGTAAGTTATACTAGGCAGATTCATTGGTGTCTTAGTTTTGTTATCGTACTGATGATGCAAAATTGATTTGAACACTACTGGAAAAACATGAGAGATTTCAGTAATGTGTATCACAATGTATTTGGTAGAGTACAATAGTCTCTGATTTTGCAGGTTCTATTAGGCGGATTCGACAATTGGTGTAATCCTGCCATTATGGTGTCTTAGTATTGCCACGTTATTGTTACTGTAAAATTGTTTGAAGACTATGGAAAATTGATATACCAAATTTCATTAATGTATTTTACAATATAATTGGTAGAGTACAATGTCCTCTGTTTTTCCTCATGTGACACCTCTCTTCTTTGCTTCTTAATCGTAAAGGAATGCAATCGACAGCAAAGGGAGTTGTCGTCGTCAATAATATTATCAACATTAACCTTTTCCTTGCTAGATTCTGTGTCCCTGTCTTTCTTGTATAGACCTTCTTTGTAGGTTCTTAGATGTTATTTTCTCTGCTGCTTTTCTCACTTTTTCTCTACCTTAATGTCCTTCTGCTAGATTGTTCCTTGAAGTGATCATGCATGAACCACATTGCAAGGCATAATGACTGGTTTTGTAGGGAAAAATTTGTTATTGCTCATTTGAAACCGAACTCAGTCTCACATTTATGTGTCTATTTCTTTCATTTTTTATCTTTTTGGAGTATATGTCTATATGTTGGAACTGATGCTTTATTTAGCTATTTCGTTAATAGTAAAATGTTTTGCATGCAGATAACTACTGTTGAAGAAGCCAAGAGATTCTATCCTCTGTTCGGACTTGGTGCCAATGTTGCTCTTGTCTTCTCTGGACGTACAGTAAAGTACTTCTCCAATTTGAGAAAAAACCTGGGGCCTGGAGTTGATGGTTGGGCTATCTCTTTAAAAGCTATGATGACTATTGTCGTGTTGATGGGTCTTACTATCTGTGGTCTTTACTGGTGGGTGAACACATTTGTACCTCTCCCAACTCGAAGCAAGAAGAAGAAGGTAAACTTTTGAGGACATCTAGTTGTATTATTCAGTCGCTCTATCAGCATCTTAAATGTTTATATAGTTTGCTTCATTTTCTTTTTTATTGGTTCTCCACTTACATTTTATTCAGCTTGTCTTTGTGTCTCTTATAATTGGAAGATGAAAAACTTTCTCTACATTGCCTCACAAAAGCAAGACTAGGAATGGTTGTTGTTATTTTATATGGACATTTGGATGTTATGATTGAGATTACCATAGGTGATAGTCGTAAGCGTAGCTGGCAAAAACAAAATAATACAACTGAATACTGATGAAACTAGGTAAATCTTCTGTGTATGGACCAAACTGCACTACGGTGCATCTGTGTGATTATGGACATACTAATTGATTAAAGGATGAATTTTCAGGAAAAGCCGAGGATGGGAACAGTGGAGAGCTTGAAATTCTTGTTATCTTCAAGGTACATCAGGGATCTTGCGACTTTGGTGGTTGCCTATGGTATTAGTATCAACCTTGTCGAAGTTACATGGAAATCAAAACTCAAAGCACAGGTGAGCTTTTGCGTGCTTTTGTACTACACTTTCATGGTTGATTCATCTTGTTTATCACAAGTCATAACTATTTCTATGGGGTGTTGCAGTTTCCAAGTCCAAATGAATATTCCTCCTTCATGGGTGACTTCTCAACTGCAACGGGGATAGCAACTTTCACAATGATGCTCCTAAGTCAGTTCATATTCCAAAAGTATGGATGGGGAGTTGCTGCAAAGATCACTCCCACTGTGTTACTTCTGACGGGAGCTGCGTTCTTTTCCTTGATATTGTTTGGTGACCCCCTTGCACCCTCTCTAATGAAGTTTGGTATGACACCACTCCTTGCTGCTGTCTATGTGGGTGCTATGCAAAATATTTTCAGCAAGAGTGCCAAGTACAGTTTGTTTGATCCTTGCAAAGAAATGGCATACATTCCTTTGGATGAAGACACTAAGGTATATACTTCACAGTTAGGCTCAAAATTCAGCTCTTCATTTTTCCCATACATATTCACTTAAAAGATCAATAGAATCATAGAAATCATCTTTGTTAGATATCCAAGAATAACTGAAACAGCTTGAGAATTCTAGTATTGTATGTAAAACTTTTGTTACCACATGGCAAGGTTCCAATGGGATGCAAGGAAAAACTTATTCCAGTGGAGAAGAATAAGTCCCTTGTATCCCAGGATAAACCTGCTCATCCTTTGTTTACTAGTATGATCAGTTTAGTTTTGGAGGCAATTGCAAATTCACTCCGGAAACTATGACTTAGCTGTAGGTTTAGATCCACAAACTCATAAAATATGTTTCCACCTTTCCATAATCTTTGAAAATATGCAATTTACCTACACTAGTTGTTGCCAAAGATCTCATAATGTTCTCTGAATAGCCTCGCTGCTTGGGCTTAGTGTTAGATAGAGAGGTAAGTGCATATTTTCGAAAGTTATGGAATGGTGATGGTTTTTGGAATTTTTGATCTGTCTGAACTTAAACAATAGTGGTAGGGTTGTATTTGCAAAATGTCATTAGTTTTTTCCTCCTCAGTTGAGGTTCTCATGTCCTTAATGTGTTCCTTTGGGATCATTTTCTTATGTCAGGTCAAAGGGAAGGCAGCAATTGATGTTGTGTGCAACCCACTTGGGAAGTCTGGTGGTGCTCTAATCCAGCAATTTATGATCCTCACATTCGGTTCACTTGCAAACTCTACCCCTTACCTGGGAGGGATACTTTTGGTGATCGTCTTGGCATGGTTAGCGGCTGCTAGATCTTTGGAAACCCAATTCAATGCTTTGCGCCATGAGGAAGAGATCGAAAAGCAGATGGAACAAGAAGAACTCAAAATTCCAGTTAGGCCCGGAGACAGTACTGAAAATGGTTTCCTTTCAAGCGGTTCAGTTATAAACCCAACTGCTGGTGATGCTACAAGCAGTTCATCGGAAACCTCGGCACCCCTCAACTAGAGCATGTGTTCCTTTAATTTGTTTCCTTAGATGAACAATAAGCAAAGCTGGTGATGTGCGTGGCCAGGTTTGTTTTATGTAGGAATTTTACAGCTAGGAAAATAAGCTTATTAATAATAGTTGCTTACATGGGCAGAAATAATCACCCTGAGTCGGAAATTTAGTTATTTCAATTCTTGCGGAAGGTCTGTATGATTCTAGTTTATGTTCTTGCCAGGAGAACTCTTCTGGTATTTGATTTGGATTCTTTTTTTCAGTTTATATACATACACCGTGAAGTTAGGATGTTCACTCCTCCAGATACTACAGTCAATCTCTAGCATCCAAATTCAAAGTCATGAACCTCCAAAGCACCGCTAGGCGTGATCGGGATGTGAGGATTTCTGCATCCTTGAATGGTTCTTCCTTTGTTTTCTATTCTCCTTAATTCCTTTGTTATATATGAAAAATGTAGTTAAGCCTAAGGTTCTGTAGTTTAGTAGGCATTAGCGTTGCCGTTTCATAGGAATAATATACGTTTTGAGTTTTGAGTTTCATCCTTGTTATCAAAAAGGAAAAGTGGATGTTAATATACAATGAATCTTGAATTTGTTTATTTTATTTTTTTATTTGGTATTTTTTTTAATTTATTATAATAATGATACGCTAAGAAATGATATGTGCAGGTTTTGTGCATGGATGTATCCTTTTTGAAAATGCCAAAAAATGATATATGAATTTTTGCGTAAAGTTTAATTAGGTACTTGAAGTTTGGTTTTGAATAATTTGTTTAAGATAATAATCAAATTATTCAAAATTAAAATTCAAATACTTGATTGAACTTTATGCGAAAGTTCAAGTATTATTTTTGATATTAATCTCTTCTATAATGATATGTTTGGCATGTTGGAAAGGATCTCGGTCCATTCACTATTCATGTTTTAGGGAGCAATTCTCTTCCACCTACTAAAATATAATGTCAATGTCTATATGCATAACTTTATATGACATCATTCTTTATTGCATCATTTTTGGTGACATTTATCCTTTGTTAAAATCACAACTTTTATCTCTTATTTGAATACAATCCCAAATGCTCATCCTTTAGTATATAATTTTCATATATATATATATATATATTTGAATATTATATATGTGTGTGGGTATGTATGTATTTCTGTTCATTTCATGTGTGAAAATCCATAATTAGATAAACATGGACGTAGATACAATTTGAAGACAGGAAAATTTATTCGGAGATTTAAAGTAGGAGCGACCTATAGATGTGAAAATGCATTAACCAATAAAACCATGTTCAACTTATTTTTATGCTAGTAACTAGTGGCACATCGAAAGGATGCTTGGTGGAGGTTGCGATTCAGGTTCAGGCCCCATGTATTATTGCCACCATGTGATGAGTAGGGTTTTGGACCTAATAATTTGAGTCTATGCCGGACCTTTGCTCATATCTATTTGTTCCAAGGAATATGATACTAATTAAAATGCCCTAAACTAATAAAATCACATGAAGGGGCCCAAAAAAAAAAAAAAAGGCTAAATTTTGAATTTCAAATAGGATTGATTTTGTCCTAACATAAAATATGGAAAAGATATGTTATTTAAACATAATTAAATATAAAGCAATTACTGTTTTATTTTACCCTCCTTTCTCATGTATGACGGTTTCACCTCCTCCCCTGTAACCATCTTTGGAAATTCCTAAAGAATATCAAACATAAACCCACAATACGTAAGAATTTTTTTTTTCTTATATCTTCCAACTATAGTAACTGTAAGATTATAAAAATCTTGAGATGGAGTGAGAACATTAGTGCCTTATAGAAAAAAACGATCGGTTTTGAAGAGATTTCCCTAGGAAATCCAAGGGACGAGGAATTGAGGATTTGGAGATTTTGAAAGGATTGGAAGAAATGTTGAGAAGGTAATGTGATTCAATCTAAAGTTTGGTCTTTTGGGAATGTAATTAAGAGATGATAGGATAAATTGTGTATCTATATATTTTTTAATGAATATTGGATGTAAATGGGTTAATTGTTGGAACTTCTATATTATTTAACAAATTCTAAAATGAATAACTTTGAAGGCACTTCTAAATTATTTAGCCTAAAAGATAAATAGCAATTCTAAATAACATAGAATTTTAAGTATATACAATCGTTGTTCTTCCAAAATGAAAATTGATAGTTTTGACATAATAAAATATTACGAGTTTTTCTAAGTAAAAAAATTCTAAAAGGAAGCCTAATTAAATAATAATTTTAAATAAAGTGATCATAAAAAAAAATGAAGTATTTATTAATGATTAATTATCTATTAATGTATACATTTTAAATTTTCTAAGAGAGTACAAATTTTAAGATGAGTACATGGTATGAAGTTCTCATACCTTGTACCCTACCCTGTGAGAGAATGTTTTAGAATAACAATACTTGTACATTGTCCTATGATCCTCAATGCACACCTGGACCCTACTCGGTTGAGTAAGTTTTGGGTAGATATCCTATAAAATTGTGAGACATTTCAATAAAGTAAATAATACTTTGATGGGCGAAATTCTGGGTCGTTATAAGTGGTATCAGATTAGTTCATTAGTTATAGGTGGAGAAACTAAGTGCTACATAGGGCAAAGTACCTCATAGTGGAAGCATTTCTTGGTATCGGAGCATCTCTAGAGTCCTCCTTACTTGTTGTGCTTCTAGACCTATGTGATGAAATTGGTGTGGGCGTTAATTCTATAAGTGAGGGAGAATGTTATATCTCTCAAATATATAAGGTAGTAGATTCTAATCATCGTGTAACTTTTGGTATAATGACTAGGAGTTCATTAGAATTCTAAAGTTAAGCTTACTAAGTAGAGAGTATTACTAAGATGGGTGATCTTCTAAGAAGTAACCGTCATCAAAGATAAAATTGTGTGATATTTTACTAGAATAGATAATACCTCGGTAGCTAGGGTTCGCAATCATTACAAGTCTAATCAAGATATCACATTTATTAGTGGCTTTAAAGCAAGACAAAAGTTGTTATAGTAGTTAATCACAATATAAAAAAATCAACTAAACATATTAAGAAATTAATTATTCACACATAAAATCAAAGAAAATTTATTTGTCTTATTGTTCATTTAACATTTTCACCACCATAAATAATTAATCACTATAATTGCATAATATGATAATGAAGTTCTTTTATTTAAAACCTAGACTTATTTTAAATTTTATAAGTTAACAAGATTGTTAACTTGTTAGGTGATTCTTTACTATAATGCAATGTTGTCTTTATTGTAATTACAACACAATATCAAGTTTTTGGTAGAATTTTGAATTACCTTTGGTATACTAAGAAGCCCCTCAAGTAAATTTCAAAACCTTCTCTCTTTGTAGTTTTCTTGCCATATCCCATGAAAATAAAGTCTCATATAAATTGAGGGAGAGAATTATTAATAATTTATAAGGTTATAGTGATGGATATCAAGTCAATACTAATTAGAATCTTTGGATTAAGTGGTTGAAATATCTCAATGGTTATTCATTAGCTTGACTATTGACCAATTTTGAGTTGGAGAGCTTTAAAATATTAGACTAGAATTATTTCAAGGGTTAATGTCACAAATGATATATAAACTTTGATAAAATATATAATTAGATACTTGGAGTTTAAAATTGATTAGTTTAATACTTAAATTTTGAAATTGACAAATTTAGTACTTGAAAGAACTTTTCATGCACACTAATAGTACTTTCATCAAGTTCTTTTAAGTATTAAATTTATCAATTTCTAACTTAGGTGAAGGTTTGGAGTATTTCAGTAATAAAATAGCTTATAGTTTACAATCATCCATAAAAATAAGAATATAAACGTTCACATAGTTTTTCTCGAATTCCATATAGCCTTCTACTCGTTTAAGTCGCTCTCCAAACTCCTCGGACCCTAAAGCCATGGAGTCATGATGAAGGTCACGAAGTGATCATTATCGATACTTGAAATAGTGAAAAATGAGTAGTAAAGCCCAGTATATAGTAACCAAACACATACACGCATGTCATGCATGCCTAGGCTAACACAACAAGTATAAATTAAGTTTAATTAAGTTATAGATCAGCAAAGAGATAGTTCCAACGTTCCAGAAATACTAACCCATTAGAAGAGTACTCATGACTCCCGCGAAATAAAAGAGGTAGAGTTCCCCTAACGGATCACACACCGAAAAGGAGGGTTCACAAGTCCCCAAAACTTACTAGAATGAAAATGAGGTAATAGTATCGCCTAGGTCATCTTTTCACAAATTGCTACCGACGAGCATGGTCCATTATGATGCTTTATATAGAGTCTCATTACATTGTATAACTTATCACAACTTTGTACCTACTGCTAGTCAGTCATACGATCTCGGAAATTTCGTTATCGATTACCTACCGAGCCCAAACCATGCATTCATGGTGGCTTAAGTGTCTAAATAACAATGTCATCTTGAAGTTGTGATCAGATTCACAAACCAATAAAAGGGTGCTATTCTTGTAGTAAGCGGCCAAGTAGTAACCAATACTCAATTAAGCTGAGTTTAAATTCTTAGTTTGATTATTATTATTATCCTAGCAAGTAACATGCAATTATTGCGTACTTGTCAATTGGCTTGAGCTTTCAAATCCCTTTCTAGGCTCGATATCCAACAACTGTTCATGATTAAAATCGAGGATTACTTCAACATTTACTACCTTTATTTTCTTTGTATTGTTTGTTACATCTAGGCCACTTTAGTTTAACTATATCTACTCAAAGACAATGTTTAAAGGGCCATTTGTTTCATTTAGCTAAATTATCGTTAATTATGTAAGTTATAGTTTTAGGGTTTAGGTCAACTAACCATTAGTGGAATATACTTTTGTGGGTCTTGATTCTTGAATTTTCAAGAATTGATTTCCAAAATCCACTAATCCCATGGAGTCTTTAGAATCCTATTCCAATTATTAAGTTTAACTTACTCTAGTTTGTGTGAGTCATTTTAGACTTAAGTGTTTGAGTGATGTACATTGTGAATGGGTATTAGCACTTGTTAAATTTGTATTTCGAAGGTCTTGAAAGATTACTTAATTGAGCGAAAAGCCAGGTCAAGTTTTGTGTAATTTGGGCAAGAATTGTCGAAGTTATCAAGGGGCTGGAAAAGAGCACAACTAGTACATTAGAGGATGCATCACCTCCTATTTTGGTACATGACTAGATAGGTTAATTATGTTTCAAGTGTGTTCCTTCTTCATTTGGGGAAAAAAAAAGCACAAGGGAAATACGATTGAATGTATCTTCCTGTGTTCTTCTAGGCTCCAATGCACTTTCAAACAGAGAGAAGCACAGGGGGAACACAGCTGCATGTATCCTCTCGTGTTCTTTTAGGCTTCAATGCAATTTTAGAGAGAAGTATGAGGGGAACACGATTGCATGTATCTCCTTATGTTTTTTTGGGTTTGTGCTACTTCGTCCTATACATATTATTTTCATCAAAAAGATGTTTTGGAACAAATTTTAGTGATCTTAAATGTATTATATGGTTGTATTCAAGTCTACTCTCCTACGTTTTCATCATTCATTTGTTAAAATACATCTAACTGAAGTTAAAATCCTAAACTCCTAGTTTTGATAGCAGCCATAAAAAAATCATGTTTGCTTTAAAATTTCCAAAACATTTCATATGCAACTCTTCATTTAACTTCCTCCAATATCAACTACACCTAGGTCCATCATTCACAACTCATTCTGACAAAACATAACCTTCAAATCATACCCAAAACTTCATTTAAAACTATCATAGTAGACTCAATTCCAAAACTATCATAATCTCATGAAAATAAGTTAGTTTTGATATCTACCTTGTTCTAAATAATAGTTTTCACTTGCATCAATTTGGAAGGGAATTTAAGACTCTAAAATTACTCAAAAACTTAATTTCTTAATACTCCAAACATCTATCAACTCACCCACGTCAGTTTTCATGTTTAAAATGCTAAATTACTCACATTACAACATCTTAAAACCTCATGCTTACATTGACACAAATTTTATTGCGATAGTGGGTCTCCTTCCTCTTCTAATACTACTTCATCCTCTCTATTTTCCTCATGTAAAAGACATCACATGGGTTAATTAGTGCTATACTTTGCTAATTCCACTTATTTAGCACTAGGAAGGGGTTAAAGTTTTAGGGAACCTTACCTTAGGTCTTGAAAGAGTTTAAAAAATGAAACGAGGCAGAAAAGAAAAGGAGTATTTATATGAAAAAAGGAAATGACAAAATTAAGGTTTTAGACAAGGAGAAAAGGAACTCCTTTTAGGGTTTTATCACGTGGCATGATCTTGTGCATCTAAATCTTACGTGTATAGACACCTTAGCTAGTTTTTAATAGTTTAGGGTTTTTAATTAATCTCTCATGCAAATAACAGTTTTAATGTCTCAAATAAGTCTAATTTATTTACAGTAAATAAATTTTAAACTTTTTTTTTTAACTCGCATAAGTTTCTGGTTTAGGGTAAAATCGTAATTTTGCAAAATCAAGGCTCTTAACTACATTGTTTTGATTTTCTTGTAAATATTTTCTTTTTAAAGAACTATTATTGATTTATTATTCATTTTATTTCAATATTTGAATTTTTTTTAATTTTATAAATCTAGGTTTTCGGTTGGAGACTAATTTGTGAAATTTTGAAAAAAATTACAATTTAAATTTGTACATAAATCTAATTTGATTCCATTGAATTTATTTGATTTTGATTTCTTATGGTTGGTGTTTCCAGTTGACATATTTTTCCAAGATGAGCTGCGATACACACTGACCAAGCTCCCTAAGAAGCCATGCCACCGACCAGCCGAGAGCCTCCAACTGAGCGTTCATGGCAACTAACTTGAGCCGAATCTGAGTGCTCATATGTGCGACAATCGAGCTCCTATTATGTTCATCCATCGACCAATAGCAGTAGATACAAGTTAGCCCCTGCACTCTTATCATGTCGCCAATTAATGAGCTTATCTCGAGTGCTCAACAAGAACAGAACAGAACAGATCAACCTAACTTTATGTCTAAAACCAGGTTGGACTCGATCATACAATGCAGTAGCAGCCCATACATCGTTGTTGGCGAACATCCTAAGCACCATGTTTTTCCATGAAGACTTTCGAGTTGCTCGATAGAGATATGTACCATCTAGAACAGTTACTGCAGTTGAAGTCGAGCTTCATTCAAGATAGGCACTGTCTTGAGTTCTAATCTAAGTTATTCCTCACCAACCTCTAAGCTATATCCAACTTAATTGAGACCGACTCAAGCATCTTTTGTACTTTTTATAGAGTTTTGGAGATTTACTCTATAAGAATATATCCACTCTCCAACAACCATTCCTCATACAAGTCACATCACTGCACATTAAATATCACCAACTTCTATATCACCATACCCTCATATAACTATCCATACTTTCTAATCATTTCTTCATTTTTTGCACACTCGTTTCCTACATATATATAACTTTTATACTTTACTTTATTATCATCCATTACTTTATCATTCCACCATCTTTCATCCATTCACCTCACCTCACCTCACCTCACCTCACCTCACCTCATTCATCGATCTCGACCTTATTGACTTTGACCTAACTTTACCTCATCTTTTGGTACGGTTCATTATGAACATTCACAGTAGAGTGGATCCATAATCATTAGAAACACATTTCTAATATTTCAGGTATACTCTCTCTATTATTTATTGTTATGGATTGTACTTAGGTTATTATAATGAATTAAAGCATGTTTTTGTGTAGGGCTAAATTTATTTATAGGGCTTATGTGATGGGTTTATGGATTTCCTAAGTAGTAGATTAGTAATTTATAATAGGTTTTGTTAATTTTAAATTTTGATTATTTCTATTTCAATATTTACACGGTAAAATCTATCTATGAGTTGTCTAATGAATTAGAGCTCAAGATAATTAAGAGCGATTCAAGAACTCGATTGAAATAGAAAGTACGATTTCAAAATCAACATTGATACGTGCAGTTTTGGCTCATGTTGTAGAGCTCACGTTTTAATGCAATTGAAATTATGGTTTATTGACACAAATACATGATTGAACCCAAATTCAATTATAATATTAACACTTGTGAGATGAGTGTGTTATTTAACTAATGATTGTAAATGGTTACTCAAGAGGGATATGTATGTTGTAATTAAAATCTTGTATCTCGAGAGAGAAGCAAATTCTTGTGGGTTTAATTGAAATCCAAATGAACAAAAAATTATAACTAAAACTCAATGAATGGAAGTCTTAGCCAAAACATTTTATAGTCCTACAGCTATTTACTAAAGGAGTTTCTAAAGGAAGTTTTAGTGTTAGTATAATTTTTAGTGTTAGGCTACTTATAATTTATAGTGATAATTCTCAGTAGTTTAATTACTTTAGAAATCCCAAACTCCAATTTGGTTGCTTTCCTTAGAGTAAAATTATTATAATATAGTACTTAGTCACAACATCCTTATGGATCATGATCTTGAATACTACCATTAGCCTATACTTGCATAATTGGTACACGTGTCGATAGGGGTGCAAATGAGCCGGGCTGAGCCGGGCTTTTGTAAGCTGGGGCTGGCTTGTTTATTTTTTAATGGGCTCGAGTCGAACCGGGCTTTTAACTAGCTTGGAATATATAGGCTGGGGCTCGATCCCGTTAAGCTTTTTTAAGCTCGAGCTTTGCTCATTTAGCTAAACGAGTCGAGCTCGAGCTTGGGCTCGTTTCATTAAATGAGCTTAAGCTTAGCTCGTTTAGCTTATATAATTATTTTAAATTATATTTATAATATTAAATTAATAAAATAATTATATATAATATTACATTAATATATATTAATAATATTATATCAATATTATATATATATATATATATAAATTAAATGAGCCTGTTCATGAGCTTGGCTCGTGAGCTCTTAACGAGCCTATTCACGAGCTTTGTTCTCGAGCCTATTCGCGAGCTAGCTCATGAGCTTGGGAACAAGCTCAGGCTTGGCTCGTTTAGCTAAACGAGCCTGAGATGAAGCTCGAGCTTGGCTTGTTTAGCTAAACGAACCGAGCTGAGTCGGGCCTGAAACGAGCCGAGCTCGAGTAGCTCGCGAATAGCTTAGCTCGTTTGCAGCCCTACTTATCGATGGATTTTGCATTCAAATTGATTTTTACTAAAAACTTGCATTTATAGTTGCTTAGCAAATATAAAATTAGCTAGAGTAGAAAACACTTTCAAGTACCTTCTTCCACTCAGAAAATCTCTCTCTCTCTAAAAAGTTGGTTAGCTTTTCTCTCTCTCTCCATATACTTAGAATGCCGAAGAATACATAAAGAAGTCACCTTAGGACTTCCATTCCTATAAGTACCAAAATTCAATGCAGCAATTACAACCCACCTCCAACATTTAAATGAACACGAATAGAACTGCTGCACCAATACTACCGATAACAACTCTTCATTAGTCCCAATAAATCAAACTACTAAGAATGCGTGCAGGTGAACTGGTTATTGGCCATGGATCGGTTCGAAGTGACACAAAAGTTGAAGAGTCCTTCTTTCTTAGTAGCATGAGTTTGAAAAGATGCGGTAAGTGTTCTTCATTGCAGTATGAGTTCAAAATGGGTAGCAGCGATGTAGACGAGTTTGAGCTTAGTGACTCAGTGATGAGTCAACTCGGTATGTGCGTGAGTGGTAAGTAGTTCTGGTTGGCATCTTAAAGTTCAGTGGAGCGGTGGTACGTTTGTGAAAGATGCGTAGCCATGGTGTGGTGGAGGTCTTGGTTTGGTTGCGTTGGCGAGTTTAGGAGGTGAAAGATTGGGATCTTATTGAGAAACAGAGAATGGTGAAGAGAGAAAAGCTCAAAGTTGGGAGGAAGAAGATGATGGTTCTCATTCTTGGAAAAATGCCAAAATCCCTTTCCTTGTGATGCATTATCCATGTTTTAGATTAGGTTCTTTTTTAACATCGATAAGTTAAAATCAAATGTAATTTTTTAACATCCCTTCCCTTGTGATACATTATCAATGTTTTTTGATTTATAGTTAGTCGTACATAGAAAACTATTTGCGAAATAGACTCGTTTATAATATAAAATTAAAGCAAACTATGATTGATGAAGAAAAGATTATGAATAAACTATGAGCTTGGTGTTAGGTTATATGGATATGCTGGAAGTGTAGACTTGGGCTTGAATGAAAGTTTAACATTAATTTAAATAAAAAATTACTATTAATTGTAATAAAATAAAATAAATTATAATGAAAATATAAATAAAAATAAAGAAGTTGCTATGTCAAAGCGAAAATAAAATAAAAAATGATAAGATGCTACATCAGTTGACACATGTCACATCATGATTGATTCATACGTTTATGTCATCAACAGAGTTTAACGTTATTAAACGAGGTACCAAAAATAGCATCAAAAAGTTTAACTATGAATTAAAATTGAACTTGTAAAAGTTAAAGTACCTAATTGTACTTTTTGGCAAAGTTTAGATACCAAATTTGATATTAACCTTAATTAGGAAAATAGATTTTTCTAACTGATAAAACAAGTTTTACAATTAAATACATAATTTTGTTTTGCCTTACATGCCTAAAGTCATAGTTATTTATGCTTATACCTATATACACTAATATATTTACAAATTTTTTCTTTCATTTATTTATTTTGGTTATTTTTATTTTACATATACTAGTTACTAGGAGTGGGCAGGTAACCGTATCGGACAGGGTACCTACTTGGATCCTGCTGAGCCTGGTGGAGTCTGGTTAGATATTAAAGGCTACAAGGTAGGGTAGGGTAGGTGTAAATCTCTAAATTTTCGGAATCGGTTTAGCATAAAACCCTAACCGGAAGTCAAATGAAACCCTAAAGGTCAACAAAACCCTAGTTTGCCGTATCCATCTAAATCCGGCATTGCCGTTTTCTTTGGCCCTGAAAAACGAAGTTGGGATAATTAGCTCGAATAGTCCGTAATAACCATAGGTTTTATAAAAGTTTCAGTTTCGCGAAATTCGGGTGTCCTTCGAACCCGATCGGACACAGTTCTCGAAAAACGTGTCCGGAAGCCCGGAATAGTAAAAATATTCCGAATATACCGTTAGACTCGTAAAAATATAAGTTTTCCAAAAATATCAATTTCATAATTTTTCGGTAAGTAAAAATAACAGATATAGCTATTATACGCGTATTTTCTTACTACCGGTACTTTAATTGTCATATCTACTTTACATTACACTATTCATTACTATTCTACACTATTCTTTTATCTCTACTTTTTCTTACACCTACTCTTACACTCTACATAACCTATAATCTTAACTTTTTACCTTTCCCATAACTTTATATCACATCTATCTTACTTATTACATCTTTTATTTAACAAAATACACCCTCTCTCCTCTCAAAGTGGCCGGCACCCCTCTCTCTCTTCCCTCTCCATTTGTTTTAATTTTGCATTTATTTTAATCACACAAAAATCACTCCCCATTTTCCTATAAATACCCCCCTCCTCTTTCACTTCTTTCACACATTCACTACCCACAAATTCATACCAAAACTCTCTCAAATTTTCCTCTCAAAGCTCTCTCAAATTTCTATCTCAAAACTCTCTCAAAATAATTCCACAACAACTTCCACCAACAACAAAAACCCATAACCACATAACCATATCAAAGTCTTCTTTAGGTAACTCATTTAAATTCTTTCTTCTTCTTCATGTCATGTAACTTTACATGACCATAGTGTGAGTTTCCAAATACTACAAGTTGTGGAAACTACATTATGTTCATGTATTGTTCTTGTTCATGCCAATCCATTTATGTTTATGTTGATTTATTATTGTTTATATATCTATACATATTCTTTAGAGCATATAAGCTCACTTGCAATTTATTTATTTCATGCAAAGCAATTTATTTACTTTTCCATTGCAATTTATTTATTTATTCCTTGTTGAAATTAAGACTAGTCTCTAGTCTTAGACTTGTCCTCATCAAGTCAAAACAAGCTTTTCTTCTTTCATTTTATTTCTTTATGGGACTAGTTTATTTCTTAGTCCCGGGAGCCTTGAAAAAGCTAAGACTCCAATACTTGACTTTATTATTTATGCTTTATGTTATTTTGTTTATTATTATTCTCATAATCATGTTCATTTAGATTGTTGTCCAAAAGTTTTATTTTCTAAAGATAATCAAATAAAAGAAGGCTTTTTGTCACTTAGGAATAAGTTTAGTGAAACATAAAAATATAAGATAACAAAAATAAACTCATTCATTTTCAAGTTACAAAAAGAATTCACTATGAATTTAGAAACTATTTTTACTTAAAAAGCTACTTAAATCTTTGTTACTCTACCTTGTTTTTCAAAAGAAAATATTTTGTTGACAAAAATGGTTCTTTTCATAAGAAAGAAAATGATGGATGACTAAGGAAATTTTAATAAAGACCTTGCAAACAAATAGGCAAAGAAAATTTATGGTTTGAAAATAATAAAGTTATTTCTTTTCAAGTTACAAGAAGAAGTTAATAAGATTATAGAAATTAGTTTTTCTACAAAAAGTCCTTAATTTTCCATTGTTTTTATGAAGAAAACAAATTTTCATGCATGGATGATAATTTTGAAAAATATGAGACATGAAAAAGAATGAGAAATATCAAGTAAGATTTTTGCAAAACAAGTAAAAAAGGAATTTACACAAGAAAAATGAAGAAAACATATTTCCTAGAAAACTTCAAATATAGTATTAATGTAACTTAGAAAGTAGAAAATTTTATTTTCAAAAGTCACTTAGAAAAGATAAATAAAACCAACATAAAACGTTTTTAGAAAAAAAGAAACAAGGTATTCATTTCAAAGAAATTACAAAAACAATTTCCGAAAAGCTTCAACCGACATTGTTTTACCTAAGAAAAATAATTTGGACAACAAGACACTTGAGCATGCTTAAATATGAGTTATATAGTTATAAAAAGAGAATTTTTCAACTATATAGATAACTAAGTATTTATCAAACAAATTTTGATTTCTTGAACCAAAGTTGTTTTTACTTGAAAATCCGTGGTGAATTTTGTCGCCACTTTTTCGGAGCCTATATGGCTTTGTTTGTGGGAAATAATTTTAGAAATGGGTAGATCTTTTCGAGTAGATAGAAATCGGTATATTATATGCGCGATTCCGAGTTAAAATGACCAAGTTATGGCCATTTTAAGTTGGAACATTCTTCTATACGAACTTTAACGTTCTTTGACATTGTTTTGTCAAAATTCAAGAAAATCTTCAAGAAAAACTCATTATGGGTATTTTCTTTGGTTAGGTGACCCCGAGGAAGGATTCTTCACCCGAGACTATTACGATTAAGTGGAGTGTGTGAACGACTCATCCGCTTAGAGGAATAGACGACAATGGCATCGTGAGTTTATTTCCATTAAATGCTACACTTGTTGTGCTTGTAAATTAGTTGCACTAGAGTTAGGAAAAGATAAACCGATATGCATGTAAAATAATTCCTTGAAAGAATTCTAAGAATATCGAAGCCCGAATTGTTCTAAGTGATTGTTTTAGTATAATATTGATTTGTGTGAAATTCCTTGATCACCATAAAGTTGAAAATAATTATGTTATGACTTTATAAATTAATGAACTCATGCATACCACGAAGTGAGTCACATTACATGGTTGGGTTATTATCCTTGGGTGAGAAGGATAGTAGGCTCATGTCGAAAGCAACACTTGGCGGAAGATCCGAAAGCGATTGCTTGGCGGCTTAATGGAATATGCTTGGCGGTTGATCCGAAAGCAAGGTCAAATCAAGTAGGTTCGGAATACTTGGCGATGAGTGCTCGCAAGTATAAAAGTTTTTATTGAATGCTTGGCGATGTGTGCTCGCAAGCTTAAATTTTCTATTATTAAAACTACTTGTTTTGAGTATCACCAAACCCCGAATGGAGGGCGTAAATCCATTCAACATATAGTTCCCGGAAAGCTATATGATTGTTTGCCCACGTGTTTGATGCATTACATATGTGTGATTAACCAACTTGTTTGAATCTTGTTACAAGAAGTTATTTATGGAAATAGTTCTCACTAAGCCTATTAGCTTATACCCCGATAGCTACCTTTTGCAGTTTCCGTACTTATGGCTAAGGCCACGTGGACCATGTGGGCAGGTAATCCCTTTTGAATATTAGAACTCTGGATAAAGTACATCATAGTATTAGCATGCAAATATTTATATAATAGCTTAGTAATTTAGGGAATTGTCCTAAGTTGCAAGTTTGCTATGAACAAATATTATTGTGAATCCTCTTTTCTTAATATGTTTTTATATCTCCTTAAGCTTCATTATTATATGGTCCTCTAAAATTGTGAAAGTAAGCCTTACACTTAATATAAAAGCTTTTGGAAATGACTAAGGTTGTCATACTTAAGCTTTAATATTGAGTGTGGCGGACTGTCACGTTTAGGTACCCATTGGGGCGTGACAGTAGAGTAGGGTAGGGTAGGGTTATTAGCTTTTTTGAACTTTCTCTTATAGGATAGGATATGAGTATGAGGTCTTCAGATTTTGTATCCACCCTGGAACCTGCATTATATAGTAAAAGATACAGGTTCTATCGTATCATGTATCTACTTTGTTAAATGTTATATAATAATATTAATATATAATAAATAACGTTATTCCATATCTTATTTTGCAACCACTTATATTCCAGATTATTTTTTATAGATTATATTTCAAAAGATTTTATTATAGAAGAATTTGTATTATTCTAGTTTAGAATGACTTGTTATTTTTATTTTAAAAGAATTATGGTTGTATATACGTACTTGAATTCTCAAATTATATAGAGATGTTGTTTATATTATAATACTAATTAATATATAGAAGTAATTCGAAAGTTTTTAATTTTGAAATTTCATATAAGTTTTATAATTTTGTTTAATATCACATAAATATGTTCTACAAGTATTTGTTATAGATTTCAACTTTCACATATAAATAAATTCTATATATTATAGAACTTGTGATATTTATAAATTACTTTTTAAATTTCTTTTTCACATGCTATTTGTATTAAATGTATGAAAATAAGACGGTGTTACATATCATATGAAAATACATAAAAAATTATATACTTTATGTTTTAAAAAAGAAGAAAAAATATAGGGATTTTTTAAAAATAAACTATGGGTTCCATAGGGTATCTTATACGTTGTAGATTTTACAGGGTACAGTATATATGGTATAAGATAAGTACAAGGAGCCATAAGACAGGTTTTAGGTACGAAATTCAATACTTTATACCTTATAAATAGATAGGATGCGGATAATATTTCATACTCTAACCATTCTATACTTGCTCATCTCAACTAGTTATTATTATTTTCATTGTCCTTTTTTATTTATTTATATTGTTCTTTTTATATTTCTTTTTGTTACCTACTCTATTTTAATTAAATGAATTAAATAAAGAAATAAAGAAAGAAAGAGTGCGACATGACTTACCAGAGCGTGGGAGGATGTGGAACGGACTTTAGGCACGAAGACAAACCCAGACAAGTCGGATTCGGAAATGGGGCAGCGGTCCAGTGAGATGTAATCTAAGGACTTTGGTAAGGTTTAGTGGCAATGGTAGTAGGGTGTTGGACACTCCGGTGGTGTTGGTTTGTCCAAAAGTGGCTCAAAAGTGGTGGCTCCTAGTGCGCCAATAGCGACTCCGGTGGCAGCTTTGGTTGGTGATGACTTCGGTGACCTCGGAGGGCTTCAAGCTACCAAATTAGGTGGTGATTTTCCCTAAAATTCCTGCAAAAGAGATATTTCGAGGAAAGAAATTCGTGACCTTAACTTTAAATATGTAATATTATCAATAATAGTGATTTTTGAGTGTTTGCTCTTGATGAAATGGATATTTTCAAACTTTCTTCATTGAATTTGATCAAAATGATATTGATTTTATTAATTTCGTTTAGAAATCTCCATCAAATTGAGATCTTGATTCTCTCTAATGCCAAATTGCATCTTTTAATTCCCTCAAAATGCATTAAAAAACATCAATTTTGTTATATCAATTTTGTTATCTTTCTTTGACTGGATTTAAATAGTATGCATATTTTTCACTCAACTTGAAGACAATTTTGAATGCCTTCCCATTTGCATCTGCACATAATTTGGGGCTCTATGAGCACTTCAAGACTTCATCTTGAATTTGGTGAAGTTATGAAAAGAAAGAAGGTCCAAATTGAGCTAGAAATTCGCACAGAAGGTGGCCATATGGACTTGTGTTACTGCAAGCATCATGGGGAAGAAGCCGATGTCTACTAGGTCCACAATCAAGTGTACTAGCGACACGTGGTTTTCTAATGGCTTTTTGGTCATTGTCCCATTCCAGTATGTCTGGGTCTTCATTTGTAACGACATGGAATTTTAATGCTGTGTTTGGAACGCTCGAAGGAAAGAAATGGGGGAGAAATAGGAAGGAATGCATGTATTTGGATATGTTTAATAGGTGAAAAATAAAGTGATTTAAAGAGAAATTAAAGCAAAAATAAGGTATGTATATTTTTCTCCAAAAATAGGAGGAAAGTAAGAAAAACCAACAGAAAGTGATGAAAATGACTAAAATATTCTTATTTATCTTCTTTAATACATATTTTATAAAAATAATATAAGAGTAATTTTATTAATCACTAACTTCATTTCTTTTTTTTTTTCTTTCATTTCCTTCGTCACTTACTAAACATGAAACAAATATTTTACTTGTTTTGATTTTTCTTGATTTTCATTTCCTTTCATTTGATTTCTCATTATTTTCTATTTCAAAAAGCTAGCCAAATATGGTATAGATCCTTAGATAGTACGCTATTTGCTCAAGCTAATAATTGGCTCGATCTCAAATAATTTAGATAACTGATTTTTCTTTAAATTCTATTTGCATATGAAAATAAATAATTAGAAAAAAATAATTACGAGTATTACTAGTTGTTTTAGTTCCATAAAATAGTTATTTTAAATTGGATTGAGGTATAGTTTAATGCCAAAATCGTCTGAAATTGTATACCATTTTATGAACAAAAAATTGAGCTAATTTCAATTTATCTCGATACACTAGATGACCACAAAATGTGCAATTTTATTTTAATTGGGATTTCGTTTGAGCCTCTATTTTCTATATATTATATGAAATTTAAACAAATTAGATAAATTGTAAGACTTGTATTTCATCAAATCACATATGCAATTTAGATTTCCAATTACTATTTCACATCAAGAGTAATTAATTGAACCACTCCATGGCCACCACAGACTCCAACATGATCTATTTTTAAATAATTTTTAATCTTTTTTATTTTAAAATTTTTGGGTACTTTTTTCTCCAAGCTAAAACTAGTATTATCAAATCAAATTATGCGAGACAAAAATGGGGTGTCTGCAATATTCAAACTCGATTTAGATTTAATTAATATTTACACTCAATTAGAGTTCAAGAAGACTTGATTAGACTCAGAAACTAATCGAGCTAAATATATAAAGTTTGAGCTCGGCTCGATAAACTTCTCAATAGCTCAAGTAAATATCGAATTAATCTCGAATAGTTTGTGAACCGGCTCGGTTCATTTCTATTCCTAGTCTTAGGCCAACCTAATCTTGCATTTTGCTAAAGCCTTCGTATTGTTGATGGGTTAACACTTCATCTCAAGATTTTTTTTTTACCTCTTTCAATTTATTTTCAGACTTAACGACTATTTTTCCTTCCATCATTACCTCTCGCTGACATGTAAAAAAATTTAAAGAATATTTCAACGACATAAACAGATCCTTAACCAGCTACTCAACTTTAACATTTCAACATTTTTGCAGGGCTAAAATCCACATGTTACCAACTCAATGAACAAACAGATGGTCAATTTGGCTATGCAAATTTCTCATCAACAAATAAAACAAATGTTTACATGCCCTATTTTTACTTTTCAACATTAGTCGTACCTTCCTTCAAATTGGGCAAGATGAGCTGGCTTTCTTTTGGGTCCACATGGGCTGTAGATGAGCAACCTTTAAGCAATCAAACAAATGAAAAATGGGTGGTATCCGAAACAAACGAAAAGTGGAACTTTATAGGGTTTCTGTATTGCTCCAGAAAAGCAACAATATATTTTTAGCATCTCCCTATGTCAACTTCCACAATCATTTTCCCAGCAACTTCCGATGGTTCTATTTGGATGGTCTATTTTTCATTAGTATATATATCTTTTTCAAAATGATATGTGTAAATATATTCGATTTACATTTATATTATATATATTTGATCTTTTAATATGAACTGTCATTTTTTTTATTTGTATCTAATTCTTTATAAATAATTTATTAGAAAAAAGTGTTTGTATTTGTAGCTGTAACCTGCCAACAAACAAACAGACTCGATTCATATATGATACTTAGTCTTATGTAAAATTTAATAAATGCTCAATCTTTCATCCATTGTATTTGGATGAATAGCAAATGTGGTTACAGATATTCTATCATGTTTTTACCTATTACTGTATATATGGTGGCGTATCGCTTTTAATAAAATCTGTCTTGTTAGTAGACAAAAACAAATTGTTATTAAAACTCGCACCCACAAAGGTACCCCTACAATTTTTTATGCGATTTTTATTCTTTACAAAGAAATATAATGTAATTGACTTCTCAACGATAGTCTTTCAGTCTCATTTGGCTTTGGCCCTTTTGGGGTATGTAACCATCAAGTGTCACTATTAGTCTCGTGGGATTCCTGAGAATTTCTATAATATATTGGCCAATTAGTACATCCTTAGTAAAGCCTGGCTTTCATTTGTTTGTGCATGTGAGTTTTAGTTGTGTCTCTAGTGGGACGGACAGATTTATAAAAAAGAGAGAGGACAAGGCGACAAGCTTCATTAATAGAGAAATATTCCATCCGATGACAAGTTATGGCTTATTTACTGGTATTAAGGACAAGAATCATAAAAAGCACCTTAATCTTTTGAGATGGACATTCTTAACGTTATTTTATGCTTACAATCCACCCATCTGACCTACATGCTCCATAAACTTCAACGGTTCCAATTAGCTTAGTCACCTAGAAGTTTAGCGTTCTATTATATATATAATAGAAATCATTATCTTCAATCTTGTGTGGAAGGATCCGACTTACTTGGATCTAACATCAGGCAATACCAAATCCCTTGGTCACGTATAATACCCTATTATGCTACACACACATGCTTCCTTAAAGGATTGTTTATCGTGAACATTATTAACCGGTTTTCATTACTGAAATCATTTAGTTAGATTCCGGAAACAACTAGATTAACATCAGAAAAACAACTTTATAAAAACATTTCTAACTTTCACTCATAGAAGTGGAAGAACTTCCACTTAAATAAAGCTTTAAAAGCTTAATTACAAAACATATGAGCTTCATAACCAACCCCTTATAGAAAATATATATTTCAAAAGATATATTCAGTTTTTTAAACAAAATAAAATAAATACTAAAACAAATAATCCATCAGCCCTACTACACTTAACTCCTCCTCTCAAACTTCTAGGATCGCCCATAACCGAGTTAAACATCATCATCATCCAAACTGTCATCACCATCAATATCTAAACCGTTATCATCTCATCGAAATAGCACTTGAAAAGAAGATAACAACAACAATAATGAGCCAAAGTCTAGTACATAATAACACAACCACACTCAAAGTGAGACACGATCTTAACTAAATGTAATGCAACAATGATAGTTTATTATCTTTAAATTAAATTAAAAAAATCAACACTATATCACTCACACTCCAATTGCACTCTTTAGAATCTGGGGGTTCTGAGTAATAGCAGCTCCTCAGAGGGTTGATATAAGCGGCCTGGATACTTATATCTCTTATATCTAATCGAAAAAGAGAAAATAGCCTCATTTATGGTTTACAGCTGTTACACACTTTACCCATAACAGTGCATAATATATAAGGCTTAACTGGTCCCATAAACGTGATCCCTACTATATTACTTCTCGCGGATCAATACAGACGTTAAGATGATACCGTTTGCCCCATTGGCTATCCGTGAATCGCTATTGCATAATGACATACCATTTTATCATGATAAAGGGTGGCCTAAGTACCTAACTATTGTGCCTTGCTCGGGATAAGTTTATCACTCCCCAGACCTGATTAGATGACACACGCACAAGCAACACTTAGTTATTGGGCCATCTTTAAGTTTTAGTTCATTTAGGAATACCTATCTTAATAGATAGCAAGCACGTCACTGCGTATCTTTCATATTTGAAATCCAAACAGAGACAGAGGATAGGTCAGATGCCATCTCAATTGGTAATTTAGCTATCCATATATTTTTTTAATAATCAAACTCATATAAGCATTTGATTTAATTATCCATTTATATCAAACTTATTTTAAATTCCTATTTAATCAGACACTAATTAGGAACCCTGCTATGGTTACAAAGATTGCCCTGCCAAGATATGGACAGTTTGCCATTGTTTGTTAAAGTATTTCTTTTCTCTTTGTTTATGGTTATTTATCATAAGAACATCATCAAAATATTCATATTCAAAAAGACTTATTTTCCAAGTAAGCATATATTTGAAACAATATATTCCCCATATAATACATGGTTTAACCTAACGCATTAGTCTGAGCCAATTATTAGCTTTCAAGCCTATTTTAACTTAATCTTAGCCAAATTGATTAGAATTAATCATTTAAACCTATTATTATGCCAAGTTGATTAAATTTTAATCATCTAAGTCATTTTAGCTCATTGAAGTTCATTAAGCCATGTTGAACTTATGCTTATTAACTAAATTCATTTTGATATCTAACTTCTATATTTAATCCAATTATTGATAAATCTATAAATTCACTTAACTTATGCTTAATGATATCATTTAACTAGTATAACACATCAACTATCATTTATCTATTTTATTTAACTTTTTATGAAGAACACGATCATGTGCATAGTCGTGTTTCACCTTGTGTATATGCATAAGAAGAAACACAATCAAATACATTGCATCGTGTTTCTATTATGCTTGTTTGTGTTTTGGAGATAAGAGAGAAGCATGGCGTGATATCTTAAGCCATGTTTCAGTCATGCTTCTCTTTGAATAGAAGCATTTGAGAAACACGATGTGATACACAAAAGAGAAACACAATGTGATACACAAAAGAGAAACACAATGTAATACAGTTGTGCTTTGCCCGTGTTTCATGGAAAACCAAGCATATATAAGTTATAGAGAAACATTGTGAGATATATATAGGCATGTTCCCCTCGTATTTCTCGTTGAGGGGTCTTACTTCGAGGGTTCGACGAGATACATGACTAGAAACATTAGCTCGTGTTCTAACCGTGTTTCACTTGACAAATTATACATGCGAGAAACATAAAGGAACACGAGGAGATAAGTAAGGCCTTATATTTAGTCGTGCTGCTTTGGAAATATATGTATAATATGAATAAAAGAGAAATACGGTTGGATATAATTGATGGTGTTTCAACCACGTTTCTCTTCATGTGTTAAAAATAAAGAGCATGACTATTACATGCCCTGTGCTCGTTGTCCTGTTCTTTGTTTTAAAAACTTTACTTGTTTTACTACTTGGTTTACATCATTTTTTAACATCTAACATCTAATATGTTACAATTAACATATAAACCTAGAATCATAATCTCTAACATCTATATATTCATGTTTTACTTCATTTAACTTTAAATCAAGGCATGAATCATCTAACCTATAAATATATATGCTCACCTAGAAAACTTGCATATTCATATATCCATTGTTTACCAACTTTATCACAATTTCTACTTATATCTAGCACTAATCCATCATATATATATATATATATATATACACACACACAGAAACAATGAATCAAACAAAGTAAAACAACTTTACTTATCTTTTGGAAAACACATGCAATTTTGATCTTCTTCTCTTGTTGTTGAATCCATTTCTAACTTAATTTCCACTTCCTATCTTTTTTTTTCTAACTTTGATTTCTCTTTTAGTCCTCTTAAAATTGAGATTTGGAGGAGATGAATTGAAGAAAAAGAAAAGAAAAGAAAAGGAAGAAGAACAGGAAGAAAGAGAAAACAAAAATGAAAAGAAAAGGAAAGGCAGAGAAAAGAAAAGGAAAAAGGAAAGGTTAAAGCATAAAATTAAAGATATTTTAGGATAAGGGTATTAGATTTATAACTTTTAGATCAATATCTATAGGTTAGAAATGAATAACTTAGAATAATCATTTTATTTAGAAGTTTGGTTTATATCATATTGAATATTAGTCTAGCTTGAGCTTAATTTTAAATATTTTTAGGCAAGTAATCAAACAAACTCAAAACCGAAAGGCACTCTCCTTATACATGAATTATTGCATATACCACTCATTCCTATAGATGAATTAGCCCTTTGAATTAATTAAATTGCTCTTCAGCCCCTCACTTGAATCCTTTAAAATTTATTAAGAGATTACAAAGCATGTTGTTTAATGAGAAATTTTACTTGACTTGTTTACTTGTAACTAGATACTATCACGGTTCTAGACCTGAATCGAATTGAAGTCACTGGTTCTGGATTTTGGAATAGAGGAACCTGAGGTTTCTAGTTATGGAACCATACAATCATATAATGTTTTGTTCAAGTCAAAATTAAAAAATAAACAAATGAATTTTTAATAAGATAATTTTAAACTCAAAATAAATTGGGTCTAATAGTATTAAAGTATTTAAAAAAATTTTAAAAGTTTGTTGTGGATGTGCACTTTTTTATATACAAAGATATCCAATATTAATTGTAATGTTAGTAATATAAGAATACAAAATACTTTGGAGACTAAAAAGAAAATTACAATAAAAAAATAGTCTTGGATTATTAAGAAAAGAGATTTTGCATTAAGTAGAAGTTTATATACAAACTAAATTAGACATGTTTTTAAGTTATATCTATTTGTTGTGTTGTTAATAAAAACACATTAGATATTACGTATATGTAATAATTATTAATATTTAAATGGAATAGTTTAAATTTTAATAATTATATATTTAATATTATTTTTTTTTTTTAAAATCGTTTAGGTTGGAATCACCAGTTTTACTCAGTTATAACTTGAAGAGTCGCTTAGGGTCTGGAATATCGATGGTTCCCTAATTAGTTTTGGAACCAATCAAGCCAATGATCCGATTTTGGCTTGAAAACTGCAACCAGCTCGATTCCCCTTTTAGAATGGAACCTTGAACATGTGTACTTATAACTCAAGAATTAAAGATGAAAAATAATTCCAAAATCGATAGTCCATCCTAAATTTCACATCATTGAGAAGTTCTTGGTAAAATAAAGAGAGTATCTATCACTATTAATAAATTTATTTTTCCTTGAAAATGAAAAGTTATCATTGTCGTGCATTTGTTTAGATCGATTATCCTATTATGGAGAATTCAACTTGGACTTCCTTCTGTTTCTTTTTCTTGAGTTGAAAATAAACAGCAGCAGCTCTTTAATTATCCTAGTTACCAAATTCTTCACATCTCATATGGTATGAATGCTATCTTTCACTAAGATATAAAATAGGTTTGGTTGCTTCTCTTAGGGGTAAATGAAAATTCCTAATTCATTTCTTAGGACTCAAAGGAAATAAGTGAAAATATAGAGAAATAAAATTTTGAGATGTAGGTACCTGCTTTCTCTATCCTACTTTTTACTTAGATTTAAAGAAACGGAAGCTTAAAATTTATAATCTATATTTCAATTAATTAGATTATACTTTTTTATTTGTTACAATATTTATACATTTTTCTTGCATCTATAACAAGTTTTTCTATACCAAGTTTGGTAGAGAACAAGCCACAAATTCAACGCGCCAACACTCATTACACCCTTACACCCCTAATGCAAGACAATCAAAGAAAAGAAGTATTTTTTCTTTTTTTTTTAATGAAAAAGAAAAGAAAAAAACATGCAAAGATATCTCATACAGCTAAATTATGATTTGATGTTATGGCATTATACAGCAATGAATTTCTTAAATGTCTCACACCAATATGGCATTGATGGAATCACATTGCTAATTATACACAAAAAAAAAAGTATCATGCCAACAAAAAAAATAACTTTTATGTCTTTTATGAATTCTGTCCATCCATAGGATAAAATAAAAACTTAACTAAGATTTGATATCTAAAATAAAATATCAATTTTATAAAGTCCTATATAATAAAATGATCTTAATAGCATAAAATAAAAGATAATAATTAATTCATATTAAGTCTAAATAACACAAAATAAAATAGAAATCTAGTAAGAAAATTATCCTCCATATTTTTTCTTCTTTAGTTAATTTGCATTATTGCCCCTCTCTTAAAAAATACTTGTCGTTGAATCTTGAAATAACTTCATCTAGGTTGAAAATTAATGCAAAAAAAAGTTTCCACTTGCCTTCAAGCAAACATATTATCAACTAATTTCAAATTTCCAAGTGATATTTCAATAATGTTAGAAGAAACTAAATAACCTGTGAAGAATATCAATGAAGTGATAGAAGATTTAATTTTTAACTAGAATGATTGACTTTCTTTTCAAAAAGAGGGAAGAATTGAACTCAATTGTGAGGTCTTATAAGGAGTACATTCTGTATTTTGTAATACCTCATAAGAGTAATGGATTGTGGAAAAGAATTAGTAATAACTTATAAAGTTCAAACAGTTAATACCAAATCAACACTAGCTATGAGCCTTTAGGCTAAGTGGTTGAAAATACTCATGAGTAACCTATTAATTTAGCCATGATTAGTCTTGAGGTGAGCATTGCATTTCTCATATAAGTTTCCTTGTTGTGTCTCTAAGGGTTTCTACATAAACTAAGAGTACATTAGGGTGGTCCAGATGCGGGCATATTTACACTTAAATTAGTAATGTGCTTTTATGAGAATGTGAGAACCATGACAACAATAATATAATTTAGTTGGCATGCAATTTTACTTTAGTTGCTTGTGGCGAAGGTAGCCTTATAGGTCGGTCTTAAACTTGGGGAACCGATTTAGAGAAAATCTCACCAACAAAATCTATGAGAAAATGCGATATTTTCTCTATGATATTTCTATAAGTTTCTTAGGTGTTTAGTTTGTCTTAATTTAAGAGTGTGTTATGCCATTGCAAGGTAGACGATAAAAGCTTTGACCACATTAAAAGGTTTACGACTTCATAAAAGAAGAGGGGGAAGAAAAATATAACAATAACTTAGTAAAAGGGTCAATGCCCTAATTTGTTATTTCCTTTTTCTTCTTATACACTTGTTATAACTTATTGCGTATGTTATCTTTTCCAGTGATATCTGATGTTAACTATGATAGTCCATCCTCTCTATATACCGTTTACTGTATATATTGCATTATGCCACAATGAGTCATTTAAGATAGTAGTTGATGAACACTACACATTAGATGACTTCAGCTATTACTTTTTCATTCTACAGATGAACTAAGCTTTTTCTTTTTTCGGTATTTTACCAAAATTTTTGTATTTGTTCATAAGGTTGGCGTCACTTTTGTTTGTCTTTTGACATGACAACTAATGTTACCTTCCATCCTCACCTACCACTATAAGCTTTTAGTAATTTTTAAGCCTTGATTATTTACATATATCAAAAAAGGTTTAAAGGGTATTTTCCAAAAAATAAAGGAATTCTCAATTAGGTAGCGGTTTGATTTTAATTATTTAATGTTCTTGTAAGGCTAAAATCCAAACGCTACCAACGCAATAACACACAAATGGCTATTTGGCTATGCAAATTTCTATTGCCAAATAAAACAAATAATTACTTGCTCTATTTTTACTTTTAAACACAAGTCGTACCTTCCTTCAAATTGGGCAAGATGGGCAGGTGTTCTTTTGGGTCCACATGGGCTGTAGATGATGCAGCCTTTAAGCAATCAAACAAATGAAAAATGGGTGGCATCCGAAAGAAACAAACACGGAATGGAACCTCACGAGGTTTCTGTATTGCTCCACAAACGCAACATTATTTCTAGCATACAAGAAGTCAGCCCTTGGTAGTCATTTTTCATGCCAGGAAACAAAAACTCGACTCTTTAAGTGAGATATCACGTGTAATACTTAATAATAGGTAAAATCTGATAAAATTTTTGACCTTTGTGATTATAAATATCTAAACATGTTCTTATATCACAATCCATGTAGCGTATTTGCTTTGGATGAAGCTTTTAGTTAAAAATGGTACTTCACAAAAACAAAAGAATCATTAAAACTAGCACCCACAAAGGTATACCTAGTTTGTTTATACTATTTTTAATCTTCACAAGGAAATATAATGTAATTGACTTCTCAATGAAATTCTTCGGCATAGACATGCTCTATTTGTTTTTTTTGGGTATATAACCATCCAATGTCACTATTAGTCTCTTGAGATTCCTGACAAAATTTTATCATATTTGCCCATTGGGTACATCCTTAAGCAAGCCTGGCTTTCATTTGCTTGTGCATGTGAGTTTTGTTTGTGTCTCTAATGCAAGAGACGGATACATGAGAAAGAGAGAGGACAAGCTTCGTTAATGTATAAATATTCCAATGAAAAATTATGGCTCATGTTCTGGCATTAAAGACAAGAGTCATAAAAGCACATTAATCATTCTTAACGTTATTTTATGCTTACACTCCACACATTTGACATATATGCTCCAAAAACTCCAATGGTTCCAATATGTCCTTTCGTTTTAAATTTATACTACTTTAACAACTCAAAAGGATTTTCTTTCTTTCTTTTTTTTTTCCCCTCCATATAAGAAATCATTATCTCCAAGTTTACAAGCAAAAGACATGGATTCATAGTTCTAATCTACATGCTAACAACCCTAAAGATAAGATTCCCATCTTAATTCAGGGATATGTAAGAAATAACTCAATATCAATGCGATATTATTTTGTGTAAGTCATGTTTTAAAAACCATAGAAAGGCTAGGAGTCTACTGAAATGTCTAATAATGGAGCCTTATAAATCATATTGAATAAGGCACATTTCTGACAGGATGTCCTAAAATTACTCAAAGATGAAGCAAGCAACATGATAAATTCCTACTAAATTTGGGAAGTCTTCGTAAGTTGCCTCTATATAGCCCTGGATGATCGCCGCTACCAAGTCAATTGATCGAGTGATTGGTGGTTCCTTGTGTTTAGACGGTGGAGTACCTTCATCTCCTTAATTCATACCATGTTCTTTTAGGTTAAGTATAAATTTAAAAATTTAAATTTGGATTTCTTCGACATTGATGCACTATATCTATGTATATATGTATTATTGCATGCACCACGAACACTAATGAGAGAATTAGCCCTTAAAATTTACATTGATCTTCCACCTCTCACTTGATTCTTTTAAATTTATCAAGATTACAAAGCATATTGTTGAAGGAGAAATTTTACTCAGCTAGTTTACTTGTAGCGAAAAAATTTAAGATGAAAATTAATACCAAAATGCACACTCCATCCTCAATTTCACATCATTGGAATTAAAAATCTTGCTAAAATAAAGAGGATGTCTATCACTATTCATGAATTTATCTTTTTGTTGAAAAAATGAATGTTAGCTTTGCCGTATATTTGTTTAGATGGATTATTCTATTATAGATAACCCCACCACCACTCATTCTTCTTTCTCTTCTTCTATTTAATAATTTAGTGAGAGATTATTCTTTTTTCTTTCTTTTTTTCTTTTTGCTATTACAACACAGGAGAGAGATTCAAATGTGGTCCATCCTACTTAGAAGATAGTAGTAATGTTATTAGGATATGAGGCTATTGATAATAATAGATTGAGTTGAAAATACATAACAGTTCTTTTAATAATTCTAGTTACTAAGGACCTCTAGCTCATAAATAAGAGTGTTGTCATGCGGTAAGTTATTAAACAAGTTTGGCTCAATCTTCATCATCTCTTTAACACAACATAGTTCAATAAAATTAAAAAGGTATATTCCTAATTCATTTCTTAGGGCTCCAAGAAAACAATGAAAAATATAGGAAAATAAAAATTTTAAAAGTAGGTACACTCGCTTGCTTTCTCCATCCTACTATTTATTTAGATTTGAAAAATGAAAGCTTAGAATTTCTTATCTATAATATACGTGGATTGGAATTTATTGGTGAATGATGATAATGTTCACATGGGTTAAATCATGGTTATAAAGTTCAATCAATATATAAATGTATGTCAAAGTAGCATAAAAGATATTGATGATTTATAAATAAAGAAAATGTAATTGAGATTTGTAAAACTGATATCATAAGCTTTCTCAATCCTAAATTCTATTCAACCTAACTAAAATATTAATAACATTTTAATTAGAGATAAATTAGATACATAACAGAAAAAAAAATAACATGACAAAGGAACTAGACAACATGAAATGTCCCAATATAGGTAATAACTTAACATAGAATATGCATATAAAACATCAAAAGCAGTTATTTTAAAAATGGAGGAATTTTTCTCAATCAATTAACTTACCATTAAAATATATTAAGTATTTCACTATTGTAAGGGTGATTAAATATAAACTTGAGTGATTAAATAACTAACAAGACCAGCCCTTAAAAAAATATGATTAAATCATAAAATTTTCCATTTTGCCCTCATATTTAGTAAGTTTTTTTTTCAGATGTTTCCTTTCTCTTTTCACACCGTCTTTGTTCTTTCCTTCCATTTTACCCTTATATGTAGTAAATTTTTCATTTTAAGATGTTTCCTTTAATTTTTTTACACCATCTTTAATCTTTATGACTTATATAGCGGCCAAAAAGGTCTAGAAAACAAAAAATGCCATACAACTTATAATCATCGTCCATTGGCCAAGAGCATACACACTATGTCTAGCCTCAACAACGCCCCAAAAGGTATGTATATAGTAAATCAACCCCTTTCTCCTCCCTCCTCTTCCCCAGCAAAAACTTCCACCACCACCATGAACAAGCTAACCATTCCGGAATCCGCCGCATTCCACCAAAAACAACGTCTCAATTCGTAGCTGATATCATTGCTGGTTATTTGACGACGCATGCATCTTAGACATGGACTACTTTGTCAAAACCCTAGCAAGTATCAAGGCCAAGGGTGTCCGGCCTGACTTGGTCGGGTCGATTATCGCCACTATTCTTCCAAATGGCTTCCTGACCTTTTATGCGACGAAGCGGCGGACAATAAGGTTGGTTTAGCTATTGATTTTGATACTAAGTATGGAGGAAACTCGTCGCCGGAAAGCGTCACGGCTTTGTGGATGAAGAAGAGGTTTTTTGTGGAGAATTTGGTCGGAGTTTTGCCGGCGGAGAGAGATTCTGTTCCTTGTAATTTTCTCTTGCGGTTGCTCCGGACTGCTAACATGGTCGGCGTCGAGGCTACTTGCAGGTATTTATTTATTTATCTAATTATATATATATACATATTTATTTGGAATATATATTAGACGTGTGATCTGTCTGAACAATTTTTGTAAGGATTGTTGCTTTGGTATACATGAATAAATTGGGAATTAAAGATTTTGGCTTTTGAAGAAGAATTTATTTGTTTTGGAAAGCCAAATAGCATTCATTTCATTTATATTTAATTTTTATTTTTTTACACATTTAGTGTTTATTTTATTATTGAAAATACCATGCCAAATTTTCTTTTTATTTTTGGGTTATTTTGCCAATTTTATTTCGCTTTTCTCTATTTTAATACATTTCATTTTAAAGCATCGGTGCCTGTAATTTATGAGCACTTATTAAGGGTTTAAAAATCATTTTCGATTTCCATGATATATTATGGTAAAAAAAAGAAGAAGTTAATTTAGTGAAAAGATGAAGGGGTTAAAAACAGTTTGGTTAAAGTTTGACTTCTCTTAAGCATTAATAAATAGTTATTCAATTATTGACTTATTAAAATGAAATTGTTTAGGAAATATACACCATATCTATAAGAAACAGTAATCTTATCAATCAAACTACTTAAACCTTAGCAGTATGGTATTTTTCTAAATAATTAATATCTTGTGATAGATGATATTGGAAGTTGATGGGTTTGATAAGTGATTGCTTGCAGAAAATGTTATGAGAAAATGATTAGTTTCTTATTATAACTACTAATTAGAATAATTGACTTTTAGTATTTATAATAATATTTGATATTTGTGAAAATTGGTGTTATAGAGAAAAGTTTAGCAATGTGTCCTTCAAACCGATTATTGTTGCATTCTCAATCAAATTTTCTATGGGAATATAATGTTGGTTGGTTAGTTTTTTCAGCAAATACAGATATTTTTTTTAAATTCTTATCTAACAAATTATTTATCAATAAATAGATAGAGATTAAAAAAAAAGGGTAGTTTTCATGAAAAGATTAAATAGATAAAATATAAATACAAATTGGATATATTTATATATATCCTTTTGATACAGATACAAATACATATAAAAAATACACCATCCAAATAGATATATATGGATGTACTAGACTGAAACAAATAACAAAAATGAAACGAGAGAAATTGCGTGACCGTAAAATACAATAATTTGCGTGTTCTCCTTTCATAATTTGATTTTGTGCTTTATTTCTAACATTATTCCGAATGGTTCTACATATGACCAGAGATCATGGGACACCTTTATCTAAATTATAGTTAAATACGTGGGGTATTTTTTCAATTGATGAGTTCACTTTTTTTAACTTTGATAAAATTTCGGCAATAATGAACAAAATGATTGTGGTGTGGGGGAAAAAAAAGATTAGAAATGAGAAAATGATGGCATGCATGGTGGGGCTGGCGGAATTATTATTATCCTAAAAGACAAATATTCATCACTGTCTTCAATGATTACAATAATGCTTTTATCATTATTCTTCAAACAAAATATATTAGCAAAAAATTAAAAGAAAATTTAATTGGTACCATCTATATAAAAGACAATATTTTAAGCAAATGAGCTATAGAACCTTAATTTTGATAAAGATTTTGTTTTACAATATTATTAGCATCGATAAATAATATTTTCTTGATATTATAATCCGTCGTATTATTAAATAATTAGTTTTGAATGTCAAATTAATAATTTATCTTCTTATTCCATGCCAAATGCTTAATTTAATTACCTTTTATTTTAATTCATGACACTAAATCTTTAGGAAAATGTCGAATTTGGTGGTTGAATTTTGCAAAAAAAAAATTAATTTAGTATATGAACTTTAGAGTTGTCAACTTAATACTTAATCAAAGTTTTTGTAGCTATTTTTACACCTAATAACATTGTTCTCTATGTTTTCTAATGTTATAAAGTAGCTTATTAGGGTTAGCCAGTGTTAGAAGTATTTACAAAAATTTAATGATATTCTACCTTTGCTATATTTGTAAACTGTGCAAATTTTAACTACAAAATGTTTGATTGGATATTAAATTGACTACTTTATAGTTTAGATACTAAATTAAATTTTTATATAAAATTTAGAAACAAAATTTGATATTTATCCCAAATCTTTTCTGAGGATAAAAAGAAAAAACCCAAAAAGTTAAAATCACATGTGTGACTTTTTTCCTCTAATTTACTGACTATTACCTGACATGATTTTTTCAAGGTAAATGATTTTGTTCCAATAATGTAACAGGGCGGAGCTAGAGAGGCGGATTTCGTTGCAACTGGACCAAGCGTCGCTAAAGGAGCTTATGATACCATCATTCAGCCACACTTGTGGTACTGTATTAGACATTGAGCTGGTGCTCCGGCTAGTGGAGCGGTTCATGAGTCTCGACGAGGCGGCCGTGAAAACCGGCGCTACACTGGTTAAGGTGGCGAAGCTGGTGGATTCCTATTTAGCGGAAGCTGCACTGGACTCGAACTTGACAATACAAGAATTTGTGGCACTTGCTAGTGCTTTGCCTAGCCATGCACGTTCATTAGACGATGGCCTCTATAGAGCAATCGACACTTACCTCAAAGTAAGTTATCATGTTTATTTCATTACATGTTCCAAGTAAGAGTATAACAGGTTGAAAATTCCCATAAATTTTACTAAATATATCAATAGTTTATTTTTATTTCTTCCAGAAAAAATATAATTAATAATCTTTCTGAAAATGACAGCGTCACTACCCGATTTTATTAAATTACAATAAATACTCTTATGAAATGTTAACATTCTTGATATGGGTATTTTGTAAAATTCAATCATATCAAACTTGGTTTAATCTGTCTAACTCAACTTGATTGAACCTGATTTGACTTAAAAATGTATGATTTAATTGCGGTTCAACTTTCAATTTAGTTTGATTTTACTGATTAATCATTGACCTTCTAGCATGATTGGATTAAATCCCTAGGTCTGATTTGACAATATTAATAAAATTTATAAGGAGGGTCATAGTAATTTATCTCTTAAATAACCATCTCATAAAAATAAGGCTAACAATTTTAATACAACAATATAATACTAACATGAATACGATATAATATAATATGGATGCGATTTTTATTAGCAAAATGAACTATATTTATTAAGAAACAAAATTATAACATGAATAAATTTAATTGTATTATAAAGTAATTATTTACGATATCGATGTAATTTCATATTTTGTTGGTACTATCGTTCTGACACGGAACAAAAAAATTCATTACCACGAATTTGTGATCCCCTTGAAAGGAATTTATAAAGTTTGTCTTCATAAAAATGGTAAATGGAAAACCTGTAACGTATGAATGATTCTGAAAAACAGAGAAAAAAGGATGCTTATTATGAATTTCACTTGTGAGGTTAGTGTGTTTTCATTTGCCAGCAGTGTATTACATTGTGGAGTTATATTCTTTATCTGAATTTTCTTAGGTCATGTTGTTTTATTGCCTGCGGTTGAAGTAGAATTTACGTAAATGCCATTTATATATACAGAAATGTAACTTTTTCATTTATATGGATACATATATTATTTTTTATTAAAAATTGTTCAAATTGTTCCTAAGAAAAGTTTGTTCCGACTTTTATACTTTTGCAATAGATACATGTTGTTTCGATAAGACAAAACGGTAAAATGTAAGTGAAAATTAGAAAATTTCTTACGAATTTGTTAGTGAGGTGAAAGACCACTCACCCTGTAAATAATAATATTTATTTGAAAAAATTCTAAAAATTACACTTCTAAGTTATTGATGGATGTGACATGAAAAAGTGATTTTGCCTTCCAATAATTTCAATAACTTTTGAAAATATGCTCATTAATGCAATACTATTAATGTTCTTTTTAACTATAAATTTAAAATGCATTTTTAAGGTATTACTATTGGATATATGGGATTTTCTTTTTAAATGATGTAGAAGTAGATTTAAAGCTACCCTTTTATTTATTTATTTTGAACCATCCATGAAATGGCCAAATTTAGTGTGGGGATTGCCTCACTTAGCTTATCTCCATCAATAATTGAACTCTTGCCTTATAGTTTGTACATGGTCCAATATTGTGTAATTCACATAGAATTAACTATCAAATAATTGCTAATAGAAATTAACTATTGGATTAAAAGAGATATATCAAATTTGTATTAAATTAAAATGATTAAATATGTTTCTATTGTTCACCAGTGTAATGGGTTGATAGTAATATATATTTTGATGTAGCTTAGTAGTGTAAATATAGGTCTCTCCATGAATTGATCAAGTTCAATTCCCACTTTTTATGATGTAATATTTAATTAGTTGATAATATATATCTTTATATGTATATGTACTTATTAAAGTCTTAATGATGATTTAGGCACATCCTAAAGTGTCAAAGCAAGAGAGGAAGATCCTGTGTAAGCTAATGGAGACTAGAAAACTCTCACCCGAGGCCTCACTCCATGCGTCTCAAAATGATCGGTTATCAGTACGAACAGTCATCATGTCCTCCTATCTGAACAAACCAAGCTCAATCGCCATCTTGATTGGAGTGGTTCGTTTAGTGGAACCCGTAGCCCAAACATCGGGTTTGATGGGCAGGCCCGTGCCCATCTAAGCGCGAAGTGAGTGCACAACAAATGGAAATAAAGAAGTTAAGGGAAGATGTGCATAGGCTTCAAAGCCAGTGTTATTCAATGCAAATCCAAATTGAAAGATTGTTGGAGAGAAAGAAGGGCTTTTTTAGGTGGAAAAAATTAAATATGTCGTCATTGAGGAATAGTATTGACAAGATTGATGTTGTTGGTGAAGGAGTAAAAGATAATTTTGGAAGAACGACTCCTATGGATATGAAGACCAGATTTATAAAAGGGAAGACTCCTCCAAGGTGGAGGCAATCCATGTCCTAGAAATTTGAGAGTTCAATTATCGGAAGATGGTAAATACACTTCTAAAAGAACCATATTAAAAATAGAGATCCTGCAAACTTTTAAAGTGTGATTTGTGCTTTTATAACTTTTGAAATTGAGGATATAACCTAAAGTTGTTGTTAAAATCCTAAAACTATGAGTCAAAAAGACTATTAATAATAGTTTTAGGGCTTTCGTAATGGCTTGTGAATATGTATGTATTCTTAAATGTGGTCTACAATACCTATTTTAGGATTGTATGTGCAATCTTTATTATATATTGGAAATAATGTTGCTATAGTTAGTTTTAAATTATATGACATGGTCTCCTTCGAGACTTTCAATAACACGAGCTTCTAAGCATTTGTGTTGAATTATTTCTTGTATGGTTTTAAATAAGAAGGTATATTAACTGTTTAGAGTTTTATGCAATTTTTGCCCTTATTAATGAAATGAAGAGTCAGGATTATAGGGTCTTTTATGACTAATCCATGTAGGTTTTGCAAGGACAAATTGGATAAATTTAACTTATTACTGCTAGTGATGTGCCCTAGGCCATATGGTTTTGTGTCATGTGAATATTTATCATCTTTATATTATGAGCCATTCCTTTTTTTTTTTTTTTTATCAAGGTTTATTATTGGCCTTTTTACCTTGATAAAATAATTCCATGGTGAACTTGCTATTCCTTATGTCATTGAAGTATGTGACTTTAATAGTAAAACTATAGAGGAAAAATAGCTTCATTCTAAATTATCCCTAATCGTTCATTATATGGAATAATAATGAATTAACATTAGTATGTAGGCTGGATGATGGTCATGTTTACTGATCATGGATATAAATATCATTTCAGCACATAAAACATGTAAAAGTACATTGTATTGGAATGACCAATTATGAGAATACTATGTGGATCAATATGATAAGTATTTCTCATTGCAGTGTTATTTAAGTCCTTTGACTTGATGATACCATGGATTCCTACATAGCAAGCTCTGTGTTTTAATTCAGTTATTTGTCATCTTTGATCGAGTGATTGTAAGACTGTTCTTGGATATGGAATAAGCTATGTGAAGGAATGTGAGTGTTCGTGAAGGAATTTGTCCCTCTCATTTAATTGAGAGAGATATCTTTTGGGCCCTTTGTTGAGCAAGACTGAGAAATGCATGGCCGTACTTAAATGAATTGATTAAGAGTTATCAATATCATTTGTTTAAATCAGTCAAACTTTGGATTCAAGAAATAAGTGATTAATTAATATAAGTGTGTATTGATCCACACCTTATGATTAATCATAAGATATCATGTGACAAAGGGACTGAATAACTGACTGTTAATAGGTAAAGTCGGATCACCGATCTTCATTTAATTTAGGTAGGCATAATGTCTTACTAAAGACCACTTATGTCTTGTAGGCCTTAAAAGTTATTTAAAGGCTACTGCCAACATTGAGTGTATTACAGGGTTACACACAAAAGAACAAATAAAATATATTATAGGTTTATAATTAAACCTATAGGAATTATTATATTTATTATTCTTAAATAGTTTAAGAATAATAAATGATTATGACATATAATTAATATTTAATGAAATAATGTATTTTGTTAAATATTAAATAAATATCTTATCATATTTATCTTCTAGGGTTTCCTATATGTCTATATATATAGATCTATAGACAGCCTTTTAGGTCAGACTCTTTGACGTCACATTAGAAGGCAGAGAAATTCTGCAAACCTAAAAGAGAGAAAAGAAGAAAAAAATAATTCCAACACGAATTGATTCGTGTTCTTGAGTGCTAGCACAATCGTTCGCGTGTGGATACCGTTGAGGACACTTGTGACATTGCAGCGTCTGTAGCTCCGCATCAGGAGTTATACGAAATTCGAAAAAGGAGGTTAGTTTTTTGAATTATATGTCTTTTATGTTATAGATTTGTTAAATGCATGGATCCGCAAATTGGGAATTTAAGGTGCAAAATAAAAAATGAAGATAAAACGTTTTCGTTGTACATCCTTGTTTTATCGTTAAATTCCCAACAATTACTAACATACTTCTTTATTGAAAATTAAAGCTAAAGGTTGTTGACATGGCTTGGTTGAGTTGAGTCTACTTTAACCTTAGTCACGTGGGACGATCACTGGATTACACTTTCCAAGAATAATTTTGGAGCCTAACTTGTTATGTAAACAAAAGAATTATTTCATGCCTTCCAACATTAGTTATATTTTAAAAAGAAGTATATGAAATATGAAAGATTTTTTTATACTTTTCATTGTGTGCTTTAAATACCTATTAATAGTTTTCCATTTCTAAATGAACCCTTCTATTTACTAAAAACACTAGTAATTGAATACAACTACCATTTTATGAAAATAAAAAAATGATTATATAATACTGAAGCAAAACTTTCTTTTAAAAATAAAATGATAAATATATTTCAAAATAATCTAAACTCCCAAAGTTTTGTGATCGATTTATCTTAAACCCTAATCGGAAGGTCAACTGAAAACCCTAAAGTCAACAAAACCATAGTTAGACGTAATAGTTTAAGTTCGACAATCCCGTGTTCGCAACCCTAAGAAAGTAAGTAAGAAATTAGTATGTAGAATAGTTCGTAATAACATATATAAGGTTTTAAAAAATATCAGTTTTATAATTTTTCGGTAAGTAAAAATAACAGATATCGCAATTATATACGTATTTTCTTACTACTGGTACTTTATTAGTCATATCTACTTTACATTACACTATTCATTTATCTCTACTTTTTTTAACACTTATTCTTACACTCTATACATCTATTATCTTTATTTTTGACCTTTCTCATAACTTTATTTCACATTTACCTTACTTATTATTACATTTAATCAATAAAAATATAAAAATAAAACTCTCTCTCCCGTCTCTCTTCTAATGGCTTCCCCCCCGTCTCTCTCAAATTTTTTTAATTTCTTTATTTAAATCACACAAAATTCACTCCTCATTTTCCTATAAATACCTCCCTCCTCTTTCACTTCATTCACACAATTACTACCCACAAATTCACTACCAAATCTCTCTAAATTTCTCCTCTCAAAACTCTCTCCATATACACTCCCAAAAACTCTCCCAAAATACTCTTAAACCCTTCCACATCCATAAAACCCATATTACTCCAAAATCCTTTTAGGTAAATTTTTCTTATTATGTTCTTTCTTCTATGTCATATAACTTTATATGATCATGGTGTGAGTTTTCTAATCTTATTGTTATAGAACCTACATATATTCATGTATTGTTCTTGTTCATGGAAATCTATTTCTCTAATTTTAGTTGTTTTACATATTATGTTAGCTTCTTATATATAGTTAACTAAATATAATTAGGTATCTCATATATATTCTTTAGAGCATATAAGCTCACTTGCAATTTATTTACTTTCATACAAAGTAATTTATTTATTTCTTTCTTCGCAATTTATTTATTTCATGTTATTTTAAAACTAGTTTTTAGTCTTAGACTTGTCCTCATCAAGTTAAAAACAATTTTCTCTCTTTATCTTTTCTTTCTTTTTGGGACTATATACTTCTTAGTCCCGGGAGCCTTAAAGAAGTTAAGACTCCCAATAATTGACTTTATTTATTATTTATGTTATTTTTTCTTGTTATTATTTCTCATAATCATGCCATAAAGATTGTTGTCCAAACTTTTAAGCTTCAATTATACTTTTACAAAAAATGGATTCTATTACCTAAGATTGGTTTTATATGAAATGTAGAATCTATGGTTTAACAAAAGTAAATTTATTCTTTTCAAAACTTTAGGAAGAACTCATTATAATTTTAAAAGCTACTCTTGTTTTGACAAGCTTTTTAATCATTTCTATATTACCTTATTTTCCAAAAGAAGATGACTTTTGGTACTAAAATGTTTTCCATAAAAACATAATATAAGGAAATCCCATAAAAAGGGAATGAGAGTTTTCAAGCCAAGATTTTTCAAATAAATGGTCAAAGAAAACAAATAGGAGAAGTGACACTAATATTGAGAATTTTGAAAAGAAGAAATTTATTCTTATCAAAAAGTCATTTAGGAAAATAGTAAGATAAACATGAAGTAATTATTTGAAAATAAAAGAATCAAAATATTCATTTTAAAGGATTTACAAAACGAATTTCTTATAAACTATGTTTTCTAAACTTTTAACTAAGATTGTTTTACTCAAAATTTGGTTGGACAACAAACACTTGAGCATAGATGAAATATGAGCTATATATCTATGAAAAAGGAATTTCTTAACTATATGGATAACTAAGTATTTATCAAAGCAATTTTTGAATGGTTTAATGTTTGAAACAAAATGCTTTTGGGATGAGAAAATTCGTGGTGAATCTGATCATCATTGTTTCGGAGCCTAAATGATTTAGTTTGATGAAAATAGTTTTAGAATTGGATAGGTCTTTTCGAATAGATAGAAATTGGTATATTATATGTGCAATTTCGAGTTAAAATGACCAAGTTATGACCATTTTAAATTGAAATCATCTTTTATACGAACTTTGACGTTCTTATGACATAGTTTTGACAAATTTAAATGAAGTTATCAAGAAATACTCATTTTTGGGTATTTCCCTTGACTAGGTGATTCCGAGGAAGAATACCCGTACTCAGAGGATTATTTCGACTAAGTGGATTGTTTGAACGACTTATCCGTTTAGAAGAAGTGTTGACACGGCAACATAAGTTTGTTTCCTTAAAATGCTTTACTTAGTTGTGCTTGTAGTTTAGTCGCATTAGAATTTAGTAAAAACAAATTGATATGTATGTGAAAATTGTTGAAAGGATTCTAAGAATATCGAGGCTGGAATTGATTGTAAGTAATTGTTTGTTTTAGTATAGCACTTGATATGTATGAAGTTCTATGATCACCTTAAATTTGATAATAATGATGCTATGATATCTTAAATAAATTGATTCATACATACCACGAAGTGAGTCATATTGCATGGGGTTATTGTCCTTGGGTGAAAAGGATAGCAGCACGTCGAAAGCAACACTTGGCGGCTATGATCGAAAGCGATTGCTTGGCGACATGGAATCAAACCAATGCTTGGTGGAAATCTGAAGGCTTGGCTCAACCCGAGTAGACTTAATATGCTTGGCGGTAATAATCGAAAGCATAACTCAACTAAACTACTCGTTTTGAGATACTCATCACCAAACCCCGAATGGAGGGCGTAAATCCATTCAACATATAGTTCTCGAAAAACTATATGCTTATTTGCTCACGTGTATGTTGCAGTTCACTTGAATGCTTAAATAACTTGTTTGAATTTTACTACACAAGAATTTACTTATGGAAATAATTTTCGCTAAGTCTATTAGCTTATACCCCTATAGATATATTTTGCAGTTTAACTATTTGTGGTTCAGGCCATGTGGACCTTGCAGCCAGGTATTTTCCTTTTTTTGGTTAAGGAATTTTTAGATGAAGATTAGTATTAGTTAAGATGTAAACTTGATAGAAAATTTCTTGTAATAGATTGTTGTTATTTTTGGTAGGAGAATGACCCTAAGACTTGTAAGACAATTATTATGAATGAATGAATATTATGAATCCTCTTTTCTTAATTTGTTAATGTATCTTCTTAAGCTTCATAATTCCATATATGATCCTCTAAATTTGTGAGAGCACGCCTTACACATAATACTGAAGCTTTTGGGAATAACTAAGGTTGTCATACTTAAGTTTTAATATTGAATGTGACGGACTGTTACATTTAGGATACCCTTTGAGGCATGATATAATCACATGTATTCTTATAAGCAAAAGTCACACTGTTTATTTAAGCTTTTAATTTTATAAGTTTAACCATTAATAGATGTGCATAATCCACCAATCTTAACTTATGACCATCCTGGAAACCTAGTCAAATCTAAGAAACCTTACAAATCCTATAAAACTTGTTGATGAGTGCTCTGATCCTCTACCTAGCTTAACAGCAGCCGCTTCTTCCTAAATCAGACACAAAACTTAACCTATAGGCCTTCTCACAAGTACAAAGATCAATTTGTCGTTATCTATTATTAGCTTAAAGTCATCTCCAAACATTGTAAATTCACATGCTAGTATTTGTGCTATTGAGTCATAAGATGTGTTTGTGGAAAAAATGTGAAAGAAAATACAGCTATAGAGGTTAATTTTTTTTTTTTTCAAAAAGAAAAAGTCAATAGATAAGGCCTAGTGCTCAAATATTGTGGAAAAGATTTACTAAATGAGTAATGTATTTGCAAGCCAACTCACCGATGTTAAGATAAATGAGGTAAAAAAAAGAGTGAAGGTTGTGGTTGCTAGCCAGAAGCCCTTCCAAGCAGCTATGGGTTGATTCTGGACTGTCAGAACCTTAAAAGGAGCAACAAGAAAATCTAATCATTTTTCGATTTTCCTTTTGTATGTAGAGGTGCGTTGAATGTATAACCTATTGCCAAGGCTTGGTTTATTTTCATAAATGTTCTAAAATTGTTCGAGTACAATGAACCCTAGTAGGTAGAGGTGATTAAATAGACTTATGTACGATTGTATTATAACCATTAAATTGGCATAAAGGATTTTTAGATCTAACATTGAAATGATTTAGTTTAGTTCTAAAGGGTTTTGTTCAAAAGTATATAAAGAACCATTACTTCAAATTTCCATACGATGCTACTTAAGGTACTTAGTCAAACGTGTAATGCGCTATATACATGTCCTAAACCCGCAATGTGCTATAGGCTATTTCATGCTCATACACCACACACATAACTCCATTCAACCTTTTCTATTTCTTCATATGCATCTTGTAAGTAATGGCAAAAAAAAAAAAAAAAAGAAAAAAAAAGAAAAGTTTCAAATGGGATGAGCAAAGCCCAATGAGCAACTATTTGCTATGTCTTATACACATATAATACATGTAACATAGCATATATAACTTAAAATAATTAATGTAACAACCATGTCCAATAAGCATTGATATGATTTTGATTGTAATTACAGTTTAGTAGTGATGGACTACGGACGGATCCTACTAAATCAAATCTTTGGAGTTGGTTTTAAAAGTATGAACTTATGTGCCTCTTCAGGCAATTTAAAAGTATAGATCCTTAATACTCTTTGAGTAAAATGTGAGCTTTAAAGTCAATTATAATCTCTTAATGCTTTGAATTTGATTTTCAAAGAGTGAACCCATACCATTCCTTAGAATTGGTTTTGAAAGTGAAAATCCAAAGTGTTCACGTGTATAAATTTTGAAAATATAAAACTCCCTATAGTCAATTTTGAAAGTACAAATCGTCTAGTATTTGGAGCTAGTCTTGAAAGTGTCTAGCGAACCACTACGGTCAGTATTTTAAAATATGGAGCAAGTATTTAGAGTTTATTTTGGAAGTATGGAGTGATTCTTGAAGTCATATACTTCAAAAGTGGACTAGCTCCATAGAGTTGGGTTTTGAAAGTGTAAGCCTATACGACTTTATCTTTATATGCTCAATCATCACAAGTAGTTTTTACATATTATATAAAATAAGAATAACTCATATATATATAGCATTTGAACACTTATAAATAAATGTAATTTACTAATTCTAACATACAAAATGGACAAACAAACAAAAGCCGGTCACTTTGTTTTTTTTTTTTTTTCTCTCTCTTATATATATATACACATATACACATTTTTCATAGATAGCAATCTTTAAAAGAAAGTGCATTTATTACCCTAAAATAGAAGTGCAGTAGTTAGAATGCATATTTTCCAAAGATGGGGGGTTTAAAGTTTAAACACATAATGTAAAAAATAAGTAGGGGAAAGGTACATGAAGCAATAAGGAAAGGATATATTTCTAACTCACCATTTTTTTATATTGAGATCATTAATCTTTGAGCAATTTATCTTACACGATCCATAAATTTAAAGAAAGTGGCTAAAGTTCCAAAAAAGAGGAAAATGATAATCTAAGTAAATTAGAAACTCAAAAGATTTTCTTTCCTTCTTAATTTTTGCTAGAGAAGACACTGTTTGTTTGTACATTTTTTATTTTTATTTTTTGGCCAATTTTGGAATAATTGCGTGTGAAGTGCTTGTATTTTCAATTTTTAGCAATTTAGTATATCATCTATAGATTTTGACAAATTAGTGTCTGTACTTTCAAACTACTTTTGATTCAGTACATCTGTTAAATAATATTTGATGAATGGTATTTTGATAAAAGCATAATAACAAACCAAGTTTCTATAAATATAATATTAATATTTAACAATTTAGTACCACATGTTTAGATTTTACCATTTTTGGGTAGGTGTCTTTCATTATTCTATCATCAAAATGAATGTCTATTAAATATTATTTAATAGACCGCACATACTTTAAAAGTATGAAAAATGAGACACTGAATTACTAAAAATTGAAAGTATATATGCTTGACTTGCCTTTATCCTATCATTTTGGTGATATTATTTTTCTTGAAATTCGGTTATTATTTTTGCCAACTATATATCTTATAAGGAATGTAAAAGAGACTATTTCTTCCATATTGGAATTTTTTTTTTTTTTTCATTTCATACGCGTGTAAGAGTCTTGGTACTTTGATTGGAAGGTATGAACTGTATTAGATCAATTTTTCTAAGAAAATTTTATGATTCTATTTTTTTTTAATTGTATTAGTCTTATGGGTTATTTAATATCTCAAATATTGTGGTTTATTTAACATCTTAAATTAATTTATATTTAACTATGATGGTATCACTGCATAATAATATATTAATTACTATATATATAAAATGGTAAGATAATTAATTAGATGGTCCTATTATTAATGGAAGATAGGAGTTCTCATATTTATATTATGATTGCTCAAACATTAATTATCACATAATAAATATCGAATTTTGCTTCCCTTTTTTTAGATATATATTGATTTATTTACTAAACTTTTGATTTTAATTGTTATCTTTCCTTCCAAAAATTAATCAAAAAATAAATAAAAAATACGTCGTCTTCTGTTTGCTTCATTTCCTGTAGCTCCCTTGTTTTCAGACGACATTTTTGACCCCCAAAATAAGCATGTAGTAGCCAAATTGCACGTTTCTTTAAAGTTAAAGGCTCTAAATACACGATAAATTTATATAAATTATATTGATAAATATATATTATTGATAATTAATATATTTATTATAGTCTTTCAAATAAACTTGTTAATTTTGTTATATTTCGTAATGGGCGGTGAATCCATGGCAGTAAAATTTGATAAAAAAAGAGGCCTTGGATATATGGCCCAATTTGGGCCGTAGGTTCGCTGTACAACCCAAGAACATTCATGGGATTTTCATCTCCTCTCTTTTTACTAAACTTAGACGAGTCCAACATCCAGAGCTTGATGAGCCCACTCCAAAAATTCTTGAGAAAATTGATCTATGTTGTTTTTTGAGCAATAGTGTCAAAATTTGTAATTTTATGGTTTGTTCGATTTTACTACCTAATTTTATTAGAGTCCTACGTAAGCCTTCTCTCCATTGCAAGCTCATATTATGTTTTGGTGATGGTTTGCAAAATGAGAAAAAAAAAAAAGAAAAAAAAGAAAAAAAAAGAAAAGAAAAGAAAAGAAAGAGAACTTTTTGGACATTCTCTTAATATGCCTAGCATTGGTTATATTAATCTTGTAAAACTCATGATATTAGAATTTCGCTACAAATAAAAAAATAAAAAGAGAGAAGAAAAGGTAGGAGATCACGCACAAAAATTTATATTAAAAAACTTGTTGCGAAATAGAAATGAAACCACTTTATCCTCAACCCCATATATATATATATATATATATATATATTCTACTGAATGTGATTACAAATTTCAAAATCCTTTTTTTTATTTATCATATTTTGTGATTTCCAAACTACGTTTTGAATCATTACTAAAACGTAGGGTTATAACCAACACAACCCACATTGATACAACAGTTTAAAATGTTTAGATAACTTTAAAAGGGTAATTATAAATATGTCTTATTTATTTGTTTCATATGTGTTTTATCCTTTTCTTTTTGAATTTGAGCATCTTAACCCTAAATCTTTATAAAAACATAATTTTAAACTTCTAACTCATCACTTGCCCATGAAATATTTATTCTACTAATTTATCTCAGAAAAAATATGTATAGTATATTAAAGTCTAAAAATATGTTTTTTCGAATATGGAGGGTACATTCTCAATTTTAAAAATACATGGTGGCTAAGTGTACATGAAACAAATATATAAAGACGCATTTGCTGCTTATAATTTTTCAAAAATTGTAAACCCCACCAATAAATGAAAAGGACTATAGGTTTTTTTTTTTTTTCCTTTTCTTTTGATGTTGATTAGTCCCCAAAGTGTGTTTAGTTCGTCGATTTAACATCAGTTTGACATTTGTGTTATGTCTATTCCAATTATACTATTTGTTAAAGATAGAAACAGATGAAAAAAAAATAATCACACCATGAGACTTTGAGATGGAGAAATTTTTAGAGGAAGTACAAGTATATCTATGAAAGAGGTTCATATTAGATCCTGGAGGATATTTGTGAGTCAAGGTGTATCTCCATCGTCCCAAGGATGAAGAAACTCTATAACCGGATTCAACTCTAAACTTGAGGATGAGTTTTTTTCAAGTGGAGAAAATGATGCGGATGAGCTAGGAGTTACACCCTCAACCTAAAATTTTATACTGCCAGCTTTGTCAACACTAGTCAACACTATTTATTTGCATTTATTATTTATCTTTATTATTTGTCAATATTCTATTTATTATTTTACCTTTTTAGGATTTTTATTTAATAGTATAAATAGGCCTAAGACTTGTATTTGGAAAAAACTCATATCATATTTTCAATCGAAACCCTAAATTTGAGAGGATTCTCTCTGGATATTCAATTAAGTGCAATTGTTTTGTGTTTGAGATTCACTCGTTGAGTGTTCTCGTTCTATCTATGCTATCCCGCTGTGTCACAATTCATATATTACAAGTTTAAAAGTTTTATCTTAAATCCTATGTATGACTAGTAACAATTCATCAAAATACATGCATATAAAAACAACCCAAATAAGAATAACAACTTAGCTTATGTGTTCGGCCAACATGAGCTCCTTGATCTTCACTATTACTCCATTTTCCTAATTTTGCAGCTTCTCCTAGCTTAATTATTCACTTTGATCTTGTTTTCTAACTTTGATTTCTCTTCTAGTCTTCTTGAAATTGAGATTGAAGGGTTGAATTTGCTGAACAAAGAAGGCAGCAGAGAACAAAATGAGGAAGAAGAGGAGACATGGAGAAGAAGAAAAGAAAGAATAATGAGGCAGGGAAGAGAAATTAAAAGTAAAAGGAAGGGTAAAGAGATTAAAGATATTTTTAGAATATGGTATTATATTTAAACCTTCTGATAATTATATTAAGAATCGTAAATAATTAAAAAATAATTTGATAATCTATATTATAAAAATTAATAACTTGACTTAGAAATATAATTTAGAAGTTTAGTTTATAAGAAACTGATATTTAATTTGAGTTTGAGTTTAAGAACTAATACTTTTAAATAAGTAAATGATTTCAAAAATTATAAAGATTTCATAAAATGAAACTTAAACTAAAATTCAAGGTTTAGGAGTTTAAATAAAACATTTAAATTGAATGTTTAAGAGCTTATGATTTGAAATTGAATTATATGAATAATATTTGAAAAATTGGAAAAGATTATGAAGTTCAATTTGTTAGAATGGAATAGATAAAACAATTAAACCATTTTGAAAAGAGATATTTTAAATCTCAAATTTCTACTTAACCTATTCACTAATTTAATTATATCAATTTGCCTAATAAATTTTATTATTTGCTCCTAGATATTTATTTAAACTACCTAACTATGTTCACAATTAACTATTAATTATTATTCAATTAAATCATTTCTAATTTAATTGGATAAGGGTTTGGAGTATTTCAATAACAATAAAGCATATCCATCCCTTACCCTTGTGCTCATAGAAATCACACACATCAGCAATCAACAAATATAAATAATATCTAGTTTCTTAAATCACAACAATAAGATTATGTGAATTTTTTGTACCTTTAAGAAATGGAACATCCAGTAATAGCCGTGAAAACCTAAAATGCACTAACCAAAGTATGAATAATTCACCCACGATGTTATTATACATAAATAACCATGTTTTGGATATCTCAAATTTAATTATGCATGCAACTAAACTAGAGAATTGCAATTGAGGAAAAGCACTTAGGTACATCAATCAATTATTGTGTACTACAATACAAGGAAAAGAACATCTAACAAGCAAACAAAGCATATTGAAAGAAAATAAAAGCCAAATTATCCACAGAGCATCAAACATAAAGGACTTAGTCATTATCATTTTAAAATGATTGAAACTTCAAGAGAGTTTTGGAGAAATTAACAAAGAGAACAAATTTAACTACAAAGTAAATTTATAACTTAAACTACACAACCGCTTAGCATGAAGACAAACATACTAGTTATTTATAAAATCCCAAAAGCAAGGTTACTCAAGCAAGAATCTTTTTCCTTTTTCTTTTTTTGCCTTTTTCCAATTTTTGTTTAGTAATATAGTAAAGAAATTGGTTTAGCCAAAAAAAAAAAAAAAAAGAAGATATAAATATAGTAAAGAAATTAAAAAAATTTAAAAGTATCAATTTTCCTTATTTAGGTGATTTTACATAAAGTAAAATAAGTAAAAATGCAATTTTTGCTAAACAAAGTTACTCCATTTTATTTTGATGACACTTCTATGAAGACAAATTTTGTATTTTTTGTCTCATTTCCATCTTCAGTAGAACAATGGATTAAAGATGAAATGCTTTTATCCATTTTCGTCCATCTTCATAGTTCATTAGGGAAAATCTCAAGGGAAAGCAAAGAACATCCAATCTAAGCTTAACACATAAAAAATATCTAAAACTCCATACTATTTAGACTTAATTTAAAATTTAGAAGAAAAATTATTTAATGACGTCCAATAATTGTAATGAAACCACTTTATTATCCATGATTAAGTAATTTTAAGGATCTTACCATGGATTATGCTATCGGTTGTAAGTATTGAAGACAAATGGGAAAGCCTTTTGTTGGTCGATAGTTAAAGTCTTTCAATTAAGTGATATTTCTAAAGACTTAGAGAATGGGATCGGCTAAAAATGAATGAAGCTAAGCTGGGCTAAGTTCGTGGAACTGGGCTACATTAAAGAGTTGATTATATTACAAATAAAATCGATGAAAGGCCCTTGCCTATAGGCTTAGTTAGACAAATCTTTAGTATCTTAATATATTCGTTGTTAATTGATATGGTAGTATATTCAGTTGTAACTCTGGCCAATTTTGGCATAGGTTATTATATGGATCGTAACAGAATAGGAGCTACCTAGATATGCATGTGTGTGTGTATATATATTGGTGTAACAACCATAAAAAAAATCAATAAAAAATACCAAAAACATCATGCCCCTAAATTCTTTGTGTTTGCATTATTTTCCAGTAATTTTAGGGTAGTATCCAAGCTAAATTCAGCTTCAATTCAAGTTGATCTTTGTCGTGTTTTAATTATTCTTCCACCGTGCTTCAATTGGTATTAGAGTACTAATTGAAACTGATGGTAGAAGGAATAAGGGAGTTTAAAAGAATGGTAGAGGCGTTCGAGGCTTTGATGAAGGAATAGTCGGAGAAAAAAGAGAGTTGGAAGGAACTATTTTCTAAAACCCTGTAAAAACAACAAACAATGTTAGAATTACAGTCTCAAACCATATATGAGATTAAACAATAATTGAAAAGAAAACCAGTAGTGGTAGGGCTAAGTGATAGTATGTAGAAGGAATATGAAGAATCAAATCTTAAGATTTTGGGAGGTTTTGTTAGTAAAGGCAAAGAAGAGGGTGGTATGACTTTTGGAATTAGCATTCAAAGTGGATATCAATTGCTAGTGTGTAACACTAAAATTGATTTTCCAAACTTTAATGGAGATGGGCTTAAGACCTAGATTGTTAAGGCTGAGCAATTTTTCTTGCTCGATGGCACTCCTGAACACTTAAAAGATAAAGCTGCCATAATATACCTTGATGAGAAGCCTTATGAGTGGAATTCGTCTTTCACCAAGTTGAGGGCTAATACAACACCCATTACTTGGGAAGAGCTTACCAAAGCATTGCAAGCGAGTTTTAATGAGCGAGCCTAATGAGATCCTATGGCTGTGCTAAAGGAATTTCAACAAATCGAAGCACTGCAAGACTATATGGACTAGTTCATATACCTTTTAGCACAAAAATGAACTCATTGAGGCATAACTTGTTAATTGTTTTCTCAATGGGTTAAATGTTCCAAAAAAATTCCTTAACCTAAGCCTATACCTTAGCTAAATTACAAGATGCTACCCTAAATTCAACCAAACATCTACCTAAAAACAATCGAGATGCTTCATTTAGAACATCTTATCCTAAATACTCAACCACCACCACCACTACCTATACCTCTATCAACCAAAACACGAAACCAAACACTTAGAACCCAAATTCTACCAACCTATAAACTCGTACCATCATTAAATCATAACATGAAACACTAGATGACTCACCCTAGAAAAATAGAAGAAAAACATGGAAAAAAAGCAATGCTTTTGGTGTGATGAACCTTTTGGTCTAGGTAATAGGTGCAAAACTAGGAGTCTCAATATGTTGATTGTACCTTCTGAGGATGAAACAAGAGAGTTAATGGAGGTAGAAGGATTTGGAGAGTTAAAGCTCAATATGGCTGATTTTTCTTTGTGTGCCATAGATGAAAAGAGTTGAACAGATGGTACCATGAAGGTACAAAGGTATCATAAGAAGTGAAAGTTAAGCGTTCTCATCAATTCTAGAAGTTCATCCAATTTTATAAATGAACATTTGATTAAAGGGCATAATTGTTTCTTAATTCGAATTAAGTCTATTGCTGTTACTTTAGCTAATGGAGCTACATTTGCAGAGTAGATATGTTATTGAAAGTTATAATTAGTTGAAGTATGCATGGTATAGAATTCGCAGCTAGAATCCTTGTTTTGCCATTATCTTCCTATGACATGATATTAAGAACACCATGGTTAGAGTAATTGGGAACCATTCATTGGAATTTTAAGACAAAGAAAATGGTTTTTCAGTGGAAAGGGACATGGCAAACTTTGACAGGAAAGTAGGAAGGATTACAACTTATTACTTGAAAGCATTTATCTAAATTGTTTCTTAGTTCAAACTTTTATAATGATTTGCAATCTTGGGTTGTTTTTAGTAATGGTAAAGATAGAAAAGAAACATATGAAGTATTGTGCCTTGAACTAGCTAACTAGATACGTAAATTTGATGAATTGTTTGAATAGCCAAAGGCTTTACCACCTAGTCAATCAAGTAGTCACAGAATTAATTTACATAACCATGCTGAGCTAGTGAATATAAGGCCTTATAGATACTCTAGTGTTTAGAAATTATTTCTATAGGAAATCATCAAGGAAATGATGTTTAGTGGGGTAAGATGACCAAATCATAGTCCTTTTGCCTCACTAGTAGTATTGGTTAAGAAAAAAGATGGGTCGTAAATGATGTGTGTGGATTATAAGAAACTCAATAAGTAAACAATCAAGGATCGTTTTCCTATGCCTACTATTGAGGACTTGTTTGATGAGTTATATGGAGCTAGTTATTTTAGTAAGTTGGACTTAAGATTGAGCTATCATCAAATATTTATGCATCCCTATGACGCTTATAGAACTACTTTTACAGCCTATGATAGACATTACGAATCCACAATAACGCCATTTGGGTTAACTAACACACCATCGACTTTCAAGGTATGATGAATGACATTTTTTTGACCTCTTTTAATAAAGTTTGTCTAGGTGTTTTTCAATGACATCTTGGTTATACAGTGAAACTATGTAGTTACATGTTCAACACCTAAGGGTTGTTTTTGAAATTACGAAGAAAGAAAGGTTTTTCTTAAAAAGAAGCAAGCGCACTTTTTATTCAACACAAATTGGTTATTTAGGCCATGTGATTTAAAAGCAAGGTGTTGCTTTTAATCTAACAAAGGTAGAAAGCCATTGCTCAATGGCTAGAACTTAACAATGTTCGCAAGCTAACATGGTTTTTGGGGTTAGCCAGATACTATTGGTGCTTTATTCATGGTTTTGGCACTATTACAAAGCCTCTAACATAACTGTTAAAGGAAGATATGTTTCAATGGACATCTGATGCATTGTAAGCATTTCAAAATGTAAAGGAGGCTTTGATAAATTCCCTTATCCTTAAATTACCCAATTATTCTAAAACCTTTGTGGTAGAGGCTAACACATGTGGTGAGAGAATTAGGGCAATACTTATGCAAGATCACTATCCAATTGCTTATATAAACAAGGTTTTGGTGCCTAGACATCGTGGTTTGTCTATTTATTAAAAGGAATTAATGGTATTGGTGTATGATATTGATAAATAGCGATATTATCTACTTAGGAAGCATTTTATCATACATACTAACCATCAAAGTTTTAAATATCTATTAGAACAAAGATTGCTTACCCCAACTCAATAGAAATGGTTAACTAAATTGATTAAGGCTAGATTATTCAATAGAGTTCAAGAGTGGGAAATCAAATATTATTGTTGATTGTTTGTTTATGAGGGATAGCCATCAGTTTAATAACTTGGTCATAACTACTATAGCACTTGAATTAATGATCGAGCTATGACTGAGTTGGACCTTACCAGGAGGATATGCTGCTACTATAGAGCAGTTGAAGTCAAGAATTTCAATCAAACGCTTTTCATATGAAGAGTCCATTTTAAGAAGAAAGGGAAAGGTGGTAATAGGTCCATTAAATGCACTTAAGACAAATATCTTACATATATTGTGTACCATAATACACCAGTTGGAGGGTATTTTAGGGTTGATGCAACTTATAGTTGCATATCATTAATTTTTTATTGGCATAAACTAGAGAAAGATGTTAGATAGTATTTGAGGGAGTGTGATACTTATCAACGTTACATGTCTAAGAATGTTGCCTACCTAGGTCTTTTACAACCCTTGTCTATTCCTATTGAGTGTTGGCTAGAAATCAGCCTAGATTTTGTGGAGGGACTACCACTGGTAATGAAGTAAGTTATAGATAGAATGAGCAAATATAGTTGTTTTTGGCTTTGTCTCATCCCTATACTGCTACACAATTTGCTTAAATACACTTAGATAATGTCTACAAGCTTCATGGATTACTTGAAACAATTGCCAGTGATAAAGATCCTCTATTTATCAATAATTTTTTGTAGGAATTTTTCAAACTTCAAGGGGTAACTCATAATATTTCTATGGCATATCACCCCTAGATCAATGGACAAACTGAAGTGGTGAATAAATGCTTAGAAACTTACTTGAGATGCATGATTGGGTAGTATCCAAAGCGTTAGGTGCATTATTTACCATTAGTTGAATGGTGGTATAATATGAACTTTCACACTAGTTCTAAGATGATGCGATTCCAGATTCGTTATGGATATGTACCCCCAATACATCTACCCTATATACCAAGTGACTCTAGAATCACAACTACGGATCAAATTTTGATAAACATGGAGAATATGCTACTTATGTTAAAGTTTCATTTAAAGAGGTCTTGGAATAGAATGAAAACCATAGCAAATTGTAAGAGGAGTGATCCAAGCTTCAAGATAGGGTTCACTTAAGTCATCGAAGGTTCACAAACTCAACCCTAAGTAATATGGACCTTTTAAAATTATAGATTGTATTGGAAAAGTGGTGTATAGGTTAGACTTACCTACTGAATCTGCAAGCCATCCTACTTTCCATGTATCATAATTGAAGAAATTCCATGGTTCTCGTCGAAATCTATCATCCTAGTTGCTAGTTTCAACAATAGAAACTGAGTTAGAACCAATAGCCATTTTACATTGAAAAATGGTTAAATGAGGATCGACAGTGGAGATTATGCTACTTATCTCATACAAGGGAGTTTTGCCAACAGAAGCTACTTAAGAGTATTTTTCTTATCTTCGGTTGTGTTCTCCTCAAAATTACTTATAGTTAAGGGTTTGCCAAGGGAAAGAGAATGCTATGTGGTTGCAAGTATTGAAGAAAAATGGGAAAGACTTGTGTTAACCGATAGTCAAAGTTTTTCAATTAAGTGATATTTCTAAGGACATAGAGAACGAGATTAGGCAAAAAATGAATGAAGCTGAGCTGGGTTGAGTTCATGGAACGAGACTACATCAATGAGATGATTATATTACAAATAAAATAGCTGAAAGGCCCTTACCTATAAGCCTAATTGGACAAATATTTAGTATCTTAATGTATTCTTGTTAATTGATATGGTACTATATTCGGGTTGTAACTAATTCATGAGCTAGATAATTTTAGCACATGTTATTATATGGATTGTAAGAATAGAAGCTATCTAGATACTCATATATATATTGGTGTAACAACCATAAAAAAAATCAATGAAAAATACCAAAAACATTGCGCTCCTAAATTTTGTATGTTTTCAATATTTCATAGTAATTTTAAGTTATATCCAAGCCAAATTTAGCTTGAATTCAAGCTGATCTCTATAGTATTTTAATTATTCTTCCATCTTGCTTCAATTAACACTTGTAGTTGCTTCATTCAAGCCATGTTAGATTGTCCTCGAAACAACTCAAAATAGAAAAAAAAATGAAAAAGAAAGAAAAGGGACAAAACCACCATGTCATGCCCTTGGTACCATCAATAGGGAAATGGATAATGAACACAAATTGAACAACATAAATACTAACAAACCCTAAATGGAAATCACAATGTATATACCTCCAATCCTGAATTCCAAAATATGACAAACACCAAGGGTAAGGATTTATGGTAGTAGCATTACTCTTTGAGAAATCTTCATATGAAGCATTAGTGGTATAAACGTGTGGATTTTTATCATGCAATATAGGTCATAAAATTCAATGATACATAATCCATGACGGAACCTATATTGGCATTGATAGATGGGTAATTCTTGTAAGTAATAATTGAAGAAGACAAGGAATGGAGGAGGTTAAGGTTTGCAAGAAGCTAGGGTTTTGTCATTTAGGGAAGCATCAAATGTAGAAGAAAGGAAAAGAGAAAATAAAGAAAGAGAGAGGGAAAGAAAGTGTGGGATGTGAATTTTATTTTGGCTATTTATTTATTTAAAGTATATGGTCCTATTAGATAAAGTAAATAAATACAATCAGAGAATGTATCCACTTATACATGAATAAAATTTATCATAAACAAACTAAAATTTATTAAATTAGAGATAGATTTATTTTGTCTCTCAAAGTCATGTGTATCTTTACACATATTATTTATAGAGAAATTTGAGACATAATTATAACAAAAAGAGATAGCACTAGAAAATTTTTCTTTCTTTCAATAAAATTAGAGATAGATTTGTGACAAAATTAATTTCCTTGCAAATTCATAGATAATCCATCACATATTCCGTTGTTAAAACATAAATGAACAATACAAATTCATCTATTATATGTTCTCACAATTCTGATGCTAATCGAATTATTTAGAGACAAAAATTTTATGTTACATAATTTCTTTACTAAAGGCTAGTTTTTTTTTTTTTTTTTTTGTAGAGTACTATTTACTGGACTTTGGCTTATTGCTTTCTTTTTCAAATGATGATGATTTTAACCTTGATGGTTGTATGTATCTTAGGTATGAGATAAATCTATACAAGCTTTTTGATAGCCAGATTGGTTAGGATCGCAAGTCTATGTATATTCTTGAATGAAAGATGTTGTTTACCTTTTCGAATCTGTTATTCTTTTGAGGGCATGATTTTAAGCCCATGGCTGTGTAATTCTCATTAGATACCTTATGTTGATAATCATTTACCTTTTATACTTTGTTGCTTCTTCATTGCTCAATCAAATATTTTTAAAACCTAATTAAGTGATTCGAAATCCAAAATTGATGAGTAAGCGATCATGATAAACAAATAGTTTAGGGTAGTGTTGTCGTATAACGCCATAGTGATATATGTGACAAAACTGAATATGCCTTGATCCCATTTAAGGTGTAACATGATATATTACAAAGAAATTTGTTGTAGCCCATTAATGATGAGAAAGTGAGGAAAAGATATGTCAAGATATTGGAGAAGTTTTGGTTTACATAATAAAAATGCTGATACTGAAATAAGATTAATTTAGTCAATCTAACCTATTGTAGATTTGATTTCAGTGATGTTTTTCATGCATGACGACTATGGATTTGAATATAACACTTCTCAATGATATTTATTTGCCTCGAAATAGGATCCATGTAGTCGATCTAGCCTAATATGAATGAGTAAACTATACTGAAAGGTCCCAAAGTTTAGAGGTTAGTTCATTTGAGATTTCAACTTTTCAAGTGATTTAAAAGAGGTCTCAACGCTTAGAATAGTAGGTCAATTGAAGTCTCTATTGACACATATCAACATGAGAGATATTTAATCGAAACTCAGAAGATTCCACAGGTTATGACACGTGTCAATTGAGACCTCAATTGATCCACTTCTCTGAATGTTGGGACTTCTTTTGAACCACTCGAAACGTTAAGACCTCAAATGAACTTATGTTAAACGTTGTGACTTTCTGGTGTAATTCAACCTAGTATGAACTATTTGATATTAGTGATGTTGTTGTTGATGACTATGGATTTAAATATAATACTTCTTCCATATGAATTTGTTGTATTGGTTTTGGTTATAAAATATTCTTGTCTCAATTGAAAATACACCTTTTACATTAATTTACTGTAAGTGTATTTGGTGCATTTGTCTGAGTCTATTATATATATAAATATATATATGGCAACAAAAAAGTTGTTCTTATAATGGGATGAGTGCTTGCTGTCTTAAAATTGGTGTTTCAATTGTGTCCTCATCAACTATATTATGACAAGTAAATATGTGAACTTAACACATATATTGCTCATTAAAACTACCATATGTTTAATCACAATTAATTGAGACAATATTAAGATAGCAAAATAGGAACAATAAATATTCATCCTTTATAATGAATGTAATGTTAAACTCCTACATAGAATAATAAACTTTGATATAAAACTCTTAAATTGGATAAAAGACTTAGATCTATAAGAATGAAGTGTCTACATAAATAAATCTTAAAATTGAAAAAGAATTAATTGGAAGGAAAAGTATGTTGAAGCGATCTTGCTGGGAGATGGTGGCATAATAGGAAAAGAATAGCTATTGAATATTTTACATAATACATATTTCTTACGAAATTATTATTTCTTGAAGTCAAATCCATTGGGAAATTGGTATTCATACTACCACTTTGCAGCATTATAAAATTAGTATTACAAGTTTAAAATGCAACTAAACATTATATTAATTCTTCTTCTCTAAATTATAAATAAGACTAGACTATAATTGAATTCCTATTACAGTAAAGCAAGCATATAACACATTATTCCATTCAACTTTAAGCCTATCTTACAATATAAAAGAATCCCCATCTCAATTTATTATAAGTTTCCTTGATCACTTACACCATCTTCATTGAGGGTTTTCAATGCTGAAGGTTCCTAGCATTAAAACCAAGGTTCTAAAGAAAGAGCTTTTTGTTTTTTTTCCCCTCCCATAAAAAATTTTATTATTTTCTATTTTAAACTTTCTGATACTTTTATTAGACTAAGCAATGAGAAGGCATTGTTTATGTTGTAGAAAATGATTTGAAGCTAATTTTTTTTTATAACAATATGTACTGATATATATAAAACAGGATCGACATATTTATAAAAAAATTTTATAAGCATTTTTTAAAGATTCTTACAAGTTAAAATGTCAAGGTTTATAAAAAGTATGAGGGTTCCACAAATGTTAAGGTAATACTTAGAGATTGTAAATGGAGATTGATTAAGTAGAAGCAGTGATAAATAAGTATATAGTAAAACGAGACAAAAATAAGTAAGTTATAATTTCATGATTTCAGATCCTTATTTTGAACGAAATGAGCCAACAGGAAGAATTTATAACCTCCAATGGTGGCCTACACAAGTTTTTGGACGAATTTCATCATTTAGCTCCTTGAAATGATAAAATTTTTTTTTTGGGGGGCAGATTTTCGATGTGCTATAACCTCTTATAGAGAATTCCATTTTGTTTGTTGTCTATAGTGTTTTATTTGTTCTTTTGTCTACTTCGTGTCTATACGTTTTAAGGAGTTTATATTTTTAGCAGTTCTTGTGTTATATTTTTTACAGCTTTCTAGCTCGCATATATGTGAACACCATAGGGCAACGAAAACAATAGTTTTATCAGTAATACACATTTGAGTCATATTTGCTCTATATTTTGTTCACAACTTCGAATCTCTTTATTATTTTTGAATTTAGATGTCATTTACCTAAATATATACAAAATTAACAAGTAATTGAAGATCATATTCTGACATTTGTGCGTGAACTAATGGATTATAATATTTCTCATAATTTTTCGTTGCATTAGAGATTCTTACTATTATTGTTTTAGACCAATTACAATCTACTACAATTTTTAGATGGTACAAATTACGGATAATAATTTCAATGGGAATTTGTTCTTTAAAAAATGCTACTACATTGCTATTTCTATGAATAAACACGCGTTACGTGTCAAATAAATTAGAGTAGTTAAAAAATCTCTAAAATAAAACAATTAATTAGTTAATGACATATGATAAGTATGTATTCGCTAGGATAGAAATGGAATAGTTAACAAATTTTCAAACCATTAATCCTATTAAAAAACAGTACATGAGGATCTCCTAACAATCCGCCAACTGGTGATGAATTCACTACACACACCGTCAACATTTAGCTTGAATCGCCCATCAAATCGGAGAAATCCATTTAATAATTTGTGTTGCTGGCTTTTCCATCTGACATTGGAAACTTCGGCGTTGAAAATCAACATTTGAATATAAGATATAGAATGGAACTTAATATGATATTTTATTTTCCATGTGAATGGCCGATCTGGTGTCGGCATTCCCCCGCTTCCGGCAAAAGATTTGGTAGGAGGTACACACCTTCTGTATATAGTATTCTAACACGTATTCAGCACAGCTTTTATCGGGGGAAAATACTAAATTTTATGAGGGCAAAGCTACTTTTTTAATATTTTTCTTTACAGAAAATTTGATGTTTACGGTGCAAAGGTAATGAATGAAGATCACCCTGCTCAACACGTGTGGCACGTTGTGTATCAAATAAGGAATAAAAAAAAGAAGAAGAACTGAAGAAGAAGACTGCTCTTTTGCCGCAACCATTATTTTTTATTTAGCTAAATAGTATATATATATAATAACTATATGAGATATTAAAAAGAGATTAAAAAAATATTTTATAGGTTCCGAAAAGAATTAAAATAGATGACGTAAGTGGAGATGTGTGTTTAAGAGAAGTTACATGATGGTGGTGTAAAAAAGGAAAAGAAAAAAAAAAAAAGAAACTATTTAATCACATAAGATACAAAAAAGATAATAATAATAATAATCATGACAACAACAACAATGTAACTAGTCCATATGTAAGACTAATTTGAGATAAGCCGGCAGTTTGCAGTATATAAACAATTATACTATCATATTAAAATATCTGTTAATAAGTCCTTCAAAAGTGGAAGGGAAAATAATCATTAGTAATATAATAGATGTATAAACAATTTTACGATTTTATTGATTTTGCACGATTTTGTACGGTTCTATTAATTTCATTCAATTCAGTGAATGGTAAAATCATGATTTTGATAATTATAGTATAAATTTAGTAATACAGTGGAGAGGGCAATAGTAACTCTCCAATATAGGATTTTTTTTCCCGTCATTTACCGTATAATTTTTTTATTAAATGAATAATATTGTTTTCCTATGTCCATCCATCTTATTCAATTCTTTCCTCGCAGTTTCTTTACATTAAATACATTATATTATTGATGCGAAATTGTCACGGGTTCGAGTTTAATCATTAAAACGCATTTTCCGGCTATTCAAACAGATCAACTTTTCTTAAAGTTAGCGAAATCATATGATCAGCCATTCCATTCAACTTTCAACTGATTAATTTATAAAAAATGACTTCAGTGGATCAAAAACGATAGTTTATGGATGTCAGCATTCACGTTGGTGGAGGAGACCTTCTGGAGATATCTAGATATATTGATTGACCTAACATCAATTTCAATGGATTTCCTTTTAAAGTAACCTCGGATGGTGTTTTCATTCGACTTTTGGAAATGGAGCATATATAGGTAGCCAAATTGTGACACTACGATGAATGCATTTACTAATAATAAAAAAAAAAAGAAAAGAATGAAGGATACGTATCTGTAAAACAATATGGATTGATTTCACTTCGTGCTAGATTGATTTAAGGTTGTGATTACGATTTAGTTTCACCTTGAATTCTTATTTTAGGGACTTCGTTAAAAGATAATAATAAGTAGGTAATCCTTATTGATTAAGATACCCATGTCTAGTTTTTTTTTTTTGGCCCAAACCCATGTCTAGTTTGATGGGTATCTAGAGTTATAAGAAAGATTTCAAGAAAATAATTTTAGAATCTACTCTTACACAGCATGATATGGTATGAGCTTTTTATATTCTATACTTACTGACGTAGCAGAAGTCTAATTGAAAAAGGATAGATATTGAAATATGCTAAACTATACATGGTTATCAAATAATAACAATCTTCTACTTGTTTGTTGATTCAAAAAGAATGCCAGACAAATAAATATCAAAATTTAATAATCCAACAAGATTGCGAATTTTGAAAAGAAAGGGAACATAACACATCTAGGAATATTATTATGAATGCCAAAACTGAATATCTAGCCTTATGGCACATAATTTATAGCGAAACCTTAAAATTTGCTTAAGAAAAGAAAAGAAAAAACTAAAATGCCTTTTAATCATAAACTAAATAAAACAATAAGAAAAAGACTACATACAACATAAAATTTGAAACTCTTACAAAAAGTAATTTTAGCTTGAAAACTTTCAAAAAAAAAAAAAATATTTTTGCAGGCCAAAACAATAAAATTTGGTCTTTGGCTCATTTTTCATTAAACCAAACCCTAGAAATGCAAAAATTCAACTTATAGAAAGTCTGAAATTACAAAACTATCACTAATAATTTTTTTCCCTTTTTGCAAAAAAGCATTTGGTATATACTTAATGAAAATTTATTAAATAATATTAACAAATAAAAAAATACAATTACATATATAGTACCAATAAGTGCTCTTTTGGCAAAAGAAATAAGGAAAGATCCTAAACTCAAAAACCTTAAATGGTTAGACCTAAAATCTCTTGCATGGAAATTAAACTAATTTTTCATGTGAATTTAATGCCAAAATATCAATATATATATATATATATCTAAAAATATATTATCATAATCATGAAACTAAGTTGTTGATTAGCCTTAATTTTAGGGTCATAAATGAGCCCACATTAGGGCATTGCAATCAACATTAATCCTGCTAATGACACTCATCTAATCAAGGTTTCCATATTATAGATTATACATAGAATCATGGTTGTTAAAATCAAAACTTCACTATCCAATCAAGTGTGTAAAATAAGTAGAATCGTATAAAATTGTGCAAAACTGGTAAAATCATAAATGTATAAAATTGTACATCTAAATCTTTAATTATACAAAAAGAATGCACCTTAATAATTTTTTATTTATTTTAATTAAGAGAAAACATATAAAATCATAAGTTCATAAATTTGTATATTTGACTTACGATTTGACAACCATGCATAGAATCATCAGAGAGTATAAAGAGTCGGAATGTAGAAATATAAGTTTATACAATCTATGTAAAATGAATTTGAAAAATTATAGATATACATAAAATAGTTATACAAAATTTAAAATATATAGTCAATATTAAAAGAAAATAAGGAAAGTAAGTTCTATTTTTCATAATAACTTTTAATGTATAATATAACACGCATATAGAAAGGGCAACTTTTCTAGTATTTTGTTTGAAAAGAGTTTTAAATTGAATGAGAATTAAACCCTTTAACTTGTCTTGAATTCTTAATTAATAAATAAAATAGTATAAATAACTTATGTTGCAATCTTTGTAGCTAAAGCTCAAAGTTAGGACTGGGGGGGGGGGGGGGGTGGGAGGGGGGGAGAGAGAGAGAGAGTAGATACAAAAGTGAAATGTGATAACAAAAGTTTAATGCTGTAATAGTTGATAGACTTATAAAAGTATGGTTGTATTATTCATTTTTTAGTTTGTTTGACTCAAATAAATGGAATTGGTAAACTTAGTTAAAAACGTAATATTTTATTAAGTTTACATATAGACTTCATTAATGTCATAAGATTCCACAAACAAATGATTTTACGTATGAGTTAACTCTAAAAAGCATCCTAAAATCATAAAATAATATAATCATTCAAGTAAAATCGTGTTCCAAAAACTATGCACCTAGTAGTGGACATTGCACTTGTAAAGATGAGTCAAGGTTTTCTACTTTAGACTGTTGATTTCTCCCTAAATTCTCAACATAAACATTGGCAAAAGCATACTAATATCTCCTCACAACAATAGTTAGTTTTAGGTGAGAATGATGGAAAACTACTTTGCACCCATCATTTCCCAACACCAACATAATTTCTACCATTGATACGCTCTCCTCTACAAATATATCCGTTTTTGTATTAAATTTGTTAACTATTTATCCATTGAGATAATAGGAAAAGCTTTCATATATAAGCCTAAGCATCCAAACCAAGTAGCTTTAGACCATGAGCATTTTAAAAGCATACGTTTAGTTGTCTCTAATTTATTATAATTCATGCAATTTCCACCTTAAATGACTCTCCTTTTACCAAGGCTGTCATTAGGAGGTAAGAAATTTTTACAAGCCACCCAAATGAAATGTTTTACTCTAGGAGTACACTTACAATTTCTTCCAAAGAACAATTTAATCACGTGAAATTGAATTAATGCATGGTATGCTTTGTAAATTACCCTAGTTTTTAAATTTATTATAAGAGGGTTATTTACTAAATTCTATAGTGTTGTGAAAGTTTGCTGCATTTTGAAAATTTTCAATTTTTTGTTACTAATCTCAAATGAATGCCCTAAATATGATTACTACTACTATTATTATTTTTATTATTATTCCTTTTTTTTTGTTATTAGACAAATTATTATAATAGATATCATTACAGATAAATATTGCCTTGCATGTTATTGGATTAAAACCATACATTGTCTATTAATATTTCATTGCACTGCAATCAAACTTCAAAATTTATTGACATATCAATGTGACCCACCGTCTTACTTTAACTCAACTCTCAAGCTACAACCTGCCTTAAGTTGAAGCAGCAAATTACTTTCACTTCAAAGTAATTTTTTATCTTGTTCAATTGGAGGAGAGAATTCAGACGTTGAAGTTGAAGTTGAAAAAGAAGACCCGGTTACAAAAAAATTCATATTATTTTGTGCCTACTCATGCATTTATCTGGAGAGTTTGACTAGAAATTAAAGCAATGATGTGTATTGGCTAACAATAGAAGTATTAGGTATGGAAAAAATTCTACACATTTATGTTCTAATTCAAAAAAGGTTCTAGGTATAATAATTGTCTTTATCCAGTATTCTTACGGGACTGATTAATTTTGAGATGACATATGATACTATTTGTAAATTATAATACAAACTATGAGTTTGTCAATGATATAGATTGTAAAAATTGAATGTCTTGAACATGTAAAAGTTACGTAGAATTACAGTTTGAGACATTTAACTATTTATTTTCTAATTTTTTTCCCTTTTATATTTATTTAGTTTTATTCTTTTTTGCTAATAGACTCTTTTGGTGAATTGCAAGTACAGCCTCTTAATTCGCCAAATATGCACGTATCCCGTTATATTTGAAACCGAGCAGTTAGATGCTCAAATTTCTTTTTTTTTTAAAAAATTTATCCTTTATAGATTTTATTTCACCAATTTGTTTTGTAATGAAATGATAAAAAAGGCTAAAATGCATGAAAATCAAGACCAAGCCAAATTGGTTATATAGCTAGGACTCGAAATTCACCATTGGTTATTAGTATTCTTTTTCTCAACTATATATTCAAGGCATGACCCTTGTTGTAAAGAAATTTAAAAAAAAAAATTGCAATCCTTATATATCTGGATTAAAAATTGGCATAACTCTTAATGCGTTTAAATAGCAGTAGCATTAACTCATATATAATAAATCAACTCATATAAAAAGACAAATGCAGTCCAGTGTTTGAAATAAAAGGTAAATGTCAAACTTAAATTTTATTTATTTTTATAATTGACTACCTAAAAATTTAAATATATCAATTTATTATTAACAAATTATAGTTCCTACGTAAGGTAGTTAGTCAATCATAAAATATATAAAAGTTCATGTCATCAATTGTAAAATTTAATAAAATTCAGGCAATTAATAGAAAAAATGACATGTTTAGGTCATTTTTTTTAAGCAAGTAATTGTATAAATAGGTAAAGTGCAAGTTCCCAATACGATGAGTACTCTAAATTAAATAAGATTATTCATCATATAAAATTTAAACCAATACTATGAATATTGAAGCAAATCCACTATTTCTATAAAATATATTGAAATCGACGCAAGAAAACACGCAGAATTCTATGTTTGTAACTAGTACTTTCTTGTCCATCCCATTGGTCAGCCCAATATTAAATAATTTGTTTCATCATATTTTGATTATTTTGATATTATATTTTTATCATTTTCAACAAGATATTTGTCAATAAAAAAACCGATTAAAAACTAACAGTTTATAAATTGATCAAACAAATATGATAAATATGATACTAATAAGTTGTAGATACAGATGAAATGCAAATATGGTATAAATAAAAATTTAATAATCTAAACAAGACCCTCCACCAATTCTTGATTCTTCAAAGCTCAAAGGGCTCATCCTATCTTGGTTTATTTTCATCCACTATTTTCCTAGCTGGTTGTCGTTTTGTTACCCATCTTCCCCACACCCCCAACCCCCTCCCTCCCACACCCACCCCACGCACACGAACAACATACACAAAACAATACACTGATTTTTCACCTTGTGAGCAAGGAAGTTAATTGTAAAACTAAATGAAATAGAAACATTTAATTGCAAATATAATATAATTTAAATGGTGAATTATAAAAACAATAAAAATTCAGTTGCTAAATTAAACTTATGAACTTTACATTTTTTTTAATTGGCCAAAAAATAAACTGTACATTTTTAATGATTGAAATTTACATAACTTTAATATCAAACGCAGTAGTTACTCATTGGCACGTTAGGAATGGATCAAAATGAAATCGTCATTCTGGTTTCCATTCTCTTTTCTAGTGTTTAAAAGCATTTTTAGAAGCTGGATTCGCGATTACTTTTTATCCTATCATGTATTAATACTTTGCATTTATTACTAAAGGCATTCTCGATAATTACACATTTAGTCATTCAATTCCACGTAATCTTCCAAACGTAGGAATGGATTTGTCATTCCCAAACTCATTTCATTCCACTTTAATCTATTCTATTTCAAATCATTCCTACGTACCAAACGTGACTTTTTTGATCATGCGTGGATACTAATACTAAAGAGAAAGAGACAAAAAACATATGGAAGGAGGACAATACTATGAACTCTATTTTATGAAACCATGGGCTGGTTTCTTGGACGAGAATTTAGGACGCCGTCGAATCAGTAAAGAAGAATAACTTAGATGAAGTCACAGGATAAATTTTGACTGATCGGTAGAAAAAGTAGAATTGTCAGGTACACAAAATTAATAAAAAAAAAGTTGGACCGTAATAAGCATTGTGCCACACTGATAAAATATTGGAAATGACCTGGTATGAATGGGAAGAAAAATTAATGGTCCGATGGATTATTGGAGGGCTAAAACGACATCAAGTAATAATCTTCATTTAGAATTGCGTTGATGATACCAAAAAATTTGGGAGAGTTACACATAGAAAATTAATCTCTAAAGTTAAGTGCAAATAAGAAATGGAACATTTTTATAGTAAAGTAGAGGTTTAACAATAATTAAGTGGTGTAAATAAAAAATGGAAGTTACTGAAGTAGTGTAAATAGAAATCTTTCTGTAGAGGATAAAAATTACACATTACAAAATTAATATTTTATGTCTATAATGTGCTATGTTACTAAGATAACATGATCTTGCACCGCTTCACCTAAAAAAGTCATCTTCTATTTTAATTATTAAAAAATTTTATCTTCTAGTTAAGCTTAGCCTCTTCGAAAAAAAGAAAAACGGAAAAAGATCATTAGGAGAAAAAAAAAAAGGATAATAGCCTGACCTTAAACATTCAACCAATTTCTATACGTGCACTGCACCATATGTTCGAAAAAAAGAAAAACGGAAAAAAGATCATTAGGAAAAAAGAACCGTTTGTTTCTGTCATATATATAATATATATATATATAGGTACACATAATATGATTACACACATTTATTATAATACAAAAGCATCAACCAACAATTTAGATATTTAATTTAGGTATAGCAAAACAAAGGAGGAGCACTTATACTCTGGCAGCACACTATGGGAATTTGGGAGTTCCGAGTAACAACAACTACCTAGGTGATTGATATAGGCAATCTAGATACCTTTATCCCCTTGAAGAAATTCTAAATAAGTAACCTTGTCTAGGGGTCACAATCGTTATTCCTCTCTATCTATTAGAGTCTATAGTATAATGCAATTTAGTGGCACTCATTGTCATGAGCTACACTATGCTACCTTCTCTTCGATCTAGATAGACGTTGCCTTAATATCGTTTAGCTTATTAGTTACCCGTCGAGCTAACGCTGGTGGCCTAAACGCCTAACTACCATACTATAGCACCACCATGCAAGGTTGTCACTTTTTAGACTAGATTAAATGACACAATTATACTCAAGCAATTATTTAGGTCGTCTTTTTATATTAATTCATTTCAAGATGCCCATTTGAGCAAGTAACGCCTAAGTTACTGCATACCTGAACTCAAGTAGGTATCCAATCACAAATTAAATGATAGATGCACTCGGGAATAGGAATCTATATAAAGAAATTATCTCAAATAAGATTTAAGTTAATAATCATTCATTCATTCACAATAGATTAGTTATTAATTAAATTGAAGTCATATACACATTACCTAATCTTATGGAGGTTTTACTTAATTCAATTTTAATATTAATTCATAAATTTAATATCAAGGTCAAAATTAAATTTAGTTATTAAATCATTTATCATACATTTAAGTTCATTTTATAGTTGGCCAAACCACCTAAACTCATCATATAGTAATTAGATCCTCTATGTGATATTTTTAATAGCATAACTTATAATTAACTAATAAAATTTAATTAGGTACGATAACTCATTTTAGGTATTATTAATCTATCCATATCCATAATAATTTGAATTTACCAAAAGTGTGCGAAGAAACCTAAACTAACTTCCTAATAGGTTTATACCTCCTTATAATGCATTATTTACATCAAGTTCAAACGAAATTAGTTAATTTATCATGCATTTATGTTCATTTATACTTAGCCTAACCATTTAAACTCATCATATAGTAATTATGTCCTTTAGGTGATATTTTCGGTAACATAGCTTATAATAAACTAATAAACATTTATTAAGTAAAAAAACTCATTTTAGGTGTAATTAATTAATTCATGTCCTTAGTAATCAAAATTAACTCCCTAATAGATTATACCTCCTTATAATGCATTATTTGTACTTATTTTATTAAATAAATTCATAAAATATAATTATTTAATTATTCATCTTAAAATTTGTATTTTAATATAAAAATGTATTATTTACATTTATTCCACATTATTTAATTAGAATTGATTTCTTTTTAATTCTATTATTTTATTTCTTATTGAAAATTAGTGTGCACTCTAGCTTAATTAGACTGGTTCAAACTTCTGAACTAGTTCTTGAGCTCACATTTTTGTGTAAACTACCTAACTTATTGTTTTACATATTAATAAGTTTATTTGGCCTAAACTAATTACTACATCTAATCTGGTCGAAATCAGGGCATAACACTAACAAACCAATCGATTTTTACTGAATTGAGCATGATCTCGAAAAATTCATGGCCAGTTCTTTACATTATATTAAAATAGACTTCCTAGTTTTTAACAATAAACTATACTTCCACCCCAAAAGGAGAAGAAAAAGTGACCGGTTCAGCCCCTTACATTCATGCCAGTGCTACTAGTCGAAATATTATTTTACCTTGTTTTGCTATTTTGTAATCTAATTTATAAAAATAGTAAATACATTGCAAAAGTTATAAAAATTTCCAACTTAAATATAGACATACAAAGCTACCGTTCCTAATTTTCATCCAAAAATAAATTCATTTGATATTTTATTTAGATTTAACATTTCAATGATTTCCAACCTATGTTCATAACAACAATTATTAACCATTCATTATTTTTTCATCAAATCATCAATCCATAATTGAAATCCTTCATCATCATTAAATCCTAGATAGTGATCAGATTACTTACCTAAAAGGAAGATCACACAAGCATAAACTACTACTACTACAAAGGCATGCTTGTTGATGAAGCTTCTCACACACATCCACTCTTCCTTGATTCTTGTTAATTCTTATGATTAATTGTTATACTAGAATAGTAGATTTAGGATTAGAGAGATAAGGATATGATTTTTACATTTTTCTTCTTGAAATCTTGTTGAGGTAGTTTTACCGATCCTAATAGAGAGAGCTTTCTTTCCAAAGAGAGTTTTGAGAGAGTTTTAGAGGAAATGATTTCTTTAGAAGTCTTGCAATATGAAAAATGAGAGGAGAGAATCATGGCTTTTATGTGAGGGTATGGAGCCTCAAACATATAATTTCTACGTTTGAGATAGAAATGACATCCATGCCCTTATGTTTTGCATTGATTTAGGTAATTACAAACTTAATTGACTTATTTATCCCTCCTTATAATCTGTAGTAATGTATATTACTTATTGTCCTTTTTTATAATTAATTTTTTTATCCTTATAATTTATAGCCATGTATGCATCGCATGTGGTCTCACAACCCTATTTGGCACTCTCTCATTAAAGGTGTTGCCAAAATTAGATAGTCCAAGTACTATCCATCTTTTATATGATTGTAATTGTTATATTGTTTTATTTATTCTTAATAAATTCTTTATTATTTTTTTATTGAATTTTTATCACCCCAGATTAATTAAGCATGAGGTTGGGATATTTTATTAGTAATTATTTAATGCATATGAGAAGAAATCACAAGGTAAAATCCATAGATAGCTGGTCCCTATAAGTATACATGTACTAGTCACTTGGATGTATATTTCTCTCTATATATATATATATATATAGAATAGGTAAATACACAGAATAAAGGTCCACAAAAGTGTAAAAAGCTGGTGGGAAATGATGTAAATAGTGCATTTGAAGCCTCACTTATCCAGATAAGTTTATAAAACCAGACCATCAATTAAAAAATAAAATAAAATCAGCCTAAGTAAGCTTTAGGACTTTCGATTGGTTGATTACTCATTACTTCGTCTTTTTATTGCGTTCAGCTGTATTTTGTGGAAAAATTTTGCCAAATGGTCTAAATATGTTATTTTATTTTGCTAATCAAAGCTTTAGTAACCAACCGAAGTTTCGATTTTAGTTGCTTAAATCCGAATTGACGGTGACCATACCTTCATGACATGCCTATAAAAGGCCTATACGAAACCTTGGAAAAAACCCCATCACCAAACAAGAAAAACCTCAAAATCCTTAAAAAGATTCTCTCTACCTTAACCTAGTCCAAACACCAAAATGCCAGGAGTGGAAGCATCATCAAACAAGATTCCAGTCATAGAATTTTCTGGGGAAAACCTTAAACCCGGAACTGCTTCATGGCACAAAACATGCAAAGTGATCATGCAAGCACTTGAAGAAAACGGGTGCTTCATCATTGATTGCAAGAACTTCAACAATTTTTCTCTTGAGCTTCATGACGCCATTTTTAGTGCTACGGAGGAATTGTTTGATTTACCCCACGAAATTAAAATAACAAACACCAACCCGAAGCCTTCACATGGATACATTGCTCGGGTTCCTGGGACCCCCCTTATTGAAGGAACGAACATTGATCATGCAGAGACGCTTGAGGAATGCCAGAATTTTACTTCTCTCATGTGGCGGAATGGAAATGAATTTTTCTGGTATGCATGTAATCATTTTTACTCTCGAACAAGCAAGTAATCACTAATAAAAAAATAAAAATTTAGTGAATGAGTAGAGCTTAAGCAACTTTTTTAGTACTAAAGATGTGTTATTTTTCACCAAAAACAGTTTCCTAGAGATTTCTTTAATAGAAAATATTAATAATAAAATTATATTTTTTTTTTCATCGCCTTTTACTACTTGTCACCATAAATCACTTGTAACCGTGGTGTCATAAGAGATTGTTATGGTAACATATTGACAACCTCAAAATTTTATAATTTTCCCAAAATCAAACACACCTACTGTTACATATTTTACACGAAAGATAAGTGGATATTTTGAAAGATCAGAATATTTACGGTCTCATAAATAGAATCATCCAGTTTAAGATCTAACACTGTATTATATATAACGATAAATATATTAAGTATTTTAATATTGTAATTATAGTTAAATATGAATTTTTATTAAAATATGCATATTAGTTTTATTATAATCATAACCATTTTGCTTGTCTTAGATGAATCTGGATAATCTATATTAGTGTAGATTTATAAATTAGATAGTTTGTATTGCATAGGTACTCATTGACACTTGTGAATACATTAAATCATAATGATTTCTCATATTTTCATATCTTTATTTTCACATAAAATATATATAATCAAATGTAAAGAATTTTCCGGAAGCACCCGAAATGGGAATTAATGTTCTAGTATAACCTTCATACACTTAGTTCTTTGTCTTGATATATGTATTTTTCAGCAAAACTGCTCATGCCTACTCAACGTTAATAGCTGATCTAGAGAGAGTCATAATGAAAATGATATTCGAGAGCTATGATGTGGAGAAATATTATGATACTTATATCGATGCTGCCACTTTACTCCTACGTTTTTTGAAGTACAAGAAGCCCGAAGGTGTGAGTAACAACCCAATTGCTCACACGGACAAGAGCTTCATTTCCTTCCTTCATCAAAACAAAATCAAGGGTTTGGAGATTCAAACAAAAGATGGAGATTGGTTCACTTTTGAACCTAATGATACCACCTTCATGGTTATGGCTGGTGATGCTTGTGTGGTGAGTCATCATACTAATCCTATAATGAACAAAAAACAAAGGAAAAGAGGGAAGAAAAAAAAAAAGTAAAAAGCTCCTCTAATCTATACCAAGATGGAGTGTGTGTGTATATATAATTGCTACAATCAACATTGGATTCACATGAAAGTATTAGAGGAAAGACACCTTATATCTATATTTTAACGGACGAATGTTTGTTGTCCCAAAATTAAGGTTTCAATTGTGTTTGCTTTAATTAAAATATAACACATAAGCATATTATTAGATAACCTAACATAATTATTATTTATTAAAACTGGTAGATGTTTAATCACAATTTGTCAAGACAACCTTTGAACGTCAAAATAGGGATAGCAAATATTGATATTCTATTTTAAGGGATAATTTTTTTCTAGAATCATCTCTAGATAAATTTGGAAGGAAATAATCGGTCCATATTACAATCCAATATTTATAACTTGTACTTAAAGTTTTGGTTACCATAGTTTAGTTTCGGAAAATGGATACAACAAAGCTAAACCATTTCGTTCTTCCAATAGATGAGAGACTTAATTATTTATATATAGATTAAACTATATGGAGACCATATGTGGATATAGATATAAATGAGGAATGAATTATTTAAATAGTGCTAGAAGATTAAAGGGTTATTTGAAATATTTTCTTGTAGACTTAGGGTTTACCGAGTAATAAGATTTTTCTCACCAGCCACTAGAAGTTTCAAAAGTTTTAAGGTTTACCACGACTTCAAAGGTGGCTTTTATCCGGTACTATGTCCAATTTGCAAACCAAACAAAAATGCTAGATATCTCTCTTGTCGAGTCCCACTTAGATTTTATACAAGTAAGACTAACAGCACAGAGTGTAGGCATGGAGCAATGGAAGAATCAAGGCATGTTACCACCGAGTGGCAGTTAGAGAAGATGGTCCAGTGAGACATTCTCTTGGGGTATTCTCGTACCAAAAGGGAATGATAGAGACACCAAAGGAATTCATCGATCAGGAGCATCCTCAACAGTTCAAACCCTTCAATCATGTTGATTTCCTGTGCTATTACGACAAAAGCGACAATCGTATCAAAGCTGAAAGCCTCATCAAGACCTACTGTGGTGTTTAGGTCAATGTCCTACATATTCCACACTTTGGAAACATAAAGGCTGCTTTATTTCCTCATCGAATAATAAAAAGTTGTCTTGAGACATCATCATATCCTTATGTATAATTTATAAGCAATATTTGCCCTTGGGCGTTTTTTTTTTCTTTTTATTTTATATTTTATTACATAGAAAATATTTCGAAGTCCAGCCAGCATTGGCATGTTTGATGAGTTTCTTATATGATCATTGCTTACTTTAGTATTCTTTTTAATTGAAATTGAAAATAAAAATACGATATATAAATATAATACACAGTTGAATAACGTGCTACACGCTAATTACATACAATTGAGTTACAACAGTAATATATATATATATATATATAACGAGATCTTCCATTTATATACCATTTCAAATAGCATTCATTTTGTTTTAATTTTCACATTAATGAAATCTTTTATTCTATTTAAATTTGAATTAAATATTCAATTGTATAATTAACTCCACCAACATATTTCAACTTGCTCCCAAATCGTCTGCCTAACCACAATATAATTAAGCTGCAGCTTCAAGGTATGTTTATCTAACTTGGTTTATGGATGAGAAAAAATTGAAGGAAAGGAGAACAAAATGACTACCACATTTGGCATATTGGCTCAATTGTGGTGTCCGGGTACGACCTTGAAATCCCCAACATATTGTCCATTGCTAGAACAAAAAAAAGGTAATCAAAGTTTCATAAAAAATCACAAGCAAAGGCCAATTTGCCAACCCCATGTGTGTGGGTCAGTATCTTTCGCAGCCTTAGCCCCATCCTCATTTATCTAGGAGCCTTGATTGAATATATGACAAAATCCTGCAGACATTAGATTGCAGTTCCTTTAGAATCCCAATCTAATTATTTATGATTATTGGATCTATCTCAAATTTTATATCTTAATTAAAATATTAAACGTAACTATGTTTCTTACTCTAGGGTTTTTGTTTGTGGTTAATTACTAATAATTTCAAATTGAAGTGATGGAATTCCTTGTTGTCTTACTATATTAAAACTAGGCTTTTAATTATTTGTTAACCTTTATGGGATTGGTTCTTTAACCTAGAACTTGAAATGAAGAGAAGGGTGTAACGCATACTTATTGGTTTCTGCTACGTTTTCCTTCAATTGATACCCTAGATAATTAAGTTTTATTGGATTTACTATGAAATGGATGGGACCCCTATTTATAGTGCTGGGATTTAGTTCCTTATATATTATGAGCCCATCTGGATTCATTCATGTTCTCTTTGTATCTTGGTAATATGTCCCTTACGAGTTATCTACTAATTAATTCATTCGTTTTTAATTTTATAAATTAATTTTCACTCACTACACTCCTAGACATTTCATAAGGTGAGTGTAAAAACTAACTTATAGTCAACCATGTGTACAAAATGATATTTAAAAAGTAAACTCATAAAATCTGATTTGTAAATCATATCATTTGAGAGGGGTCAAATCTATCTTATTATTTAAAGACATAAATAATGTATATTTTATTTAAATACATTATGAAATCAGTTTTTTTCTTCTTTTTCTTGTTTAAGTTTGGGGTTAGGACTCCTATTAACACCTCTTTCATTCCAATTCTAGGTAACAGTTAGTTAGTATCATAGATAAATTGCTCACTAGTTAGAAAAGGGGTTGTACCATTAACGAATTTTCTTCTCTCTTTTCTAGTTTAGTTTAATAACTACCAGCACATTGCCAAGCATTTGTATGTATTCATCCATGTGCTGAGGTGCATTTTGCTGACAACTAATGATATATAATTTCCCTAAAATCAATGTGATTTTCTTGGCGATTCCCTTCTGATTGATGAAAAGAATAATGAAAAACTCTTAACGTGTTATAATAAATACGGACCGTTGAGACTTCTAGCGTTGTATGGGATGTAATTAATATTTTACGTCTATAACGTAGTGATTAGTTTCCTTAAAATACAAAACAATTGAATGTACAAATTATGTAGAACAATCGAAGTACATGTAAGTAACACATAATTTAAAGAGTACCTTATGTATATGATGTGCACTGTGGAAATTTCGGTATGGGATGTGATTTTTTTGAGTTAAAATTCGCCTCTTATATGATCAGAGTCGATTTTGGCCTCTTAATAATTAAGGAGAGATGAATCTTGCCTCTCCTTCAGCTTTATAAATAGAGTTGCTCCTAGACTCACTCTCACACGCACAAACACAAACATAACAAGTGCTCTCTCTCCTGCCAATTCCCATCCTCTCTTCGCCTCCTTCCCACTCTATCACACACAAAAAGTATTATCTTTTTCTGCTCAAACTTTTTTCCCACTATTGCCCTAACTTGTTTCATCCTCCATCACGACTAACATCACAAGCACTATTCTTTCTACATTTCATTTTTCTCTTGACAGATTGTGTAATGTTTACCTTGCATGTTATTTTGCATTGAGCTTTCATATATAGTAAATATAAAGTTGATTATTTTTTGGGATAATATTATAAATAAGGTATTTTAATAATATGATTTATAGAAAATGTCCAAAATTTTGGTTGGTGTGTTTAATTTTTTTTTTAAAAAACTAACAATATATAATTTACACATTTTATATGGATTAATTTATAATATTATAAATAATGGATTTTATTTGTGAGATTTTTACAAAACATGCAAAATTTACATTTGTGCGTTTAATTTTACCAAAAAAAAAAAAACTAAAAACTACTATTAATAAATCATTTACATGCCACATATTAATTGATTTATAATATTATAAATAATGGATTTGAATTGTAAGATTTTTGTTAAATGTGCAAAATTTATGTTAATATGTTTAATTTTACAAAAAACTATAATAAATATATAATTTACACATCATGTCTCAATTAATTTCTATTAGTAATATTTCTATATGATTTAAAAGCATTTACTAATCAAACAAAATAAACATTATCAAATTTTATCTTCAATAAATTAAATTAAAAAACTTCTATCAATATGTAATTTACATATTACATATCAAGTAATCTATAATATTATAAATTATGGATTTTAATAATAAGATTTTTATGTTACTATGTTTAAGTAATAAAAACTACAATTAATATATAATTTGCACATTCCATATTAATTAATTTATGATATTATAAATAACATATTTTAATAACAAAATTTTTATAAAAAGTACAAAATGTACTTTGGTATGTTCAATTTGATAAAAAGTTTTTATGAAAAAAAGGGCCAAACGTAATATAATAATATAAAAATTATCATATTAAGATCAATTTATTTTTAAAATGTTTTGCCGACATAATTCATTATAAGAAATTTTTTCTTAAGGTCTTTAAATGTAACTCTTTAATATTATTTACTAATAGGACAATTGATGGATAAAAATATTTTTATAATTATATATATTATTTCAATTTTAATAATTACCATAAATAAATTTTATGTATAATTTATTTTCAATAACTTAAAATAAATCAAATACAATAAATCCACGTGAAAAAAACGAGCCAGATGTAAGGTAAGTGCAGGTATCAAATTTTGCCAGCCATGAGGTAAGATTCGCCTCTCTAATGGGGACAATGAGGTGAAATTTGCCCACCATTCCAGTCATGAGGCAAATTTCACCTCATAGCTTAGATATATATATTCCCTTCCATTCCTTCCTATGTTCGAACTGCTTATTTTTTCCTCTCAGCTTGTTCCCGTGCTTGAAGTCTTTCTCCTCTCAATTCATTCCATTTCTCCCTTTCTTCATTCTCTCATTCTCTAATTTGTTTAATATGTTATCTCTTTTATAATCATTTAACTTTTATATCTTATCCTTATAGTCATTTAACTTTTATATCTGATCTTTCTAAGTAATTATTTGTTTATATCAATAATTTACCTTACCAGCCACATCAGCACGAGGTGGTTGGTGAGGTGAATATCGCCTCACTGTCCACTTAAGAGGTGATTTTTGCCTCTCTTGGGTAGATACCCCATCATCTGCCCAATGAGAGGTGATTTTTGCCTCATAATTTCCCCTTTCATGTCCTACATTTTACTAATGAATAATATAAAATTGTTTTAGAAAAAAAGATGACGGAGTCATATACTTTCATGTAATTTATCAGTAATATTTGCCTTTCGAGGGAGAGGAGGCTTTTTTTTTTTTTTAATCTTTCATTTCATCGAAAAAATATATCAAATCTTGTTTTATTATGACTTATAAATATATGTTATTGAGTACGATAATTCTTCAAGCTGCACCTTGCACGTGTGTTCCGATATGGTCTCGATATAATTTCCACTTTTCCTTCTCTTATCATGCTTATATAACTCAGCACATTTATTGAAAGTGTAGCTAGCCTTGGTACAAAAACGGCATATAAGGTGATTTTCCATTTATACCAACTCAAAATAGTATTTATTTTATTTTTCTTGTCTCATTAATAAAAATCTTTTATAATCTATTTAAATTTGAATGTATCAACTCCATCAAAATATTTGAACCTGCTCCCAGATCGTCTACCCAACCACAATATATAATTAAGCTGCAGCTTGAAAAGACATGTCTATCTAGCCTGGTTTATGGATGAAAAAAATGAAGAAAAGTAAATGACAACAAGAGGACACCCATATATGGCATATTGGGGTCAATTGCGATGTCCAGTTACCACTTTGAAACTCCCAAAACACATCGTTCATTGCCCGAATAAAAAACAGGTATTCAAAGTTTCAAAATCCACAAGCAAAGGTAAGTTTGCCGGCCTCATGAGTGAGGGATCAGTTTCTTTCGCAACCTCAGCCCCATCCTCATTCATCTAGGAGCCTTAATTGAATATATGACAAAATCACGCAGTCTTTAGATTAGATCACGGTTCCTTTAGAACCCTAATCTAATTATCTACAATTATTGGATCTATCCCGAAATTCATATCTTAATTCAAAAGATCAAATTGTGTTCGTTACTCTAGCGTTTTTGTTTTGTGGTTTGGTAATAATTTCAAATTGAAGTGTTGGAATTCCTCGTTTTCTTACTATATTAAAACTAGGCTTTTATTTGTTAACCTTTATTGAATTGGCTCTTGATATTAATTTACAAACATAAAATTATTTTGAATCTAAAACTTGAAATTAAGAGAAGGGTGTGAGGCATATTTATTTGTTTCTGTTATTGTTCCTTCTCTTCATAACCCAGCAAGATAAGTTTATATGAAGAGGATGAGGACACCCTATTTATAGCAGTGGAAGGGCTGGAAATTTTTAAAGGGATTTAGTTTCTTATATTATAAGGCCATCCCACATTATTCATACATTTTCTGTTTTCATCCTAGTAATATGTCCCTTTTGAGTTATGTACCATTTAATTTAGGGAATTTAGGGAAAAAAAAAACCTATTTTAGTATTTGAACTTTGACAAAATGGATAGTTAGGTACCTAAATTTTTAAAAAGTCTAATTTCATACCTAATTGAACTTTTCCTAACCCTAAAGACTACTTTACTCATAGTTGCTTGACACATGTTCAATTATTTTCAGAAAAATTTAAAAAGTAAGGTAGTGAAAATGAGCTATAAAGTTTAATTAAGTATAAATTTGGTCTTTTTAAAAGTTTAGGTACTTAAAATGGGTACGGAAAGTTTAATTAAGTATGAAATGAGACTTTTTAAAAGTTTAGATACCTAATTTTCCACTTCGTCAAATTTTAGGTACCAAAAGGCGCCTTTTTCCCTTTCCTTTATTTGTTAAGTTTTACGACTTGAATCCTAGACATTTCATAAAGTGAAAGTATAAATACAAACTTATAGTCAGCTATTTATACATACTTTGTATGACACGTACAAAATTATATTTTAAAAAAAATCATCAAAGGATGATTTATAAGCCATTAGATAATAATTTGTATGGATTAAACTTGTTTTGTTTATTAAAGATATAAAATAATATATATTTTTTGTTATTCAAATACATTATTCTCACTAGTTCTAATTTAGTAGAGGCAAAAAAGACAATCATTGGATTAGGCTCATGTGTATGTTAGGCCTATAAAACAAAGTATAGCTAGTGCCTAATATGATGGTCAATAATAATGCAGTTAATATTTTTTCAATTTCTTTTAATGTTTTTTAATTGGATATTTACTATTTTTTTATTGATGCATTTTAATAGGATTATTTTTGTCAATATTTGAAAGAATATCTTTTGAATATGATGATTTGTCATTTGATATCTTTTAATAAGATTTTCTTTTTTTAGTCAATATTCAAAAGAATATATTTTAAATACCATTGAATGTCTTTTGATAAGTGGTTTTTCCTTTTAGTCTCTTTCTTTTTTCAATATCATTTAATGTTTTTTTTTAATAGGATTCTTTTTTTTAGGTCTTTTTAGTTTTTTTTTTCTTTTTGATAGCTTTTAGCCTTGCCTATGAACGTACGCCCTAGGCAATGAGTTGTAACAGTTATTTTTAGAAATGGAAATTTGAGCCGTTTCGCTCTATTTTTTCTAAAATCTTCAAATTATTAAAATATTATTCGAATTTTTTATGCTAGTTATATAGGTATTCATAGAATCAATAAATAATTAAAGATCATTTTCTATCATTCTTGCGTGAATCAACAAAATGTAATTAAACCCTAAGTTATCTCTAATTACTTCTACTACATCAATTGGTATTAGAGTCATAATCACTCTTAGATTGTTATGGCACATAGCAGATAGACCAATCAACAATGTGTAATGGATGGGATCTATGATCGTGACAATCTCATGATCCTGTTTTAATCATCAACACTCCATCCTATTGATGTGTCTAGGATTCTAGGTCCACTTAGATATATCCCTATAAGGATCTTATACATATTCAAATTTCCTCATTTGTGTATCCTTAACTCTGATATTAACTCCTATCACACACTCATAGGGTACCGTAACAATATTGACGCCCCTTATTGAGATAATTGAAAAATTACCATATTTAAATGAGCCAACTAGGGCCTTTCAAGAAAATTGTGCAGGCATCAAACTAGTAGGACACTCTGTGGCGTAGACAATTAAAATAGGATCATGAGATTGTTAAGATAAGAAATTCGGCATACATATAAGTTTTTGGCAACATATTTCCTCACATACAACTTAGGATAGGCTCCTAAACTTAACCTTACAACTTACAACAAGATTGTGTATCAAATGATCCTACACAAAAGGAATTGTATCTCTCACTCGAGTCCTGGTGTTTCCCTTGAAGTCTACTACATCCCTTTGCCTCTAGATTGGATTAACTCTATGGATCCCTGAAAGCACATAAATCTATATGAGTATGAGCACATCACAGCTCAACAAGATAATATGATCATACCACACTTCCAATAAATACTGGACAAGTTTTCGCCTCAACCATATGCAATGCCACACTCAACCATATGAAATGCATGGTTCAGATGATCAAAATCTAAACCAATTGAGATTTATGCTCTCTCTTAGGGGTTGAATGATTAGCTCAAGTAGTTTATGCCAAAGAGAGATTGAGGACTAAAGAAGGAGAAGTTTTTCCAAATTTACTTAATATATATACTTATATACATATTCAACATAGTGTCAACTTTACCTTAAAACCTTAGAAGCTCCACTAAGTATTAACACCCTAAAAGCCGACTCCAACTTAGGGAATGTCTTTTAGTGCCTACTTAGTTTCTATTAGGCTGACAACCCTATGATAACTCCACCGAGACTCATTAGCATGACAAGGCATTTCCATATAATTAGAATATTAATATGTAACATGGTTGCCATGCTAATGTAGCATGTTGTCGTGTAATGCATTCTATTTTAGATTATGGGTTGGATAAGACTTAGATCTAGTTATTGGCGATCATAATGTTTAAACAATCATCAATATTCATTACACATTAACAAGAGAAAGTTTGTGATCACTTCTAGTATTAAAGCTTTTCACACATCTAAGCACCATACAACACACATTATTCCTATCTCCATACATAAGCAATTATGTTTACAAAGAGACAAGTGCAGCTACATTACAATTACGCCATTGTGATAAGATTTAAGTCACTCGCCTATGCATCCTTTTTAGAGATCGTAGTATTCTAGTGGAAACTTTGGATCTTGGTTTATGGTTCCTATAGAAAAACAAGTATACATCACTATATACGTAACAAAGATCGAATCCTTATCAAAACTTACATGTCCTAGATTATCATCATAAGCTTCTTAACTTATGCAGTTCTTAAAGTTTACATCATAGGTTAAGTCGATGGTAGCTTAGGAAAGGGTTGCGGGGTACATCGTGACTAGAAAACTAAGTCATGCCTTAGCAAATTGGGAGTCGCGTGTTGCTAAAAAGGCTCATGGCTTTCATCATAGGGTATGTCGTGAATTATGTTTATAAACTGTAAAATGAACCTTGTTTGCTAAGAAAACTTAGTTGATTTAAGCAAACAAGCCTCAATTGATGAACATTAATTTATATACAACCAGAACATTTATTATTTAAAGACACCACAATTAAGAATGAGATTTAGGCTTCAAAACTTATGAAAACAAAATTTAAATTATTATCTATTGTCTTGTCTTCTCGTGAATTATCTTTTAACTATTTTTACTTAACCAAATCATTGAAGATTTTAATTCTTTAAAATTTTTTTACTCAGGCTATGGCAAAAACCCAAGGATTATAGATGTGGCCATGCATGTGAGTGTTGAATGTAGATTTGAGGTGGATGGCAAAGTTGATGAAGGAGAGGTAAAGGAGTGTAAAGAGAATTATTTTGTAGCTTACCTTCTAATGATGAACAGTTGATGATAACTAATTGTGGTAGATTTAAACAACAGGAGATTAAAGAATCGAAGAAGCTTTGGCCTTAATCCCTATCCTTAGTGGGTTAACTATGAAATGAGCTGCAAATGATAATGCTGAAGTAAGTGTGAGTAAAAAAGGTAAATGTATTTATGTGTATCGACAACATAATAAAGGAGATGGTGTGATTAAGGTTAAGAAAGTCACACGAAGGAGAATAGTGAGGAAATCCACCTTTAGAAGAAGGAAGACAGTTGTAATGATGGATAATACTAAGCTTCAGGGGCATTTGATTGATATACCACTTAATCTAAGTGGCAGTAGCTGTTAGCCATCAATAGCCACACAGGGGCCATGAGTTACTTATCATAGAATTGTCAAGGGTTTGAGTCATCCTTGAAAATTCAACATTTAAATGAATTAATTAAAAATATAATCTAAGTATAGTTTTTCTTAAGGAAAGGAAAATGAAAATAATAAATTAAAGCAAGCAAGGAAAAAGTAGAGGTACTCGGTTAGTTTTTATGTTCCTCCTATTGGTTGAGTAGATATAGCAAAAAGAAGCAGATGGTTTATTCACTGTAAGGTGTTTCGTATAGATGGCTCTTTTATTGCCTTTTTTACATGGTGTCATGGCCCTATTGTATATAATGAGAAACAGTTTAAATTAGTAATGAGGCCATGGATATGAAAGTTAAAAGGTCTATGGTCACCTAAGAGAAAGAAGAAGAAGAATAGCTTTTAATAATATGATTTCTGAGGTTGCTTGGTGAATTTTGTTGGATCGATGTTTACATGGTCCAATAAAAGAGAAGATGGTATATTGGTTAAAGAAAGGATTGATTAGGGTTTGGTTTCAAGCACATGGTTGGAGAAATATCCAAAAACATAAGTGATCCATGAAGCATCCATTGGCTTTGACCATGTTGCCCTCATTATCAATAGCTCACCATATGAATCATAAGGTAAAAAACAATTTAGGTTTGAAAATGATTGGAGAATATCGAAGGACTTTGCTAAGATAGTTAAGGTGATTTAAGGGCAATGTTGGAGTTCTCACTCTAATGGATGTTATAAGGAATTTGAATCAATGCTAAGAAAAATTAATGGTATGGAGAAAATCGATGTTTCCAAATAATCGTAAGGTGATTGAGGAATTGAAGAGTAAATGGAAGTCCTTGCAAAGTCATGCATGTGAATCTTGTTTAGATGAAGAAGAAAGGATTCAAGCCCAAATTGTTGAGCTTTTGGGGAGAGATTAAGTGTATTGACACGAAAGGTCTTAGGTGAATTGGCTTTTACAGGGGGACATAAATATTACATTTTTCATCATACAACTCTTAGTAGAAGACAAAGAAATAAAATTTTAAAGCTAGAAAAGGAGGACATAGAGTTTATGGAAATTGAAAAAGAGATTGGAAGTTTGTTTATGGCACATTTTTAGAAGTTTTTTGAAATTAGTGGCCATAGGAGTTGAGGAAGCAATATTGATTGGATAGAGGAAGTAGTAACTGAAGATATGAATCTTTTGTTGTGTGCTTCAATTATGGAGGAAGAAGTTAAAGCTGCAGTTTTTCAATTGGATGTACTAAAGGCTTTAGTCTCGTATAAGGTCCCCAAGAGTGTTTTATCAACCTTTTTGCAGCACAATTGGTCATTTAGTAGTAGCAGCGATTCAATGCTTCTTTGTTTTAGGTAAACTCTCCCACTCTATTAATCATACTATTCTTATTATCATTCTTAAAGTTCATCATCCATTGTCTATGCATCAATATGGACCTATTAGTCTTTGTAATTACCTATATAAAATATAATCTCATAAAGTAATTGTTAAAAGGCTTTAACCCATTCCAAATGTTCTTATTTTTTAGAATCAAATTTCTTTCATATTAAGACATATGATTCAAGATAACATATTCATAGATCATGAAATGTTCCATTTTTTTGAAAAAATTATACTTAAAAGAAAAAACACTATTGTGTGATTAAGATGGACATGAGTAAAGCCTATGATCGAGTTGAATGAGATTTCTTGCAAGCAGTGATGATTAAGATAGGTTAGAGTGGATTATGCAATAATTCATCTCTGTTTCCTTTAGTATATGTATCAATGAATGGAAAATTAGTGGGTGATATGGTTCCTTGTAGGGGAATAAGACAAGGAGATCCCTATCACTCTACCTATTTATGCTCATTGCTGATGTTCTCTATAAAGGAGTGCTTAAAGTGGTAAACTAAGAGGAGATAAAAGATATTTAGGTTAAAAATTATTTTCCTACTCCAACCCATTTGTTCTTTACAGATGATTCCTTGTTTATTATGGAAGTTGATACTCATAACATATGGAATCTAAAAAAATCTCCTTTTGAAGTACTATGAAGCTTTTGGTTAGGAAATATATTTTTCTAAGTAAATGATGTTTTATTCTAAGGCAACACCTCAAAATTTAAAGAAGGAGATTGAATTCATTTTAAGTTTCCCGAGTACTTATGATCTAAGGCAATAGTTTAGGCTTCCTGCAATCTAGGGAAAATCAAAATGTGATGCACTACATTTTGTGAAAGAAAAGATTATTGGTAAACTTAAAGGATGGAAACAAAGGCTTCTAAGTGAGGTTGTCAAATAAGTCCTTATTAAAGCAGTAGCTTTTGCAATTCCAACCAATTCTGTAGGATTGTTTAGGTATCCTTTGAAACGAAGCCACTAAGTGAACTTTTAATTGCTAAACTTTGGTGGGGATGAAAGGGGGTGAAGGCAAGATTCGTTGGGTTAACTAGCAGAGCATGGCAAAAGCTAAAGAGAATGGAGGTATGAGATTTAAAGATCTTCATCTTTTCAACATGGGTTTATTAATTAAACTTGCATGGAGAGTACAACATGATTCTAATGCATTATAGGCGCATTTTTTGAAGGGTCTCTATTTTGCTAATACTGATTTTAGATTTACTCAAAAGGGTAGTAGAGCTTCTTAAGGTTAGAGTAGCATCCTAGAAGGTTAGAAATTTGAATATGGTTGTCAAGTTTTAATTAATGCTCTAAAAGGGAAGGCTTTAAGATTACATTAGGTATTAATGCGTTATCTTAAACAAGTCAGGATGGATATAGCTAGTTTATTAGCTTCTATTAGTATTGTTTTTTCACATGTAAATAGAAATGCTATTGTAATAGCAAATAAGGTTGCTTCCATAGTTAAGAAGAGGATACGTCCTTATGATTGGTAGATTACCACCACATCCTCTACCTAGAAGCTTCTAAACTGAGATATATCTTGTATGTGTTCTTCATGTTGTACTTAGTTTGACGTTGGCTAATGAGAAATAATATACATTGTTTTACTAGCAAAAGAAAAAAAAAAAGAAAGAAAATAAAACGGCTAAAGTACATGTAAAGTAATGTATAAATTTAAATAGTACCTTATGTACATGATGTGATGATGAGTGTTATTTCCAATATATAAAAATAGCAGATTGTATAGTTTATATACCCTGCTAAAGCACTTTTATTATTATAATAATACATCAACTTTTGGCTTTGAAGGATGGTTCGTTATATGTTAAGTGAGTTGTCAAACACGCATTTTCAAAATCACAACTCAAAGTTGAAGTTTTCAAAATTAAAAAACTACTTGGTTCTTTTCAACTTCGGTTTAGCATCCATGGCAAGCGCGCCTAGCGAGGTAGAATAAAAAAAATTAGGTCGGATCTCAAGCGTTCGGTGGCAGCTATTATACTCACATTCCATCCATTATCTAGCCAAGGAAAAACTTAGAAACTCAAAACTAAAAAAAAAAAAAAAAAAAAAAAAAAAAAAAAAAAAAAAAAAAAAAAACAGAAGTTAGGCTAGGTTAATGGAAATATTCACAAACGTTTGCTGGGTAAAATTGAGAAAAATGGGTTTGTAATTTTTGCAAAACAATAACCTAGGGTTTACTACACCAACTCCTTCTCATGTGATTCCATAAGAGAAATTACTCCAAGAGAGTTGTTTGATTAAGATATTTGTACCGTCGAATTCACTGAGTTAAACTAAAGCTTCTTTCCAAGTTAATAGTTCTAGATCTAGATTCTAGACCGCTTAAAGAACAAAAATCATTTATTTGAAAAACCAACTCAGTGAATTTTAAAAACAAGTGATAGAAAGTTTTCACCCGTCCTCTCTTGAGGTAGATAGGATCAACTCCATTAATAGTCATGGATCTACTCAAGAGAATGACCTTTTGACCTATTCCATTGAAATCAAAGCATGAATCTAACACGGTGTACCACACAGTTAGACCCACAAAAAACAAAGCAAGTTACTAAATACAAACACCCAGTTAATTAAACTTGAAAGCGTATTTGAAATCTCATGAATTAGGAATTTGATTCGTAAACCCTATGCTTTAGGAGATTATTTCTCCATGGACGTAAACACTAAAGCACAAGATTCAAAAGAATTAAAGGCAGATCGAAGAATAATTCATTTAAGGCTCAGAATCTTGTAAACATTACAAACATCTGGTCTAAAATGATTTTACCTAGAAAACTACGAGTCCTCTAAAGTAAGAAGGAATGGGTTTCTTTCGTCTTAGAATTCTTTTTCTCTAAGCCATATTTGGGTCATTTACAAAAAAATGTACAGTATTTTACAATGCATGCTTGCCCTTTTATTTATAGGCTCAGGGTAAAGAAAGCATGACAGATTTATTGCTGGCGTAGCAGATTCTTTATAACGGAATTCTTTCTTCTTCCCACGCGTGCATTTGATCATGTACTTAATTGCCGCGGGTCACATTGTTGCTTAGTAGAGTGCTCGAGATGACAAAGAAGTGAGGCTCGACATTTAAAATGCTCAAAGCACTTGCATTTTTTTATCCATTTATCGAGGGTGAATTTGAGTGCATCGAGTGCTCGAAGACTTGAGGCTCATCATTGATCAGTAAAAATTTGGTCTTCAAATAGCAGCCATTGAGGGTTAAAATATGAGATTTGACATTGAGGCTTGATAGAAGCTTTTCTGCATATTAAGACTCGATTACCTCTAAACACTTATCAACGGTCACATCAAGGGCTTAAAATTGTAGCATGACAGACCATTTTTTATTAGTTTACTTCATCTTTTGGCCTCGATGAGGATTTTGGTAGGGCTCAACTTTGTCCAACTTTGACTTTTTTTTTTTTTATGTTCAGTTTCAAATTTAATAAAACACTTCATTTCTTCTTCTTCGGATTCAATGAGCTACAAAAGTACAATTAATATCAAAAGCACAAGATTCATGGGAATTTAATCAAAATTGCACAAAAAATGAGCTCAAATTCCTATGAAAAATATAGAGTAAAAAAGACTTATCATAGGATGTGATGATATTTGATGTGTATGATGTTGTCTTTACTTTACGTCCAATACACAGCAATGGAAGAAGGTGAAAATGGATATTCCAATTTACTTTCTATTAATTTGTTGACTAATTGAAATGCTATTATGTATAGTTGTAGTAGTGGAGATTAGAAGGAAAAAAGGATAATGTCATAATAATAATTTAAAATATTTAAAGAATACTGATATTCTCAATAATTGATTTCAAAAATATAAAAAGGAAAATCAAGAATAGCCAAAGTCATAGAAAATACAATTTATTCAACAATATTATAAATATAGAAATTATAGCAAATGAGATTAAAAAAAAAAAACTGTATAAACCTTCAAGCAAACAAAAATCCAAACTTCGTTGGTTACACAAAATTTCTACTTTGTACAATATAATTAGCGACCTCCTAGAGCACTCGACATAAGAATTCTATAATAGATTTTGGGAGATGTTATTTATTTTTTATACAGTTATTATTAGTATTTCTCGTAAAAGGAAAAAATACATATATTATTAAATAAATTATTTATCCCTAGAGTGTTTTAAACACTCATTAATGAAACCCTTTTATAAAATATGGAGTTTTGCTGTATCTAAAACTAATCTATATAAAGACTGCATCTCGGAAGTTGGACCGTATAACACCTCTATGGAAAAATAATGAGTTTCGCAGATTTAAATATGCACAACATGAAAATAGATTTAATGCTAGATGTCATAAAACTAATAAAATTATAACACTCATGATAAAGGAAAAGCTAGTTTCCAAATAATTACCACGCCTAATTTGCATATACTATATACATCAAAATTTTATTGGAATAATACATGTCATGTAACTCTTATTAAATCGTGTCTCACCAAACTTAGGTTTATAAGCAATCTTTTGCAAAATAACCATCTATAAAATGGGAAAAAAAATCAATAATAGCAATAAATTAAGTCTCTCAATGAGTAGTGGCCAAATAATAATATTTTTTAGACAAGCAGTGCTAGTAATACATAATTTTTATCAAACCATCTGGAGGTCGCAATTTATACGTAATTAATCAATAAACGTGATATATTGATACGATTAAAAATTTTCTCTTATAAATCATCACCCCGGAGTCCCAGAGAGAGAGAGAGAGAGAGAGAGAGTCATGGGTTCTCTAACAGCGTGCCAGAGTATTCCCATTATTGACCTAACCAGTGAGAACTTAAAGCCCGGATCTTCTTCTTGGTTCTCAACATCCAAAGACATACGTTTAATAATTTGTGTTGCTGACTTTTCCATCTGACATTGGAAACTTCGGCGTTGAATATCAGCATTTGAATATAAGATATAGAATGGAACTTAATATGATATTTTATTTTCCATGTGAATGGACGATCTGGTGTCGGCATTCCCCCCGCTTCCGGCAAAAGATTTGGTAGGAGGTACACACCTTCTGTATATAGTATTCTAACACGTATTCAGCGCAGCTTTTATCGGGGGAAAATACTAAATTTTATGAGGGCAAAGCTACTTTTTTAATATTTTTCTTTACAGAAAATTTGATGTTTACGGTGCAAAGGTAATGAATGAAGATCACCCTGTTCAACACATGTGTGGCACGTTTGTGTATCAAATAAGGAATAAAAAAAAGAAGAAGAAGAAGAAGACTGCTCTTTTGCCGCAACCATTATTTTTTATTTAGCTAAATAGTATATTATAATAACTATATGAGATATTAAAAAGAGATTAAAATCATCACCCCGGAGTCCCAGAGAGAGAGAGAGAGAGAGAGAGTCATGGGTTCTCTAACAGCGTGCCAGAGTATTCCCATTATTGACCTAACCAGTGAGAACTTAAAGCCCGGATCTTCTTCTTGGTTCTCAACATCCAAAGACATACGTTTAGCTCTAGAACAACATGGAGTTTTCATTGCAAAATACAACAAAGTTCCAATAGAGCTCCATAACACACTATTCGGTGATCTAGTAAAACTCTTTGAGCTTCCTCATGAGACAAAAATCCAAAATGTAAGTGACAAGCCTGCCCATGGTTACTTTGGGAAATTTGCTGCCATTCCTCTTCATGAAGGATTGGGAATAGATCGTCCAACAAATTTAGAAGAGTGCCAAAAATTCACCAAATTGATGTGGCCTTCTGGCAATGATCGCTTCTGGTATGTCATAAATTTATAACATTTAATCTTAGGGCGGGCTTATGTTTTTTTTTTTTTTTTTTGGTTCCCCTTATCAATGCACCTCCTTATATTGAAGACATGTGCGACACTAATAATTTTATGCATAAGAACTAGTTTAAGAAGTAAATAAAACAACAACCAGAAAGAAAATAGAAATATATTTTTCTTTTATTTTTTTATGTCCGTATTTTGTTAGTTATTTTTAAATTATTTGGTACTTTGAAAATTGAATGATAATTTATAGGAAAGCTAAACATAGAAGTGGGTAAATGTAAAAGGGAATATATGCAATTTTTTCTTTTTTAAATTATCTGTATACCTTATGTTAACAATTTATTTATATTCTTCGGGCAAATATTTACTACATGGGTTGTTTCTTGGGTCTATAAAGAAATTAAACTTAGTACATGGGGTTGTTTCACGTATTCATTTTTAAGCAAAGGAGAATCTCTCCTAATTCAATTAAAATGTAAAAAAAATAAAATAAAATAAAATACTTTAGTATACTTATAATACATGTATCAATAGTAAATAAAATTTGTCTTCATAAGCTTCTTTATTACTCTAGATCTTTTTTTTTTTTTAATTTTTAGATATGCCTAGACTTATAGAGTTAATTTGATACCTTCTTGATGGGGTTGTTGTATATTGTATGCTTACAAGTATGTTTACCCTTATACATGGATTTAGCTCGAACGCACACCTCTATGCGAAGACAGCCTCGGAATTGGAGCAGATGGTTGTGAAAATGTTGTTCAATAGCTATGGTCTAGACAAGGACTATTGTGATAAACATATTGAAGCAACCACTTATCTCTTACGTTTCTTAAGTTATAGAAGACCTGAGAATGATGAAGCTAATTTGGCTTTTGCAACTCATACCGACAAGAGTTTCATATCAATCCTCCATCAAAATCACGTTAAGGGTCTTGAGGTAAAGAATAAAGATGGAGATTGGATTTCTTTTGATCCATCACCATCTTCTTTCGTTGTTTTGGCAGGTGATGCGTGCATGGTGAGTCTTTTCATTTATTTATTTTTGTTCTCTCTCTTTCTTTCTATTTTTCTCTTTTACGTTTTATTGAAAGAATTTTAAATGGCTTCCCCTCTTATTACCACCATTTTAAAAAGCATGCCTCTAAAACCATAAGCTGTTTATGGAATAATATTTACAAATAATTATCCATCATCAGTAACATAAATTGGACAATATTTTTCAAATAGATTGCAACTTCTCGTTACAAACTTAGCCAACACTAGTAAAAAAATGACATTAAGAGGCGAAATTTTTCGTCTCAGTAATGCTATTGAGTCGAAAAATTCGCCTCAAAAATTCGCCTGTGAAGGTCGGTCACCTTAGGGAAATAGAGGCAAATTTCGCCTCATCGTGGGATGGGGTGCCAGGTCGGCTAGTGAGGCGAAAGTCGCCTCACTAGCCGACGTGGCATGAGGCGAATTTCGCCTCATATAGTACTAATGAGGCGAAATTCGCCTCATTAAATTCTGAGGGCCACGTCGGCTAGTAAGGCGAAAATCGCCTCATATAGAAAGAGGGAGGCGAGTTTCGCCTCATCTACCAAACATACCTCCACGATCACAGCCCAATAATTTGTAGTTAAAATTTATAATTATTAACATATTATTTCAGAATTTAAATTATTATTATTTTAATTAAAATTTAATTATTAATATATTATTTTAGAATTTAAAAAAATGCAACACATATTATAAAAATTATATAATTAATATTACGAATTTATTACTATTAATATTTGCCTTAAAATTTATTAATTAATATTTTTGCAGAATTAATAAATAAAAAATACAACACCTATTGCAATAATTTAAAAAAAAAACGTCTAATTAATATTACAAATATATTTATATTTTACTTAAAATATTGTATGTAAGTTTGTTATTCTAAACATTTGAAATAATAAGAGTATTATGATATTATAAATATATTTATATTGATATAAATGTTATAAAATAAAAAGTAGAATATATCTAAAATTTGGAAAAAATTACAAAGACTTTGTAAATATAAATAAAAATATTATACCTTATATTATATTTGATTTTAATATTGTTGAACTTGTAATGAGAAATGGTAAAATCCTGCAAAAATAAATTCAAATAAATAATTATAAATAAAAAATAAATATAAAAACTAAGTAAATGAAATAAAACTAGAGAATGAAATTATTAACCGATGGTGAGAGCAGCGTTCGAGAGAGAGGGGAGGGAAATTTGTGAGGGAAATTGTGGGAGCAGAGGAGAGAAGTGGGGTGTATTTATAGGCAGGGTGACTGGGCTGATGAGGCGAAATTCGCCTCATATGTTGAAATCTGAGGGGAATTTCGCCTCATAAGTTGGACAGTGAGGCGAAATTCGCCTCATATGATAAAATGAGGGGAATTTCGCCTCATAATAATAAATTCCAATTTCCCGCCCCCGCTTTTCTTCTCCCACGTCGTCCCGCTAAAAATTTTTAGCGAAAATTTTGTATAATTTTTAAAAATTTATTATTAAAAATATTTATTTATTTATAAATATTTATTATTAAATAAGATTAAAAATTAAAAAGTTAATATAAAAAATTATATAGATTAAATATTAATTATTAAAATTATATTTTTTTAATCAATTTATTTACTAGTAAATAAGATTAAAAATTAATCTTATTCAATTGTGTCATGTGCTTATTTTGATTAAAAATGAATCATAAAAAATATTTATATAAATTAAATATTTAATATTTGAAATTACATATTTATTAATCAATTTATTTACTAATATATAAGATTAAAAGTAAATCTTATTCAATTGAGTAATGTACTTATATTTATGAAATTTAAATAAAAAAATATTCATAAGATTAAATATTTATTATAAAAAAATATATATTTATTAATGAATTTACTTATAGTAAATAAGAATTAAGTCGTTGTTATTCAATTGGGTAATGTACTTTTATTTATTAAAAGTTAATTATAAATAATATGTACATACATTTAATATTTATATAGATTAAATATTTCATATTTAAATTATATATTAATTAATCAATTTATTCACTAGTAGATAAGATTAAAAATTAATCTTATTCAATAGGGTGGTATACTTTTATTTATTAAAAATTAAATACCAAAATTATTTATATAGATTAAATATTTAATAATAAAAATATATATATTTATTAATCCATATATTTATTAGTAGATAAGATTAAAGGTAAAACTTATTCAATTAGGTAATGTACTCTTATTCATTAAAAATTAATTACAAAAATATTTATATATATTAATTTTTTTATAAAATATATATACTAATCAATTTATTTACTAGTAGATAAGACTGGAGAGTTATAATTATAAAGAAGTATTTTCATAGATTTAATAATAATTATAAAAATATTTATTTGTTAATCAATTGATTTACTAGTACATGAGATTAAAAATTAATCTTATTCAGTTGGATATTTATTTTTATAAAGATATTTATTTGTTCGACATTTTGTATATTGAGAATATTTTTAATAATATTAAACATATAAAAGAAGATTTCGACTTTGTACAAAAATATAAAATTAACATATATTAATTACAATACCGTTAATTATTTCATATGGATTGTGATAATAATATATTTATCGTATTCATTATGAAATTGTTCGTACGAACATAAATTTTTACAATTAAAATCTGTGATTTATAGTCTTATAGATTACTTGATATTTAATATGTAAATAAGATCTTGATAAAAGTAGATTTTAGTAAGCTAGTTTGTTGAGGAAATTATCTACGTTGGTGTTGTTACTGAAATACCCCAAATGTTCACCTAGATTATAAATTGAGTTTAGATAGATTAAATGAATAAAATGAATTATAGGATATAATCTCTAAAAATCCTCTAAAAATCCGCTAAAATAGTTTAGAGGATTCATTAACTCTTGATTTTTAACCTAAACACTAATTCCGAAATCTTACTAAAATTTGAGTTCATTTGTTTGAATAAAAATTGGTTCTTAAACCCGAACTCACATTAAATATGTTTGTATCAAATTAAATTCCTAAATTAAGTCCTTATTTTAAGATGTTAATTTATAACCTATCGTATTTTAAGATCTTCAATTCCTAAATTAAATCCCAGTTTCTCAGCCTCTTCGTATTTTGGCCATAATTTTTTAATCTGATCTCTGATTGAGGCGATTGAAGTTACGATGGAAAGATAAGAAAGAGATATACAACTTTCATGTATTGAGCTTTTGCAAATGCTAAAATTAACAGTGCTTAAATTTCATTTCTTTTCAACTGATACATTTTCCATGCAAAGTTAACAACTTGTTTTTATTTGTTTTATGTGTTTTTTGCTTACAAATTGGATATTTTAGCTATAATGAGATGGATAAGTGATGTTTGATGTGTTATGTTGACTGGTTCATATAATTAAACATGAGTTCAGTACATTTATAGATTTAACAAATAATTAGATTAAATGTAAAAGTTAATTAAAAAATGAATTTAGTTAACAAACCGAGGTTCAACTTGATTAAATAGACTTCAATGAGTTAAAATGAATTAGATTGAGTTAGTTTAACCATCTTTGACTTATATTTTGAATTAAATGATTAAGGTTAAGTTAACCATCTTTGACTTAGTTTAAGTTAAGGTAAGTTCAAGTTAACATAAATCCTACATGTATAATGAATTTGTAGTGAATCTAAGTTCAACTTGACTAAGTGAGCTTGAATTAGCTAAAAGTAATTAACTTAGATGAATGAATTAGGATGATCTTTCAATCACATGAGCAATATAATGTTTCAAATACTTATAGTTAACCATTCCTTCATTTTTCCAATCTGAAAACGTTAAATTGTAATGTATAGTTACGTAACCAAATAGACGAAATGAGCTTGAATTAGCTAAAAGTAATTACCATTGCCCTATTTAGTAATTTGTGTTTATTTTCCTGTAATTTTTTGAAAATTTCGTTCAGTGTAACACATTAAATAATAAATTTGTCCTTTCCAATTTATTTAATATATGTTCGATCATGGTGAATAGAGATATACTGCGGGTTTTGAATGCTTTTATATATAAATTAGCTGTGCATGGTACTCGTCGTAATAAAATTACAGTACTAAGGGACAAAATATGACGGTAATCATAATCAATAGCATGACAAACAAGGTGCGAAACAAGTAATGCAATAAAACGTGAACATCATGTCCGAATAATAAAAAACGATGAGGAAATGAAAAACACGGTAGCAGCTACTGTCGCTGCTCCTGTCGGAGTCGAGCACGACCAGATCCTCTCACGGATGTCCTCTGTGATACTGTATGGGGGGGAGTCGAAGCCGGTGTCGACTGAACAGCTGCCGGCTGAGTCGGAGTATGTGGAGGCTGCTGAGAGGCAGGAGGATGTGAAGACGAAGGAGCCCCAGGAAAAGCGTACGATCCAAACGCGGACGGCTGTGACGCAAACTGCGAAAAACCGGGACCCCCGCCCATGGGATGAACCCCTGAGGATGTGGTCCTCTCTGCTGTGCGGAGCTGCCTGGTGACTCATGTGTGGATCGTGTGGAGGATGCGTGAACATGGATGGATGGCTCGGCATCCCATAAAACCCATGGTAAGGATACGGAGGAGGTGGGACTGGTGTGAATGGCGTAAAGCCAGGCTGACTAGGATCAGGGCCATAAGTGGAAGTCCCCATCTGTGGTGCTGCGTGATGGTATGGAGGGTACTGCCCGGAGGAAGATGTAGTAGGGGGACGGACGTAGTTCATCAGCAAATCAATCTTCTCTTGCATCTTCTCAATCTTGGCCTCCTGGCTGGTCCTATCATACTCAGAGTGGACCAAATTCTCCTCCCGTGGCTGCTCATAGTAATCAACCCTATGTTGATCTATCGGCATGCCGTAACCGAAGCCACGTCGGTAGGCAGATCGGTGGCCCAAAACCTCCTCCATAATGACCTTATCCTCCTTAGGTCGCTGACCTGACGCAGCAGCAATATCATCCTCGTGCTTCCTTTTTTCCACCATTCGTTCCTAGTTGAAACAACATGAGCACAAGGTGAATATAATCGTACAAACAGATGGATATGAACTACTACTACAAAAAAAAAAAAGAATCGAAAATACTAACATAATTCTGCATGGACACCTCCGACTCCCATCGATCCGTTAACTGCCCTTTCTGTCTCCTTAGGTGGGTATGTCGGTAGTTTTGTATCGGCGTGAGATCCTGTAATACATTATTAAAAAAAGTCAGTACAAGAACATAGCATATAAACCCACATTTATTGTAATTGGAATACCTACATTTGTGAGTGCATGCTGGAGCATGGACTTTGTACCACCTGTATGAACTGACAGTTGCTTCTTCCTGTTCTCCGCATTCACCGTGGATCGCAACTACACGTTTCGAGAAGAAGTGAACAAGTGAACTATATCTTATGCATATGTAATTTACCACATGGAGAAGCGTACCTTATAATCTTGATCTGTCTCAAGGAAGTGGACGAATGCCCTCCATTCATCTATCCTGTGCTCGAAACCCGGTGGTGGCTTACTAGCAGCTGCATCGCCTCCACCCTTGGCTATGACATAACGCTTAAGCCTGTATCGAAGCTGACTATACGACTTGCTTGCAAGAAAGTCCAGTGCCACCCACCATTTATGAATTGCCCGCCAATTTTCAGGTAGTTCGAACTTGTTCTGCAAATTTGAAAAAAAAAATTAGTGTTAAAGGAAGGTATCAGGAGCCAAAAATTGGTTTTTCGTATATCTTTAGATTTAAAATTAACTTACCATTACACGGCGGATGATGCCATGTCGATATGCCTCGGGAAATGCTGACCATGCCTTTCCTCGACCTCCAGGGACAAACAACTTCGTCGACGCTCTGTGATGGAGTAAGAACTCCAACCTAACCATCCCCGGAGATGAGCATATGAGACCCATAAACCCATCAGGCATAGTGATAGTCGGTCTACGGCCTGTCCGCCTATACTCCTCCTCCGCCCGGTAACCTCTATACATACCCCGGCGCCTGTCTGTCACCATGATGTTTGCCTCCTCATGCTGAGCCGCCACAGCGGCCTCCTCCTGCTCCACTGCTGCGGCCTGTGGGTCATCTGGGTTCACCTGAGCAGGCATATCATCCGGGAGGTCGTACAACACCTCTTCCCCGATCCCGAGCTCATTTACCCATCCCGCTGTGGCTCAGCCGCCTGCCCCGACTGGTCATCGGGATGTCGGACCTGCCGATCAGTAAGTAAGGCAGTAAACGATCCTCCTGTATAACAAAATAAGAAAATGAAACGCATGAGTCCGAAGTAGATATAATATTGCTATGACAGATAAAACCTTTACAAATGAAGCTTTAAATCCCACCAGTGTACTGCTCCGGATGTGCCGCAGAGTCGTCCAAAAGCTGATCCATGAAATCGGAGCTACTCATCCTGCAAGTTAAAAAATAACACCGGTTACTTAAACATTTCGTGGAGATCATTACGCAAACAAAGTACATGATAGATAATAATTAAATAAACGTATCCGTACAATCTATTCGTCCAAATCGTAATCGCCTATGCTACTGCATCCGCACTCGGGTCGGGTAAGCGTGTAAGGTTTCCTAGATCGACAAATATGCGATTGATTGGAATTGTCCATGGCCTTTGCACTGTCTGTTGCATTGCCTCCTCTATTGGAGGTGGCTCGATCGATTCAACATCGTCTATACTCTCAGTTTGGAAGAGAGCACGTGTGAACATATGACGGTGTACAACTTTCTGGACAATCTTCCAATTGCCGTATCGCTTGCTTGGGTCCTTTAGGTAAAATACTTGTTGTGCTTGGTCGGCAAGGATGTACGGGTCGTTATCGTACCATGACCTTGCGGTGTTGATGGAGATGAGGTCTCCGTCGATAATTTCCGGTTTATCCTTCTCCGTATCAAACCACCTGCATTTGAATAAAAACACTTTCTTCGACCCCACATAATTTAGTTGTATAACTTCGGTGAGAACGCCGTAAAATGTAAGTTGTTGCCCTCCATCCGCACCGATGACATATACACCGCTATTCTGTGATCTTAGGCCAACCTCCTTGGCCTCTGTGTTGTATCGGATACCATTCACGATACAAGCATTGAAGCTATATCGATGAATTTCAGGGCCCCAAGCTAACGCTTCAAGATCTTCTGGCATCTGATGTCCATGGACAGCCGTTTGCTCCATAATCTACATACCATGTCAACAATTAAAGTTACATGTGAAGATATTGATGAATTAATGGAATTGAAGGCTTCAACAAGTTTTAACCTTATTTCTAAACCACTCGGCAAAATGTTTACATACTATTCCTCCCACATTGCATGCTCCACGTGCAGTTAGTTCGTTCTCGAACTCCCTGTAAGATATTTCGTTAGAAGTGATCTTCATCTTGGTGAACATATCTTGTTATCAGGTCATAAATGAATGAAAAGACATGATATACCTTATAAAGGGTTGCACTTCCTCGCAATTATTCAATACTGTCCAATGCAACCTGTTGAGTTCTGCATCCGAGCCTGTTATAGTGCATGCACCTATTGAACGTATGGGCTGTGTGAATACTCGAAACGATGATGATGGACATTCATCCAGCGGTTCGTCCCACTGTCGGTGGGGTCTATTTATTCTTGAGTCCATGTTATCAAAATATAGTGAGCAAAATTGAGTGCTCTCCCGCACAACATACGACTCGTAATTGAACCTTCCGGTCTTGCCCTATTCCGCAAATCTGCTTTTAGAACTCCCATGTACCTCTCAACAGGATACATCCACCGGTACTGGACCGGACCACATATGCGTGCTTCATGTGGAAGGTGGACGGCTAAATGTATCATAATATCAAAAAAAGCAGGAGGAAATATCATCTCTAACTTGCAAAGAGTTAGGATTATTGTTTTTTCCAAAGACTCCAAAAATTTACACGGAGTTCTTTAGCAGTCAATTCCCTGAAAAAACATACATCACATACAACATCGTAAATGCGATTATCCAAGACCCCACGAATGACAACCGGGAGAATACGTTGCAGCAAGACATGACAATCGTGACTCTTAAGACCTCTCAAACTAACTTCATCAGCGCCTAAGCAAGATGATATATTTGAAGCATATCCATTAGGCATCTTCACATCCCTGATTGAATTACATACCTCTCTCATTTGCCTAGTCGATAGTGTATATGCAGCTGGTGGTTTGAAAATGCGTCCACCACGTTGCTGCAGGTGTAGCTCGGAACGAATACCCATTTCTTGGAGTGTGAGTCTCGCCTTCTCTGTGTCTTTTGACTTGCCCTTAAGACCAAAAATAGTTCCCACTAGGTTATCGCATATATTCTTTTCGATATGCATCACGTCAAGATTATGTCGTATGTGCAATTCACTCCAATATGGCAATCGGAATAGCAAACTCTTCTTACACCAATTTGTCCCGTCTTCATTCCTCCGACGGCATAGGCGCTCTTGCAATTTTCCTAAAATGACATGCTCGTATCGACTCAATTGATCGATGATGTCTGAACCAGAGAAATCCCTTGGTCGTGCCCGTGTTTCCGTGGTGCCGTCAAAACTTACCCTGTCATGGCGCCACCTATGTCTCAAAGGCAAAAACCGTCTATGGCCCATATAGTGGAACTTACTATTTGAATGGCCACTTGTGCAGTCAATGTTACATATTGGACATGCTTTATAACCCTTCGTCGTCCACCTGAAATGTCACCGTATGCCGGGAAATCGTTAATAGTCCATAATAACGCAGCATGCAGTCGAAATACCCGTCCTTCGACCACATCTAGTGTTTTGACCCCACTTGTCCAAAGTTCTTGTAGCTCATCTATCAATGGTTGTAAGTACACATCAATATCTTTACCTGGTGATTTCGGCCCCGGTATTAAAAGAGACATCATCATATATGGCTCCTTCATACATCTCCATGGTGGAACATTGTATACAAACATAATAACTGGCCACACACTGTATGTCGTGCTCATGTTTGCATATGGATTAAACCCATCAGTGGCAAGTCCTAATCGTACACTTCGGGGGTCCGATGCGAACAAAGGATATTTGTTATCCAATCCCTTCCACTGTTCGGAATCCACCGGATGCCTCAACACACCATCTACGATATATACTTTTCCTTGTGCCATCTCATCTCTGGAGCCGTCTTCCGACACATAAATAGCCTTTGTAATCTTGGAACTAATGGGAAATGTCGCAACACCTTAACCGGTACTGTTTTTTGTTTTCTTGTATGAAGCTTCCATCTTCCTTCCCCACACACTGGGCATGTATCAAGATTTTTGAATTCTTTTCGAAACAAAACGCAATCATTTTTACAAGCATGAATCATGTTTGCATCCATGCCTAACTGCTTCAAAAACTTCCGTGCTTCGTAATATGATGTAGGTAACAAATTGTCGGCAGGTAACAAACTTTTTATTAAGTCAAGCCAATTGTTAAATGACTTCACAGACTGCTTACCATCAATCTTTAGATTTATCATTTGCACTACTGCTGATAATAATGAAAACTTTGTACATCCCGGATACACTGGACTCTTTGCTTTTTCAAACATTCCAGTCCACCCATCTCCATTAAACCCACTACTTTCATCTTCGCTGTCAGTATCATCGCCATCGCCATCACTTATATTAACAGCAATATCTTCCAAAAGTTTTTGATCTGCCTCATCTTCAAAGTGCGTGTCTTCAAGTGGATTGCTCCCTTCATCCATAACAACATTATCATGTACCTCGAATTCATCTACATCCTCACCATGATAAATCCAAGGGGAGTAGGTCCAAGCCATTCCCCTTCTGAGGAGGTGATACTCAATAATCTGAATAGATTGCCATGAACCATTGAGGCAATCTCTACAAGGGCATCTAATCAGTCCATCTGCCCGCTTATGGTTTACAGCAGCTTCTAAAAACTCTCTAACCCCATTTCTATATTGCGTCGTTGTCAAATCACGTGTCATATGCCAACTTCGTTCAGACATCCTAAATTGACACTTAATTAATTACCACATTTAAGTCACATCGGATAACTCTCCTATAACTATGCAAGCATCTAATATTGAAACACCATATGTTTAATTTACTTATTATTTAACCCTATATGTGTCATGCAATTACAGATAATATGTATAGTTTTATTGAATCTCTAAGAAGAAATACATTACTACAAATTTAACATAAATTAATTCATAAACCTATAAATAGGAGCATTTACTACTGTACACATACATACATACATTTATGAAGTTAAACATATTACATATGTATTAAACATTAATATATAATTGTTATATTGTAACTATATATGATTTTTGTTCACATACAATTAATAATATTTAAATAATTGTATTTACACTACGTATCATAAAAGAAAACACAATACACATATATTAGACAATTATATGCCATCACTAAATCCTAAATACATATAATATTTTACCTTACTTATAATAAATATATAAGTATACATATAATATACAGGAAATACTACATATATAAGTAGTATTATTTCAATACTTACACTTATTTTATGTCTTATTAATCTAAACATATAAAACAAGCTTTGAATAATATATAAATACTTGATCCTAAGTACATACATAGTTTTTTCAATTTCTAACAATAAATACATAACTATATATTGAACATTCATTAATCAATATACATGAAAATATTAACATCTCAGTATTTATATTTAATCTATGTGACATGATATTAAACATAATAAACATAGATTGAATAATAACATGTAATCACATATCCTAAAAATCTATAATTTTTTCAACTACACACTAATATACATAACTAAAATTAAATACATATTACTACATAAATATATTACTACTACTATTTAAATAAATGAATTAAAAATTTCATAACAAATTGAACTAACCTTGTAGTAATTGTAGTACAATAAATATCCGATCAAATCCACCCAAATTATCAGATACCTGCATTAAAATTAAAATATCAATCAAAAATATATTTTACTATAAAATAAAATACTACAAGAATTAAATAAAAAATAAAAACTTACCGTATAATTAAATTTACGTAATCGAAAATATTTTTTTTTCTGATGTGTGTGCGTGAGTGTATGTGTGTTGTGGGTGGGTGGGTGTGGTGTGCACGTCAGTGAGCTAGTGTGTGTGTGTGTGGGCAGTGAGTGTGTGCGTGAGTGAGTGAGTGTGTGTGTGTGTGTGGGGTGTGGGTGTGTGTGTGTGTGTGTGTGTGTGTGTGGGGGGGGGGGGGGGGGGGGGGGGGGGGGGGGGGGGGGTCTCGGTGTGTGTGCGGGCGTGTGCTGGAGCGGGGATTGCGAGGAAGAGATGTGCGAGAGAGAGAATGTGAGAGGTGCGAGTGAAAGCAAGGGCGGAGGGGTATATATAGGGCGAAGATGAGGCGAATTTCGCTCATCTTGTCAGTATGAGGCGAAGTTTCGCCTCAAATGCTGACTAAGGATGAGGCGAAATTAGCCTCTTTTGTTGAAATGAGCGAAATTCCCTCAGATACTTTAAGAGGCGAAATTCGCCTCTTAATTTTCGCCTCCTCTACCAACATTTCTACTAGTGCAACTCCTATTGGTGTTTCTAGATTATTGTTAATTGAAATCTTATTTACGCCTATGTCCCTAAAATTTTTATAGAATAAACTTCATTGTCATGCAAAGATACGCGTGAACAAGAGGTGATACAAGACTAAATATGCCTATGGATTATGAGGGTATCAATGAAATAATATTTAAACTATAATTGTGCTGACAAGTTGGCTCCACCTCTAACTTGGAGTACAACATTAAATTATTTTATTTCATTATCACTTTTCAAATGAGGTGTTTCTGTCATCTGAACACATAAGTCTTAATATTTGAAAACTTATATTGCCTATGTTATTTTTATTTGCATGCCAAACGTATATTCTTTCAACTAATGAGCCATGCATTGGTGCATATATGATGCATGTATTAAAAAAAATAAATATAAGATATAAATTTGTTGCCCGTAGTTTTTATTGTTCCTTTTCCTTTATTTTCTCTTTATGTTATTTCGGTTTTTGTTTCTGTAAAATAGGAAAAGATATTTTAATGATTAACTTTTTCCATTATATTACTATTCTGTTGAGTGAAAATAAAACGATATAAGCATAAATTGAAATTGATCAGAATAAAGAAATCAGAAATGGATAACTTATAGCATCTAAAAAAAAACTTAAGTGACTCATTTAAAATAGAACATAAATGATTCAATTTAATTTCTAGAATTATATAAATATCCTTAGGCTAGACAACCATCCAAACATCCTTCTTTTCAATTTTATTACAT